>JARQOD010000003.1:596774237-596845606 GCA_033576555.1 Oophaga sylvatica
GTATGTGCCCCCCCAATCCCCTCCGGGGGCTTCTCTGTCCTCATCTACATTCATAGACATTAATATGGAGAAAGTATGTGCCCCCCCACATCCCCTCCGGGGGGTTCTCTGCCTCATCTACATCCATAGAATTAATATGGGGAAAGTATGTGCCCCCCACATCCCCCCCGGGGGTTCTCTTCCTCACTACATCCATAGACATTAATATGGAGGAAGTATGTGCCCCCACATCCTCCTCCGGGCTTCTCTGTCCTCATCTACATCCATAACATTAATAATGGAGAAAGTTTTTGTCCCCCACATCCCCCCCGGGGCTTCTCGTCCTCATCTACACCATAGACATAATATGGAAAGTATGTGCCCCCCACATCCCCTCCGGGGCTTCTCTGTCCTCATCTACATCCATAGACATAATATGAGAAAGTATGTGCCCCCCACATCCTCCCCCGGGGGCTTCTCTGTCCTCATCTACACCATAGACATTAATATGGAGAAAGTATGTGCCCCCCACATCCACCTCCGGGCTTCTCTGTCCTCATCTACATCCATAGACATTAATATGGAGAAAGTATGTGCCCCCCACATCCACCTCCGGGGCTTCTCTGTCCTCATCTACATCCATAGACATTAATATGGAGAAAGTAATGTGCCCCCCACATCCATCCTCCGGGGCTTCTCTGTCCTCATCTACATCCATAGACATTAATATGGAGAAAGTATGTGCCCCCCACATCCCCTCCGGGGCTTCTCTGTCCTCATCTACATCCATAGACATTAATATGGAGAAAGTATGTGCCCCCCCATCCACCTCCGGGGGCTTCTCTGTCCTCATCTACATCCATAGACATTAATATGGGAAAGTATGTGCCCCCCACATCCTCCTCCGGGGGCTTCTCTGTCCTCATCTACATCCATAGACATTAATATGGAGGAAAGTATGTGCCCCCCACATCCTCCTCCGGGGGTTCTCTGTCCTCATCTACATCCATAGACATTAATATGGAGAAAGTATGTCCCCCACATCCACCTCCGGGGGCTTCTCTGTCCTCATCTACATCCATAGACATTAATATGGAGAAAGTATGTGCCCCCCACATCCACCTCCGGGGGCTTCTCTGTCCTCATCTACATCCATAGACATTAATATGGAGAAAGTATGTGCCCCCCCACATCCCCCCGGGGGCTTCTCTGTCCTCATCTACATCCATAGACATTAATATGGAGAAAGTATGTGCCCCCACATTCCACCTCCGGGGGCTTCTCTGCTCATCTCATCATAGACATTATTATGAGAAAGTATGTGCCCCCCACATCCTCCTCCGGGGGCTTCTCTGTCCTCATACATCCATAGACATTAATATGGAGAAAGTAGTGTCCCCCCACATCCTACCTCCGGGGGCTTCTCTGTCCTCATCTACATCCATAAAATTAATATGGAGAAAGTATGTGCCCCCCACATCCTCCTCCGGGGCTTCTCGTCCCATCTACATCCATAGACATTAATATGGAAAAGTATGTGCCCCCACATCCACCTCCGGGGCTTCTCTGTCCTCATCTACATCCATAGACATTAATATGGAGAAAGTATGTGCCCCCCACACCACCTCCGGGGCTTCTCTGGCCCTCATCTACACCATAGACATTAATATGGAGAAAGTAATGTGCCCCCCACATCCACCTCCGGGGCTTCTCCCGTCCTCACACATCCATAGACATTAATATGGAGAAAATATGTGCCCCCCACATCCACCTCCGGGGCTTCTCTGTCCCATCACATCCATAGACATTAATATGGAGAAAGTATGTGCCCCCAACATCCTCCCCGGGGGCTTCTCGTCCTCATCTACATCCATAGACATTAAATGGAGAAAGTATGTGCCCCCCACATCCTCCTCCGGGGCTTCTCTGGCCTCATCCACATCCATAGACATTAATATGGAAAAAGTATGTGCCCCCCACATCCTCCTCCGGGGGCTTCTCTGTCCTCATCCACACCATAGACATTAATATGGAGAAAGTATGTCCCCCCACATCCTCCTCCGGGGCTTCTCTGTCCCATCCCACATCCATAGACATTAATATGGAGAAAGTATGTGCCCCCCCCACATCCTCCTCCGGGGGCTTCTCTGCCTCATCTACATCCATAGACATTAAAAATGGAGAAAGTATGTGCCCCCCACATCCACCTCCGGGGCTTCTCTGTCCTCATCCACATCCATAGACATTAATATGGAGAAAGTATGTGCCCCCACATCCACCTCCGGGGGTTCTCTGTCCTCATCCACATCCATAACATTAATATGGAGAAAGTATGTGCCCCCCACATCCACTCCGGGGGCTTCTCTGTCCTCATCTACATCCTAGACATTAATATGGAGAAAGTATGTGCCCCCCACATCCACCCCCGGGGGGTTCTCTGTCCTCATCCCCATCCATAGACATTTAAAATGGAGAAAGTATGTGCCCCCACATCCCCTCCGGGGGCTTCTCTGTCCTCAACACATCCATAGACATTTATGGAGAAAGTATGTGCCCCCCACATCCCCTCCCGGGGTTTCTCTGTCCTCATCTACATCCATAGACATTAATAAAGGGAAAGTATGTGCCCCCACATCCTCCTCCGGGGCTTCTCTGTCCTCATCTACATCCATAGACATTAATATGGAGAAAGTATGTGCCCCCCACATCCTCCTCCGGGGGCTTCTCTGTCCTCATCTACATCCATAGACATTAATATGGGGAAAGTTGTGCCCCACATCCCCCTCCCGGGGGCTTCTCGTCTCTCTCATCCAATAGACATTAATATGGAGAAGTATGTGCCCCCACATCCACCTCCGGGGGCTTCTCTGTCCTATTACATCCATAGCATTAATTTGGGGAAGTATGTGCCCCCAACCCTCGGGGCTTCTCTGTCCTCATCCACATCCATAGACATTAATATGGAGAAAGTAGTCCCCACATCCCCTCGGCTTCCTTTCCTATCTACATCCATAGACATTAATTGGAGAAAGTATGTCCCCCCACATCCACCTCCGGGGGCTCTCTGTCCCATAAGATCCATAGACATTAATATGGGAGAAGTAGTGCCCCCCACACCACCCCCGGGGGGCTTCCTGTCCTCACTACATCCATAGACATTAATATGAGAAAGTATGTGCCCCCCACATCCACCTCCGGGGGCTTCTCTGTCCTCATCTACATCCATAGTTATTAATATGGAGGAAAGTATGTGCCCCCCACATCCACCTCCGGGGGCTTCTCTGTCCTCATCTACATCCATAGATATTAATATGGAGGAAGTATTGCCCCCCACATCCTCCTCCAGGGCTTCTCTGTCCTCATCTACATCCATAGACATTAAATGGAGAAAGTATGTGCCCCCCACAATCCCCTCCGGGGGCTTCTCTGTCCTCAATCTACATCCATAGACATTAATATGGAGTTGTCTACTCTGCAGATACATGGCTTTCCGCTCTTCTGGGAAGGATTTCTACAAGATTTTGGAGGTATCTATGAGAATTTTTGCTCCATTGTGCTTGGTGATGTACGGCTGCATGCAGCTGCTAATACCATGAAGCTCCGGCGGGGGCGCAGTGTTTGTGCTGATACCAGAGCAGGTCTGGACCCTGCAGTATGGGGTCAGCAGAGCGGTGGTGACTTTTCTGCTCCTCAGCACTCGGCCCCCCGATCTTTAACATTACGGGGTCTCCACTTCGAGGCTGAGTTGCTGCGGTCCTTCCACTTCTCAATATATCAGTCCAGGTGACGCGGGAAGATTTAGGAGGAAGAAATGTCCCTGGATGGATCTGTTACCCCGGTGGCCCCTATTACAGGACCGCGCTGGGATCAGGAGCTCTGCACCACCGCCGCTCTGTCAATGGTAGTAACCGCAGATGTATAGCGGGGTCCGGGGTTTATACATCGGGGCACACACACATATATACATATATACATGCCCGCACACTATGTATAGAAGCCGTAGATCATTTCTGTAGGACGGGCTGTGAATCTCCCGTTTCCATGGTGAAATGATTTGCAGCTGTAGAGATGGAAGAATGAGGCCAAGAACAACAGCGATCATCAGCGCGAATAACACAAACTACATGTCAGACATCAAAGAGTCACCACCATCTGCAGCGAAGCCGACCGCACCCCAACATGACTGCACCCCAGACCGGAGCGACCTTCCATCATCTTATGTGTTCTAACCCCCATCATATGTGATACTGCTGAGCCGTGTATCTAATCCCATCATATGTGATACTGACTACATGAGCCGTGTATCTAATCCCATCATATGTGATACTGACTACTGATCCGTGTATCTAATCCCTCCTGTGTGTATTGACTGCTGAGCCTTGTATCTAATCCTCTCCAGTGTGATACTGTCTGCTGAGCTGTGTACTAATCCCATCATGTGATTACTGTCTGCTGAGCCATGTATCTAATCCTACCACGTGATACTTGCTGACTTTGTATCTAATCCCATCATATGTGGTACTGCTGTTCAGCTGTGTATCTAATCCTATCATGTGTGATTACTGCTGGCCAGTGTATTAATCCCATCATATGTGATACTGACTACTGAGCCGTGTATCTAATACCTCTCCTGTGTTATATTGACTGCTGGCCGTTGTATCTAATCCTCTTCTGTTGGGACTGGACTGTTCAGCTGTGTAATCTAATCCCATCATGTGATACTGTCTGCTGAGCCATGTATCTAATCCTATCATACAGATACTGCTGAGCTTTGTATGTAATCCCATCATTAGTGGTACTGACTGTTCAGCTGTGTATCCAATCTAATCATGTGTGATACTGACTGCTGAGGCCGCGTATCTAATCCTCTCCTGTGTGATACTGACTGCTGAGCTGTGTATCTAATCCTCTCCTGTGTGATACTGACGCTGAGCTGTGTATCTAATCCTATCCTGTGTGATACTGACTGTGAGCCATGTACTAATCCTATCATAACGTGATACTGCTGAGCTTTGTATCTAATCCCATCATAATGTGGTACTGACGTTCAGCTGTGTATCCAATCTAATCATGTGTGATACTGACTGCTGAGCCGCGTATCTAATCCTCTCCTGTGTGATACTGACTGCTGAGCTGTGTTATCTAATCCTATCCTGTGTGATACTGACTGCTGAGCCGCGTACTAATCCTTCTCCTGTGTGATACTGTTCGCTGAGCCGGTAATCTAATCCTATCCTGTGTGATACTGATTGCTGATGCCGTGTAATCTAATCCTCTCCTGTGTGATACTGACTGCTGAGCCGTGTATCTAACCTGTCCTGTGTGATACTGTCTGCTGAGCTGTGTATCTAATCCTATCCTGTGTGATACTGACGCTGAGCCGTGTATCTAATCCTCTCCTTGTGTGATACTGACTGCTGAGCTGTGTATCTAATCCTATCCTGTTGTGATACTGACTGCTGAGCTGTGTATCTAATCCTATCCTGTGTGATACTGACTGCTGAGCTGTGTATCTAATCCTCTCCTGTGTGATACAAACTGCTGAGCTGTGTATAATCCTATTCCTGTGTGATACTGACTGCTGAGCTGTTTATCAAATCCTCTCCTGTGTGATACAAACTGCTTACTGTTTATTTAAACTCTGTAATTCACGCTGACCTAATGCATCCAATCTAATTGTGTGATACCGTCTGATAAACTGTGTATCTAAGCCAGTGATACATGATGCTGTTTCCTGACTTGGGTTCTAGGCTTATTACTTGTCATTTTCCCCTCCTGCAGGCAGTAGAGGGTTAAAATAGCCCCCCCGTCAATCACAGTGGGGGAATCTTTGGCGATCTGGGGGGGTTTCTCCATGATTGGAGCCAGATTGCGGTGACCCCGGGGGATCGGCGGCTCTCCGTGCTCCTCTCCGCGTTTGGCCGCCGATGTGCGGAGGTTTCCAGGCTTTCTGAGAGCGAGTGAGACCACAGAGCTCAGTGTTACCCCCTGTCCAAAATCCAGAACACTGCGTACAGTGTGCGGAGAGGGGGCGCTCCCCCTCTAATAGAGGGGTCCTGAGGGGAAACCCTCCTCAAGGTTGTACTCATGAGTTATCACTCACAATACAGCGCTGATCACCCCAAATAGGAAGGTGACCCTAAACATCCATCTGTGAACCCACAGACACATAAGCCCCCCAAGATTGGCCCCCAGTCTTGGCTTCACCCCATCATTATATAGGGGCGAAAACCTCCACGGTGGGGGCACCACCCTCCTTACCTCCTAAATCCTGCAGCCCCCCTGTATAAGCCCAGGTGAACATCGTGACCTGTAGGATCTCCACTGAGCAGCATTCACAACCGCTGCTGCACTGACCGGACTGACCACTAGGAGGCGCTGCCCATACTCTCCTGGAGTCACCTGATCGCCTCCTCTCATTCAGCAATGTGACTTTGTGCTGTTCAGTAAATTAGCATTTATGAGCTCGACTGCCTGGTTTCATGGCGCCTTTATTGGCGTTGGTTTGGCTAAATCCTATTTCACAAGTCGACCTTGACAATCCTGCCGAAACAAAATGTTCTGATGGGGACCGCCTGCAGCGAATCTCAACATCATAATAACCAGACACAAGACATGGCGGTATTCTTATACATCCCTGCATGACATCATTATATACTACGTGCTCTGGTCAGTGGAGTCACAGGTCTATGCTGGCCTCACAGACACAGGTGGCCCAGCTACAGGGGACACATTATCATCACCCCTCCCATTCCCATAGATGCCACAAATCTCCAATTCATGTGACAGAGGAGGAAAGCATGCTGGAGGGGAGACAGGTCAGTATCTATACAGTACAGCCACCACTAGGGGAGCTCCCTGTATACAGAGATACATGATAAGATCCTGTCTGCATCACCACTAGGGGAGCTCCCTGTATACAGAGATACATGATAAGATTCTGTCTGCAGTCACCACTAGGGGAGCTCCCTGTATACAGAGATATGTGATAAATCCTGTCGCAGACACCACTAGGGGGAGCTCCCTGTATACAGAGATACATGATAAGATCCTGTCTGCAGACACCACTAGGGGGAGCTCCCTGTATACAGAGATACGTGATAAGATCCTGTCTGCAGCACCACTAGCGGGAGCCCCTGTATACAGAGAACATGATAAGATCTGTCTGCAGACACCACTAGGGGAGCTCCCTGTATACAGAGATACATGATAAGATTCTGTCTGCACTCACCACTAGGGGAGCTCCCTGTATACAGAGAACGTGATAAGATCTGTCTGCAGACACCACTAGGGGAGCTCCCTGTATACAGAGATACATGAATAAGATCCTGTCTGCAGTCACCACTATGGGGAGCTCCCTGTATACAGAGATACATGATAAGATTCTGTCTGCATCCACCACTAGGGGGGCTCCCTGTAATACAGAGATACGTGATAAGACCTGTCTGCAGACACCACTAGGGGGAGCTCCCTGTATACAGAGATACATGAAAGATCCTTGTCTGCAGACACCACTAGGGGAGCTCCCTTATACAAGATACATGATAAGATTCTGTCTGCAGCCACCACTAGGGGGAGCTCCCTGTATACAGAGATACAGATAAGATTCTGTCTGCAGCCACCACTAGGGGGAGCTCACTGTATACAGAGATACAGATAAAATCCTCTCTGCATCACCACTAGGGGGAGCTCCCTGTATACAGAGTCATACAGCCATCACTAGAGGCCTGTGTCTGTGGAGGAAGGTGTGCGACTGCTCCAGGAGGGAGACCAGTTTTTTTTCCTTACACCCAGGAATCCCCCCCTTTCTGACCCAGAAAGAGAGGGGAGTAGTGGATGAACTGTGGGGCTAAGTCCCCGTCTCCCACCCCCTCGGTCTAAGCCGGCGGGGGTGGGAGCTCATTGCTACCGGCAAAGAGGGTCACCAGATCCAGCAAGGCCCGAAACATGGAGGAGCCCAAGAAGACCCAGGAGGGCTGCAAAGCTCCCTAAGGCTGAGGCGAGGGCCACTGCGGTGTCTCCTCCTGGAGTGAGCGGAGTGCTCGCAGAGGGCAGCGGCGACGGGCAGAAGGACTGGGGCACTAGGGCCGCAGGGGAGCCGGTTACCAGCTATGGCTCCCGCATCCATGTGTACCTCTGGGTATGAGGAGGCTGGGAAGACCCTGAGGAGGCTCGGGAGGAGATAAGGAGGCGAGGCAGGCTGCAGACAGGACCTCCGTACAGAGAAGTCTGCCTAACAGCCAGGATATCCACCTGAGGATCAGCATTGAGGGCATGGAAGCCCGGAGAGGCGCTATACTGGATAACAGCGGGCCTTTCCGGGAAAAAAACTGGACAATGAGGACAGATTCCATAACATGGCTGCTGTAAGGAGCCAGAGGGGTCCTCCGGCGTCCGACCCAGGTGGAGGGGTGGACCATGTGGAGATGGAGGAGGCAACCGTACCCACCTGGGGCTTGGTAAGTGATCCCAGGCCACACACAGCGGGAAAGATCCAGTGCAGTTCCCACTCCCATCAGACAATAAGTATTTCAGAGGATGATGGGGGTGATGCGGATGATAGCGGCAGCGATAACAGCAGTAGTGGGGGTTGCCTTGTCTTGCAGCAGATCCGTCAGCTGGAGTCCCCAGAAATTATGCCCACCTGAAGTTTGGGGATGAGGTCTGCGGGGACGAGGCAACCAGGAGGGGGAAAAGAAACGAAAAAATGGAAGAAAACATCGGAGGAGAGGTTGGTGTTTGTGCCCCTTCCGGGACCCCCCAGTCCCGCTGTGTGGAACCCGCTAACCCACCCCGGCCCGGGACCTGCAGTGGTTCCGTGCGAGGGGGCGGGGAGAGTACAGTCAATGGCGCCGGTCGCCGTCTCTGCCTGGCAGTAGCAGAGGGGGCGAGAGTGGGCATGCGGCCTGCAGAGCCGGACAGTGTGCATGGTCTGGAGTGGGCCCTATGGCGGGCGGTGTAATAAGATCTGTGGAGGTGTCCCAGGCCCGATCTCTGTGAAAACCGGGGACGGCCTGGCGCCTGCTGCACCCGCTGAACGCTCGGGGGGTGGAGGCTGTGGGTACCTTGCCGGTGGGTCACCGCTCCCCCACAGTTGTTGGCGGTGCACTGTTCAGCCAGGGCCGCACATCGCGGCGTGTGCTGTGGTGTCGGGGTCCCCCACATGCAGATCCGATGCTGGGTCAAAGTCAGGGGCCCCGGCACCATTATCATCTCAGGGTGCAGCTGTAAGTGGCTGCGGTAATGCCGGCCCGGATCGCACCACCGAGGTCATCTGCAAGTGTGTCACCTGTATTGCGGGGAACCTGGTGGTGAAGTGCACACAGGGTGTGAGATGGTCTGCAGGAAGGGCTGGAGCAACTGTCTGCAAGCAGCAACATGCTCTGCTGAAAAGCAGGTGTGTGTAATAAACTCTGCAATACCACTCTTAAAGGGGCATAGCACGCAAATAGCAACCCCCCACAGAAAGCAGGGAAAAAAACAACAAATGAAATGTAAATAATAATGGAAGTTGTGCAAGTGGTGTGAATAGTGTCTGTGACAATGGTGAAGGGTCAGGTGTTGGAGGGGTGGTTTCTGCTGGAGGTATGGTTGGTGTGAATGGTGCCAGTGTGGAAAGGAAAAAATAAAAGTTCTACTAGTAAAAATGGTGTGGCTGAGGTAAGTGAGGTGAGATGGTTGACTGTGAAGATGAGGGTTGAAGAATATAAGGGCTGGTCCATCGTCCACCTCACCTGCAGGCACCATTTAATGCGGCTGCTGCCGTGGGGTTCTGCGGGGGTCTTCCTCATCTCCGGACCCAGGGAATGATGCTTTTCGCCGCCGCTTCCTGGAGGCCCTCAAAAAAGGGAGCGGACGATATGTAGAGGGAAGAGAGGTGGAGTTGTCCTACTGGCTAGATAAGTTTTGGTCTAGCTGCCTTCAGAGAAAAGGGGGGTGGAGACCGTGCGGTCCCTCCCCGACAGCCGGGCAGAGGGTCCCAGGAGAAATGTTGTTCATCTTCGCTGGAGGGGCATGAGCCTGTGGTAGCCCTGGTGGTAGCACACGCAGTACCCTGGAGAGTGTGTGCGAGACAGCAGTTTAATGCAAATATTCATCACTTCGACATATACTAGACACACCCTTAGGGTAGTGGAGTATACTCTAGAGGGAGTGGTCAAGGTATGGTGTTAGAGTGATTTGCAGTCTAGTTCCTGTCTTCGGACAGTGAGGACGTGTGGAGTGAGTGTCTAGACTTCGAGAGAGAAGACTCTGGAGGGAGGAGGGTCTAGCCTGCTTTTCACAGTTCATATCGTGGAGTCTGGTATAGTGTTTGAATTCACCTTAGTCTAGTCAGAGCGTATCACCCTCCTCAGCATACACTGAAGGAAAGAGAGAAGTTTTAGTACAGAAAGCCTTCAGCACCCTGTCTAAAGGACGGTACAGGTTCAGAGACGTGCTCCTGCCTGTTGATAACTGAGCATCTGTAGCTAACTTTAAGGAAGGAAAAGAAAGAAGGACTGCTCGACCCTTGGCTAGTTTGAGTGCTTATTTACCAGCGGGACAAGGCGAAAGGCAAGTGGATTATTGGATAGTGCTTACGGATTGAAGAAGTCCAGCACATTGCACCCGGTCACTGGGGACCGAAGGACACGACTTTTTCAAGCAGAGTGATAAGAAAACCAGGAATTTACCGGACCTTAGTCCGGCAAACAAGCCCCTTATAGTCAGTACGTAACTGGGGTCAGGGGAAGTGAAGACTTTGAGTCTCTTTGCAGGACAAATAAAATTCAGCTTCTTCGCAGGAAGGCTCCTAACACAAACTGACTGGGCAGGTACTGTGTCGACCCGCCACCACAATTGTGGGTTACCTGGGCAATGGGGTACTCAGAGCCGAGCCCGTAGAAGTCTATGGGGATTTTGTCACAGGTAGCTGTGGCTCGGTCTGTGGCCCGGGCGGTCTGGCTATTTGGGGATATTATTTACAGGGGATTGATTATGTACATTCGTGACGCCACCTGTAGTATCTGGTAATTAGTACCAGCGCTGCTGTAGATCTCTGAGGGGATGGTGAGGCAGCTAGATGTCGGGTCCCCTACAGGTGGGACTGGTCCCTCAAAGTCTATGGGATTTTGTGAAGTCCGAGTGCAATAAAGAACACAGTCTCACACGGTCAGCGTCTTTCCATACCTTACTTGTAAGAGTTCAAGCAGGTCCCAGGGAGGCTGATCCCAAGGAGGATGTATTTCGATGATAGCAGCTGGGCAAGTTAGGGGCCTCCTTTACTTCCAATATGACGAGTCAACTAGCATGAAGCGTAGTTCCCTCCAATAAATCTGGTTCTCTACCACCATGCAGAAGCTATGGTGATGCTTCGGTCCCAGTAACCGTTTAACTGTGCAGGACTTCCAATCCTAAAGCACTCACAATATCTACCACTGTCCTTTCGCCTTGCCCGTGCTGGTACATAAGCTCCCTCACTTCACAAATTTAATAGCAGTCAGTTCCTTCTTAGTTCCTTCCAGAGCTTGCTTAGCAAATACCAGTAATACTTTTAGGCAGGAGCACGTCTCTGAACTCTACCGTCCTCTAGACAGCGTCTGAATTATCTGCCTCACTCCTCTCTCCTGCACAGACTTCTCGCTGACTGACTGTCTCCTCAGACAAACTGAACTGACTGAAGACAGGACACTCTCTGATGAACACTCCCGCTGATGTCACAAGCATAAAACCTGTGGGCGTGTCTAAGTGCATGTTTGAATGAATGTTCATTAGCATAAACTGCTATCTCTCCACACATCCCCAGGTACTGCGTGTGCCTTCACACACCAGGGCTACACATTCCCCCATGGAAAAGACAGCACTCCCGGGCTGTGAAATACAAGAAACAGAAAATTTTGTTTTATGCATAACAACAAACATTAACTTCTTCCCATCCGGAGGTACGAATATCTTGAACGTTGCATTAAACATAAAAATACACAAAGTATTAAATAGACATTTTTCATATTACGGTACAAACTACTTTCACTTTTATAAAAACTTATATACATCTTTCCAGCTGCGGTAAACCCTGTCTGGGTCCTACCGTTCTTCACATCTCTTAATTAATTTTCTGTTACACTTTCCATCCCGGGGGCTGGAACAATGCGATGATCCCTAGATCTCATGACGAACAGATCATTGCTGCGATCAGAGTCTGGGTCGCAACAGTCTTTGTATGAACCATCAGGGGCGCAACGGGTATCTCTTTCTCGTGAGACGCCGACTGCGTCTCAATTTGCGTTGCCAGGGGGCGATTCAGCTGTAACCGCAGTTTGCGATGTAGATTGGGTCGCCGATTGCGATGCAGAGAGGTCGCCGATTGCGATACTGAGGTGTACGCAGGGGCGTGCGGAATAGACGCACAATGCTGGTGTGATGCAGACAGGAAGCAGGTGTGCGCAATGGCTCAATTGAGGACGCACTAACCTCTGCGTCGCTGCTCCATCCTTCCCAGTCGCTCTCCATCATTGACGGCTGGGTCCCCGCCGGTGGTCCCTACCAGGGATTGATCATCTGCTGCGCCTCCTGGCCGGGCGGGCGTTCCGGAACTGGCGGTCCCTCCTCAACCTCCTTTGCCTCCACCGCTCCATCGGTTGGTCAGGATCGGTACTTTTGGGGGCAGCCTCCGTTTCTCTTCAGCCTTCCTCAGCAGGGAACTTGGGAATTCAGGAGACGGCATTATGCTTGTAGGAGAGAACACTGCTCCCTCAGCACCGCTGTTTCAGGGCACGCCAGCGTCTCTCTATCTCCTTCATTCCTTTTCGGTGGGGACAGGACCTTCGTCGCAGGCGCTCTGATGTCAGAGCGTTCACTTCCCGCCGCAGGACCTGCCGCTGAGTCAGAGCTGGGGGCGGAGCCAGGCAACAGCGCGCCCCCACAGGTACGCCACCTTCTTCTCCAGCGCCTGAGGCGCGAATATTGCGGCAAAATGGCGGATTTTAGCGCAAAAATAGCAAACAGTCTTTTTCACTAAAACAATCCATAGGCACGCAGGGCTCGCAATTTTGCGAGTTTCGCATCCTGTTCGTGACGCCAATTTTTTTGTGTCGACCCGCCACCACAATTGTGGGTTACCTGGGCAATGGGGTACTCAGAGCCGAGCCCGTAAAGTCTATGGGGATTTTGTCACAGGTAGCTGTGGCTCGGTCCTGTGGCCGGGCCGGTCTGGCGTATGTTGGGGATTATTTACAGGGGATTGATTTATGTACAGTTCGTGACGCCACCTGTTATAATCTGGTAATTAGTACCAGCGCTGCAGTAATCTCTGAGGGGATGGTGAGGCAGCTAGTGTCGGGTCCCCTACAGGTGGGACTGGTCCCTCAAAGTCTATGGGATTTGTGAAGTCGAGTGCAGATAAAGAACACAGTCTCACACGGTCAGCGTCTTTCCATACCTTACTGTAAGATGTTCAAGCAGGTCCCAGGGAGCTGATCCAAGGAGGAGTATTTCGAGATAGCAGCTGGGCAAGTTAGGGCCTCCTTTACTTCCAATATGACGAGCCAACTAGCATGAAGCGTAGTTCCCTCCAATAAATCTGGTCTTCTACCACCATGCATGAAGCTATGGTGATGCTTCGTCCCAGTAACCGGTTAACAGTGCAGGACTTCCAATCCTAAAGCACTCACAATATCTACCACTGGCCTTTCGCCTTGCCCGGTGCTGGTAGCATAAGCATCCCTCACTTCACAGATATATATATCAGTCAGTTCCTTCTTATTCCTTCCAGAGCTTGCTAGCAGAATACCAGTAATACTTTTAGCAGGAGCACGTCTCTGAACCTCTACCGCCTCTAGACAGGCGTCTGAATTATCTGCAGCTCACTCCTCTCTCCTGCACAGACTTCTCGCTGACTGACTGTCTCCTCAGACAAACTGAACTGACTGAAGACAGGACACTCTCTGCTGAACACTCCCTGCTGATGTCACAAGCTTATAAACCTTGGGGCGTGTCTAAGTGCATTTGGAATGAATGTTCATTTAGCATTAAACGCTATCTCTCCACACATCCTCCAGGGTACTGCGTGTCCTTCACACACCAGGCTACACAGTACAGCTATAGATTAGCTGGAGATTTTGAGGGAACTACGCTTCAGGCTGGTTGTACTCGTTGTATGGAAGTAAAGGAGGCCCCTAACTTGTCCAGCTGCTGTCTCAAGATACACTCTCCTTGGATCAGCCTCCCTGGACCTGCCTGAACATCTTACAAGTAAAGGTATGGAAAGACGCTGACCGTGTGAGACTGTGTTCTTTATCTGCACCCGACTTCACAAATCCATAGACTTTGAGGACCCAGTCCCACCTGTAGGGGACCCGACATCTAGCTGCCTCACCATCCCCTCAGAGATCTACAGCAGCGCTGGTACTAATTACCAAATACTACAAGGTGGCGTCACGAACTGTATATAAAACCTATCCCCTGTAAATAATCCCCAACATACGCCAGACCGCCCGGCCACAGACCGAGCCACAGCTACCTGTGACAAAACCCCATAGACTTCCATGGGCTCGGCTCTGAGTACCCCCATTGCCCTGGTAATCCACAATTGTGGTGGCGGGTCGATACAACTTTGGCTCACAACAGGATGCGAACTCGCAGAATTGCGAGCCCTGTGTGCCTAAGGAAATTGTTTTTGTGAGAAGGACTGTTTGCACTTTTGGCGCCAAAAATCGGCCATTTTTGTCGCCATATTCCGCGCCCTCAGGCGCTGGAGAAGAAGGTGGGCTACCTTCGTGGGCGTCTACCCCCCAGTGGCGCGAAGAAAAATGCCTGCCCTCTCAAAGTGCATATTACAAACATGCGATCCTGCCCTACAGCAAAGGAGGTCCGCCTCCTCTTCACCTTCCCTGCGAGGAGGAGACGCAAACCCCACCTCCACGGAAGAGACCGGATGTCTCCGCAGGAAAAGAAAAATCTTCTGGAACATCATGGAGGCAGGACGTGTGCAGCCGAGCTGGGAAGCGGGGGAAGCAGGCCCGTTCCCCAGCCAAGCTGCCACCAACACCGGAGTTATCCGTGATCCTGCACCTAAGCAGGCGTTGCTAAGAGATTCAGGAAGAAAAAATGCACGCCTGAAGAAGATGGTCCAGGACCATCCGGGCTTTGAAGAAATTGAGAGACGCCGGCGCACCCTGGAACAGCGGAGGCTGTGGGACACGGTGATCTCTCCCCTCAACAACCCCCACGATTCCAGATACCGAAGAGTCTGCTGCCCAAGGCGAAGGAGCAACCGGAGGCTGCCCCCGAAAGAAACCGATCCCGATTCCACCGGTGAAGCGGTGGAAGCGAAGGAGGTTGAGGAGGTACACCCAAATCCCGGAACGCCCGCCCGGCCAAGAGGCCGCACAGATGATCGGTCCCCCGGCAGGGACACCGGAGGGGTCCTGTCCGTCACTACCAGATGTGGACTGGGACAAATGGCGCGCCTGGATGACGTCGCCTATACCCCCCCAGTGGGAACAGGAAGGGCAGAGTCGTGAGGAAAGAAGAAACCCAGCAGAGGAAGAGCGGGAAACTCAGAGGAACCGTCACGACAATATGCCGAGCTGATCGCAGACAAAGAAAGTGTCCGGAGAGATAAAGGTACCCTGAGGGAACCGCGGCGGCAGGGGTGTGTGACTGAGTTCCAGCTCCGGAAGGGCTGGGGCTTTATCCGTGAACCAGGCCTCTACCCAGCGGTCTTTGTCAGCAGCGTGACGTAGAATCCCACCTGCCGCAAGGCCATCCCGGGAGGGACTTAGCAAATGGAGATATCGTCACATATACGCGGCACTGGGGAATGAAGGGGTGGTATGCTCTTAACGTCGCCATCGTCCGCGACCCGTCCCAGACGAGGTACCGTCACCATTACCGCAGCGTCCCCGTTTCCAGCTCAAGCAGCATCCGGCCGTGCCCCAGCATCGCCCCCTGCAAAGTCATCGCAACTAGCGACCCAGAGTTCATCGCAAATTAAAGCCACCGCTACATCGCAACATGCGACCCAGTCGCAATCGCAATCCCTGACGCGGTCCATATCGCTAACTGTGATTGAGACGCAATCGGTGTCATGTGGAGAGAGTGTACCCGTTGCGCCCCTAGAGGTTCGCACCAGAACTGTGGCGACCCAGACCCTGATCGCAGCACATGATTTGCTAGTCTTGGGATCTAGGGCCCCATTGCGTTGTTCCAGCCCCCTGGGGTGGAAAAAGTAGTGGAAAGTGTATTTTGCAGAAAATTAATAAGATAGTGAAGAATTGGGAATCCATATCGGGTCTACCAAAAGTAAAAAGTTTGAAATGTTTTGTAAAGTTTTGCACAATTTATATAGTGAATATATGTGTTTCTACTGTAGAATGCCCCGGCTGGGTAAATGGTAAATGGTAAATGGTAAATGATAAATGATAAAAGGTAAATAGTAACCAGAAAAAAGTTTATGCACTTTGATATTAATAATATGTTTAGGTTTTACATTGGACTTGGAGGTTAAGGACTATGCTAACCCAGAACTTACTTGTAAATAGTTGCGC
This sequence comes from Oophaga sylvatica, assembly GCA_033576555.1. NCBI lineage: Eukaryota > Metazoa > Chordata > Amphibia > Anura > Dendrobatidae > Oophaga > Oophaga sylvatica. The sequence continues at coordinate 596,790,743 of JARQOD010000003.1, forward strand.
TCGGTGCTTTCTCTTGGTTTTACATAAACCAGTCACAACTACCTCTGAAAACAAAACCCGTGTGGTGTGGCACTGAGTGAGGTCTGCAATTGGACGTCCTGCAGCCCACCCAGGACCCACGTTGAAGGTTTGGTGCGGGTCCTTCACAAGTATCTTGTATATTTATTGAATGCTATTTAATATTTTGTATTTTTCTATAAAGTTTGCAACGTTCAAGATATTCTCACCTCCCGATGGGAAAAGTTATTGTTTAATGTTTATTTGCATAAAACAAAATTCTCTTTTGTATTTTACAGCCCGGGGAGTGCTGTCTTTTACCATGGGGGAATGTGTAGCCCTGGTGGTAGGCACACGCAGTACCCTGGAGAGTGTGTGGCGAGACAGCAGTTTTAATGCTAAATATTCAATCACTCGACATATACTAGACACACCCTTAGGTAGTGGAGTATACTCTAGAGGGAGTGGTCAAGGTATGTGTTAGAGTGATTTGCAGTCTATTCCTGTCTTCGGACAGTGAGGACGTGTGGAGTGAGTGTCTAGACTTCAGAGAGAGAAGACGTCTGGAGGAGGAAGGAGTCTAGCCTGCTTTATCATCAGTTCATATCGTGGAGTCTGGTATAGGTGTTTGAATTCACCTTAGTCTAGTCAGAGCTGTATCACCTCCTCAGCATACACTGAAGGAAAGGAGAAGTTTAGTACAGAAAGCCTTCAGCATCCCTGTCTAAAGGACGGTATCAGGTTTCAGAGACGTGCTCCTGCCTGTTGATAACTGAGCATCTGTAGCTAACTTTGAAGGAAGGAAAAGAAAGAAGTGACTGCTCGACCCTTGGCTAGTTTGAGTGCTTATGTTACAGCGTGGACAAGGTGAAAGCAAAGTGGATTTATTGGATTAGTGCTTACGGATTGAAGAAGTCCAGCACATTGCACCCGGTCACTGGGGACCGAAGGATCACGACTGTTTCAAGCAGAGTGATAAGAAAACCAGGAATTTACCGGACCTTAGGTCGCGGCAAACAAGCCCCTTAAGTCAGTACGTAACTGGGGTCAGGGGAAGTGAGACTTTGAGTCTCTGCAGGACAAAATAAGAATTCAGCTTCTTCGCAGGAAGGCTCCTAACACAAAGCTGACTGGGCAGGTACAGCTATAGATTAGCTGGAGATTTTGAGGGAACTACGCTTCAGGCTGGTTGTACTCGTTTGTATTGGAAGTAAAGGAGGCCCCTAACTTGTCCAGCTGCTGTCTCAAGATACACTCTCCTTGGATCAGCCTCCCTGGGACCTGCCTGAACATCTTACAAGTAAAGGTATGGAAAGACGCTGACCGTGTGAGACTGTGTCTTTATCTGCACCCGACTTCACAAATCCCATAGACTTTGAGGGACCAATCCCCCTGTAGGGGACCCGACATCTAGCTGCCTCACCATCCCCTCAGAGATCTACAGCAGCGCTGGTACTAAATTACCAGAATACTACAGGTGGCGTCACGAACTGTATATAAACCTATCCCCGTAAATATATCCCCAACATACGCCAGACCGCCCGGGCCACAGACCGAGCCACAGCTACCTGTGACAAACCCCATAGATTCCATGGGCTCGGCTCTGAGTACCCCATTGCCCTGGTAATCCACAATTGTGGTGGCGGTCGATACACCTGTCCATCTAGGACAAATGTGGTGAAGCTCCTCATGAAGATGGACTTCAGGGCTATTGACATCTTTGCTCTGATACATCCTTTTGGGACTCCCCCTTTTGATATCAGCTTTGTCGGCCAGAGGCTTAGAGCTCTTTTGGTCAAATTATGAGCTGGTAAAAGAGGAGCCTGGCTGGCGAGGGTTTGCTGTGGAGGCAATTTCTCGCCAAAGTGGGCCAAAGAAAGTGACCGTTTTAACATATAATGAGTCCCTTTCTGGCGTTGACATAATGACCTGTTGAGCCGTTACTGCGAGGTTGTGGAGGTCCCTAAGAAGAATCGGGACAATTTTGGCATCTGGTCAGGAGCTGGACCTTCATGGAAGGGATCGTATTCTGGTCTTCTACCAGGGCAGCCGAAGGTCTGCCACAGGTGCGGTGATCCTCGCCACTTCAGCGCGGGCTGCAAGGTGCAAAATGTGCCTTGTGTGGCGAAGGGGTCACCTCGCCCGCGTCCTGTGGTGTCATTCGATGTCACCTGTGTGGTGATCTAGGTCACCCGTTCAGCCGCTGCCCTCGTTCCTTCTCTAATGCCATGGCCAGCCGGGCGGAGGGGAGCCGCGAGGAAGTTCTTGGCGGTGCAACTTCTGCAGGGGTTGGAGGTGGCGCAGGGGAGGAGCTGAGGGGCCAATGAGGAATGGCAGGGCTAGGGGTCCCTCTTACCAGCGGAGGCAGGCAAGGCGTCAGGAGGGCAGGGGGCAGGAGGAGCCTCAGGAAACTGGGGTAATGGCTGCCCCCTCCTCCGAGGCGACGGCCCATGTCACTGAGGCCCTGGGGGAGGAAGCGGTGAATGAGGAGATCAGTCGGATGTAGAATGAGGAAGTGGCTGATCTCTCAGATGCCTCACAATATGAAAGTTTTGATGAGGATGGAGGGGAACAGCCAAAAGAAATGGGTGACAAGGGTACCAAGAGTGCCAAAAGTAAAAAAAAGAAGAAAAAAGGTGGAAAATCTTCTTCCCTGACCAAGGTGCCTAAGGAAGGTCCCACCTACTCCCCTCTGATCTCCCTCTCCAACCAGTTCCAAGCCCTTGACGACCCTGCTGAGATGGGGTCGGGGTGGAGGTTCCGGAGGTAACATGTGGAGGGTCTTTGGGAGGGGGCGGAGTCCCTTCTCCGAAGGGTATGTCTTCTTCAGGAGGTGTGGCCAACCCTGCGTCCGGAGATGAGAGAGAGGTGGGGGGGATGGATACCTCTGTCTCTTTGAAAAGAAGAGGGGGCTTCATCTTCCGGAGATGAGCGGGCTAGGAAAAAGGGTGGGGGGAAGAAAAAGGCCATCTAACTCGATCACTCATGATGGCGGCACCCACCCCGTTGACTCTGGCGACCATTAAATGTCGCTAGTATAAAGTCAGATGCGACTAGATTTGCGGCCTTTGATTTTCTCACCCGATTTGAGGCTGACATTTTGTTTTTGAAGGAGACCAGACTTACGGATATTGGGGGCCATACGCAAGGCGGAGAGTGAGTGGAGGTGCGGGTCCTCGTACTGGTCTCTTGCGGCCGAGCCGTGTAGCGGGGTAGCAGTCCTTTTTAAGACTGCATCGTTGAATGCCGTAGAGTTATCGAGGTAGAAATGGGTAGGTGCCTGGTCTTAGACGTCTTCATGAGGGGACAGGAGCTTCGGCTCATTAACATCTATGGTCCACAGTCAAAGTGGGACCGTAAATGCCTCTTCCTGAAGATTAACCCTATCTTTTTACAAGTCGGCAGGTGGTCTTTGAGGTGACTTTAAAGGGTATGCCACACTAAACAACATCGCTAACGGATCGCTAAAAAACGTCACTATTTAGTGATCCCGTTAGCGATGTTGTTGTGTGCGGCATGCAGCAACGACGTGGCCCCTGCTGTGATCTCGTCCGTCGTCCTGATCGTTCCGGACCCTATTCTGATCGTCGGCGTCCCGCTGGGTAAGTATTATCGCTGAGTGTGGCACCTTTTTTAGCGATTTAGCGGTACTTTTGTACCGCTAAAGTCGTTAAGGAGATCGCTAACCGCGATAGCGTCCTTAACGACATCGCTAAATGTGGCCGACACTAGCGATATTGTAAACGATCCCGCTAGCGATCTCATTAGTATGTGACGCTAACGAGATCGTTAGCGGGATCGTGTAGTGTGGCAGTACCTTAACACTGTCACAAGGCTTCGTGATAGGGAGGCTCCATTGACCGGCTGGCTTATGATAGTAATACTCTTAATAGCATAGCTAGTGACGCTCGCCTGGTGGATGTCCACATCCGGCACACCCCAGGTCACTGTGGTTTCACCTTTCATAGAGGTAGCTGTAGTTCTAGGATAGACAGTTTTTTTTGAAGGAGGAAGCCATCTCTTCAGCAGTGTCCGTTGTTGAGGTGGAGTTCTCCGATCACTGTCTGATTTCTTTTTCTCTGAATGTTTCAGAAACCCCTTGGGACTATGGAAGCTGAATTCGTCCCTCTTGGTAGAAGCAGAGATAAGACAATCCTTTGAGGACTTTCTTCAGAGCCAGGTACCGCTTTTGGATCTCTGTAGCGATAAGTCAGAGTGGTGGGAGATCTTCAAGGAACGGGTTGCGAGTTTCTTCCGCCAGCTCTCGAGCCACAGGAGCCTGAGCAGGTACCGCCTGTATGAGGAACTGAGGAGGTAACTCGAACATCTCGTCTTGGCTGGAGGTGATTGTGAGGAGATCTCCAGAGTGAAGTCTTTACTCAGAGGTGTCAGTACGATAGGCACACATCTTTGGTTTTTGAGAGGGATTTCGGGAGGTACCGCTCGCCCGACCCCTACAGAAACTGTAAGATGTCAGTGAGTTGTAAGGTGGTGACAGACTGATCGACAGTATGGGTTCCCTGAACAGATCCAATCAGGGATCCTGGAGGTGATCAGATCTTTCTACTCACACCTCTTGGGGAAGAGGGATCTGGATCGGAACGTGATGTCGGCTTTCCTGGCCGAAGCCATCCCTGATCCAGGGGATGACCCCTCGCTTCACGTTTTGACAGAGGCAATCAGGGAAGAGGAAGTGCGACTGGCCATTGATGGCTTTGGCCTAAGAAATCGCCAGGTCCGGATGGCTTAACATCCGAGTTTTATAAGACCTTTAGGGACTCCTTGGTCCCTCTCTTGACTGAGGTGTTTAAACGAGTGTCTCTCCTCGGGCGCTCTTTCCCGGTCAATGAGGCAGTCAGCCCTGATTATCCTGTCAAAGGTAAAAGACTCGTCCCGTATTGAGAATTGGCGTCCCATAGCGCTTCTCAATACGGACCAGAAGGTTCTGGCAAAGGTGCTGTTCAATCGGCTGATGAAGTTTGCACCCCGGCTCCTTTCGGGGGCCCAGCATTGCTCTGTTCCAGGCCGCAGCACTTTTAGTGCAGTACTCGGTGTCCGAGAGGCAGTGGAGCAGGGTAGGGCGGGTCACTGGAAGGGGTACTTGCTGTCTTTAGATCAGGCGAAGGCTTTTGATCGGGTTAACCACGAGTACCTCTGGTCCGTCCTTCTGAGGTACGGTCTGCCTGGGGGTTTGTAAATTGGCTAAAGATCCTGTATGCGGGGGCAGAGACTTTCCCGCTCGTGAATGGTTGGTCTGGCCGCCCTTTTGAGGTTGGGTCTGGGTCCGCCAGGCTGTCCGTTGAGCCCGCTGTTATACGTGTTCGCGATAGATCCCCTTTTAAGGAGGATTGAGCGCGGGCCGTTGGCGGGAGTCAGGATGGACCAGGCGGCCCCAGAAGCCACTCTGAGGGTGGTAGCGTATGCTGATGACGTCTCCCTTTTCGTATCCTCGGTGAGGAGGCGGAGTGGGTCATGTCTGAGGTTGGTCGCTACTCGGAGGCTTCTGGGTCCAGAATTAATCAGGAAAAGTGTGAGAGTCTCTGGCTGGAGGGGGAGACCCTAGTTTCGGTCTCCCGGACACTCTTCCAGAGCCTCAGGCATCAGCAAAAATCCTAGGCATCGAATTTGGCCCGGGGACTACCCCCAGCAAAATTGGGAGGGCAGACTCAGGATCGCCGCCCAGAAGGTGGACCAATGGAAGGGTTGGTCTTTGACCCTGAGGGAAAGGTTAGCCTGGTTAAGGGTTTTTTGCTACCTTGTTAATATACCTGGGCAGTGTCTGCATGTTGCCAGAGCCGCTCTGGACACGGGTCATGGGGAAATAGGCCTGAACCTAGTCAAGCGAGAGGTCACATATCGCACAAGGAGACTAGGAGGGTTGGGTATGGTCAACCCAGTGGTGTTTCTAGTAAACACTTTTGTCAAGACTAACATCGCCAACCTCTGGTCAGAGAGGGCTCCTCCGTGGGTATTCTCCTGCAGGGGATGGCTTCGGCCCTTCCAGGAATGGGAGACAGGAGGGCAAGTGAAGGACCTGCGCACACCGCATGGGCATCTCCCGGCTTACGCTACCCCAGTTCTGAAGGTGATCCGCCGGTGGGGTCTGGGAATGTGGAGATCAGGAGGGTCCTGTTGACCCATTTCCAGAAGCCTCTGGTGCTCAAAGATTGCCCAAGTCGGGATCTGGAGGGCGGGCTGAGGTTATTGAATTCTGCACGGGTCCCCTTGAAGTTTTGGACTTGGCTTGGCGCTGCTTCCATGGGAAACTGTATGTAAGAGACAACCTGAAGTGTAGGAACTCCGAAGATCGGGGTTGTCCCCGTGAGGAGTGTTGCGACACGCTGGAAAGCATGGGCACTTCCTCCTTCAGTGTCCTTTTAATGCAGGGGTCTACAACAGGGTGGGTGCTTCCATAGGCTGGCCTCGGCTGGCACACCTTTCCTATGCGGAGTGGGCGTATGGGGCATTCGGATCCCTGGGTGGCCGAGATCGGGGCACTTTATTTCTAGTCAGTTTAGTCATCAGTTTACACGGAACGCACGGTGCTTAGTGTCAACTCAGCAGAAAATCCTCCCCCGGGACGAGGTTGTTAGGAACATTCTGGGTGGCCGGTGAAGGTGCGCTCTCTGGAGTATGACAGGCTGGGTGCAGCGAGGGCCTCTCTTCTCTGGAGAGGGTTCTCATTTAATGTACCCTAGGGCCTAGATAAACAGGTAAGTGTAGGGACAGGTAGATAGCTTCAGTAGGGACAGGTGATAGTTAGGGACAGGACAGGGACAGCCGAGGGACAGTTAGGTAGGCGCGCGGTGAGTTAGGTAGGCAGTAGGGTCAGGCAGGGAGAGACAGGGAAAGTTAGATAGATAAATAGGGGCAGATGTTTAGGCAGGTAGGGACGGGTGGTAGAGTAAGGCTTGTTAGGATAGATGCCTGTCACTCTGGGTTCCTGGTGACGGGCTGGGGGCTTCTCACTATCAGATTTTTGTTTTGCAGAAGTGAATTACTGATATAGGGCTTACAGGCCCCAATCCTGGCTCTGGGTAAGTGTTGTAATATAGAGAGTTAGGTTGTATTGTATTATATAGTATTGTATTGTATTGTAAGATGTTTTCCCGGAGGTCATGAGTTCCTCAGTGAAGCTTATTTTTATATTGTGTGGGGTTTTTATGGTGGTGGGAGGGAGTTGGTGGTAGGTTTGTTATAGTTGTATTTGCTGTGTAACTAAAAAAAAAAAATATATTATATATAGATATATGTAAAAAGGAAAAAAAATTGTGTGGTTTAGATAGATGTGTTTTAAGCCAGGTGGCTTTTGTGTTTCTTTTTGGGCGATGGAGCAGAGTTTTCTTTGTCAGGTTTGGTGTGAAGTGTGTATGTGTGTATTAATAAAATGTTTCTTCTCTCCTTGGGTGAGGTAACCTGGGGAGGAGAGATCTGGAGGGAAACAAAAAGTGAGATGAAGTCGGCTGCCATTCTAGGCTGAAGTCACCTGCCTTTCTCAGATCGCAGCGCTAAGTCAGCTTGAGGCCGGGCAAGTACAGGAATGGAGACCGGCTGGGAATCCCTGGTGCAGCATCAGAGAGAAAGATGGAGGAGGAAGCTTCTCTGAGAAGAAGACAGAGTTTTGTTTTGGGGGGGGGGGTTATTTTGAATGGGGCAGTTATGCTGGACTGGACTTTTGCCTGGACTGGGGGGGTAATGTTGGACTCGGACGGTTGTTTTGCTGGGGTTTGGATTTTTGTTCTTTATTAATTGTAAGTTTGTATTTTTTATGTTAAAAGAGTTCCCTGTATACAGAGATACTGTCATGGTGTATCGCCACGAAGATCGTCGCGATTGCACATTCTGACTTCTCGCAGCTGAGTTGCTGTTTCTTTGTGTTTGTAGTGGGGAGTTAATTTTACCTAGCTCTTTGCTAAGACTAGGTCCAGCCTCGCCCGGCTGCTTTTGATTATGCACTAATTAGCTTCCTTTATATACCTGCCAGTCTGCTTGTAGATGCCGGTGAAAGCTTACATGCAGACCAGCAGTTTGGATCAGGTCATGAGAAGACTTAAGTTAAGAGTTCCTTTGTGGTTTCTCCTCTCCTCGATTATAGTTTATCTCCTAGACCTTTTGTGTTCCCTCTGTGTTTAAGTGTTGTATGCAAGACAGTGTTTGCTTTGTCCCCTGTCTTTCCTTGTACTGTTTGTTAAGCAGTAACCTGCCTATTCCCTGTGTGGTAATCAGGGTCCTTCTGAGGACTGGATTACAGTTGTCAGGGACTTATAGGAGACAGGGTTACGTTGGCGGCCTGGACCTCTGTACCTTTAACAGTACCTCCAGGTTGAGGGACTAGTCAGGTCCCCAGGCTAGGGTCAGCATAGACCCCGGTCACCTGCAGCCTGAGTACAGCATTATACGTCTTCAGATTCACCCACAGTACAACGGATATTTATGTCAGGTAATACTATACTTTATGTACATGTGTAGCCCTGGTACACAATACCAGGAGGATGAGTGGAGAGGTAACGGTTAAGGGCTCTTCATGATATCATGTACACTTCGGACACACCCACCAGGGGTGTGGAGGGGAGTGCTAAGTAGTCTGAGTTCAGTTCAGTCAGTGACTCGAAGGAGTGAGGAAGTGCAGTCTTTGTGCAGTTCAGAAAGTGGAGGCCAGTACAGGTGAGCCAGTTCACCTCAGCCTGGTCAGAGCTGTGCCCCACTATAAGACGGACTGAGATATCTAATTAAGAGTTGAGCATATCGAAGGTATAGTGGAAGAGAACAAGAAGTGCCATAAGATATAGGATACATGCACATTGTTACCGGTCACTGGGGACCGAAGGATCACTAAAGCTTCACGCTTAGTGGTAAGAAAACCAGGCTTATCAGACCTTAGGTCGTGGCAAGCATCCCTGAAGAGTCAGTATGTATCTGGGGTCAGGGAGAGTGAGAACCTTGAGCCTGATCAGCAAGAATAGGAACTCAGCTCTCTCACAGGAAGGCTCCCGACCACAAAAACTGACCGGCAGAACAGCTTTGGAATAGCTGAAGTTATAGAGGGAACTACGCTTCAGGCTGGTTGGACTCATCAACATTGGACAGTAAAGGAGGCCCCTAACTTGCTTAGCCGTTGCCTCAAAGCTCATCCTCCATCAACCCCATCAGCCTCCCTGGGACCTGCCTTACCATCTTACAAGTAAAGGTATGGGAAAGACACTGACCGTGTGAGACTGATTTATTTACTTGCATGCCTGCACAACCCTGCCTTAACCATCGACCTGAGGGAAGAGTCCCACCTGTAGGGACCCGACATCTAGCTGCATCACCATCCCCTCAGAGATCTACAGCAGCGCTGGTAACAAATTACCAGAGACTACAGGTGGCGTCACGAACTGTAAATATATCTATCCCCTGTAAATATTCACCCAACATACGCCAGACCGCTAGGGCCACAGACCGAGCCACCGCTACCTGTGACAAACCCCATAGACTTCCATGGGCTCGGTTCTGAGTACCCCATTGCCCTGGTAACCCACAATTGTGGTGGCGGGTCGACACAAAACTTTGGCGTCACGAACAGGATACGAAACTTGCAGCATTGCGAGCCCTGTGTGCCTGTGGAGTGTTTTGGCGAAAAAGACTGTTGCTGTTGTTTGGCGCCAAATACCGCCATATTTGCCGCCAGATTCGCGCCCTAAGGCGCTGGAGAAGAAGGTGGGCGTACCTGAAAGAGCGCGCAAAGTCTTGGACACGCCCCCGGCTCTGACTCAGCGGCAGGTCCTGCAACAGGAAGTAAACGCTCTGACATCAGAGCGCCTGCGACGAAGGTCCTGTTCCACTGCGGTGCCTGTGAAATAGCAGCGTCTGAAACCGGTAGGCTCCGTTTAACCAAGGGGGCGCTAAGATGTCACAACAACCGGCTGACAGTGCGGCCCCGGCCGGAGTCCCCGATCCCGCACGCCTGGTATTGTAGCGCCAGATGGGGGTGCAGGCCCAGCACCCAGTCCGTAGTCCCGATCATGCCACTAACGCTCCCAGTATGCCTGGGGCGAAATGGCTTCCCCAGTACAGCGGTGAGCCAGGCACATTAGCAGGCTTCAAGCGAAGTTATGCAGCATCCTAGAAATGTACTCCATGCCTGAGAGACAAAAAGCTGCTGTGCTAATAGGGCAGCTAACTGGCGCGCTGAGAGGGAAGTGGAGACTTGGGATACCGTTGATCAGGAGTCGGTACCTGCGATCTTCCTTAAGCTGCATGCCATATTTGAAGACCGCACAGAAACGGATCTCCGGATGGCCTTCTATCACTGTTCACAACAGCCAGGTGACAGCATCCGGGACTACGCTTGCCGACTACAGGGAGCCCTGAGAGCCCTCAAGCAAATTAACAATTTAAATGCTATCGACGAGAATAAAATGCTGAAAGAACAATTTATACAGGGATTGAGATCCCAAGAGGAACGCAGAACTGTAAACTGGTGTCCTTAGACCATCCGATGCTACCTTTGATGCCCTAAAGGACATGGCAATAAAAGGGCTGCGGCCCCTGGGCAAACCCGAGGTGGCAACCCAACATCATCAGGCTGAAGTCACTCTGGAACCGGCAGTAAACCCCTTTTCCCCGCTAGTGGCTGAAGCCAAAGCGCAGGTGACACCTCCTAGTGAATTGGACTGTCAGCGCTCAGAGGTGCGCCAGCTGACTAAAAATCTGGCTGCTGTAATGAGTGCCCTACAGCTGCGGAAAGAGGAGGAAGGAAAGATCTTGTTAGCCGACTGCCCAGAAGACGTCCCGTGGATGCACCGGAGAAGAAAGAAGACGTCGCCCCCCCGGAGGAGGACAACGCCACCCCCAGGAGCGACCTCTGATCAACACCCTCCTCGTCGAGAGATCATCTGTTATCGATGCAACCGGAAAGGTCATATGTCTCCACAGTGTCCTTTAAACGGCAGAACCTGGGTCCAAGGGCCAACACCCAGGAGAATACCCGTCAGGCCCCCTAGACTGGAACCGCAGGTATGTGGGTGGGCTACCCTACCTGTCTATCATCCTAGATGGTATTGCAGTTCCGGCACTGTTAGACACTGGGTCCCAAGTGACCCTAATACCTGATGCCCTATATACTAAGTACTGGTCAATGGACAGTCTTAATCCCCCGAGCCTTGACTTTAACCGTGTAATGCTTCTAATGGTCTTCCTGTAGAAGTACTCGGAACAAAATGTGTAGATGTAAAGGTGGGCAGAGAGGAGTTGAAAGACCAGGGCTTCTGGTAGTAAAGACTGTAAATGAGGAGAACGGTTTAAATATAATTTTGGGTACTAACATTATCGGTAATTGTTTGGGAGAAGTTGTGTTCTTGCTCCAACAGCTCGCTGAGATGGCCCGACCAAGGCAGAAAGGAGTAATCCAAAGAGAGATCCGGGCCCTTGTGTCAGCAGCAAGCGAAGCTTACAGACGGCGAAATTGGTAATGTACGGGTCACTGACTCGGATCCTATTGTGATACCCCCAATGAGTGAAATGATCATTTGGTGCAGGGCAGCCATAGGTCTGAGAGGACAGAATTACCAAGCTGTAGTAGAACCCCACCATTCAGAACATAGACCTACACTTATGACTGCTAGAGGAGTAGTAGAAGTGGTGAATGGAAGAGTACCGGTACGGCTTCTCAATTGGGAGATGATGAGGTAAACTTACCCCGTTATGCAACCATTGCTAAACTACATGCTGTTGATAATAATTCTATTCTCCCGGCTGAGTCCTTAGACTCCTGTCAAATAGCGGAGGACAATGACCCAGCAACTCAGGTGGCGGAATGGTGTCAGCAACTCCATGTTGGACGGACACCACTCCCGCTCACCAGAAGCAAGGGGTATTACGGGTGGTGCAAGAGTACGCCCAAGTGTTTAGCAAAAATCCACTTGATTTTGGGATAATTAAGGGAGTACAACATCATATCCCTACAGGCAGTCATCCTCCCATCAAGAGCGGTATAGGCCCATACCTCCAGCTCATTATCAGAAGGCTAAAGAAATGTTGAATGATATGAAGAAAGCCGGGTGATAAGGGATAGTTGTAGCCCCTGGGCAGCCCCTCTAGTTCTGGTTAAAAAGAAAGATGGTAGTATGAAATGTGTGTGGATTACAGGCAGGTGAACCGCATAACACACAAGGATGCATACCCGTTACCACGTATAGAGGAATCATTAGCTGCTCTGAAAACGGCTAAACTACTTTTTCTACCCTTGATCTGACTAGTGGTTACTGGCAAGTGGCTGTGGCTGAGGAGGATCGTGAGAAAACGCTTTCACCACCCCAATGGGGCTCTGTGAGTTCGACAGAATGCCGTTTGGGCTCAGCAGTGCCCCAGGAACATTTCAGAGAGTGATGGAAAATTGTCTGGGACATCTCAATTTTGAAACCGTGCTGCTATACCTAGACGACGTTATCGTGTATTCCAAGACATATGAGGACCATCGAAACACCTGGCAGAAGTATTCGAGTCCCTGTCTAGGTACGGGATGAAGTTGAAACCCTCAAAATGCCATCTACTCAAACAGAAGGTACAATACTTGGGGCACATCGTCAGTTCGGAAGGAGTAGCGCCGGACCCAGAGAAAGTCACTGCCATCCAGAAGTGGCCGGAGCCGAAGAACCTTAAGAAAGTGCGACAGTTCCTGGGACTAACGGGTTACTACAGAAGGTTCGTGAAAGATTACACGAAGAAGGCAGCTCCTTTACAGGACCCCTGGTAGGACAATCCCTAAAGAGCAGAAACCCTCCCTTTAATTGGGTAAGGAACAGGCTGAAGCATTCCAAAAGATGAAAGAGATCCTTACAGGTGATGAGATCTTAACCTATCCTGATTACAGCCAACCGTTCCTGTTGTACACCGACGCCAGTAATGAAGGGTTGGGAGCAGTTCTCAGTCAGAAGCAGAATGGCCAAGAAAAAGTCATCGCATATGCAAGCAGAAAACTCAGGCCAACTGAAAGGAAATCCGGAAAATTATAGCAGCTTCAAGCTGGAGTTTCTGGCGCTGGTCTGGGCCATTACTGAAAGATTTAAGCACTATCTGGCCTCCAATAAGTTCACGGCGTACACAGACAACAACCCTTAACGCACCTGGAAACCGCCAAGCTGGCGCCATGGAGCAGCGTTGGATGGCTCGGTTGTCCAATTACCAGTTTACTATCAAGTACCGGCAGGTCGAAAGAATGCTAATGCTGATGCGTTGTCCCGAATGCCGCATGACTCTGATACGGAAGGAGAATCGGATGACCTGGAAGAAATTGAGCTACCTGCGTTCCATCGAAATGGGGTAGTCCACGAGCATCGAGTCAACAGAAAGCAGTGTGGTGCAACATTAAATCCTTTACCCCATCACAGTTGGAAAGAGACTCAGGACAGTGATCCAGTGGTCAGCCGCATCAAGGATTGTTAAGACAGGAAGGCTCCTCTTTGGAAAAGGAAGCACCTATGTCAGCCAAGCTCCTGTGGAACGAGAAAAGCAGGTTGTTCCTATACCGTGAGAAGTTGTGCAGGAGATACGTCAACCCCAGAACCCATGAGATGGTCTGGCAAATAGTGGTCCCCAAGGCAGACGTCCCAATGGTGTTGGAAGCATACCACGATCAAGCAGGACACTTTGGCTGGAGAAAGCTGGAGACCCTGTTGAGATGCCGGTTCTACTGGGTAGGGATGCGCAGCTCCATCGAGAGGTGGTGTCGGAACTGTGGACCCTGTGGTCTCAGAAGAAAGGACTACGGTAGTCAGAAGGCACCCCTGCAACCTATCCGGACGACTCGTCCTCTGGAGATTGTGGCCCTGGACCACGTCAAATTGTCGCCAAGTAGATCTGGATACTCATACGCCTTGACCAGGGTGGACCATTACTCCAGATTTCTGGTGGTTGTTCCAGTTAAGGACCAGACCGCAGTGACGGCCGCGAAAACCTTTCAAGCAAGTTTCTGCAGACCGCATGGGTATCCGGAGCAAGTATTAACCGATCAAGGACCTGCTTTCGAAGCTGATTTATTCAAGGAATTCTGTCACATGTACGGGTGTAAGAAAATTAGAACAACGCCATACCACCCTCAAACCAACGGTCTTTGCGAAAAAATGAACCATATTGTCCTTGATTTGTTGAGATCCATACCGTTGGAAGACAGGAATCGATGGCCGGATTTACTACCTGATTTGGTTGATTTGTATAACCATATACCTGTCAGTTCCACTAACTGCACTCCAGCCTATCTTATGAGAGCAAGGCCCGGAAGACTACCAATGGATCTAGAACTTGGAGTGGTAGAACCGGAGGCAGACGACGCCGTTGAAAACTGGGACATCAATCGGCAAGAGCAATACAGAAGAGTACAAATCTGTGTAGAGGAAAGTCTCAACAAGGCACGGGAGAAACAGGAAGATGTTTACAACCGAAATGCTCCTGCCAATCCTTTGATGCCTGGAGAGGTAGTATTAAAAAGAAAAAGGAAGATGCACAAATTGGATAACCAGTGGGAGCAAGAACCCTACGTTGTACAAGATTCTAAATATGACAACAGAAAAGTTTGTATCATCAGTAAGGACGGAGGAAGAACAATAACCACTGTGTCCAGAGACCATTTGAAATTGTGTCCAGAACCCTTAAAATGTTGTGACAAGAACCCTGTCATCAATCAAAAAGAAAGGAAAGAAGAGGTCATACACACCGATCTGGAGATTTTCCTGCGGATTGGCCTAGACTGGGAGATGCTGTAATAGTTCCGGTGTTGCAGTTTTATCAGCCACAAGAGGAAGTTTTACCTCCATTGTGCCCGTGGTGCCAGTCGAGCCCGTTCAGGAGTTACCCATCCCAGCAACACCTCAACCTATGGAATCTCAAGAAGGATCATCTGAAGCAGCGCCCCATACTATGGGATCCCCTGGTGAAGCTGACTCACACCGCCCAGCCATCAGTACGCTTGCCAGATCCATAGAAAGATTGAGGCAGTTCTATAGTTTGCCGTTACGCAGTGCAGACAGATCGCAACTTAATATACCTGAGGCTACTCCACGTAGATCAGAGCGAATCACAAAAGGAAAGTTACCCATTCGATACCAGCAGTAATTATAACGAATTAATGTGAATACTGTAAAAAGTCTATATATATATATATATATGTGTTTTTCCCTATTATGTCTTATAATGGACTCAGAGGCTGAGGACTGAGCCAGCCCAAAAACTGTATCCTGTAAATAGTTGCACTAAGGTGCCTTTTAATGGTTTCACACGAAGCCTTGACTTACCTCTGAACATAAAACCCGTGTGGTGAGGCACTGAGTGAGGTCTGCATTCGGATGTCCTGCAGCCCACCCAGGACCCACGTTGAAGGTTTGGTGCGGGTCCTTCACAAGCATATTGTCTATTTATATGAAAATGTTATTTAATATTGTATTTTTCTATATATAATGTTTTATTTGCAACGTTCAAGACATCCTTACCTCCCGGATGGGACGAATTAATGTTTAATGTTGATGTTTAATGCATAAACAAAATTGTCTCTTTGTATTTTACAGCCCGGGAGTGCTGTCGTTTACCATGGGGGAATGTGTAGCCCTGGTACACAATACCAGGAGGATGAGTGGAGAGGTAACGGTTAAGGGCTCTTCATGATATCATGTACACTTCGGACACACCCACCAGGGGTGTGGAGGGGAGTGCTAAGTAGTCTGAGTTCAGTTCAGTCAGTGACTCGAAGGAGTGAGGAAGTGCAGTCTTTGTGCAGTTCAGAAAGTGGAGGCCAGTACAGGTGAGCCAGTTCACCTCAGCCTGGTCAGAGCTGTGCCCCACTATAAGACGGACTGAGATATCTATTAAGAGTTGAGCATATCGAAGGGTATAGTGGAAGAGAACAGAGAAGTGCCATAAGTATAGGATACATGCACATTGTTATCGGTCACTGGGGACCGAAGGATCACTAAAGCTTCACGCTTAGTGGTAAGAAAACCAGAGGCTTATCAGACCTTAGGTCGTGGCAAGCATCCCTGAAGAGTCAGTACGTATCTGGGGTCAGGGAGAGTGAGAACCTTGAGCCTGATCAGCAAGAATAGGAACTCAGCTCTCTCACAGGAAGGCTCCGACCACAAAAACTGACCGGGCAGAACAGCTTTGGAATAGCTGAAGTTATAGAGGGAACTACGCTTCAGGCTGGTTGGACTCATCAACATTGGACAGTAAAGGAGGCCCCTAACTTGCTTAGCCGTTGCCTCAAAGCTCATCCTCCATCAACCCCATCAGCCTCCCTGGGACCTGCCTTACCATCTTACAAGTAAAGGTATGGAAAGACGCTGACCGTGTGAGACTGAGTTATTTACTTGCATGCCTGCACAACCCTGCCTTAACCATCGACCTGAGGGAAGAGTCCCACCTGTAGGGACCCGACATCTAGCTGCATCACCATCCCCTCAGAGATCTACAGCAGCGCTGGTACAAATTACCAGAGACTACAGGTGGCGTCACGAACTGTAAATATATCTATCCCCTGTAAATATTCCCCCAACATACGCCAGACCGCTAGGGCCACAGACCGAGCCACCGCTACCTGTGACAAACCCCATAGACTTCCATGGGCTCGGCTCTGAGTACCCCATTGCCCTGGTAACCCACAATTGTGGTGGCGGGTCGACACATACATGTTGAGATTTCCTATTTATGTGTTATATTGCATGTTGTTCCTCTTAGTATTGATTACTGACATCATATGTGTATCTGTGATACAGCGTGACATTTTCACCGGCCATTAAAAGATTCTCCCCAGCTACCATGGATCCAGTTGCCCAGTTTGCCCTGCAGTTGCAGAGTTTATCCATGAAGCTGAAGGACATTAAGTCCAGGGTTTTGTCTCTCCCGGAGCAAACCAGGTCTGAACCTAAAGTTGCTCTCCCGGACAGGTTCACTGGTGGGCGGACAAATTTTTTACCTTCCGGGAGGCATGTAAATTATATTTTCGGCTTCGGCCTCAGTCATCGGGGAGTGAAGAGCAGAGGGTGGGAATTGTCATCTCGCTCTTACAAGGGGACCCTCAATCCTGGGCGTTCTCTCTTCCTCCGGGCTCCCCGGCCCTCCAGTCAGTAGATTGATTTTTTACAGCCCTGGGTCTGGTATATGATGACCCGGATCGGGTCTCCCTTGCTGAAATGAAGTTACGTAAGATACAGCAGGGAGATCGTCCAGCGGAGGAATTTTCTTCTGAGTTCCGTAGATGGGCCACAGATACTCAGTGGAATGACCCAGCTCTTAGGAGCCTGTTTTGTCAAGGGTTATCTGACAAATTAAAAGATGTGTTGGCTCAGTATGATTCTCCTCCGTCACTGGAGGCTGCTATGGCCCTTGCTATTCGTGTTGATAGACGGCTTCGGGAGAGGTACGAGGTAACTCCGCCCCCTGTTGTGAATCCACCTACTACTAAAGTCCCTTATATTAAGGTTCCCCTGGTCTGTTCTGAGGAGCCTATGCAGTTGGGAGGGACATCATTTCGTAGGAGGGGATCGGCGGTGCGCCGCAAGACAAGAAGGTGTTTCTTCTGTGGGAAAGAGGGACATTTTGTTGAGGGGTGTCCATCCCGTGCCTCATTGAGCAAAAAAGTCGCCGGAAAACTGTTGATCCCAGGTTGTGTGGTGGACGACAACCTGGGAGTATGTATTTCGTCCCTAAGTCCGTCTCAATTTCTCGTACCTGCGGAGGTGGTGGTTGGTACGAGAGTTGAGAGGATTTCTGTTCTTCTTGATAGTGGGTCTGGGGCTAATCTGGTGGACGCTCGGTTTGCCCAGGTGCAAGGTATGCAACTGAGTGTATTGGCCAAACCGATCCCTATATTCTCTATTGACGCCAGACCTCTCGGTCAAGGTAGCTTTGTACAAGCTGTTCATAACATAGACCTTCGAGTAGGGGCAATACATAAAGAACAATTGTCTTGTTATGTGTTGGAGGGTCTACCTACTCCTATTGTGTTGGGACTTCCTTGGTTGGCTAAACATAACCCAGTGATTAATTGGCAATCCAGAGAGATAAGCCAGTGGGGTGAATTTTGCAAGAATAACTGCATGAAAACGGTCATCAGTGCGGTCTTACCTAGAACCTTGCCTCCTTTTCTGAAGGACTTTGAGGATGTGTTCTCAGAGGAGGGTGTCAGGAGTTGCCTCCTCATCGTGCGTATGACTGCTCAATTAAATTGCTTCCTGATGCTAAATTACCTAAATCTAGGTTATATAACCTTTCTGGTCCTGAGAGGCAGGCTATGAAGGATTATATTTCGGAAAGTCTGGCCAAGGGGCATATTAGACCTTCATCTTCCCCAGTGGCCGCGGGGTTCTTCTTTGTGAAGAAAAAAGATGGAGGCCTACGCCCTTGCTTGGATTTCCGTGAACTTAATCGGATTACGGTTCGAGATCCGTATCCGCTCCCACTTATTCCTGATCTCTTCAATCAGATTGTGGGCGCCAAATGGTTCTCTAAGTTGGATCTCAGGGGGGCGTATAATCTGATTAGGATAAAGGAGGGGATGAGTGGAAGACGGCGTTTAACACTCCGGAGGGACATTATGAGAACCTAGTCATGCCTTTTGGTCTGACTACTGCCCCGGCGGTGTTTCAACATTTTGTTAATGACATCTTTCGCCACCTTGTGGGGCTGTTTGTGGTCGTTTATTTAGATGACATCTTAATTTACTCGCCAGATCTTGTGTCTCATCAGGAGCATGTGAGACAGGTGTTGCAGATCTTGCGAGATAATAAGTTGTTCGCCAAATGGGAAAAGTGTGTATTCGCCGTACAGGAACTTCAATTTTTGGGTTTCCTGGTGTCAGCTTCCGGTTTCCGTATGGACCCTGAGAAAGTGAGAGCAGTGCTTGAATGGGATCAGCTAGGGGATCTTAAGGCTCTGCAGCGTTTTTTGGGGTTTGCTAACTACTACCGGAAATTTATTCGTAATTTCTCATCTGTTGTCAAACCTCTCACTGACATGACTAAAAAGGGACGGATTTTTCTAGGTGGTCTGACAAAGCTTGTCAAGCATTTTCATCCTTGAAAAAATGTTTTGCTTCGGCCCCCATACTCATTCAACCAGATGCATCACAACCATTCATTGTGGAGGTAGACGCGTCTGACGTAGGGGTGGGTGCAGTATTATCCCAAGGTCCGTCCCCTGGTAAATGGCGTCCGTGCGCTTTCTTCTCCAAGAAATTGTCGCCCGCCGAGAGGAATTATGATGTCGGCAATAGGGAACTCTTGGCCATTAAGTTGCTTTTGAGGAGTGGCGTCATTTTTTGGAGGGGGCAGTCCACCCGGTCACCGTCATTACTGATCACAAGAACCTGCTGTATTTAGAATCTGCAAAGCGTCTGAATTCTAGACAAGCTAGATGGTCGTTGTTTTTTACCAGGTTCAATTTTGTCGTCACTTATCGTCCTGGGTCAAAAAATGTTAAGTCTGATGTCTTATCTCGTAGTTTCCCAGGGGCCGGGAAAACGGATGACCCGGTCCTATCCTTCAGGAGGGAGTGGTAGTGTCGGCTGTATGCTCGGAGCTTGAGGAGAAGGTATTGGAGGCTCAGGGGACGCCCCTGTAGGACCTCCAGGGAAACTGTTTGTTCCTAATCAGTTGAGACAAAAAGTTATCGAGGCACATCATAATTCTGCTTTGGCAGGACATCCAGGGAGTAAAGCAACTGTGGATCTCCTTTCTCGCCGGTTTTGGTGGCCTAACTTAAATAAAGAGGTAATAACTTTTGTCGCGTCCTGTGGAGTTTGTGCTCGCTCTAAGACCCCTCATACCCGTCCGTCTGGGACCCTCTTGCCTTTGAAAATTCTGGAGCGTCCATGGACTCATCTGTCTATGGACTTCATCACGGACCTTCCTCAGTCGTCAGGGAAGACTGTCATACTGGTGGTTGTTGACAGGTTCAGTAAGATGGCACATTTCATTGCTCTTCCTGCTCTTCCTAATGCTAAAACTCTGGCGCAGGTGTTCATTGGGGAGATTGTGAGACTTCACGGGTTGCCTTCTGATGTGGTGTCAGATAGGGGGTCTCAGTTTGTGTCCAAATTTTGGAGGGCATTTTGTTTACGTCGGGGGATGCAATTGTCATTTTCATCGGCTTTTCATCCGCAGACCAATGGTCAGACAGAGCGTCTGAATCAGAGCCTAGAGACATATCTTCGGTGTTTTGTCTCAGAGAACCAAGAGGACTGGACTTCTTTCTTGCCTCTGGCAGAGTTCGCTCTTAACAATAGGCGGAGGGAGTCCACTGGTAAGTCCCCGTTTTTTGGGGCATATGGTTTTCACCCCCAGTTTTGTACTTTCAATGGGGGGGGCCCTTCTGGGGTTCCTGAGGAGGAACGATTCTCGTCGTCACTTGCTTCAGTTTGGAGAGGAGTACTGAATAATCTGAATGCTATGGGGAACCGTTACAAACGGAGGGCTGATAGGAGGAGAGTGTCTGGTCCGGACCTTTGTGTGAACGATCTGGTATGGTTGTCTACCAAGAAAATAAAACTCAAGGTTCCCTCCTGGAAACTGGGTCCCAGGTTCATCGGTCCATACAGGATCAGTTCTATAATTAATCCTGTGGCATTTCGTCTGGACCTCCCTCCTACGTTTAAAATCCACAATGTGTTCCACAAATCGTTGCTTAAGAGGTACGTGGCACCAGTTATACCGTCACCTCTACCTCCTCCTCCAGTGGTGGTCAATGGTAACTTAGAATTTCAAGTGTCGAAGATCATTGACTCACGTCTGAATCGCCGGTCCCTTCAGTACTTGGTTCATTGGAAGGGGTATGGTCCTGAGGAGAGGACGTGGGTCCCTGCGTCTGATGTTAACGCAGATCGATTGGTTCGGACCTTCCACACAACTTACCCGGGCAGACCTGGCCCTGAGGGTCCGGAGGCCCCTCGTAGAAGGGGGGGTACTGTCATGGGTGTATCGCCACGAAGATCGTCGCGATTGCACATTCTGACTTCTCGCAGCTGAGTTGCTGTTTCTTTGTGTTTGGTAGTGAGGGAGTTAATTTTACCTAGCTCTTTGCTAAGACTAGGTCCAGCCTCGCCCGGCTGCTTTTGATTATGCACTAATTAGCTTCCTTTATATACCTGCCAGTCTGCTTGTTAGATGCCGGTGAAAGCTTACATGCAGACCAGCAGTTTGGATCAGGTCATGAGAAGACTTAAGTTAAGAGTTCCTTTGTGGTTTCTCCTCTCCTCGATTATAGTTTATCTCCTAGACCTTTTGTGTTCCCTCTGTGTTTAAGTGTTGTATGCAAGACAGTGTTTGCTTTGTCCCCTGTCTGTTTCGTTTGTACTGTTTGTTAAGCAGTAACCTGCCTATTCCCTGTGTGGTAATCAGGGTCCTTCTGAGGACTAGATTACAGTTGTCAGGGACTTATAGGAGACAGGGTTACGTTGGCGGCCTGGACCTCTGTACCATTAACAGTACCTCCAGGTTGAGGACTAGTCAGGTCCCCAGGCTAGGGTCAGCATAGACCCCGGTCACCTGCAGCCTGAGTACAGTATTATACGTCTTCAGGATTCACCCACAGTACAACGGATATTATGTCAGGTAATACTATACTTTATGTACATGTTGAGATTTCCTATTTATGTGTTATATTGCATGTTGTTCCTCTTAGTATTGATTACTGACATCATATGTGTATCTGTGATACAGCGTGACAGATACATGATAAGATCCTGTCTGCAGTCACCACTAGGGGGAGCTCCCTGTATACAGAGATACATGATAAGATCCTGCCTGCAGTCACCACTAGGGGGAACTCCCTGTAAACAGAGATACATGATAAGATCCTGTCTGCAGCCACCACTAGGGGGAACTCCCTGTATATAGAGATACATGATAAGATCCTGTCTTCAGCCACCACTAGGGGAGCTCCTGTATAGAGTTACATGATAAGATTCTGTATGCAGTCACCACTAGGGGGATCTCCCTGTATACAGAGATACATGATAAGATCCTGTCTGCAGCACCACTAGGGGGAACTCCCTGTAATAACCTAGAAGATTCATGATAAGATCCTGTCTGCAGCCACCACTAGGGGGAGCTCCCTGTGTATAGAGATACATGATAAGATCCTGTCTGCAGTCACCACTAGGGGGAGCTCCCTGTATAGAGATACATGATAAGATTCTGTCTGCAGTCACCACTAGGGGGATCTCCCTGTATACAGAGATACATGATAACATCCTGTCTGCAGCCACCACTAGGGGGAGCTCCCTGTGTATAGAGGTACATGATAAGATCCTCTCTGCAGTCACCACTAGGGGGAGCTCCCTTTATAGAGATACATGATAAGATTCTGTCTGCAGTCACCACTAGGGGGATCTCCCTGTATCAGAGATACATGATAACATCCTGTCTGCAGCCACCACTAGGGGGAGCTCCCTGTATACAGAGATACATGATAACATCCTGTCTGCAGCCACCACTAGGGGAGCTCCTTATATACAGAGATACATAATAAGATCCTGTCTGCAGCCACCACTAGGGGGAGCTTCCAGTATACAGATATATATGATAAGATTCTATCTGAAGCCACCACTAGGGGGAGCTCTGTGTATACAGAGATACATGATAAGATCCAGTTTGCAAAAACCACTAGGGGGAGCTCTGTGTATACAGAGATACATTATAAGATTCTGCCTTCAGACACCACTAGGGGGAGCTCCTGTATACACAGATACATATATGGTTCTGTCCACAGCCACCACTAGGGGGAGCTCTGTGTATACAGAGATACATGATAAGATCCAGTCTGCAGCCACCACTAGGGGGAGCTCTCTGTATACACAGATGCATTATATGGTTCTGTCCACAGTCACCACTAGGGTGAGCTCCCTGTATACACGGATACATTATATGGT
This sequence comes from Oophaga sylvatica, assembly GCA_033576555.1. Lineage (NCBI taxonomy): Eukaryota > Metazoa > Chordata > Amphibia > Anura > Dendrobatidae > Oophaga > Oophaga sylvatica. The sequence goes on from JARQOD010000003.1 coordinate 596,813,634, forward strand.
TCTGTCCACAGCCACCACTAGGGGGAGCTCCCTGTATACACAGATACATTATATGGTTCTGTCCACAGCCACCACTAGGGTGAGCTCCCTGTATCCAGAGTGATACAGCCACCACTAGAGGCCTGTAGTCTGTGGAGGAAGGTGTGCGACTGTTTGCTCCAGGAGAGAGACCAGTTTTTTTTCCTTATACCCAGGAATCCCCCCTCTCTGACCCAGGAAAGAGAGGGGTAGTGGATGAACTGTGGGGCTAAGTCCCCGTCTCCCACCCCTCGGTCTAAGCCGGCGGGGGGTGGGAGCTCATTGCTACCGGCAAAGAGGGTCACCAGATCCAGCAAGGCCCGAAACATGGAGGAGCCCAGGAAGACCCAGGAGGGCTGCAAAGCTCCTAAGGCTGAGGCGAGGGCCACTGCGGTGTCTCCTCCCAGAGGTGAGCGGAGTACTCGCAGAGGTCCACGGCGGCAGTGCAGAAAGATTGGGGCACTAGGGCCGCAGGGGAGCCGGTTACCAGCTATGGCTCCCGCATCCATGTGTACCTCTGCGAGTATGAGGAGGCTGGGAAGACCCTGAGGAGGCTCCGGGAGGAGATGAAGGAGGCGAGGCAGGCTGCAGACAGGGCCTCCCGCACAGAGAAGTCTGCCCTAACAGCCAGGATATCCAGTCTGAGGATCGACATTGAGGGCATGGAAGCCCGGAGAGCGGCTATACTGGATAACAGCGGGCCTTTCCGGGAAAAACTGGACAATGAGGACAGATTCCATAACATGGCTGCTGTGAAGGAGCCAGAGGGGTCTCGGCGTCCAACCCAGGTGGAGGAGGTGGACCATGTGGAGATGGAGGAGGCACCGTACCCACCTGGGGGCTTGGTAAGTGATCTCCAGGCCACACACAGCGGATAGATCCAGTGCGGTCCCACTCCCATCAGACAATAGTATTTCAGAGGATGATGGGGGTGATGCAGATGACAGCAGCAGCGATAACAGCAGTAGTGGGGGTTGCCTGTCTTGCAGCAGATCCGTCAGCTGGAGTCTCCCAGTAAATTATGCCCACCTGAAGTTTGGGGATGAGGTCTGCGGGGACGAGGCAACCAGGAGGGGGAAAAAGAAACAGAAAAAAAGGAAGAAAACATCGGAGGAGAGGTTGGTGTTTGTGCCCCTTCCTGGGACCCCCCAGTCCCGCTGTGTGGAACCCGCTACCCACCCCGGCCCGGGACCTGCAGTGGTTCCGGTGCGAGGGAGCGGGGAGAGTACAAGTCATATGGCGCCGGTCGCCGTCTCTGCTGGCAGTAGCAGAGGGGGCGAGAGTGGGCATGCGGCTGCAGAGCCGGACAGTGTGCATGGTCTGGAGTGTGGCCCTGTGGCGGGCGGTAATAAGATCTGTGGAGGTGTCCAGGCCCGATCCTCTGTGAAAACCGGGGACGGCCTGGCGCCTGCTGCACCCGCTGACGCTCGGGGGGTGGAGGCTGTGGGTACCTTGCCGGTGGTCACCGCTCCCCGCAGTGTTGGCGGTGCACTGTCAGCCAGGGCCGCATCATCGGCGGCTGTGTGCTGTGGTGTCGGGGTCCCCCACATGCAGATCCGATGCTGGGTCAAAGTCAGGGGCCCCGGCACCGGTTATCATATCAGGTGCAGCTGTAATGGCTGCGGTAATGCCGGCCCGGATCGCACCACCGAGGTCATCTGCATGTGTGTCACCTGTATCTGCAGGGAACCTGGTGGTGAAGTGCACACAGGAGTGTGGAGATGGTCTGCAGGAGAGGCTGGAGCAACAGTCTGCAAGCAGCACATGCTCTGCTGAAAAGCAGGGTGTGGTAACTAAACTCTGCAATACCACTCTTAAAGGGGCAGTAGCACTGCAAATAGCAACCCCCCCAGCAGAAAGCAGTGAAAAAAACACAAATGAAAATGTAAATGAGAATGGAAGTGGTGCAAGTGGTGTGAATAGTGTCTGTGACAATGGTGAAGGGTCAGGTGTTGGAGGGGTGGTTTCTGCTGGAGGTATGGTTGGTGTGAATGGTGCCAGTGTGGGAAAGGAAAAAAATAAAAGTTCTACTAGTAAAAATGGTGTGGCTGAGGTAAGTGAGGTGGAGATGGTTGACTGTGAAGTTGAGGGTTCAGAGAATATAGGGGCTGGTCCATCGTCCACCTCACCTGCAGGCACCATAAGTTATGCGGCTGCTGCCGGTGGGGTTCTGCGGGGGTCTTCCTCATCTCCGGACCCAGGGAATGATGCTTTTCGCCGCCGCTTCCTGGAGGCCCTCAAAAAAGGGGAGCGGACGATCAATGTAGAGGGAAGAGAGGTGGAGTTGTCCTACTGGCTAGATAAGTTTGGTCTAGCTGCCTTCCAAGAGAAAAGGGGGGTGGAGACCGTGTGGTCTCTCCCGACAGCCGGGCAGGGGGTCTCCAGGAGAAATGTTGTTCGTCTTCGCTGGAGGGGCGATGAGGCCTGTCCATCTAGGACAAATGTGGTGAAGCTCCTCATGAAGATGGACTTCAGGGCTATTGACATCTTTGCTCTGATACATCCTTTTGGGACCTCCACCTTTGATATCAGCTTTGTTCGGCCAGAGGGCTTAGAGCTCTTTTGGTCAAATTATGAGCTGGTAAAAGAGGAGCCCGGCTGGCGAGGGTTTGCTGTGGAGGCAATTTCTCGCCAAAGTGGGCCAAAGAAAGTGACCGTTTTAACATGTAATGAGTCCCTTTCTGGCGTTGACATAATGACCTGGTTGAGCCGGTACGGCGAGGTTGTGGAGGTCCCTAAAAAGAATCGGGACGATTTTGGCATCTGGTCAGGAGGCTGGACCTTCATGGTAAAGTTGAAGCGTTCAGGGGGTACTGTCACCCACATCCCTTCCTCGGCTTTCCTGGGAAGGGATCGTATTCTGGTCTTCTACCAGGGGCAGCCGAAGGTCTGCCACAGGTGCGGTGATCCTCGCCACTTCAGCGCGGGCTGCAAGGTGCAGAAATGTGCCTTGTGTGGCGAGATGGGTCACCTCGCCGCGTCCTGTGGTGTCATTCGATGTCACCTGTGTGGTGATCTAGGTCACCCTCGTTCATTCTCTAATGCCATGGCCAGCCGGGCGGAGGGGAGCCGTGAGGACGTTCTTGGCGGTGCAACTTCTGCGGGGGTTGGCGGTGGCGGCAGGGGAGGAGCTGAGGGGCCGATGAGGAATGGCAGGGCTAGGGGTCCCTCTTACCAGCGGAGGCAGGCAAGGCGTCAGGAGGGCAGGGGGCAGGAGGAGCCTCAGGAAACTGGGGTAATGGCTGCCCCCTCCTCCGAGGCGACGGCCCATGTCACTGAGGCCCCGGGGGAGGAAGTGGTGAATGAGGAGATCAGTCGGATGGAGAATGAGGAAGTGGCTGATCTCTCAGATGCCTCACAATATGAAAGTTTTGATGAGGATGGAGGGGAACAGCCAAAAGAAATGGGTGACAAGGGTACCAAGAGTGCCAAAAATAAAAAAAAGAAGAAAAAAGGTGGAAAATCTTCTTCCCTGACCAAGGTGCCTAAGGAAGGTCCCACCTACTCCCCTCTGATCTCCCTCTCCAACCGGTTCCAAGCCCTTGATGACCCTGCTGAGATGGGGGTCGGGGGTGAGGTTCCGGAGGTAACATCTGGAGGGTCTTTGGGAGGGGGCGGAGTCCCTTCTCCGGAGGGTATGTCTTTTTCAGGAGGTGGGGCCAACCCTGCGTCCGGAGATGAGAAAGAGGTGGGGGGGATGGATACCTCTGTCTCTTTGAAAAGAAGAGGGGGGGCTTCATCGTCCGGAGATGAGCGGGCTAGGAAAAAGGGTGGGGGGAAGAAAAGGCCATCTAACTCGATCACTCATGATGGCGGCACCCACCCCGTTGACTCTGGCGACCATTAATGTCGCTAGTATAAAGTCAGATGCGGCTAGATTTGCGGCCTTTGATTTTCTCACCCGATTTGAGGCTGACATTTTGTTTTTGCAGGAGACCAGACTTACGGATATGGGGCCATACGCAAGGCGGAGAGTGAGTGGAGGTGTGGGTCCTCGTACTGGTCTCTTGCGGCCGAGCCGTGTAGCGGGGTGGCAGTCCTTTTTAAGACTGCATCGGTTGAATGCCGGAGAGTTATCGAGGTAGAAATGGGTAGGTGCCTGGTCTTAGACGTCTTCATGAGGGGACAGGAGCTTCGGCTCATTAACATCTATGGTCCACAGTCAAAGTGGGACCGTAAATGTCTCTTCCTGAAGATTAAGCCCTATCTTTTTACGAGTCGGCAGGTGGTCTTTGGAGGTGACTTTAACACTGTCACAAGGCTTCGTGATAGGGGAGGCTCCATTGACCGGCTGGCTTATGATAGTAATACTCTTAATAGCATAGCTAGTGACGCTCGCCTGGTGGATGTCCACATCCGGCACACCCCAGGTCACTGTGGTTTCACCTTTCATAGAGGTAGCTGTAGGTCTAGGATAGACAGGTTTTTTTTGAAGGAGGAAGCCATCTCTTCAGCAGTGTCCGTTGTTGAGGTGGAGTTCTCCGATCACTGTCTGATTTCTTTTTCTCTGAATGTTTCAGAAACCCCTCGGATGGGAAAGGGACTATGGAAGCTGAATTCGTCCCTCTTGGAAGAAGCAGAGATAAGACAATCCTTTGAGGACTTTCTTCAGAGCCAGGTACCGCTTTTGGATCTCTGTAGCGATAAGTCAGAGTGGTGGGAGATCTTCAAGGAACGGGTTGCGAGTTTCTTCCGCCAGCTCTCGAGCCACAGGAGCCTGAGCAGGTACCGCCTGTATCAGGAACTGAGGAGGAAACTCGAACATCTCGTCTCGGCTGGAGGTGACCGTGAGGAGATCTCCAGAGTGAAGTCTTTACTCAAGAGGTGTCAGTACGATAGGCACACATCTTTGGTTTTTGAGAGGGATTTCGGGAGGTACCGCTCGCCCGATCCCTACAGAAACTGTAAGATGTCAGTGAGTTGTAAGGTGGTGACAGGACTGATCGATAGTACGGGTTCCCTGAACAGATCCAAATCAGGGATCCTGGAGGTGATCAGATCTTTCTACTCACACCTCTTGGGGAAGAGGGATCTGGATCGGAACGTGATGTCGGCTTTCCTGGCCGAAGCCATCCCTGAGCCAGGGGATGACCCCTCGCTTCACGTTTTGACAGAGGCAATCAGGGAAGAGGAAGTGCGACTGGCCATTGATGGGCTTCGGCCTAAGAAATCGCCAGGTCCGGATGGCTTAACATCCGAGTTTTATAAGACCTTTAGGGACTCCTTGGTCCCCCTCTTGACTGAGGTGTTTAACGAGTGTCTCTCCTCGGGCGCTCTTTCCCGGTCAATGAGGCAGTCAGCCCTGATTATCCTGTCAAAGGGTAAAGACTCGTCCCGTATTGAGAATTGGCGTCCCATAGCGCTTCTCAATACGGACCGGAAGGTTCTGGCAAAGGTGCTGTTCAATCGGCTGGTGAAGTTTGCACCCCGGCTCCTTTCGGGGGCCCAGCATTGCTCTGTTCCAGGCCGCAGCACTTTTAGTGCAGTACTCGGTGTCCGAGAGGCAGTGGAGCAGGGTAGGGCTGGCCACTGGAAGGGGTACTTGCTGTCTTTAGATCAGGCGAAGGCTTTTGATCGGGTTAACCACGAGTACCTCTGGTCCGTCCTTCTGAGGTACGGTCTGCCTGGGGGGTTTGTAAATTGGCTAAAGATCCTGTATGCGGGGCAGAGACTTTCCCGCTCGTGAATGGTTGGTCTGGCCACCCTTTTGAGGTTGGGTCTGGGGTCCGCCAGGGCTGTCCGTTGAGCCCGCTGTTATACGTGTTCGCGATAGATCCCCTTTTAAGGAGGATTGAGCGCGGGCCGTTGGCGGGAGTCAGGATGGACCAGGCGGCCCCAGAAGCCACTCTGAGGGTGGTAGCGTATGCTGATGACGTCTCCCTTTTCGTATCCTCGGGTGAGGAGGCGGAGTGGGTCATGTCTGAGGTTGGTCGCTACTCGGAGGCTTCTGGGTCCGGAATTAATCAGGAAAAGTGTGAGAGTCTCTGGCTGGGAGGGGGAGATCCTAGTTTCGGTCTCCCGGACACTCTTCCAGAGCCTCAGGCATCAGCAAAAATCCTAGGCATCGAATTTGGCCCGGGGGACTACCCCCAGCAAAATTGGGAGGGCAGACTCAGGATCGCCGCCCAGAAGGTGGACCAATGGAAGGGTTGGTCTTTGACCCTGAGGGAAAGGGTTAGCCTGGTTAAGGGTTTTTTGCTACCCTTGTTAATATACCTGGGCAGTGTCTGCATGTTGCCAGAGCCGCTCTGGACACGGGTCTACAGCCTGTTTTTCCAAATGTTATGGGGAAATAGGCTGAACCTAGTCAAGCGAGAGGTCACATATCGCACAAGGAGACTAGGAGGGTTGGGTATGGTCAACCCAGTGGTGTTTCTAGTAAACACTTTTGTCAAGACTAACATCGCCAACCTCTGGTCAGAGAGGGCTCCTCCGTGGGTATTCTCCTGCAGGGGATGGCTTCGGCCCTTCTTCCAGGAATGGGAGACAGGAGGGCAAGTGAAGGACCTGCGCACACCGCATGGGCATCTCCCGGCTTACGCTACCCCGGTTCTGAAGGTGATCCGCCGGTGGGGTCTGGGAATGTGGGAGATCAGGACCATGTCAAGGAAATTCCTTGACAGGAGGGTCCTGTTGACCCATTTCCAGAAGCCTCTGGTGCTCAAAGATTGCCCAAGTCAGGATCTGGAGGGCGGGCTGAGGTTATTGAATTCTGCACGGGTCCCCTTGAAGTTTTGGGACTTGGCTTGGCGCTGCTTCCACGGGAAACTGTATGTAAGGGACAACCTGAAGTGTAGGAACTCCGAAGATCGGGGTTGTCCCCGTGAGGAGTGTTGCGACACGCTGGAAAGCATGGAGCACTTCCTCCTTCAGTGTCCTTTTAATGCAGGGGTCTACAACAGGGTGGGTGCTTCCATAGGCTGGCCTCGGCTGGCACACCTTTCCTATGCGGAGTGGGCGTATGGGGCATTCGGATCCCTGGGTGGCCGAGATCGGGGCACTTTATTTCTAGTCAGTTTAGTCGTCAGGTTTTACACGTGGAACGCACGGTGCTTAGTGTCAACTCAGCAGAAAATCCTCCCCCGGGACGAGGTTGTTAGGAACATTCTGGGTGGCCTGGTGAAGGTGCGCTCTCTGGAGTATGACAGGCTGGGTGCAGCGAGGGCCTCTCTTCTCTGGAGAGGGTTCTCATTTAATGTACCCTAGGGCCTAGATAAGAAGGTAAGTGGTAGGGACAGGTAGATAGCTTCAGTAGGGACAGGTAGATAGTTAGGGACAGGACAGGGACAGCCGAGGGACAGTTAGGTAGGCACGCGGTGAGTTAGGTAGGGCAGTAGGGTCAGGCAGGGAGAGACAGGGAAAGGTAGGTAGATAAATAGGGGCAGATGTTTAGACAGGTAGGGACGGCTGGTAGAGTAAGGATTGTTAGGATAGAAGCCTGTCATCTCCGGGTTCCTGGTGACGGGCTGAGGGCTTTTCACTGTCAGATTTTTGTTTTGCAGAAGTGAATTACTGATATAGGGCTTACAGGCCCCAATCCTGGCTCTGGGTAAGTGTTGTAATATAGAGAGTTAGGTTGTATTGTATTGTATTGTAAGATGTTCCTGGAGGTCATGAGTTCCTCAGTGAAGCTTATTTTTGTATTGTGTTGGGGGTTTTATGGTGGTGGGAGGGGGGTTGGTGGTAGGTTTGTTATAGTTGTATTTGCTGTGTAACTAAAAAAAAATAAAATAAAAAAATATATATATATATATATATATATATATATATAAAAGGAAAAAAAAATTGTGTGGTTTAGATAGATGTGTTTTAAGCCAGGTGGCTTTTGTGTTTCTTTTTGGGCGATGGAGCAGAGTTTTCTTTGTCAGGTTTGGTGTGAAGTGTGTATGTGTGTATTAATAAAATGTTTCTTCTCTCCTTGGGTGACGTAACCTGGGGAGGAGGAGATCTGGAGGAAACAAAAAGTGTGATGAAGTCGGCTGCCATTCTAGGCTGAAGTCACCTGCCTTTCTCAGATCGCAGCCGCTAAGCAGCTTGAGGCTGGGCAAGGACAGGAATGGGAGACCGGCCGGGAATCCCTGGTGCAGCATCAGAGAGAAAGATGAAGGAGGAAGCTTCTCTGAGGAAGAAGACAGAGTTTGTTTTGGGGGGGGTTGCTTTGAATGGGGGCAGTTATGCTGGACTCGGACTTTTGCTTGCACTGGGGGGGTAATGTTGGACTCGGACGGTTGTTTTGCTGGGGTTTGGATTTTGTTCTTTATTAATTGTAAGTTTTGTATTTTTTATATTAAAAGAGTTCCCTGTATACACGGATACATTATATGGTTCTGTCCACAGCCACCACTAGGGGGAGCTCCCTGTATACACGGATACATTATATGGTTCTGTCCACAGCCACCACTATTGGGAGCTCCCTGTATACAGAGATACATGATAAGATTCTGCCTTCAGACACCACTAGGGGGAGCTCCCTGTATACACGGATACATTATATGGTTCTGTCTGCAGCCACCACTAGGGGGAGCTCCTTCAGACATACATGATAAGATTCTGCCTGCAGACCCCACTATGGACCTCTGTATTCATATTAAAATGAGTTCTGACCCCAATACAGATTAATCTGCACAGAGGTTTGGACCTATTTAGATATATAAAATATAGCGACATTTTGACCTTAGATTAGACAATTTTATCTAAAACACAGATGAAAATTCCATTAGCGTGCAGCCTCACAAAACACTGGATGGGTCATCAAATGACATCATTGCTCAGTGATGATGTCATGGTCTCGGGGGAGTCTCTGGCAGGCAGCAGGGACATCTGTTTAGCATCAGACCAGCACAATTAGTGATGTAATTAGAGTGTAGAAAGCAGCGAGGGAGGTAATCACAGAGAAGCACGGAGTCGCTCATTGGGTCGCGTCAGATGAGGGTTTTTTTTCCTGGAAGTTTTATTCATTGCAGTTTAATATGACAAAAGTGAGAAAAATCAAAGGGATCTGAGAGTAAAGTGTAAAAGACATAATCCGAGGCCGTCCTGTGCAGACATAGGTGAAGCGGGTCAGAGACATGACAACAATCATTAGAAATGTAGGGTCTGTGCCCACGATGCGTTTTTTAAGCGTTTTCGCAACGGCAAGGCCTTTGTGGAAACGCTTAGAAAACGCTAGTTAAAACGCATCCCATGCAATTCTATGGGATTCCGCAGTTGCTGTGCACATGCTGCGTATTTTTCAGGAGCGGAATCGCATTGTGGGAAAAAAACGCAACATGTTCATTAATTATGCGGAATCGTGGCGATTCTGCTGCCATAGGAATGCATTGAAATGCTCACTTTACGCATGTTTCTATGCCCACAATGTGTAAAGTGAGCGCTTCATGTGCGGATGGTACCCAGGGTCTGGAGGAGAGGAGACTCTGCCCTGGGTACCATATTCCTGGAAAAAATAGAATTAAAATAAAAAATAGGGATATACTTACCCTCTGTCGGCCCCCGGAGTCCTCCCGCTCCTCAGCGGTGCACGCGGTGGCTTTGTTCCCAGGAGTGCTTCGTGCCAAAATGACCTTTGTGACGTCACGGTCGAGTAACATCATCAGAGGTCATTCTCATAATGACTCACTGGGAACGGAACTTGCCGGCAGTGCCGCTGAGGAGACCGGGGGCCGCCAGGAGCTGAGTATATCCATATTTTTTATTTTTAATCATTTTTAACATTCTATCTTTTATCATTGATGCAGCATTCATAGTAAAAAGTTGGTCACACTTGTCAAGCACTATGTGACAAGTGTGACCAACCTGTCAATCACTTTTCCAAGCAATGCTTCAAATCCTCCTCTTTTACATTTGTCCAACCCATATTCCATTACACACACAGACAGATAGATGATAATAGATAGATAGATAGATAGATAGATAGATAGATAGATGAATAAATAGATAAATATAGAAAAAAGGAACAGCACAATTTACTAATCTTCGGGTGCAAGGCCCCCTAGCAACAAGTCCAATACTTGCCCCAACATCCAATAAAGATAAAAAATGGGCCCAGACATGTGGGATTGAAATAAATTTTCCACTTGTTTCAACTTACAGTCATGGCCAAAAGTTTTGAGAATGACACAAATATTAATTTTTACAAAGTCTACTGCTTCACTTTTTCTAATGGCAATTTGCATATACTCCAGAATGTTATAAAGAGTGATCAGCTTAACAGCAATTACTTGCAAAGTCAATATTTGGCTAGAAAATGAACTTTATCCCCCAAAACACATTTCAACATCATTGCAGCCCTGCCTTAAAAGGACCAGCTAACCTCTTTTCAGTGATTGCTCCATTAACACAGGTGTGGGTGTTGATGAGGACATGGCTGGAGATCAATCTGTCATGATTAAGTAAGAATGACACCACTGGACACTTTAAAAGGAGGCTGGTGCTTGGCATCATTGTTTCTCTTCTATTAACCATAGTTATCTCTAAAGAAACACTGCAGTCATCATTGCAATGCACAAAAATGGCCTAACAGGGAAGAGTATCGCAGCTAGAAAGATTGCACCTCAGTCAACAATCTATCGCATCATCAAGAACTTCAAGGAGAGAGGTTCCATTGTTGCCAAAAAGGCTCCAGGGCGCCAAGAAAGACCAGCAAGCGCCAGGACCGTCTCTTAAAAGTGTTTCAGCTGCGGGATCGGGCTACCAGCAGTGCAGAGCTTGCTCAGGAATGGCAGCAGGCAGGTGTGAGTGCATCTGCACGCACTGTGAGGCGGAGACTCTTGGAGCAAGGCCTGGTCTCAAGGAGGGCAGCAAAGAAGCCACTTCTCTCCAGAAAAAACATCATGGACAGACTGATATTCTGCAAAAGGTACAGGCAGTGGACTGCTGAGGACTGGGGTAAAGTTATTTTCTCTGATGAATCCCCTTTTCGATTGTTTGGGACATCAGGAAAACGCCTCATTCGGAGAAGACAAGGTGAGCGCTACCACCAGTCTTGTCTCATGCCAACTGTTAAGCATCCTGAAACCATTCATGTGTGGGGTTGCTTCTCAGCCAAGGGAATCGGCTCTCTCACAGTCTTGCCTAAAAACACAGCCATGAATAAAGAATGGTACCAGAATGTCCTCCAAGAGCAACTTCTCCCAACCCTCCAAGAGCAGTTTGGCGATCAGCAATGCCTTTTCCAGCATGATGGAGCACCTTGCCATAAAGCAAAGGTGATAAGTAAATGGCTCAGGGAACAAAACATAGAGATTTTGGGTCCATGGCCTGGAAACTCCCCAGATCTTAATCCCATTGAGAACTTGTGGTCAATCATCAAGAGACGGGTGGACAAACAAAAACCTAAAAATTCTGACAAAATGAAAGCATTGATTGTGCAAGAATGGACTGCTATCAGTCCGGATTTGGTCCAGAAGTTGATTGAGAGCATGCCAGGGAGAATTGCAGAGGTCCTGAAGAAGAAGGGTCAACACTGCAAATATTGACTTGCTGCATTAACTCATTCTAACTGTCAATATAAGCTTTTGTTACTCATATGTTTGCAATTATTATATTTCTGTCTGTGATAAAAACATCTGTCAAACACACATAAAAACCAGAGGGCAGCAGATCATGTGAAAATATAATATTTGTGTCATTCTCAAAACTTTTGGCCATGACTGTATATTACAAGAAGTGCTGCTGTTATGAATGTGCTAGAGATAGTTTCTGAGCAGAGGCTCCCTCTGGTGGTTACAGACGGGACTGAACCTTTCAGCGAGGAGTGGCAATCTGGGATCACGGACTGGTCTGATATAAGGGAGGTTCCCTCCCATGCAGTGGCGTAGCGTGGGGGGGCGGGGGGGGCGGTCCGCCCCAGGCGGCACGTGTGTGGGTGGGCGGCACCCTTTCCTTGCCCTCCATCTCTACAGCATTACAGCAGCTAGCAATGACGCTGCTATTGCTGTAGTCTTCTGTGCCCACAGGACCTGTGATGAGGTCACAGGAGGGGAGGAGTCAGGGGTCAGATGATCTTGCTGTAGTCTTCTGTGCCCACAGGACCTGTGATGAGGTCACAGGAGGGGAGGAGTCAGGGGTCAGATGATCAGTGTCCTCCTTGTGTGCAAGACTCTGCTGTGATGTTGTCATGGTGCTGGATTAGGGTAAATTTGTGTGTGTGTGTGGGGGGGTCAGGACTCGGGTTTACAGTGTGGATGTAGCAGAGCCATGTGTATGAGGTGTACGGAGCGGAGCCGTGTGTGTACGAGGTGTACGTAGCAGAGCCGTGTGTGTACGAGGCGTCTGAGCAGAGCCATGTGTGTACGAGGTGTACGGAGCAGAGCCGTGTGTGTACAAGGTGTGCGGAGCCGTGTACAGAGCGGAGCCGTGTGTGTGCGGAGCCGTTTGTGTACGAGGTGTACGGAGCGGAGCAGTGTGTACGGAGCGGAGCCGTGTGTGTACGAGGTGTACGGAGCGGAGCCGTGTGTGTACGAGGTGTACGGAGCAGAGCCGTGTGTGTACAAGGTGTGCGGAGCCGTGTACAGAGCGGAGCCGTGTGTGTGCGGAGCCGTGTGTATAAGGTGTATGGAGCGGAGCCGTGTGTGTACGAGGTGTACGGAGCGGAGCCGTGTGTGTACAAGGTGTGCGGAGCCATGTACAGAGCGGAGCCGTGTGTGTGCGGAGCCGTGTGTGTACGAGGTGTACGGACCGGAGCCGTGTGTGTACGAGGTGTACGGAGCGGAGCCTTGTGCGTGTGAGGTGTGTGGAGCGAAGCCGTGTGTGTACAGGGCCACAAAGAGCGGAGCCGCGCATGTACAAGGGTCCTGTTATTTGCGGGATCTGTGTGCTTGGGGGCTGCAGGGGGGAAGGAGGGGTGCCATTATGTGCATGGGTCTGCGTGGGGACGGAGCGAATGCTGTTATCTGTGTAGGGCTGGGTCCCTGTCCCGCTGTCCTGGCCGGAAGGTTTACTTTCCCGCATTAGAATCGTACATGCGGAAACCCGGGGACCTCCCACACATTCTGGCAGCCACATGTCACGTTCCACCGGAGGTGACGTGCTGTAAGTCAGCTGAACGCTGGAAATGACCGGTGACCTCATTTCCGGCGGTCAGCTTACAGCAGCAGGTACTGTAACTCGTTCTCGGGAGAGTCTTCAGAACGGCGACGCATCAAGCCGCTGGATCTGTTGGAGTGAGAGCCGGGTATTGTACGGACCGCTGCATACAATACCCGACTCTCACTGAGCGAGACAAGCAGGATGTGGGGATCTCAACATGGGATCTGTTCAATAGATGAAGAGATCCCCAGCTCCTGCCTGTCTCGCTCAGTGAGAGCCTGGTATTGAATGGAGCGCCTCATAGCTGGTGAGATCCCCACATCCTGGGGAAATGAGGTCAGCGATGGAATGTGACTTGTGGCTGCCAGAATGTGTGGGAGGTCCCCGGGGTTTCCGTATGTACGATTCTAATGCGGAAAGTAAACCGCCTGGTCGGGACAGCGGACAGGGTCCCGAAATCGGGACTGTCCCGCTGAAACCGGGACGGTTGAGAGGTATGTGTTTATAATTATTGTTTATGAAACAGTGTGATCAGCAGTGCTAAGTGGGTGTGGTAGGGCGTGGATATGGGTGTGACCAGTGAAATGGGTGTGGCTAGGGGTGTGGCCTAAAATTTGCCGCCCCGGGCGCCACAAACAGTTGCTACGCCACTGCTCCCATGATGGTTACCGGTGATCAATTGTTCTTGTCTCAATTGTCGTTCCTGGTTCATTTGGAAGTTTGCTGAGTCTTGCCTGCATCTCCTGCTTTCAGATCAGATATTTTTTGCCTTTCTTTTTGTGCTTGCTTTTTGCATTGTTTTCTGCACTTTTGTGGAGGTCAGCCAGGTCCCCTCCTGGTGCCTGAGCTCCTCACAGTTTTTCTGCAGCCTCTGTTATTTGCTCATTTGCTTTTTCCTGTTTTTTCAGCGGCTGCAGCTTGGTTTTTGTTCACACTGAGATCTGATTTAGTGGGTGGCGAGATCGTGTGATCTCAGTATTTTTGTAATCAGAATTGTTGGATTTTTGTAGGGTTTTTTGGGTTGCAGAAAGTAATCTCTCCTGTCCTATCCTATTTAGTCAGCTTGTGGCCCCAGCGTTTGCTCAGTCTATTTTCTGCCTATGTTTGTATTTTCATCTTGTCTAACCACCATTACATGTTTGGGGGCTTCCTATTTTCTTTGGGGATCTGCTCCGGGGCAGATAGATTTCATCTTTCTGCCTTTAGGTGTAGTTATCTCTCAGGCTGTGACGAGGCGTCTAGGATCAACGTAGGAACGCTCCACGGCTGCCTCTAGTTGTGTCGTTAGTTTAGGAATCTGCAACCCATCAGTTACCAACATCTCAGGTGTTCGGCTGCCCTGCTGTTGTTCCTGTCCTCCTCAGCTACCGAAACATAACAGCTGCCTTCATTTTTTATCTTTATTAGATAGATAATAGATAGATAGATATGGGATAGATAGATAAAAAATGGTACATAAATAGTTAAAGACACACACACATAATCTTCACGCAATATCTTTAATTGGAAAAAAAATGGTGTGGGCTCCCGCACAATTTTCTGCACCAGAGGGGGAAAGCCGATGGCCATGGCCAATATTTCTAGCCTGGGAATGGGTTAATACCCATGGAGCTTCCCAGGCTATTAATATCAGCCCGCAGCTAGCCTTTACTGGCTATTAAAATAGGGGGACCCCCCAAAAAAATGGCGTGGGGTCCCCCTATAATTTATAGCCAGAAAGGCTACGCAGACAGCTGTGGGCTGATATTCATAGTCTACGAAGGGGCCATGGATATTCGCGCCCCCCGGCTTAAAATACCAGCACCCAGCTGCCCCACTTAGTCCCTCTTTTCCTACTGCCGTGTAGCGGTGGCATATGGGATAATAAGGGGTTAATGTTACCTTGCTATTGTAAGGTGACATTAAGCCTAGTTAATAATGGAGAGGCGTCTATAAGACACCTATCCATTATTAATCTTATAGTATCAAAGGGTTAAAAACACACACATAAGAACAAAGTATTTTAATGAAATAAAACACAACACGATTTTCATATTTTTATTGCACGCCCAGATCCAAGCGATGCCCTCGGTTTCTTGTAATAAAAAGTAAAAAAAAAACAACCGTATACTCCCTGTCCGACGCAGTCCAATTAATAACGACTGTCCCACGACGATTTCCCCTATAGAACAGTGACATCAGGTGATGCCACTGCTCTATATGGCCTCCCAGTGATGCACTGACAGGAGATAATCCTCCGGCAGTGCATCACTGAGGTTCCCTGAGTTAATTCTCTCACTTTACAGCAATGCTGCGTGGGAATTTTCTCACCCAGCATTGCCGGTGAGAGAATGAACTTAAGTGACCTCACTCTCTCCCGGTGGCGGAGGGATATACACTGCGGAGGATTACCTCCGCTGTCAGTGCATCGCAGGGCCCCTGTAGAGCACTGACATCACCCGATATCAGTATTCTACACCGGAGATCATCATGGCACACTGTCATGTATAGTGTACAGTTCTTATAGCGTCTTGTGCTTGGGTGCGAGGGAAACACATGAGACATAGGTTGGTATGAAATGACTTGTATTACTTCATACAAGCATGCAGAAAAGGTCACAGTTTGCAGGAAACAGAGGCAGAAGACACAGCAGGCCAGAGTAACTCCAAGCTCTACATAACTCTCCAAAGCAGGTTCAGGATCTCTTCTCTGTACCGTAATTCCTCTGCAAACATGGATTCACCAGACAGCAGGTTTCCAAAGTCCAATAGTATTCCAAAGTTCCTCAGTAGGAAATAGCTGGAGTCCAAAATCCTAGGTTTCCAGGAGTCAGGTCACAGGCTGACTGAGGCTTGATTCAGGAGCACTGATTGTTCAGCTGAAGCTGCTTAAGAAGCAAGAGGAGAGAATCAGGGCGGGAACATGAAAACTGGAAACTCTATATTGACTGAGGGCAAGAGCTGCAGAAAGACAGAAAGCAAAATGGCCGACGGAAAACTGAGTTTCAAGGAACATGTCAAAAGAGACAAAGAACCTTACACACACTCGTTAATAACTGGACTATAGCGGAAAGATGAGTATAGGTTGTTTTTTTATTTTATTTTTATTAAAGGAGACGATGGCATCGGGGACTACGTGATTGGTAAGTATGTACTCTATGTTATGTGTTGTATGTTATGTGTATATTCTGTATGTTGTTTTTTTTTACATTCAACACATTAGCCGGATGATGGGACTACTACAGTCCCATAATTGGCTAATGTGTCACTCACTGTCACTATAGCAGGCATAGCTGGATGGGACTTGTAGTTCCATCAGACGATGCCTGCATACACACACACAGCCCCCGGCAGCTTTGGCAACCCCCGCACAGCCCCAGCAGACCCCGGATAGCCCGACAACCCCAGCACAGCCCCAGCAACCCCCGCAGACCCCCGGCAAGCCACGGGCAGCCCCGGCTCCCCCTGCAAGTCCCGGCAGACCCCGAAGACCCACGGATAGCCCGGCAACCCCCGCAGACCCCTGGCAAACCACGGACAGCCCCTGCAGACCTCTGCAGACCCCCCTCGCACAGCTCCGGCAGACCCCCAGCAACTCCTGCACAGCCCCGACAACCCCGCACAGCCCCAGCAATCCCCACAGACCTCCGGCAAGCAACGGCAGCCCCCCGCAGCCCCCCCTGCACAGCCCCGGCAGACCCCCGGATAGCCCCGGCAACCCCCGCAGACCCCCCGCAACCCACGGACAGCGCCGGCAGATCTGCAGACCCCCTCGCACAGCTCCGGCAGATCCCCGGCAACCCCCGCACAGCCCCGGCAACCCCCTGCACAGCCCCGGCAGACCCCCGCACAGCACCGGCAACTCCCGCAGACCCTCCGGACAGCCCCGGCAACCCCTCACACACACACATAGCCCGGCACACACTATACACGCACATAGTCACCGCCCATACACTATACACGCACACAGTCACTGCCCACACACTATACACGCACACACACACCGCCCACACTCCGCTCACACACTTCCCTCCTCCCGATCAGCAGAGTTTCATCTGCAGCAAAACCGCAAATCTTTTTTAGACATTCGGTTTTGCTGCGGAAGTGCCCGACTCAATGCAAGTCAATGGATGCAGAAACGCTGCAGTTCCGTACAAAGAATTCACATGCTGCATAAAATAAAGTGCTGCGAATCCGCCCGTTTTTTTCCGTAGCATGTGCACAACAAGCCTGCGTTTCCCATAGATTTACATTGGCTGTGCACTGCACTGCGGGTCTGATGCGTTTCTGCGCGTCCAAATACGCTGCGGAAACGCATCTAAATACGCAACGTGTGCACATACCCTTATATTACTGGTCTGCAACTTTTAGATCTTTAGTTGTTGCACAACTACAACTCCCAGCATGTCCCGATAAATACAGGCCACAAGTGTTCAAGGGTTTTTATAGTTTTACATAAAGTGTAATCATTGTAAAAAGAATGAAAAGTTCTACAACTTTAGATAAACTTTTTGCATTTTTTCTATTTTGTCTTGTGGTGTGCGTCGCTGTATTTTGCACCAAATTCTTCAAAAATGTCACTCAGGGGTTAATGAATTTTGCACACAGTCAAAGAATGTTTTTTTTCTTGCCTTTTACCTTTCTGTAATTTTTTTAGAGCAAAAAAGTTGTACGATCCTTTATAATGTTGTGTAAAACTCTGACTTTTGTTCACAAAAAATGTAACAAACAAAATATAACTCCGGTGGTGGGGGATGGGATGTATCTGCACAAAACTATCGTGACTTTCATGACTTTTTTTATTTCAGATAAACAAACATATGGATTACAAAAACCCAATCACAATAGCAAAAATAAAAGCAGCCTGAAAATAGGAAAACTAAACAAATAACAGTGCGAGTGTAATAATGAATCAAGATCTCTGCTTGCTGTGAATAAATATAAACTGCTGTAGTAACACCTGAAGGCTGAAAACCCATCCTGACCCAATACTTATCACAGGTGAGGATCTGTTACAAAAGCGTAGATCACACCTGGGCAAAGTGCGGACTGGGAGAGCCAAAGAGAGGGATACAATGGTGTCGCCACTTGTCCGGCGTCTCAATATCACCAGTGTCCAGGGCTGCCACTAGGAATTTCGGGGCACTATTCTGGCAAAATTTTCGGGGCCTCCCCTTGAGACTCCGCCCAGGCTCCACCTCAGCCCCGCCTCCACCCCTCGAACTGTCCACAGTCCCACCGCTCTCTCTTGGAAAAACTCCACTTCTCACCAATCACACATTAACAGTTCCCATCACCAGATCACACATATAGCCGGCAGATCTAGTTTTGGACAAAAGATTTTTTTAAGCCGCCACCATAACACGGTAGACTCTTTTGGCCGGGTCCTACTCTACTATAAACTATTAAACATTTGTTAAAATATCCAATACAATTTAGGTATATTTTTACTTATTTTTCAATATTTAAAATGACCAATAATATCACCTACAAGGAACAAATTACCACAGACCATGTCCAACCCACATATTACCACCACATAGTGACTGAATACTACAATACTGATCAGTAATAAAAAAACACAATACTATCACCATAAGTGCCATTATACACAGGACATCTGTACTTAGTATGCAGTGTCTGTGTACAGGTAATATAGTGATCACTGGTGACATTATACACAGGACTTCTGTGTATAGTATACAGTGTATAGTGTCAGTGTACAGGTAACACTGACTCACCAGTGACGTCTCTAGGTGAAGTCCTTCATCTTTGCTTTTCATCTTTCATCCAGCACAGACCGCCATCACTTCTTCCAGCCAAGGCTCGTCTCTGCAGGAAATAACACAGTTATCTCGAGCTCCACATGCAGAACACATTACTTATTTTTTTCCCAACTTCTGAACTACACCAGATGAAGAAAAAAAGGTGACATAATGTCGCTCTACACAGTAACAGGACCTTCCCCCATTTAAAACAGCATACTCAAAAAATAAAATAAATACATCACTACAGTAATAATATCCCCTAATTAGCCCCTATGGTAATAATATCCCCCATCCTGGCCCGTGTGTCTCATTCCTGGCTTCAGCCATATGTTCTCCCATCCCGCCCTCATGAGTATCCATTCTGCCCCATATGATCTCCCCATCCTGCCCCATGATCCTGCCCCATCTGTCTCCAATCCTGCCCCATCTGTCTCCAACCCTGCCCCATCTGTCTCCAACCCTGCCCCATGTCTTTTATTCTGCCCCCAGTGTCTCCAATCCTGCCCCCAGTGTCTCCAATCCTGCCCCAGTGCATCCAATCCTGCCCCCAGTGCCTCCATTCCTGCCCCCAGTGCTTCCAATCCTGCCCCCAGTGTCTCCAATCCTGCCCCCAGTGCCTCCATTCCTGCCCCCAGTGCCTCCAATCATGCCCCCAGTGCCTCCAATTCCATGCCCACAGCCCTCTGTCTGCCCAATCTGCCCCTTCTGCTCCTGCCCCCAGTGTCTCCAATCCTGCCCGCTCTCTCGTTCCTGCCCCAGAGTCTCCATTCTGCCCCGTCTCCATGCCCGATTCCTGCCCAATCTCCATTCTGCCCCATCTCCATCCTGATTCCTGCCCGTCTCCATCTGCCCGTCTCCATCCTGATTCCTGCCCGTCTCCATCTGCCCGTCTCCATCCTGATCTGCCATCCTGATTCTGCCCGTCTCCATCCTGCCCCGTCTCCATCTGATTCCTGCCCAGTCTCCATCCTGCCCCGTCTCCATGCTGATTCCTGCCCAGTCTCCATCTGCCCCGTCTCCATGCTGATTCCTGCCAGTCTCCATTCTGCCCCATCTCCATCCTGATTCCTGCCAGTCTCCATTCTGCCCGTCTCCATCTGATTCCTGCCCAGTTCCATTCTGCCCGTCTCCATGCTGATTCCTGCCCAGTTCCATTCTGCCCGTCTCCATCCTGATTCCTGCCCAGTCTCCATTCTGCCCGTCTCCATCCTGATTCCTGCCCAGTCTCCTTCTGCCCCGTCTCCATGCTGATTCCTGCCCAGTCTCTATCCTGCCCCGTCTCCATGCTGATTCCTGCCCAGTCATCCCATCCTTGCCGCCTTGCCCCGTCTCCATGTCCTGATTCCTGCCCAGTCTCCATTCTCGCCCCCTCTCCATCCTGATTCCTGACCAGTCTCCATTCTGCCCGTCTCCATCCTGATTCCTGCCCAGTCTCCATTCTGCCCCGTCTCCATGCTGATTCCTGCCCAGTTTCCATTCTGCCCGTCTCATCCTGATTCCTGCCCAGTCTCCATTCTGCCCGTCTCCATCCTGATTCCTGCCCACTCTCCCATTCCTGCCCCATCTCCTTTCCCTCTGATTCCTGCCCAGTCTCCATTCTGCCCGTCTCCATCCTGATTCCTGCCCAGTCTCCATTCTGCCCCATCTCCATCTGATTCCTGCCCAGTCTCCATTCTGCTCCGTCTCCATCCTGATTCCTGCCCGTCTCCATTCTGCCCGTCTCCATCCTGATTCCTGCCCAGTCTCCATTCTGCCCGTCTCCATCCTGATTCCTGCCCCGTCTCCATTCTGCCCCATCTCCATCCTGATTCCTGCCCATTCTCCATTCTGCCCCGTCTCCATCCTGATTCCTGCCCAGTCTCCATTCTGCCCCGTCTCCATCCTGATTCCTGCCCAGTTCCCTCCATTTCTGCTCATCGCCCGTCTCTATCCTGATTCCTGCCCCGTCTCCATTCTGCCCCGTCTCTATCCTGATTCCTGCCCATCTCCATCTCCCCTGTCCTATCTCCATTCTGCCCCGTCTCCATTCTGCCCCATCTCTATCCTGATTCCTGCCCCGTCTCCATTCTGCCCCGTCCCCATCCTGATTCCTGCCCCGTCTCCATTCTGCCCCGTCTCTATCCTGATTCCTGCCCAGTCTCCATCCTTCCCTGTCCAGTCTCCATTCTGCCCCGTCTCATTCTGCCCCGTCTCCATCCTGATTCCTGCCCCGTCTCCATTCTGCCCCGTCTCTATCCTGATTCCTGCCCAGTCTCCATCCTTCCCCTGTCCCCAGTCTCCATTCTGCCTCCCGTCTCTCCATCCTGTCCTGCCCGTCTCCATTCTGCCCCGTCTCTATCCTGATTCCTGCCCGTCTCCATCTTCCCCTGTCCATCTCCATTATCTGCCCCGTCTCCATTCTGCCCCTCTCTATCCTGATTCCTGCCCAGTCTCCATCTTCCCCTGTCCAGTCCCATTCTGCCCGTCTCCATTCTGCCCCATCTCTATCCTGTTCCTCCGTCTCCATTCTGCCCCGTCTCTATCCTGATTCCTGCCCAGTCTCCATCCTTCCCCTGTCCAGTCTCCATTCTGCCCGTCTTTTCCATTCTGCCATCTCCATCCTTCCCTGTCCAGTTCATTTCTGCCCGTCTCCATCCTGATTCCTGCCCAGTCTCCATTTTCTGCCCCGTCTCTATCCTGATTCCTGCCCCGTCTCCATTCTGCTTCATCTCCATGCTGATTCCTGCCCCGTCTCCATTCTGCCCGTCTCTATCCTTCCCCTGTCCAGTCTTCATTCTGCCGGGGCTCCAGCTTTGCCGCTTGCAATATTAAAAAAAAAAAAAAAAAAAACCTTTCTCCTTACCTTGCCGCGTTCCAGCGGCGAGCGAATGATACTCCAGAGAAAGCGGGCACTCGTCGGCAACTGACAATGACGTCAGGCGCCGGCGCCGTGCGCGCTGACGTCAGCTGCCAGCCTCCAATTGGCTGGCAGCTTTAACTATTGCAGTGCGGGCCCGCACGGTAATTGAGTAACTGAACCTGCGTCCTGGACGCAGGTTGTTACTTGATCGGCAGAATCCTGCCGCTGGGGGCGGGGCAGTGGGGCCCAATGGGTAGAGGTGACAAGCCCGATGCGGGCCCCCTCTGCTGATCAGGCCCCATATGCCAGTCAGGGCTGTAATGCCCTGATGGTGGCCCTGCCTCCATTACACCTCAGCATAGCAGGTCCTTGCCTTTACTAGATGACACCTGCTGGACCGAGCCTCAGTATACAGACACAGAGCGAAGCAACGGAGGAACACCGATAGGTATCTTCTAAGGGTAGGTGAACGAGATCAGTAAACCCTGCGGATCGGACGCTGCATGCTTGTGCTGTGTCCACCCCGCAGCGTCCAGATGTTACAGCATAGTAGATGGATTTCAAGACATCCCATGCCCACTATGTGTGCACCGACACCTGCTGCTTCCCTGCGGAGACGGACATGTGGCGCGTCTTTCCATACTGCAGCATGCCTATTTATCATGCGGAAACGCTATCCTCCACAAGATAAATGTCACCCGTACAATGTACGTATTGGACGTGGTGATTCCACACGGTTCAGTGATCACAGGGGATTCACCTGCATTTAATATGGCTGTGAGGTCCATTATACTGTGTAGGGGGCTATGGGGGCATTGTATGGTGTGTTGGGGCTGTGAGGTCCATTATACTGTGTGGGGGCTATGGGGGCATTGTATGGTGTGTTGGGGCTGTGAGGTCCATTATACTGTTGTGGGGGCTATGGGGGCATTGTATGGTGTGTTGGGGCTGTGAGGTCCATTATACTGTGTAGGGGGCTATGGGGGCATTGTATGGTGTGTTGGGGCTGTGAGGTCCATTATACTGTGTAGGGGGCTATGGGGCATTGTATGGTGTGTTGGGGCTGTGAGGTCTATTATACTGTGTAAGGGGCTATGGGAGCATTGTATGGTGTGTTGGGGCTGTGAGGTCCATTATACTGTGTAGGGGGCTATGGGGACATTGTATGGTGTGTTGGGGCTGTGAGGTCCATTATACTGTGTAAGGGGCTATGGGGCATTGTATGGTGTGTTGGGGCTGTGAGGTCCATTATACTGTGTAGGGGGCTATGGGAGCATTGTATGGTGTGTTGGGGCTGTGAGGTCCATTATACTGTGTGGGGGGCTATGGGGGCATTGTATGGTGTGTTGGGGCTGTGAGGTCCATTATACTGTGTAGGGGCTATGGGGGCATTGTATGGTGTGTTGGGGCTGTGAGGTCCATTATACTGTGTAGGGGGCTATGGGAGCATTGTATGGTGTGTTGGGGCTGTGAGGTCCATTATACTGTGTAGGGGGCTATGGGAGCATTGTATGGTGTTGGGGCTGTGAGGTCCATTATAACTGTGGTAGGGGGCTATGGGGCATTGTATGTGTGTTTGGGGCTGTGAGGTCCATTATACTGTGTGGGGGGCTATGGGGGCATTGTATGTGTGTTGGGGCTGTGAGGTCCATTATACTGTGTAGGGGGCTATGAGGAGCATTGCATGGTGTGGGGGCTCGTGAGTCCATATACTGTGTGGGGGGGCTATGGTAGCATTTATGATGTGTTTGTGCTGTGAGGTCCATTATACTGGTGGGGGGCTATGGGGGCATTGTATGATGTTGGTGCTGTGAGGTCCATTATACTGTGAGGGGGGCTGTATGGGAATTATACTCTATATGGAGGCTATGGAGACCGCTATACTGTGTGTGTGTGGTTCATTATACTATGTGGGGCCTGTTAGGTCTCCATTATACTGTTAGTGAGGGGCTGTAAATTCTATAATACTTTGTGGGGACGTTGATCACAGTACATATATACTTATTAAATACAGGAGCTGTAGGATTTATGAAGGTTATAAAAAGCCGTAAATTCTATGACGCCAGTGCTGAATTGGCGCCGGGCATCACGTGACAGTCCACCGCATCACAGCCCTGAGGAGTCATCACAGTCACTGTGGGAACGGCGCCGACACGAGTATAGGCTTTATTATTTTATCGGGGGCGAACATTTAGTTTAAGAAGAGGTTGTCTGTTGTGAACACCTTTAATCTGGCTTCTGAGGTTGGGCTCCCTCTGGTGGTTGCTTCTGGTAATGGAGCTGCTCAGGCTAAGGCCTCTTTCACACATCCGGTGTGCGCCTGACGGCGCCCCGGCATTTAGCCGCAGCGCCGCATCAGAAAACCGGATGCGCCGCTTGCGTTTTTTTGCCGGATGGTTTCTGATGCCCGGAGACATCAGACGACTCCGGCAAAAAAAAAACGTTACATGCTGCGTTTTGTCCGGCCGCCGGAATGTACATTTCTGCCGGATCCGGACAAAACCGCATACAACGCACTGACATGTGGCGCCATCCAGCGCTAATGCAAGTCAATGCAAAAAAAACGCATCCGGCATTACATTTCGCCGGATGCGGTTGGACAAAAAAATGCCGGAGTGCGCCGTCAGGCGCACAACGGATGTGTGAAAGAGGCCTAACAGAAGTCAATCACCTAACAGGGATGATTGGGGATCAGGTGTTACTGACTGGGGAGAAATAAGTGAGCAGCCTTCCCATAGTGCTTGCCGGTGATTTATTTCTTCTTAGCCTTTTGGAAGTCTGCTTGCTCCCTGCTGTGTCCTGCATCTTTCAGATAAGTTATTTCCCTGTTTAAATCTGTGGCTTTTGTTTACCTTTTGCTTTTCTCAGTTTTCTGCCTTGCTGGAGTTGGTTTAGCCGGGCTCCATGCGGGGACCTAGGCTGGACTCTGTGTTCATTTGCCACAGCCTGCTCCAGTCTTTTCTGTGGTTCTAGTTCCGTTATTTCAGTATCTGTTGTTTTGCTTCCAGTTACACCAGAGTTCTGATTTAGTGGGGGAGAGGTCGTGTGGCCTCAGGATTTTTGCATATCAGACGTGTTGGAGTTTTTCTTAGGGTTTTTTGCTGGATTGCAGACAGTATCCTTTTCTGTCCTGTTCTATCTAGACAGCCTGGGCCCCAGCATTTGCTTACTCTATTTTCTGTCTGTGTTTGTGCTTTATCTGTCTCACCGACAATATATGTTTGGGGGCTATCTATTCCTTTGGGGTGCTATTCTGGGGCAATTGGCTTTCCCCTTTCTCTCTTTAGTCTTGGTTAACTCTTTGGCTGTGTTGAGGCGTCTAGGGCATCGTAGGTACATCCATGGCTAATTCTAGTTGTGTTGTCAGTTTAGGGGTCTGCAATCCGCTAAGTTACCTACCTCTCTGGTGTCTGGTTGCCTAGCCTATTTCTCGATAATCCTCCTCGGTTACCGAATCGTAACAGTTGTCCTAGTAGTGCACAGCCCCTTTAAAAGTTAAGTTTGGCCTCCACAATAGTCACGGTCTCTCATGTGGCCCCTTTGGAAGATTACTTGCCCCCAATCCTGTGTTAGCTGTACAGCCTGGACTCCTGACTGATGTATTTTAGCTGCACTGATACATTGTAGCAAACTATCAGGCAAGATGTCCACACATTCTTTATTGTGTTCGTAGGTTTATGCTGCTGATTTGTTTGTCTGCACTTTTTACACCACAAACTAATATCATCTATAGAAAGTCACTGTAATGTTGATTAAATCCAAACCTTTCTTTAGAAATCCTTGTTTCTTTTTTTTACAAATCCTTTGACAAATTTCCTTGTAAATGAGCCACAACCTCAGCGGATGCACCCAGCGCTCCCAGCCCGGGACCTCTCGTCCTATTTCCCCGCCCGCCGCCGGCCTCCTGTCAACGACTGACGGGTCACTCTTGTCTTTGCCACCCGAGATCTCCTGTAGGAGCTGTCATGGTGTATAGAATGGAGATTTGGCTTTTATCCTAAATCGTATTGCAAGACTCGTTAAAGGTTTGATTGTGACTTGTAGGATCGCTACTTCCCACAGGTGGCGCTATAGAGTTCAAGTCCTCTTTTTCGCTGAAGAGGCAATTTGCATATAGAATGGAGAAATAACGTATATTATCTAGCAGTTCTGCATATGAAGCAATAGAACTATTCCCGTGCAGACCTATATGGGATCATTTAATCCCTGTGACATTTTTTTCCCCCGAAATCTGCCGCCTGCGTCCTGGAAGCGGCTTATCTGGAGGTAATGACATCATGCCATTTATCTGTACATTGGGGAGAGGAGAAATACCAGGCAGATTTCAATAGGAAACATATGTTGTTGCAGTTTGTTTCCATGACAACCAGATGTAGCAACACAGTAAAAGCAGAAGGATACAATGTAACAAGATTAGAGCCCCACCCCAGAGCTGTGCTCCCCAAACTGCGGCTGGAGCAGAACTAGAGCCCCGAGCACGAAAGAGATCTACTGGGATCAGGCAGATCGGATCGTTCTTTAGTATAATCTTCTTCATAGTATCCAAAAAAAAATCCAGGGATTGAGAAATCCGTAACAACCGGACCGAATTCTCATACCTTGTCTCACCGCCATCATGCAGAGGTCAGAGCGACATTCTTCTGATACAAGTTACACATCTCCTGCAGAGTCACGGGGACATTTTTCGTTATATTCGCGCCCCAATTTTATGTAAAAGTTGCTACTTTTCATTGTTGTTGGTGCTTAAAGCCAAATTTATCAATTTTCACATCATTTTAGACAGATCGAAGCTGACTTAGAAGAGGCTCGGATCCACTGTATTTTTATTGCAACTATGTTTAATGTAATTAAAGCAAAATTTGACATTAACGTGCGACATTTGACTCTTTAGGCTCCTGCTCTTCTCTCACAATTGGACATTCTACCAATGCTTGAAAAGTTGTACTGGTGAAACTTCCGCTAAATGTATGATCTTCCCTAAATCCAGAGAGTCATAGTGAGTGCACTAAAGATTGGCCACAAGTGACGCCAGATCCCTACCAAATTTCTGCCAAACTGAATCCACCACTAGGGGGAGCTCAGGAGCCTGCTGTATATAATCTATAGAGGCCCTAGGGAAGCTTTAGGTAGGGCCGGGGTCAAAAAGACCATCCAGAACTTGGGAAGTAACAGCAAAGGATGGAAGGAGAGAGGGCGAGTATTTAGTTGGGGTCACACTTGCAACTGCAATGCGAGAAACTCGAGCCTCAATACCCGGCACTGCTGCCGGCACTCGGGACCGTGGTGCGCGGCTGCATGTATTTCTATGCAGCTGAATGCTCCGGACCGAGTGCCGGCGACAGTGCCGGGTATTGAGGCTCGAGTTTCTCGCATTGCAGTTGCAAGTGTGACCCGACTAAATACTCGCCCTCTCTCCTTCCATACTTTGCTGTTACTTCCCAAGTCCTGAACTAGATTATCTTTTTTTTTTTGCTCAGTCTGGATTGATATGTGACAGCTGCAGCCAATCACTAGCTGCAGAGGTGACCAATTCGTTAGTTCACAAAGTGATTGTCTAAAGTGATTTGTGCAATGATGAAAAGCAAAAACAGAGTTTTGTGCACATAGATATATTGAAATTTGCCATAAAGAGTCACCAGGATAACAATCAGTGAAGCTCTGTGCAGGCGCTGAACCAGCAGGAGGTGCAGGGAAATCTGAGCTCAGGCAGCTGACATATTGTGGATGCAGCTCTGGATGTGTCTGGAGCCATTGTGACACAATCCAGAATACAACCAGAGGAGGTAAAAGGTAAAAGCTTGAATATTTCTATGTATACAAAACTTTTTTTTGCTTTTCAGACTTGTTCATGTTTCATTTCAGAAGTTTCCAGGGAAAAGTTCAACAGAAACTTTAAACTCTTTTTTTGCATATTTTGAGGAGTGACGGCTTCTTGAGGCTGAGTTATTCCTCCCAGTACAATGGTGGAGCCGTCATACATGATCTACCCCAGAAATAGGGATTTTAGCTGAGATTTAAAGGCATACTAACCCTGATATCTGCAGCAGCTGATATTAAACAGGTACATAGAATTGTGGGGCCAGGAGAGAATATTCTGGACTTTAAGGCATTCATCCTACTGAAGGACAATATAATCAGCCTGAAATGACTGATAACAGAAAACAATAGAGTTCATCCAGCTGCAAAGTTATTGGAGATAACAAAGATATTAAAGTCCTGTCCTTTTAAATTAAACCGCCTGATATCATCATTGCACACATTTAGTTGAGCCACATTTATAGCTGCCCTGGAGCCGGCAGATATTGGTAGAGGCGACGTCACCAATCCCGCTCATTTAAAGGGATGAGTCGGATTAACCCCTTTAAATCTGGTTTACTGTGCTTTCTTATTTGGCCCTCCTAACCTCAGTCTGGATGGGCCTTGATGGAGAGGAGCAGCTATAGGTGTAATGTTGGGGTACAGCGGCGGTGTCATGGTGCCATATGCCGCTCATCTCATGGCACAATGGAATCAGTTTGGGGTCTAATGACTCCGCACTCCGTGGACCGATCCTGGGCACGGCTGATACATTGATTCCTTTCCGCAGGTTCACAGTGGATTTTCCTGATGTTCTGATAACTTTGCAGCTGCGCTGAGAACAATGTGGACTTCACGACTCAAGGTGACCTCAGAGCCTGGCATTCAGCTGTGCCAACGTCTGTCCCGGAGAACCGCACAAACCAGTCACTTTATATTTTCCATCGCCCCCCCCGGCTGAAAAAAAGGGACAAGGAGGTCGTCAACGTCTAGAAAAGCCTCCAAAATCAGGAGAATACTGCTGCAATTGGTCCACTAAGGCAGACTGTAGAATACAAGGGGCAACCAGCACCCGCCGACACCCAAACCTACCCAGAATCATCCCCCAAACCTCTGACCGACACAGACAGAACAGGGCTCCTGTGCAAGAACAATACAAGGGCCCCTGTGCAGTCCAGTAGCTCCTCATAGTGCAGAATCACAGCAGCTTTGGAGGTAGGAGCGGCCCCCTAATCTCTGAGACCCCTGTGCGGCTGCCCAGGTTACACCAATGATATGTTCATCCCTGCTCCGACCCACCGGGAACGTACCGGCAGCAGAGGCCCCACCGTACATATCCTTACAGCAGGAAGAGATTCTCTGATACAGAGCTCCAAATCCTCAGCTTAGCCAAATTTGGCATTTTTTCATTTCCAAAATTTCACCTATTTTTTGACCTCCCCATTGTGAAGACCTCTGTTTGCTATCAGTGATTGGAAACATTCTTGTTGATGTCCAGAGACTGTATTTATACTTATCGCAGCTGAGACTTTGTTACAGTTGTATTGAATCAAGACCTGTAAACACATCAGCACAAATCTCCTGATTGTCCTGATAGTTTGTTACAATGTATCAGTCTGCAGTCCAGAATGTTTGTCCAGGTCATACTGTGGAGATTGGATACATTTCTGACATGGCCTCAGTTGTGGGTATTAGAGCCTCAGTTGTGGGTATTAGGCCTCAGTTGTGGGTATTAGGGCCTCAGTTGTGGTATTAGAGCTAGTTGGGTATAGGGCCTCAGTTGTGGTATTAGGGCCTCAGTTGTGGGTTTTAGGGCCTCAGATGTGGGTATTAGAGCCTCAGTTGTGGGTATTAGAGCCTCAGTTGTGGGTATTAGGGCCTCAGTTGTGAGTATTAGGGCCTCAGTTGTGGGTATTAGGGCCTCAGTTGTGGGTATTAGAGCCTCAGTTGTGGGTATTAGAGCCTCAGTTGTGGGTTTTAGGGCCTCAGTTGTGAGTATTAGAGCCTCAGTTGTGGGTATTAGGCCTCAGTTGTGGGTATTAGAGCCTCAGTTGTGGGTATTAGGCCTCAGTTGTGGTATTAGGCCTCAGTTGTGGGTATTTAGGGCCTCAGTTGTGGGTATTAGGCCTCAGTTGTGGGTATTAGAGCCTCAGTTGTGGGTTTTAGGGCCTCAGTTGTGAGTATTAGAGCCTCAGTTGTGGGTATTAGAGCCTCAGTTGTGGGTATTAGGCCTCAGTTGTGGGTATTAGGGCCTCAGATGTGGTTTTAGGGCCTCAGTTGTGGTATTAGGGCCTCAGTTGTGGGTATTAGGCGTCAGTTGTGAGTATTAGAGCCTCAATTGTGGGTATTAGGCCTCAGATTTGGGTTTTAGGGCCTCAGTTGTGAGTATTAGAGCCTCAGTTGTGGGTATTAGAGCCTCAGTTGTGGGTATTAGGGCCTCAGTTGTGGGTACTAGGGCCTCAGTTGTGGTTTAGGGCCTCAGTTGTGGGTATTAGGGCCTCAGTTGTGGGTATTAGGCCTCAGTTGTATTAGGGCCTCAGTTGTGGGTATTAGGGCCTCAGTTGTGGGTATTAGAGGCCTCAGTTGTGGTATTAGGCCTCAGTTGTGGGTATTAGCCTCAGTTGTGGTATAGGCCTCAGTTGTGGTATTAGGGCCTCAGTTGTGGTATTAGGAGCCTCAGTGTGGGTATTAGGCCTCAGTTGTGGGTATTAGGGCCTCAGTTGTGGGTATTAGGGCCTCAGTTGTGGGTATTAGGGCCTCAGTTGTGGGTATTAGGGCCTCAGTTGTGGGTATTAGGGCCTCAGTTGTGGGTATTAGGGCCTCAGTTGTGGGTATTAGGGCCTCAGTTGTGGTATTAGGGCCTCAGTTGTGGGTATTAGGGCCTCAGTTGTGGGTATTAGGGCCTCAGTTGTGGGGGGGTTTGACCTTTGTGGGTTTTGGGGGCCCCCCCTTTGGGGTTTTGGGGGCCCCCGGTTTTTGGGGTTTTTGGGGGCCCCCGTTTGGGTTTAGGGCCCCATTTGGGGGTTAGACCCCTTTTTGGGGATTTGGGGTTCGTTGTGGGGGTTTTGGGGGCCCCCCCGGGGTATTGGGGGCCCCCTTTTGGGGTTTTTGGGGGCCCCGTTTGGGGATTAGGGCCTCAGTTTTTATTAGGCCCATTGTGGGGATTAGGGGGCCCCCGTTGGGGTATTGGGCCCGTTGTGGGTTTTTTGGGGCCCCCCTTTTGGGGGGATTAGGGGGCCCCCGTTTTGGGTTTTTTAAAAAACATTTTGGGGTTTTTGGGGGCCCCCGTTTTTGGGGGGGTTTGGGCCTCGTTTGGGGATTTGAGCCCCAGTTTGGGGTTTTCTTTTTGGGGGTTTTTGGGCCCAGTTTGGGGAAATTTTTGCCTCTTTTTTGGGGAAATTGGGGCCCCCTTGTGGGTTTTGGGCCCAGGTTTTTGGGGGTTTTTTGGGCCCCTTTTTGGGAAAGGCCCCAGTTGTGGGGATTAGGCCTAGTTTGGGTATTTGGGGTTCAGTTAGGGATTTGGGCCCCGGGTTTTTGGGGGGTTTTTGGGTTATTGTGGGGAAATTTTTGGGGCCCCCTTGGGGTATTTTTTGGCCCCGTTGGGTTTTTAGAGCCTAGTTGGGGGGATTAGGGGGTTTTGTTTGGGGAAATTTGGGGGCCCCAGTTTTTTGGGGGGTTTGGGCCTAGTTGGGGTAAATTTGGCCCCTTTTTTGGGGTTTTCCCCCTAAAGGGGGGCGGGGGTTTTTCCAAAAGCCCCCAAATCACTGGGGTCCCCCGACGGCGGTTTAAGAAGTCCCTCGTGCGTGCCCCTTCCACGGCCAGTTGTTGTTCCTGGAGTAAATTCCCCTTTTTTCCCCCATGGCTTCAAGGAAAACAGGGCCCCCCGAGCCAGACTTTTTTTGGGGGGGGTGGGTAAAAGGCGGGAAAGGGGGCCCAAAATCACTCACTGACAGCCCCCCAGGGGTCTGCCCCGGAGTCTATGGGTTCCAAAAAATAAAGTTCTGCCCACAAAACAAGGGTTTTTAAAATTTTAAAGGGAAAAAAAAAAGAATTCCCGGTTTTTCTGGAAAATTTTTTTTCATGTTTAATTCCCTTTGGGGCAAAAGAAAAAAATTCCCTAAACTGATAAACCCCCTTTAAAATTTAAAGGAATGACGCACCCTTTCGTTACCCCAAAACGTTGTTTTTGGGCCCAAAAAAATTTAAAAAGGGGGCCAAGGGGCCGGCGCCCCCTGGGGGCTTTGTACCCCCGGGGGCCCCCCCCCCGGGGCTCCCGCTGCGTCAGCACAACCTGGGTCTCTTTTGGTCACTCTAAAAGTATTTTTTTCCCCCGGGTTTAAATTTAACCCTTTTTTTTGGGTTTTTTTCCCCCGACCGCCCCCCGATGCAGAAAAGAAGAACACTCCGGGCGCGGGGCAAGTGCAGGAAGGGAGAAAGTGTTTTTTTTATCTTTTTTGGGAGCGCCTTCATACCCTTTTCCCTAAAACTTGCATTTTCCCCAAAGGGCACAAAAGATCAGGAATTTTTTTTACGAGTTGAGGGGCA
>JARQOD010000003.1:596845706-596931016 GCA_033576555.1 Oophaga sylvatica
ATAACAAAGATATTAAAGTCCTGTCCTTTTAAATTAAACCGCCTGATATCATCATTGCACACATTTAGTTGAGCCACATTTATAGCTGCCCTGGAGCCGGCAGATATTGGTAGAGGCGACGTCACCAATCCCGCTCATTTAAAGGGATGAGTCGATTAACCCCTTTAAATCTGTTTACTGTGCTTTCTTATTTGGCCCTCCTAACCTCAGTCTGGATGGGCCTTGATGGAGAGGAGCAGCTATAGGTGTAATGTTGGGGTACAGCGGCGGTGTCATGGTGCCATATGCCGCTCATCTCATGGCACAATGGAATCAGTTTGGGTCTAATGACTCCGCACTCCGTGGACCGATCCTGGGCACGGCTGATACATTGATTCCCTCCGCAGGTTCACAGTGGATTTTCCTGATGTTCTGATAACTTTGCAGCTGCGCTGAGAACAATGTGGACTTCACGACTCAAGGTGACCTCAGAGCCTGGCATTCAGCTGTGCCAACGTCTGTCCCGGAACCGCACAAACCAGTCACTTTATATTTTCCATCGCCCCCCCCGGCTGAAAAAAAGGGACAAGGAGGTCGTCAACGTCTAGAAAAGCCTCCAAAATCACAAGATTACTGCTGCAATTGGTCCACTAAGGCAGACTGTAGAATACAAGGGCAACCAGCACCCGCCGACACCCAAACCTACCCAGAATCATCCCCCAAACCTCTGACCGACACAGACAGAACAGGGCTCCTGTGCAAGAACAATACAAGGGCCCCTGTGCAGTCCAGTAGCTCCTCATAGTGCACAATCACAGCAGCTTTGGAGGTAGGAGCGGCCCCCTAATCTCTGAGACCCCTGTGCGGCTGCCCAGGTTACACCAATGATATGTTCATCCCTGCTCCGACCCACCGGGAACGTACCGGCAGCAGAGGCCCCACCGTACATATCCTTACAGCAGAAGAGATTCTCTGATACAGAGCTCCAAATCCTCAGCTTAGCCAAATTTGGCATTTTTTCATTTCCAAAATTTCACCTATTTTTTGACCTCCCCATTGTGAAGACCTCTGTTTGCTATCATGATTGGAAACATTCTTGTTGATGTCCAGAGACTGTATTTATACTTATCGCAGCTGAGACTTTGTTACAGTTGTATTGAATCAAGACCTGTAAACACATCAGCACAAATCTCCTGATTGTCCTGATAGTTTGTTACAATGTATCAGTCTGCAGTCCAGAATGTTTGTCCAGGTCATACTGTGGAGATTGGATACATTTCTGACATGGCCTCAGTTGTGGGTATTAGAGCCTCAGTTGTGGTATTAGAGCCTCAGTTGTGGGTATTAGGGCCTCAGTTGTGGGTATTAGGGCCTCAGTTGTGAGTATTAGGGCCTCAGTTGTGGGTTTTAGGGCCTCAGATGTGGGTATTAGAGCCTCAGTTGTGGGTATTAGAGCCTCAGTTGTGGTATTAGGGCCTCAGTTGTGAGTATTAGGGCCTCAGTTGTGGGTATTAGAGCCTCAGTTGTGAGTATTAGAGCCTCAGTTGTGGTATTAGAGCCTCAGTTGTGGGTTTTAGGGCCTCAGTTTGTGAGTATTAGAGCCTCAGTTGTGGGTATTAGGGCCTCAGTTGTGGGTATTAGAGCCTCAGTTGTGAGTATTAGAGCCTCAGTTGTGGGTATTAGAGCCTCAGTTGTGGGTTTTAGGGCCTCAGTTGTGAGTATTAGAGCCTCAGTTGTGGGTATTAGAGCCTCAGTTGTGGTATTAGAGCCTCAGTTGTGGGTTTTAGGGCCTCAGTTGTGAGTATTAGAGCCTCAGTTGTGGGTATTAGAGCCTCATGTTTGTGGGTATTAGAGCCTCAGTTGTGGTATTAGGCCTCAGTTGTGAGTATTAGGGCCTCAGTTTGTGGTATTAGGGCCTCAGTTGTGGTATTAGGCCTCAGTTGTGAGTATTAGAGCCTCAGTTGTGGGTATTAGAGCCTCAGTTGTGGGTTTTAGGGCCTCAGTTGTGAGTATTAGGCCTCAGTTGTGGTATTAGAGCCTCAGTTGTGGGTATTAGGGCCTCAGTTGTGGTATTAGGGCCTCAGTGTGGGTATTAGGGCCTCAGTTGTGAGTATTAGGCCTCAGTTGTGGGTATTAGAGCCTCAGTTGTGAGTATTAGGCCTCATTGTGGGTATTAGGACCTCAGATTTGGGTATTTAGGGCCTCAGTTGTGAGTATTAGAGCCTCAGTTGTGGTATTAGAGCCTCATGTTGTGTGGTATTAGGGCCTCAGTTGTGAGTATTAGGGCCTCAGTTGTGGGTATTAGGCCTCAGTTGTGGGGTATTAGGGCCTCAGTTGTGAGTATTAGGGCCTCAGTTGTGGGTATTAGGGCCTCAGTTTGATTGGGTTTATTAGGGCCTCAGTTGTGAGTATTAGGGCCTCAGTTGTGGGTATTAGGGCCTCAGTTGTGGGTATTAGAGCCTCAGTTGTGAGTATTAGGCCTCAGTTGTGGGTACTAGAGCCTCAGTTGTGGGTATTAGGGCCTCAGTTGTGGGTATTAGGCCTCAGTTTGTGGTATTAGGACCTCAGTTGTGGGTTTAGGCCTCAGTTGTGGGTATTAGGGCCTCAGTTGTGGTATTAAGGGCCTCAGTTGTGAGTATTAGGGCCTCAGTTGTGGGTATTAGGGCCTCAGTTGTGGGTATTAGGGCCTCAGTTGTGGTATTAGGGCCTCAGTTGTGGGTATTAGGGCCTCAGTTGTGGGTATTAGGAGCCTCAGTTGTGGGTATTAGAGCCTCAGTTTGTGGGCTATTTGGTATTAGGCCTCAGTGTGGGTATTAGGGCTCAGTTTGTGAGTATTAGGCCTCAGTTGTGGGTATTAGAGCCTCAGTTGTGGGTATTAGGGCCTCAGTTGTGAGTATTAGAGCCTCAGTTGTGGTATTAGGCCTCAGTTGTGGGTATTAGGGCCTCAGTTGTGAGTATTAGGGCCTCAGTTGTGGGTATTAGGGCCTCAGTTGTGGGTATTAGGGCCTCAGTTGTGAGTATTAGGGCCTCAGTTGTGGGTATTAGGGCCTCAGTTGTGGGTATTAGGGCCTCAGTTGTGGTATTAGGGCCTCAGTTGTGGGTATTAGGGCCTCAGTTGTGGTATTAGGGCCTCAGTTGTGGGTATTAGGGCCTCAGTTGTGGGTATTAGGCCTCAGTTGTGAGTATTAGAGCCTCAGTTGTGGGTATTAGGGCCTCAGTTGTGGGTATTAGAGCCTCAGTTGTGGTATTAGGGCCTCAGTTGTGGTATTAGGCCTCAGTTGTGGGTATTAGGGCCTCAGTTGTGGGTATTAGAGCCTCAGTTGTGGGTATTAGGGCCTCAGTTGTGGGTATTAGAGCCTCAGTTGTGGTATTAGGCCTCAGTTGTGAGTATTAGAGCCTCAGTTTGTGGTTTAGGGCCTCAGTGTGGGTTTATAGGCCTCAGTTGTGGTATTTAAGGCCTCAGTTGTGGGTATTAGGAGCCTCAGTTGTGGGTATTAGGGCCTCAGTTGTGGGTATTAGGCCTCAGTTGTGGGTATTAGGGCCTCAGTTGGGTATTAGGGCCTCAGTTATGGGTATTAGGGCCTCAGTATGTGGGTTTTAGGGCCTCAGTTGTGAGTATTAGAGCCTCAGTTGTGGGTTTAGGGCCTCAGTTGTGGGTATTAGGGCCTCAGTTGTGGTATTAGAGCCTCAGTTGTGGGTATTAGGGCCTCAGTTGTGGTATTAGGAGCCTCAGTTGTGGGTATTAGGGCCTCAGTTGTGGTATTAGGCCTCAGTTGTGGTATTAGGCCTCAGTTGTGAGTTTTAGGCCTCAGTTGTGGGTATTAGGGCCTCAGTTGTGGGTATTAGGCCTCAGTTGTGGGTATTAGGGCCTCAGTTGTGGGTATTAGGGCCTCAGTTGTGGTATTAGGCCTCAGTTGTGGTATTAGAGCCTCAGTTGTGGGTATTAGGGCCTCAGTTGTGGTATTAGAGCCTCAGTTGTGGGTATTAGGGCCTCAGTTGTGGGTATTAGGGCCTCAGTTGTGGTATTAGGGCCTCAGTTGTGGGTATTTTTAGGGCCTCAGTTGTGGGTTTTAGAGCCTCAGTTGTGGGTATTAGGGCCTCAGTTGTGGGTATTAGGCCTCAGTTGTGGGTATTAGGGCCTCAGTTGTGGTATTAGGGCCTCAGTTGTGGGTATTAGGCCTCAGTTGTGGGTATTTAGGCCTCAGTTGTGGGTATTAGGGCCTCAGTTGTGGGTATTAGGGCCTCAGTTGTGGGTTTGGACCTCAGTTGTGGGTTTAGGGCCTCAGTTGTGGTATTAGGGCCTCATTGTGGGTATTAGGCCTCAGTTGTGGGTATTAGGGCCTCAGTTGTGGGTTTTAGGACCTCAGTTGTGGGTATTGAGGGCCTCAGTTGTGGGTATTAGAGCCTCAGTTGTGGGTTTTAGGGCCTCAGTTGTGGGTATTAGGGCCTCAGTTGTGGGTATTAGAGCCTCAGTTGTGGTATTAGGGCCTCAGTTGTGGGTTTAGGAGCCTCAGTTGTGGGTATTAGGCCTCAGTTGTGGGTATTAGGGCCTCAGTTGTGGGTATTAGGGCCTCAGTTGTGGGTATTAGACCTCAGTTGTGGGTATTAGGGCCTCAGTTGTGGGTATTAGACCTCAGTTGTGGGTATTAGGGCTCTCAGTTGGGTATTAGGGCCTCAGTTGTGGGTATTAGGCCTCAGTTGTGGGTATTAGAGGCTCAGTTTGGGTATTAGGGCCTCAGTTGTGGGTATTAGGGCCTCAGTTGTGGGTAATTAAGGGCCTCATTGGGTATTAGAGCTCAGTTGTGGGTATTAGGCCTCAGTTGTGGGTATTAGGCTCAGTATGGTATAGGGCCTCAGTTGTGGGTATTAGGGCCTCAGTTTTGGGTATTAGGGCCCCCATACATGTGAGACGGGTTCATCCAACAGCCCAATATCACTGGGCGTCCCAGCGACGGACGGTTGAAGATATGTCCATCGTGCGTGCCCGATTCCGGACGGCCAGTCGCATTGTTCTCTCGGAGATAATCTGCCATCCGTTGTGTCCGCCAGTGGCTTCATAGAGAACACAGGGGCCTCAGCCGAGCCAGCACTTGTGTATTGGGGAGATGGCTAATGGACGAACGGCCGAAGCATCACTCAGCTGACAGCCGCCCAGGGCGTCTGAGCCCCGGAGTCTATGGATGCCAACAATAAATGTTCTGCCGACAGCAAACAGAGATTTTGAAAATTATAAGGAAAAAAAAATGAATTCCCGGTTTTACTGGAAAATCTCTTTTTCATAGTTCTAGATTCCCTTTGGGGCAAAAGTAAAAGAATTGCCCTAAACTGATAATCCCTTTAATTATAAAGGGAAGTGACGCACCCTATACGTTACCCTATACGTCTGTTGGGTCAGAAAAACGTAAAAGGATTCCACAGGTTGTGCCGGCGTCGCCCTGGTGGGCTTTGTACCCCGGACCCCCGTAGCGCGGGCTCTGCTGCGCTCAGCACATCCGTGGCTCTCGTTTCGTGTCTACAGTCTGAACATTGTATTTTTCCAGCGTTAATTAACCTTCATGTGTTTATGTCACATGACCGCGCCGCTCATGCAGAAATGAAGAACACTCACGGGCGACGGCGCTAAGTGCAGGTAATTGGCAGAACGTAGTATGTGCTCATCATTTGGGATCGAGCTGCCTTCACTCAGCCCTTCCCTGCTCAACTTGCACTTTCCAAGGTCACAACGAGGTCAGGAATTGTTTTCACTGAGTTGAGGTGCAGCCCGAAAAATAATCCAGAATGCATTCCAGTTCCGTATTCTCAGCTATGCAAAGTGCCGAGAAAAATGCCAAAGATCGGAAATAAAAGTGCAGATACCAAGATATCTGATCACCGAGAAAGTGTCACTATTAGGCCACGTTCACACATTCAGGATTTTACAATTTTACTCAGAATTTTTAGCCAAAACCAGGAATGGGTGATAAATGCAGAAGTGGTGACGAGTTTCTATTGCACCTGATTGTTCCTCTCCTGGGTTTGACTTAGGCCTCTTTCACACATCCGTTGTGCGCCTGATGGCGCACTCCGGCATTTTTTTGTCCAACCGCATCCGGCGAAATGTAATGCCGGATGCGTTATTTTTTGCATTGACTATCATTAGCGCTGGATGGCGCCTGATGTCGTTGCGTTGTATGCGTTTTTGTCCGGATCCGGCGGAAATGTACATTCCGGCGGCCGGACACAACGCAGCATGTAACGTTTTTTTTTTTTTGCCGGAGCTGCCTGATAGTGCCTGAAGCGACGCATCAGGCAGCCGCAAACAATAGAAGTCAATGGGACCGGATCAGACTTTTGTGCAATCCGGCAAAAGTCTGATCCGGATTCTGGAAATCGAGGTCTACTACTACTACTACTACTACTACAGGCATAGGACGGATCATGCCTGATACAAAAAGACGGATGTGTGAAAGAGGCCTTAGAAATACTGATATAAAATACTGACCAGATACTGAACGTGGCCTTAGGAGGCACCAAGTCACTGACCCCTAACCACAGGTAGCAGTATTATAGTAGTTATATTCTTGTACATAGGGGCAGTATTATAGTAGTTATATTCTTGTATATAGGAGCAGTATTATAGTAGTTATATTCTTGTACATAGGGGCAGTATTATAGTAGTTATATTCTTGTACATAGGAGCAGTATTATAGTAGTTATATTCTTGTACATAGGAGCAGTATTATAGTAGTTATATTCTTGTATATAGGGGCAGTATTATAGTAGTTATATTCTTGTACATAGGGGCAGTATTATAGTAGTTATATTCTTGTACATAGGAGCAGTATTATAGTAGTTATATTCTTGTACATAGGACAGTATTATAGTAGTTTATATTCTTATATATAGGGGCAGTATTATAGTAGTTATATTCTTGTAATAGGAGCAGTATTATAGTAGTATATATTCTTGTACATAGGAGCAGTATTATAGTAGTTATATTCTTGTACATAGGGGCAGTATTATAGTATTATATTCTTGTACTATAGGAGCAGTATTATAGTAGTTATATTCTTGTATATAGGGCAGTATTATAGAGTTATATTCTTGTACATAGGGGCAGTATTATGTAGTTATATTCTTGTATATAGGGGCAGTATTATAGTAGTTATATTCTTGTAATAGGGAGCAGTATTATAGTAGTTATATTCTTGTACATAGGGCAGTATTATAGTAGTTATATTCTTGTACTATAGGGGCAGTATTATAGTAGTTATATTCTTGTAATAGGGGCAGTATTATAGTAGTTATATTCTTGTACATAGGACCAGTATTATAGTAGTTATATTCTTTAATAGGGCAGTATTATAGTAGTTATATTCTTGTAATAGGGGCAGTATTATAGTAGATTATATTCTTGTACATAGGAGCAGTATTATAGCAGTTATATTCTTGTACATAGGAGCAGTATTATAGTAGTTATATTCTTGTACATAGGAGCAGTATTATAGTAGTTATATTCTTGTACATAGGGCAGTATTATAGTAGTTATATTCTTGTACATAGGGCAGTATTATTGTAGTTATATTCTTGTACATAGGGCAGTATTATAGTAGTTATATTCTTGTACATAGGGCAGTATTATTAGTAGTTATATTCTTGTACATAGGGCAGTATTATAGTAGATATTATTCTTGTACATGGGACAGTATTATTGTAGTTATATTCTTGTACATAGGGCAGTATTATAGAGTTATATTCTTGTACATAGGGCAGTATTATAGTAGTTATATTCTTGTACATGGGGCAGTATTATAGTAGTTATATTCTTGTACATAGGAGCAGTATTATAGCATTATATTCTTGTATATAGGAGCAGTATTATAGTAGTTATATTCTTGTACATAGGGCAGTATTATAGTAGTTATATTCTTGTACATAGGGCAGTATTATAGTAGTTATATTCTTGTATATAGGGGCAGTATTATAGTAGTTTATTCTTGTACATGGGCAGTATTATAGCATTATATTCTTGTACATAGGAGCAGTATTATAGAGTTATATTCTTATACATAGAGGCAGTATTATAGTAGTTATATTCTTGTACATAGGGCAGTATTATAGTAGTTATATTCTTGTACATAGGGCAGTATTAAGTATTATATTCTTATGGCATATTAGTTATATTCTTGTACATAGGAGCAGTATTATAGAGTTATATTCTTGTACATAGGGGCAGTATTATAGTAGTTATATTCTTGTATATAGGGCAGTATTATAGTAGATTTTATTCTTGTATATAGGGGCAGTATTATAGTAGTTATATTCTTGTACATAGGGGCAGTATTATAGTAGTTATATTCTTGTACATAGGAGCAGTATTATAGAGTTATATTCTTTACATAGGGCAGTATTATTAGTAGTTATATTCTTGTACATAGGGAGCAGTATTATAGCAGTTATATTCTTGTACATAGGAGCAGTATTATAGTAGTTATATTCTTGTACATAGGGGCAGTATTATAGTAGTTATATTCTTGTATATAGGGGCAGTATTATAGTAGATATATTCTTGTATATAGGGGCAGTATTATAGTAGTTATATTCTTGTACATGGGGCAGTATTATGGCAGTTATATTCTTGTACATAGGAGCAGTATTATAGCAGTTATATTCTTGTACATAGGGCAGTATTATAGTAGTTATATTCTTGTATATAGGACAGTATTATAGCAGTTATATTCTTGTACATAGGGGCAGTATTATAGTAGTTATATTCTTGTACATAGGGGCAGTATTATAGTAGTTATATTCTTGTACATAGGGGCAGTATTATAGTAGTTATATTCTTGTACATAGGAGCAGTATTATAGTAGTTATATTCTTGTACATAGGAGCAGTATTATAGTGGCTGCTGTATATTCTTGTACATTGTACAGTTTTGTCTTTTCTTACAGAGGTGGGGATGTTCACTGGGTGTTTGATTAATAACCAATGACAGTCTGACAATTGCTTGTGATTGGTTGCTATCACTATTATGAGACATGTCAGTACCATACGTTATTGTTCACCAGGATTTCAGCGTTTAATGAAGAAAATCTTTAACAAGCTTAAAATTATTATTTATCTTTTTGTCTTTTTAGGAAGTGATGAGGCCTGGGGGTGGGGGTGGGGGGGTTTCTTGTATTTCCTCAGTCCTGTATGAGGTACAACCTCTTATTTGTTTCACATTTTTGCCAATGATAAAATATTGCATCCAACAGAACTTTTTACCCGTCTATGACCCGATGACTCAGGACTTTCCGTCTGTGGATACGTCTCCTTCTGGGGTGTATCCAATGCTTTTATAATCCGATCCTAAACAAACATTCAGAAAAACATCGTACAGCCAGAGTTTTTCACTGGAGCTTGTGCACGGTTTTATCTCCGCAGGTAATATTTGGACAAGTTAAGCTGCATTTGCTCAGCTGCTGCGGTTGCGCTCGTCGGCTGCGGCGCAGTGATCCTGCCCAGGTTATAAAGTCATTAGGCAGGTGACACCTGTCACGGCTTCGTTAGTAGAAGTAGGGAATTATTGATTGTGTGTATCAAGAACAATCACGGCTCTTAAAGGGATCTTGTCACCTTTACCCAGTTCAATTTTAAAGGGCTCATACAGAATAAGTATCAAAAGTTTTGTAACTTTCATTGCACGTTGTGCTTGTGCTTCATCACCATTTTCCAGAACTCTGCTTGCTGTTATTGAATGAGAACAATTTTTTTTCTTTAGATCTTTACACTGCAAACCCAAAATGAGAGATTGTTACAATACATAAAGCGATAAATTACGAAGAGCTGCGGGACTTCAGGGGCTCAGACCGTGTCCTGTGTCCGCCCCTGTGAGGTAAGCACCATGGACTTCACTGATACATCTACTAACAGCTAAATCTAATGGTCACTACTCCATGCTGATCTCCTGGATCTCTCCGCAGCATTCGACCCTGTGGACCATCAGCTCCTCCTCACTATGCTCCGCTCCATCGGCCTCATGGACACCGTTCTCTCCTGGTTCTCCTCCTATCTCTCTGACCGTTCCTTCACTGTATCTTTTGCTGGTTTCTTCTCTCATCTTCCCCTTACTGTTGAGGTTCCTCAAGGATCACTCCTAGGTGTTGTGAATACTTTGTAGGCAACTTCTGAGCTGGGGCTCCCTCTGGTGGTTGCTGAGGGTAATGAACTAATTGCTGAATGGCCTTCAGCTGGCTCTGAATGGTCTGATATAAGTGACCTGAATTCCCTTCAGCCTTGTCGGTAATCAATTGTTCTTCCATGTCTTGGTTGGAGCTCAGCTTGCATTCCTGCATTCATTCAGATTTGCTGTTTTTTTTCCTCTGGTTGGATTTTCCTTGCTGGTTTGCTGCTTGCAGTAGGCTTCAGCCTGGTCCCCTTTTGGGGCCTGGCGCTGCAATTGTGCTCATTTTGTATTTGCACTTTTTTGCACTTTTGCTCTGTTCCTTTGTCACTTTTTATTTGCTGAATTGCTGTGTGTTACATCAGAGATCTGATTTAGGTGGTAGAGATCGTGTGATCTCAGGTTTTTTGTTAATCAGAAGTGTTGGCATTTTTGTCAGGGTTTTTTTTGGGTTGCAGTAAAGAATTCTTTCCTATACTTTTCTATCTAGACAGATTGGACCCCAGCGTTGCTCATTCTATTTTCTGTCTGTGTTTCGTATTTCCTTTTGGTCTAACTGCCATTACATGTTTGGGGGCTTCCTATTTCTTTGGGGATTCTGCTACGGGGCAGATAGCATTCATCTTTCTGCCTTTAGGTGTAGCTATCTCTCCGGCTGTGACGAGGCGTCTAGAATCACCGTAGGTACGCTCACGGCTACTTCTAGTGTTGCGGTTAGTTTAGGGTCCTGCAATCCAATAGTTTCCAGCCTCTCTGGTGTATTGCTTCTTTGGCTATTTTTGCAATTTCTCCTCAGCTACCGAAACATAACACCTAGGTCCTCTCCTCTTCTCCTTGTATACCGCCCCTATTGGACACATAATTAGTAGATTTGGTTTCCAGTACCATCTTTATGCTGATGACACCCAATTATACACTTCTTCACCCATTATCATGCCTGCCTTTCTAGAAAAGACCAGTGATTGTCTTACCGCTGTCTCTAACATCAGGTCCTCCCTCTATCTGAAACTGAACCTGTCAAAAACGGAACTTCTCGTGTTTCCTCCCTCTACTAACCTACCTTTGCCCGACATCGCCATCTCCGTGTGTGGTTCCACCATTACTCCCCAGCAACATGCCCGCTGTCTTGGGGTCATACTTGATTCCAAGCTTTCATTCACCCCCCATATCCGATCACTGGCTCGCTCTTGTTATCTGCACCTCAAAAACATTTCTAGAATTCGACCTTTTCTTATTTTTGACTCTGCAAAAACTCTTACTGTTTCTCTTATTCATTCTCGTCTGGACTATTGTAACTCTCTACTAATCAGTCTGTCTCTTACCAAACTCTCCCTGTTATGAATGTGCTAGAGATGGTTTCTGAGCAGAGGCTCCCTCTGGTGGTTACAGACAGTACTGAACCTTTCAGCGAGGAGTGGCAATCAGGGATCACGGACTGGTCTGATATAAGGGAGGTTCCCTCCCATGATGGTTGCCGGTGATCAATTGTTCTTGTCTCAATTGTGGTTCCTGGTTCATTTGGAAGTTTGCTGGAGTCTTGCCTGCATCTCCTGCTTTCAAATAAGAAATTTTTTGCTTTTCTTTTTGTGCTTGCTTTTTGCATTGTTTTCTGCACTTTTGTGGAGGTCAGCCAGGTCCCCTCCTGGGGCCTGAGCTCCTCACAGTTTTTCTGCAGTCACTGTTATTTGCTCATTTGCTTTTTCCTGTTTTTTCAGCGGCTGTAGCTTGGTTTTGTTCACACTGAGATCTGATTTAGCGGGTGGCGAGA
Organism: Oophaga sylvatica; assembly: GCA_033576555.1. Lineage (NCBI taxonomy): Eukaryota > Metazoa > Chordata > Amphibia > Anura > Dendrobatidae > Oophaga > Oophaga sylvatica. The sequence goes on from JARQOD010000003.1 coordinate 596,857,601, forward strand.
TCGTGTGATCTCAGTATTTTTGTAATCAGAATTATTGGATTTTTGTAGGGTTTTCTGGGTTGCAGAAAGTAATCTCTCCTTTCCTATCCTATTTAGTCAGCTTGTGGCCCCAGCGTTTGCTCAATCTATTTTCTGCCTATGTTTGTGTTTTCATCTTATCTAACCGCCATTATATGTTTGGGGGCTTCCTATTTTCTTTGGGGATCTGCTCCGGGGCAGATAGCTTTCATCTTTCTGCTTTAGGTGTAGTTATCTCTCAGGCTGTGACGAGGCGTCTAGGATCAATGTAGGAACGCTCCACGGCTACCTCTAGTTGTGTCGTTAGTTTAGGAATCTGCAACCCATCAGTTACCAACATCTCAGGTGTTCTGCTGCCCTGCTGTTGTTCCTGTCCTCTTCAGCTACCGCAACACAACAGTATCACCGGCCATAACTGAAAATTAGATGGTACTCACAGAAGGGAAAAATAGTGTGAAAAGAAAAAAGTTTGTCAGAGTTTTTTTATTTTTTTTTTCTGTCTGTTGCATTTTTTCCCTCTTTTTCTCTGGTGCTGAGGAGGATTTTTTTTTTCTCTCAATGGAGTTTGCACAGTTGTCTGGCCGTGTGGATCAGCTTGCCACTGAGGTTCGGAGTATTGCTACCTATCTTGCTAGGTTGCCGGTTGTGGAACCTAGGATTCCCATGCCAGATTTGTTTTTGGGGGATCGGGCTAAATTTCTGAATTTCAAAAACAACTGTTAGTTGATTTTTGCCTTAAAGCCTAAGTCCTCAGGTAACGCAGCACAGCAGGTTCAAATTGTCATCTCTCTCCTGCGCGGCGATCCGCAGGATTGGGCTTTTTCCCTGACACCTGGGGATCCTGTTTTGAATGATATTGATGCATTTTTTCTGGCTCTGGGGTTATTGTACGATGAACCTAATGTCACTGATCAAGCTGAAAAAACCTTGTTGGCATTAAATCAGGGTCTTGAAGACGCTGAGTTGTACTGTCAGAAATTCTGAAAGTGGGCAGTCCTGACCAAATGGAATGATGATGCTTTGGCAGCCCTTTTTCGGAAGGGTCTGTCAGAGAATGTAAAGGATGTTATGGTGGGATTCCCTGCTCCCTCTGGTCTCAATGATTCTATGTCATTGGCTATTCAAATTGACAGACGTTTGCATGAGCGCAGAGGTATGCGTGAGATAGTGTTGCCTTGTGAGCCAGCTTCTGAGCCCATGCAGTGTGATAGAGTGACTTCTGGGGCTCAGCGTCATGAGTTTCGAAAGCGCAATGGGTTATGTTTCTACTGTGGTGATGCCTCTCATGCTATTTCAGTCTGTCCTAAGCGGGGAAGACGTTTTGCACGCTCAGTTGTCTTGGATAGTGTTCAGATTAAATTTCTGTTGACTGTTACCCTGATTTGCTCCCTGTCCACATTTTCTGCTCAGGCTTTTGTTGATTCAGGAGCAGCTATTAACCTGATGGATTTTGACTTTGCCAAACGTTGTGGGTTTCCCATGATACCCCTGCGAAAGTCTATTCCCCTACTGGGCATTGATTCTACCCCTTTGGCGGAAGAATAAACCCCAGTTTTCTACTCAGGTGATAATGAGGGTTGAACCAGATCATCAGGAGAGTTGCAAATTTCTGGTCCTGTATAATCTGCATGACATTATTGTACTAGGTTTCCCTTGGTTACAGTCTCATAATCCTGTTTTGGATTGGAAATCTGTGTCTGTGACCAGTTGGGGCTGCCAATGTGTTAATGCCGACACTCCTGTTTTTTCTGCCTCTCCCAAGTCTCAGGATGTTCCTGACTTTTTGACTGATTTTTCGGATGTATTTAGTGAAAGTAAATCTGCATCTTTGCCCCCTCACAAGAGCTACGATTGCGCTATTGAATTAGTGCCTGATGGTAAATTTCCTAAAGGTCGCCTTTTTAACTTGTCTGTACCTGAACACGATGCTATGCGATCTTATATCAAGGAGTCATTGGAGAAGGGTCATATCAGACCATCCTCTTCACCCTTGGGTGCCGGTTTTTTCTTTGTGGCCAAAAAGGATGTTTCATTGAGGCCGTGTATTGATTATTGTCTCTTGAATAAGATCACTGTGAAATATCAATATCCGTTACCCTTGATTTCTGACCTGTTTTCCAGGGTGAAAAGTGCTAGTTGGTTTACCAAGCTTGACCTCAGGGGGGCGTATAACCTTATTCGCATTAAGCACGGGGATGAATGGAAGATGGCGTTTAATACCCCAGAGGGGCATTTTGAGTACTTAGTGATGCCCTTTGAGCTCACTAATGCTCCTTCCGTCTTCCAATCCTTCATGAATGATATTTTCAGGGATTTTGTGGATAAATTTCTGATTGTTTATTTGGATGATATCTTGATTTTTTCCAATGACTGGGACTCTCATGTGAAACATGTTCGGACTGTGTTCCAGATTTTGAGAGAGAATGCACTGTATGTGAAGGGATCAAAGTGTCTTTTTGGCGTACAGAAGGTCTCATTTCTGGGATTCATTTTTTCTCCGTCTGTTATTGAAATGGACCCGGTCAAGGTTCAGGCCATCTGTGATTGGGTCCAACCTACTTCATTAAAGGCTCTTCAGAGATTTTTGGGTTTTGCCAATTTTTATCGTAAATTTATTGGTAATTTCTCTGGTATTGTTAAACCATTGACTGATTTGACCAAAAAGGGTTCTGATGTGGTGAATTGGTCTCCTGAGGCAGTCTCTGCGTTTCAGGAACTTAAGCAGAGATTCACTTCTGCTCCTGTTCTACGGCAGCCTGATGTTTCTCTACCGTTTCAGGTGGAGGTTGATGCCTCTGAAATTGGGGCAGGTGCCGTTTTGTCCCAAAGAGATCCAGAGACATCTAAGAGTAACCCTTGTGCCTTTTTCTCTCTAAAATTTTCTCCAACTGAGCGTAATTATGACGTGGGTAATCGGGAGTTATTAGCCATGAAGTGGGCCTTTGAAGAGTGGAGACATTGGCTGGAAGGAGCCAAACATCAGGTCGTGGTCCTCACGGACCATAAGAATCTGGTTTATCTCGAATCAGCCAAGCGACTTAATCCTAGACAGGCCAGGTGGGCCTTGTTTTTCACACGTTTTAATTTTGTGGTTTCTTTTCTTCCTGGCACTAAGAATGTTAAGGCGGATGCCCTCTCGAGGAGTTTCTTTGCGGACTCTCCTGAGTTATCTGATCCTACTGTTATTTTGAAAGAGGGTGTAGTTCTTTCCGCCATCTCGCCCAATTTGAGACTTGCCTTTGAAGGGTGTCAGGAGGATAAACCTGAGTGCTGCCCTATTGGGAAATTGTTTGTCCCAGACCAGTGGAAGGAGAGTGTGATGTCTGAGATTCATTGTTCCGCGTTGGCTGGTCGTCCCGGGATTTTTGGTACCAGAGACTTGGTGAGTCGGTCCATTTGGTGGCCTACTTTGTCTCGTGACGTCAGGGAATTTGTGCAGTCCTGTGGGACTTGCTCTCGCTCCAAGCCTTGCTCTCGCTCTAGTGGTTTGTTAATGCCATTACCTGTGCCCAAGAGGCCATGGACCCATATCTCTATGATTTTATTTCCGACCTCCCTGTTTCTCAGAGAATGACCGTTATCTGGGTAATCTGTGATAGGTTTTCCAAGATGATACATCTTGTGTCATTACCTAAGTTACCTTCCTCCTCCGAATTGGTGCCTTTGTTCCTTCAGCACGTGGTTTGGTTACATGGCATTCCGGAGAACATTGTGTCTGACAGAGGAGTCCAGTTTGTTTCCAGATTTTGGAGGACATTTTGTTCTAAACTTGGTGTTCAATTATCTTTCTCCTCTGCTTTTCATCCTCAGACCAATGGACAAACCGAGAGAACAAACCAGACCTTGGAGACTTATTTGAGATGTTTTGTGTCTGCTGATCAAGATGACTGGGTCTCTTTTTTGCCTTTGGCTGAGTTTGCTCTTAATAATAGGGATAGCTCTGCCACCTTGATGTCTCCATTTTTCTGCAATTTTGGGTTTCACCCTCGATTTTCTTCGGGACAGGCGGAGGCTTCTGTCTGTCCGGGTGTTGACTCTGTTGTGGAGCGAATGCAGCAGATTTGGGACCAGGTAGTGGAGAGGTTGTCTCTATCTCAGGAGAAGGCCCAACGGTTTGCCAACCGGCATAGGACTGATGGTCCTCGGTTTAAAGTGGGGGACTTGGTCTGGTTTTCCTCAAGAAATATCCCTATGAGGGTTGCATCTCCAAAGTTTAAGCCCAGGTTCATTGGACCTTATAAGATCATGGAGATTCTTAATCCTGTTTCCTTCCGTTTGCTTCTTCCAGGGACATTTAAGATCCATAACGTGTTCCACAAGTCCTTATTGAGGTTTGTCGAGCCAGTGGTTCCTATGGCTGCGCCTCCTGACCCTGTTTTGGTTGAGGACAATCTGGAGTATGTGGTTGAGAAAATATTGGATTCTCGTTTTTCTAGACAGAAACTCCAGTATTTGGTTTAGTGGAGAGGTTATGGTCAGGAGGACAATTCTTGGGTGTTTGCTTCGGACATCCATGCTAGGAGACTGATCCGTGCTTATCACCGAGCTCATCCTGATCGGCCTGGTTGCACAAGTGAGGGTTCGGTGACCCCTCCTCAAGGGGGGGGTACTGTTGTGAATGTGCTAGAGATGGTTTCTGAGCAGAGGCTTCCTCTGGTGGTTACAGACAGTACTGAACCTTTCAGCGAGTAGTGGCAATCTGGGATCACGGATTGGTCTGATGCAAGGGAGGTTCTCTCCCATGATGGTTGCCGGTGATCAATTGTTCTTGTCTCAATTGTGGTTCCTGGTTCATTTGGAAGTTTGCTGGAGCCTTGCCTGCATCTCCTGCTTTCAGATAAGATATTTTTTGCTTTTCTTTTTGTGCTTGCTTTTTGCATTGTTTTCTGCACTTTCGTGGAGGTCAGCCAGGTCCCCTCCTGGGGCCTGACCTTCTCACAGTTTATCTGCAGCCACTGTTATTTGTTCAATTGCTTTTTCCTGTTTTTTTCAGCGGCTGTAGCTTGGTTTTTGTTCACACTGAGATCTGATTTAGTGGGTGGCGAGATCGTGTGATCTCAATATTTTTGTAATCAGAATTGTTGAATTTTTGTAGGGTTTTCTGGGTTGCAGAAAGTAATCTCTCCTGTCCTATCCTATTTAGTCAGCTTTTGGCCCCAGCGTTTGGTCAGTCTATTTTCTGCCTGTGTTTGTGTTTTCATCTTGTCTAACCGCCATTATATGTTTGGGGGCTTCCTATTTTCTTTGGGGATCTGCTCAGGGGCAGATAGCTTTCATCTTTCTGCCTTTAGGTGTAGTTATCTCTCAGGCTGTGACGAGGTGTCTAGGATCAACGTAGGAACGCTCCACGGCTACCTCTAGTTGTGTCGTTAGTTTAGGAATCTGCAACCCATCAGTTACCAACATCTCAGGTGTTCGGCTGCCCTGCTGTTGTTCCTGTCCTCCTCCGCTACCGTAACACAACATCTCCCCTCTCCAATCTGTCTTGAATGCTGCAGCCAGGATCATATTGTCACGGGTGTGTCGCTGCGAAGATCGTCGCGATTGCACACCCTGACTTCTCACAGCTGAGTTTCTGGTGCTGGGTGTTTTTCGGCAGTGAGAGAGTTAATTCTTCCTCTCTCTGTGCTGGACAAGACCAGCCTCGCTCAGCTGCAATTAATGTTGTTGTAATTGGATTCCTTCAAATACCTGCCTGTCTGCTAGGGAAGTGTCGGTGAAAGCATTCATGCAGACCAGCAGAGCGGATCGTATTGAGAAGTCTAAAGTTAAGAGTACCTGTTGTGGTTTTCTCCTCTCCTCGCTTTATTATTTATCTCCTTACCCATTGGTGTTCCCTCTGTAGTGGTAGTTTTGTATGCAAGGTGGTCTTTTATTTTACCCCTTGTACTGTCTCGTTTGTCTTATACTGTGTGTGAAGGCAGTTACCTTCCTGTTCCCTGTGGTGGTAATCAGGGTCCTTCTCAGGACTAGATTACAGTGGTCAGGGATTCACAGGAGATAGGGTTACGCTGGCGGCCTGGACCTCTGTACCATCAACAGTACCTCCAGGTAGAGGGATTAGTCAGGACCCCAGCTTAGGGTCAGCATAGACCCCGGTCCTCCTGTATACAGAGACAGCGTGACATTTTCACCGACCATACTAAAGATTCCCCCCAGCCACCATGGATCCAGTAGCCAGTCTAGCTCAGCAGTTGCAGAGTTTGTCCATGGAGCTGAGGGACGTTAAGTCCAAGGTTTTGTACCCCCCGGAGCAAGTCAGACCTGAACCTAAAGTAGCTCTCCCGGACAGGTTCACTGGAGGGCGGGACAAATTTTTTGCTTTCCGGGAGGCATGTAAATTGTACTTTCGGCTGCGACCTCGGTCATCTGGGAGTGAAGATCAAAGGGTGGGAATTGTCATCTCGCTCCTTCAAGGGGACCCCCAATCCTGGGCGTTCTCTCTTCCCCCGGGCTCCCTGGCTCTCCAGTCAGTGGATAGATTTTTCGCAGCTCTGGGTCTTGTATATGATGACCCGGATCGGGTCTCCCTTGCTGAAACTAAGTTACGTAAGATACAGCAGGGAGATCGTCCGGCAGAGGAATTTTCTTCGGAGTTCCGTAGGTGGGCCACGAACACCCAGTGGAATGACCCAGCTCTTAGGAGCCAGTTTTGTCAAGGTTTATCTGACAAATTAAAAGATGTGTTGGCGCAGTATGACCCTCCCACGACACTGGAAGCCGCTATGGCCCTTGCTATTCGTATTGACAGACGTCTTCGGGAGAGGTGCGGGGTAACTTCGCCCCCTGTGATGACTCCACCTTCCTCAAGGGTCCCTTATACGGAGGTTCCCCTGGTCAGTCCAGAGGAGCCTATGCAATTAGGAGGGACATCATTCCGGGGGAGGGGATCGGTGGGGCGTCACAAAACAAGAAGTTGTTTCTTCTGTGGAAAAAAGGGACATCTTATTAGGGGGTGTCCATCCCGTCCTTTGCAGAGTGAGAAGTCGCCGGAAAACTATTGATCCCAGATTGTGTGGTGGACGGCAATCTGGGAGTAAGTATTTCGTCCCTAAGTTCGTCTCAGTTTCTCGTACCGGCGGAGGTGGTGGTGGGTGCGAGAACTGAGAGGATATCTGTTCTTCTGGATAGTGGGGCCGGGGCTAATCTGGTGGATGCTCGCTTTGCCCGGGTTCAAGGTATGCGATTGAGTGGGTTGGCTAAACCCGTCCCCATATTCTCGATCGACGCCAGACCTCTCGGTCAGGGAAGTTTTGTGCAAGCAGTGCATAACATAGATCTTCAAGTGGGGGCGCTACATAAAGAACTGTTGTCTTGTTATGTGTTGGAGGGTCTTCCCACTCCTATAGTGCTGGGCCTGCCTTGGTTAACTAAGCATAACCCGGTTATTGATTGGCAATCCAGAGAGATAAGCCAATGGAGTGAATTCTGTAATAAAAACTGCATGAATACGGTCATTGGGGCGGTCGCTCCTAGGGTCTTACCTCCATTTCTGGTGGACTTTGAGGATGTATTCTCGGAGAAAGGGTGTCAAGAACTACCTCCTCATCGCGAGTATGACTGTTCTGTTAACTTGCTCCCTGGGGCCAAGTTACCGAAATCTAGGTTGTATAACCTTTCTGGTCCTGAGAGACAGGCCATGAAGGATTATATTTCAGAGAGTCTGGCTAAGGGGCATATTAGACCTTCATCTTCCCCGGTGGCAGCGGGGTTCTTCTTTGTGAAGAAAAAAGATGGAGGCCTACGCCCTTGCCTGGATTTCCGTGAACTTAATCGGATTACGGTCCGAGATCCGTATCCGCTCCCACTTATTCCCGATCTCTTCAATCAGATCGTGGGCGCCAAATGGTTCTCTAAGTTGGATCTCAGGGGGGCGTACAATCTGATTAGGATGAAGGAGGGGGATGAGTGGAAGACGGCGTTTAACACTCCGGAGGGGCATTATGAGAACCTTGTCATGCCATTTGGTCTGAGTATTGCCCCGGCGGTGTTTCAACACTTTGTAAATGACATCTTTCGCCACCTAATGGGACAGTTTGTGGTCATATATCTGGATGATATCTTAATTTACTCGCCGGATCTTGTGTCTCATCAGGAGCATGTTAGGCAGGTGTTGCAGATCTTGCGGGATAATAAACTGTACGCCAAATGGGAGAAGTGTGTGTTCGCCGTACAGGAACTTCAGTTTTTAGGATTTCTGGTGTCTGCATCCGGTTTTCGTATGGACCCTGGGAAAGTGCGGGCAGTTCTTGAGTGGGATCTGCCAGAGGATCTTAAGGCATTACAACGTTTCCTGGGGTTTGCTAACTACTACCGGAAATTCATTCGTAATTTTTCGTCCATAGTTAAACCTCTCACAGACATGACTAAAAAAGGGACGGATTTTTCAAAGTTGTCTGACAAGGCTTGTCAAGCGTTTTCTTCTTTGAAAAAATGTTTTGCTTCAGCACCCATACTTATTCAGCCTGATGCGTCACAGCCATTCATTGTTGAGGTGGACGCTTCCGAGGTAGGGGTGGGAGCAGTATTGTCACAAGGTTCGTCCCCTGGTAAATGGCATCCGTGCGCCTTCTTCTCTAAAAAATTGTTGTCCGCTGAGAGGAATTATGATGTCGGCAATAGGGAACTCTTGGCCATTAAGTTGGCTTTTGAAGAGTGGCGTCACTTTTTGGAGGGGGCAGTCCACCCGGTCACCGTCATTACTGATCACAAGAACCTGCTGTATTTAGAGTCTGCTAAACGTCTGAATCCCAGACAAGCTAGGTGGTCGTTGTTTTTTACCAGGTTTAATTTTGTCGTCACATATCGTCCTGGGTCAAAAAATGTTAAGGCGGATGCCTTATCTCGCTGTTTCCCAGGGGCTGGGAATACGGAGGACCCGGTTCCGGTCCTTCAGGAGGGGTGGTGGTGTCGGCAGTATGCTCTGAGCTTGAGGAGGAGGTATTGGAGGCTCAGGGAGACGCCCCTGTAGGACCTCCAGGGAGACTGTTTGTTCCAAATCAGTTGCGACAAAAGGTGATCGAGGCACATCATAATTCAGCTTTGGCAGGACACCCAGGGAGTAAAGCAACTGAGGATCTCCTCTCGCGCCGGTTTTGGTGGCCTAACTTACATAGGGAGGTGGTAACTTTTGTCGCGTCCTGCGAGGTTTGTGCGCTCTAAGACCCCACATACCCGTCCGTCGGGGACCCTCTTACCTTTAAAGATCCCGGAGCGTCCGTGGACTCATCTGTCTATGGACTTCATTACGGATCTCCCGCCATCTTCAGGTAAAACAGTCATACTCGTTGTAGTGGACAGGTTCAGCAAGATGGCACATTTTATCGCTCTTCTGCTCTTCCTAATGCTAAAACTCTTGCGCAGGTGTTTATTGGGGAGATTGTAAGGCTTCACGGGGTACCCTCCGATGTGGTGTCGGATCGGGGGTCTCAGTTTGTGTCCAAATTCTGAGAGGCATTTTGTACACGGCGGGGGATGCAGTTGTCATTTTCATCGGCTTTTCACCCGCAGACCAATGGTCAGACAGAGCGTCTGAACCAGAGCTTGGAGACATATCTCCGGTGTTTTGTGTCAGAGAACCAGGAGGACTGGGCTTCTTTCTTGCCTCTGGCGGAGTTTGCTCTAAATAATAGGCGGAGCGAGTCCACTGGTAAGTCCCCGTTTTTTGGGGCATATGGTTTTCACCCCCAGTTTTGTACTTTCAATAGGGGGGGCTCTTCTGGGGTTCCTGAGGAGGAACGATTTTCGTCGTCACTTGCTTCAGTGTGGAGAGGAGTGCTGAATAATTTGAGTGCTATGGGGAACCGATACAAACGTATGGCTGATAGGAGGAGAGTGTCTGGTCCGGACCTAAGTGTGAACAATCTGGTATGGTTGTCTACCAAAAATATTAAACTTAAGGTTCCCTCCTGGAAACTGGGTCCCAGGTTCATCGGGCCATACAAGATCAGTTCTATAATTAATCCGGTTGCATTCCATCTTGACCTCCCTCCTACATTTAAGATTCATAATGTGTTCCACAAATCGTTACTTAAGAAGTATGTGGCGCCGGTGATACCTTCACCTCTACCTCCTCCTCCAGTGTGGTCAATGGTAACTTGGAGTTCCAGGTGTCGAGAGTCATCGATTCACATCTGAATCGCCGGTCCCTTCAGTACCTTGTTCATTGGAGGGGGTATGGTCCTGAGGAGAGGACGTGGGTTTCTGCGTCGGATATTAATGCAGACCGATTGGTTCGGGCCTTCCACACTACTCACCCAGATAAACCCGGCCCTGAGGGTCCGGAGGCCCCTCGTAGAAGGGGGGGTACTGTCACGGGTGTGTCGCTGCGAAGATCATCGCGATTGCACACCCTGACTTCTCACAGCTGAGTTTCTGGTGCTGGTGTTTTTTCGGCAGTGAGAGAGTTAATTCTTCCTCTCTCTGTGCTGGACAAGACCAGCCTCGCTCAGCTGCAATTAATGTTGTTGTAATTGGATTCCTTCAAATACCTGCCTGTCTGCTAGGGAAGTGTCGGTGAAAGTATTCATGCAGACCAGCAGAGCGGATCGTATTGAGAAGTCTAAAGCTAAGAGTACCTGTTGTGGTTTTCTCCTCTCCTCGCTTTATTATTTATCTCCTTACCCGTTGGTGTTCCCTCTGTAGTGGTAGTTTTGTATGCAAGGTGGTCTTTTATTTTACCCCTTTTACTGTCTCGTTTGTCTTATACTGTGTGTGAAGGCAGTTACCTTCCCGTTCCCTGTGGTGGTAATCAGGGTCCTTCTCAGGACTAGATTACAGTGGTTAGGGATTCACAGGAGATAGGGTTATGCTGGCGGCCTGGACCTCTGTACCATCAACAGTACCTCCAGGTAGAGGGATTAGTCAGGACCCCAGCTTAGGGTCAGCATAGACCCCGGTCCTCCTGTATACAGAGACAGCGTGACACATATTTCTCACCAATCGTTATACCGATGCCTCTACCTTGTGCCAGTCATTACACTGGTTACCCATCCACTCCAGAATCCAGTTTAAACTTATTACCCGCACTCACAAAGCACTCCATGGCTCAGCACCACCTTACATCTCCTCCCTTGTCTCAGTCTACCACCCTACCCGTGCCCTCCGTTCTGCTAATGACCTGAGGTTAGCATCCTCAATAATCAGAACCTCCCACTCCCGTCTCCAAGACTTTTCACGTGCTGCGCCAATTCTTTGGAATGCACTACCCAGTTTAATACGATTAATCCCCAATCCCCATAGTTTTAAGCGTGCCCTAAAAACGCACTTGTTCAGACTGGCATACCGCCTCAACGCATTAACCTAACTATCCCTGTTGGCCCATTCAAATTTTCTACCATAATCCGGTACCTCTTATTATGTTCTCACCCGCTTTATGCATTTAATAGCCCTCTGTGTCTGTACTGTTAGATACTTTGGCTGTTACCTGGTTCATGCAGAATTACATGAACACCCGATTCTTACACTATGGCTGGTCCGAACAATGAAAGCAATTGTTACCATCCACTTTTTGTGTCTCCCCTTTTCCTCATAGATTGTAAGCTTGCGAGCAGCAGGGCCTCATTCCTCCTGGTATCTACTCTGATCTGTGTTTATTGTTATGCTGTAATGTCTATTGTCTGTACAAGTCCCCTCTATAATGTACAGCGCTGCGGAATATGTTGGCGCTATAGAAATTATTATTATTATTATACATTGTAACAAACTGTGATGCCATCTGTTGCTGAAAGTTGTGTAGACTGGATTGTAACAAACACTCAGCTGTCAGAAGGTCACGATGGATTCTCACAGATCTAACCAGGGATGATTCCGTTCACTGGCAGTAAGCAGAGATCTAGAAAATAATGTTGTTTTTCTTAAGTAGAACTTTTCATTATTTCCCATTTACAGACACCGTAAGTGCAGCCTGAGATATTAGGTCCCCAACACAATGTCTCCTTTTTTATATAAGGCTGTGTGCACATGTTGAGAATTTGCAACAGAAATGTATGCACTAAAAAAAATATCCGCGTTTTATGACGTTTTTCTTGAGTCAATTGAGTGAGTGAAAAACGCTGAAATAATCGACAGATAGGAAACTGCTTCAAATATGCGAGGAAAAAAATAAGCAGCGTGTGCATGAGGCTATGTGCACACGTTGCGGAATTGCCATGGAAATTTCCGCGGCAATTCCGCACCTCCCTGCCGCGGGAAATACGCATATTATAGGTATGCGTATTCCCGCTAAAAACTAGCGTTTTACAAGCGATCTGACAGGTTGGTCACACGAGTCAAACAAGTGTTGGACAAGTGTGACCAACTATTTTACTATTTATGCCGCCTATGTCGCATCAATAGTAAAAAGATCTAATGTTAAAAATAATTTAAAAAATAATAAATAATGATATTCTCACCTTCCGGCGGCCCCCGCAGCTTTCCCGCCTCTCAGCGACGCTCCCGGCCAATCCCGTTCCCAGACGTCCTTTGCGGCAATCACCCCGATGACGTAGCATCACGCAAGACCGCTACGTCATCTAGGGTGATCTCGCAATGCATTACTGGGAACGGGATTGGCGGGAGCGTCACTGAGAGGCGGGAAAGCTGCGGGGGCCGCCGGAAGGTGAGAATATCATTATTTTTTATTTTAATTATTGTTTTTACATGGATATGGTACCCAGGGCAGAGTCTCCTCTCCTCCAGACCCTGGGTACCATCCACACATGAACCGCTTACTTTCCGCATGGTGGGCACAGCCACAGGCGGAAAGTAATTGGTTCAATGCATTCCTATGGCGGCGGAATCGCCGCGGTTCCGCAAAAAAGAATGAGCATGCTGCGGATTCTCCCGCGATGCAATTCCGCCGCGGAAAAACACGCAGCATGTGCACAGCATTGCGGAATCCCATAGGCCATAATGAATTGTGTTGTGCAAGCGGTTTTGCAGCGGTTTTGCGAAAAACCGCGGCAAAAACGCTAGGAATCCGCAACGTGAGCATAGATCCTTAGACATCATAAATCTTATTCACTTTGCTGGAGTTGTAAAATGCAATGTGTGAACAAGCCCTTTAGAAAGACTTATTACAGCTTAGAATGGGACTGAACTGCTGTGAGCTGCAATACCAGGCACAGCCACTATCAACTGTAAGGCGCTGTGCTTGACAAAGAGCGGAGGCAAATAACCTGCCCTGTAATATAGGGGTAATCTCACACTGGGGCCCTGTAATATAGGGGCAATCTCACACCGGGGCCCTGTAATATAGGGGTAATCTCACACTGGGGCTCTGTAATATAGGGTAATCTCACACAGGGGCCCTGTAATATAGTGGTAATCTCACACGGAGCCCTGTAATATAGGGGTAATCTCACACGGGCGCTGTAATATAGGGGTAATCTCACACCGGAGCCTCTAATATAGGGGTAATCTCACACTGGGGCCCTGTAATATAGGGGTAATCTCACACTGGGGCACTGTAATATAGGGGTAATCTGACACTGGGGCCCTGTAATATAGGGGTAATCTCACAATGGGGCGCTGTAATATAGGGGTAATCTCACACTGGGGCCCAGTAATATAGGGTAATCTCACACTGGGGCCTGTAATATAGGGTAATCTCACACTGGGGCACTGTAATATAGGGGTAATCTCACACCGGGGCGCTGTAATATAGGGATAATCTCACACCGGAGCCCTCTAATATAGGGGTAATCTCACACTGGGGCCCTGTAATATAGGGTAATCTCACACTGGGCCACTGTAATATAGGGGTAATCTGACACTGGAGCCCTGTAATATAGGGTATCTCACACTGGGCGCTGTAATATAGGGGTAATCTCACACTGGGGCCCTTAATATAGGGGTAATCTCACACTGGGGCACTGTAATATAGTGGTAATCTCACACTGGGCACTGTAATATAGGGGTAATCTCACACTGGGGCACTGTAATATAGGGGTAATCTCACACTGGGGCTCTGTAATATAGGGGTAATCTCACACTGGGGCCCTGTAATATAGGGGTAATCTCACACTGGGGCCTGTAATATAGGGTAATCTCACACTGGGGCCCTGTAATATAGGGGTAATCTCACACTGGGGCATTGTAATATAGTGGTAATCTCACACGGGGCTCTGTAATATAGGGGTAATCTCACACCGGGCCCTGTAATATAGGGGTAATCTCACACTGGGGCCCTGTAATAAAGGGGTAATCTGACACTGGGGCCCTGTAATATAGGGGTAATCTCACACTGGGGCACTGTAATATAGGGGTAATCTCACATTGGGGCACTGTAATATAGGGGTAATCTCACACTGGGGCACTGTAATATAGGGTAATCTCACACTGGGGCCTGTAATATAGGGGTAATCTCACACTGGGGCACTGTAATATAGGGGTAATCTCACACTGGGGCTCTGTAATATAGGGGTAATCTCACACTGGGGCATTGAATATAGTGGTAATCTCACACTGGGGCTCTGTAATATAGGGGTAATCTCACACTGGGGCCCTGTAATATAGGGGTAATCTCACACTGGGGCCCTGTAATGATAGGGGTAATCTCACACTGGGGCATTGCAATATAGTGGTAATCTCACACTGGGCCTCTGTAATATAGGGGTAATCTCACACTGGGGCCCTGTAATATAGGGGTAATCTCACACTGGGGCTCTGTAATATAGGGGTAATCTCACACTGGGGCCCTGTAATATAGGGGTAATCTCACACTGGGGCATTGCAATATAGTGGTAATCTCACACTGGGGCTCTGTAATATAGGGGTAATCTCACACTGGGGCCTGTAATATAGGGGTAATCTCACACTGGGGCATTGCAATATAGTGGTAATCTAACACTGGGGCTCTGTAATATAGGGTAATCTCACATGGGGCTCTGTAATATAGGGGTAATCTCACACTGGGGCCTGTAATATAGGGTAATCTCACACCGGAGCCCTCTAATATAGGGGTAATCTCACACTGGGGCCCTGTAATATAGGGGTAATCTCACACTGGGGCACTGTAATATAGGGGTAATCTGACACTGGGGCCCTGTAATATAGGGGTAATCTCACACTGGGGCGCTGTAATATAGGGGTAATCTCACACTGGGGCCCAGTAATATAGGGGTAATCTCACACTGGGGCACTGTAATATAGTGGTAATCTCACACTGGGGCACTGTAATATAGGGGTAATCTCACACCGGGGCGCTGTAATATAGGGGTAATCTCACACCGGAGCCCTCTAATATAGGGGTAATCTCACACTGGGGCCCTGTATTATAGGGGTAATCTCACACTGGGGCACTGTAATATAGGGGTAATCTGACACTGGAGCCCTGTAATATAGGGGTAATCTCACACTGGGGCGCTGTAATATAGGGGTAATCTCACACTGGGGCCCAGTAATATAGGGGTAATCTCACACTGGGGCACTGTAATATAGTGGTAATCTCACACTGGGGCACTGTAATATAGGGGTAATCTCACACTGGGGCCCTGTAATATAGGGGTAATCTCACACTGGGGCACTGTAATATAGGGGTAATCTCACACTGGGGCTCTGTAATATAGGGGTAATCTCACACTGGGGCCCTGTAATATAGGGGTAATCTCACACTGGGGCTCTGTAATATAGGGGTAATCTCACACTGGGGCCCTGTAATATAGGGGTAATCTCACACTGGGGCATTGTAATATAGTGGTAATCTCACACTGGGGCTCTGTAATATAGGGGTAATCTCACACCGGAGCCCTGTAATATAGGGGTAATCTCACACTGGGGCCCTGTAATAAAGGGGTAATCTGACACTGGGGCCCTGTAATATAGGGGTAATCTCACACTGGGGCACTGTAATATAGGGGTAATCTCACATTGGGGCACTGTAATATAGGGGTAATCTCACACTGGGGCACTGTAATATAGGGGTAATCTCACACTGGGGCCCTGTAATATAGGGGTAATCTCACACTGGGGCACTGTAATATAGGGGTAATCTCACACTGGGGCTCTGTAATAAAGGGGTATCTCACACTGGGGCATTGCAATATAGTGGTAATCTCACACTGGGGCTCTGTAATATAGGGGTAATCTCACACTGGGGCCCTGTAATATAGGGGTAATCTCACACTGGGGCCCTGTAATGTAGGGGTAATCTCACACTGGGCATGCAATTAGTGGAATCTCACACTGGCCTCTGTAATATAGGGGTAATCTCACACTGGGGCCCTGTAATATAGGGTAATCTCACACTGGGGCTCTGTAATATAGGGGTAATCTCACACTGGGGCCCTGTAATATAGGGGTAATCTCACACTGGGGCATTGCAATATAGTGGTAATCTCACACTGGAGCTCTGTAATATAGGGGTAATCTCACACTGGGGCGCTGTAATATAGGGGTAATCTCACACTGGGGCATTGTAATATAGGGGTAATCTCACACTGGGGCGCTTTAATATAGGGGTAATCTCACACTGGAGCCCTGTAATATAGAGGTAATCTCATACTGGGGCGCTGTAATATAGAGGTAATCTCACACCGGGGCTCTGTAATATAGGGGTAATCTCACACCGGGGCCCTGTAATATAGGGGCAATCTCACACCGGGGCCCTGTAATATAGGGGTAATCTCACACTGGGGCTCTGTAATATAGGGGTAATCTCACACTGGGGCCCTGTAATGTAGGGGCAATCTCACACCGGGGCCCTGTAATATAGGGGTAATCTCACACTGGGGCTCTGTAATATAGGGGTAATCTCACACTGGGGCCCTGTAATATAGGGGCAATCTCACACGGGCCCTGTATAAGGGGAACTCACATGGGGCTCTGTAATATAGGGGTAATCTCACACTGGGGCACTTTAATATAGGGGTAATCTCACACTGGGGCACTGTAATATAGGGGTAATCTCACACTGGGGCGCTGTCATGTATAGTGTACAGTTCCTATAGCGTCTTGTGCTTGGGTGCGAGGAAAACACAGGAGACATAGGTTGAAATGAAATGACTTGTATTACTTCATACAAGCATGCTGAAAAGTTCACACAGTTTGCAGGAACAGCGACAGGAGACACAGCAGGCCAGAGTAACTTCAAGCACTACAATAAATCTCCAAAGCAGGTTCAGGATCTCTTCTCTGTACCGTAATTCCTCTGCAAACATGGATTCACCAAACAGCAGGTTTCCAGAGTCCAAAAGTGTTCCAAGGTTCCTCAGTAGGGAATAGCTGGAGTACAAGTCCAAGGCTTCCAGGAGTCAGGTCACAGACTGACTGAGGCTTGATTCAGGAGCACTGATTGTTCAGCTGAGGCTGCTTAAGAAGCAAGAGGGAAGAATCAGGGCGGGAACATGAAAACTGGAAACTCCATATTAACTGAGGGCAAGAGCTGCAGAAAAACAGAAAGCAAAATGGCCGACGGAAAACTGAGTTTCAAGGAACATGTCAACAGAGACAAAGAACCTTACATTACTCCCCCCTTAGGGACAACCTCCGGATGACCTCAGACCAGGCTTGTCAGGGTACCTCTGATGAAACTGGCGGAGCAGGCGAGGAGCATTTACATTATTGACTGGTTCCCATGAGTTGTCCTCCACTGGGTAGCCCTGCCATTTAATCAAATATTGTAACTGATTTCTGTACAACCTGGAATCTAGAATCCTTTCCACCATAAATTCTTCCTGACCATCGACCAGCACTGGGTCAGGGCAAGGAGAAGAACGTCCAGGAAACGTATTGGGTGTTGCAGCCTTTAGTAGGGATACATGAAAGACAGGGTGGATTCTCATAGTTCTGGGCAGTTGAAGACGACAAGCAACAGCACTTATAATCTTATTGATCTTATAAGGTCCAATGTACTTATGTCCCAATTTAGACGATGGAATCTTTAATTTAAGATTTCTGGTTGACAGCCAGACCAAATCTCCTACCTTGAAAGCTGGTGCAGGTTTACGAAATTTATCTGCTGCTTTCTTGTACCTTTCCTGAGCCGATTCCAGATTTTCCTTTAGAAGATCCATATTCTTTTGTAAAGAAGTGATTCTTTCAGCCACTGCCGGCAAGGGCGTATCTATGGGAAATCGAGGAAGAATGTTAGGATGATAACCTAGATTGGAGTAAAAAGGAGACTGCTTAGTGGAGGCGCTCTGAGAGTTGTTATACGAGAACTCAGCTAATGGAAGTAGATCCACCCAATCATCCTGTAGGTGGCAGATAAAGCAGCGGAGATACTGCTCCAGGGTTTGATTGGTTCGTTCGGTCTGTCCATTAGTCTGGGGATGAAAAGCAGAAGAAAGGTTTACTTTAATGTCCAATGCTGCACAGAAATTTTGCCAAAACCTTGAAGTGAATTGCACCCCTCGATCCAAAATGACCTCATCCGGTACTCCATGTAAGCGAAACACATTCTTAATCATCAAGTCTGATGTCTGTTTTGCAGTGGGTAAGCCGACACAAGGGATAAAATGAGCTGCCTTTGTTAGACGGTCAACCACCACTAGAATGGTGTTCTTCCCTTGAGAGGTTGGTAACTCCACAATGAAGTCCATAGAAATGGATCCCCACAGGCGGGACGGGGTGGAAGAGGTTGCAACAGACCAGTTGGTGAGGAGCGAGGTGTTTTGCATCTTGCACAGACTTCACATGAAGTGACATAGTTTAAGACATCTTTCCTGTAAGTGGGCCACCAAAAGAAACGAGAAAGAAATTCTTGTGTCTTTAGAATTCCCCTATGCCCGGCTATCTTGGAATCGTGGATGAGTTGCAATACTCTCAATCTGACTGTTTCAGGTATATACAGACGTTGTCCCTGAATCCACACACCATTCTTAAAGACAAGACTTACGTCCCTTGGGGGTTGAGCCAACAAAGAATCCGCATGGTATGCTTCCTTGATGTCCTTAAGTAGGTCTTGATTATGAATCACTCCCAGGAATCTAGAGTCAGGAAGAATAGTCTTAGGAGGAGTAAGTGGACGGGTCTCTGCTGAATGAATCCTAGAGAGTGCATCAGCCTTTCCATTGCGCGATCCTGGTCTATAAGAAATGACAAAATTAAATTGGTTTAGGAAAAGATTCCAGCGAGCCTGGCGAGGAGTCAGGCACTTAGCCGACCTGATAAATTCAAGGTTACGATGGTCTGTCAGGACGACTATTTGCTGTGCAGCTCCCTGAAGAAGGTGTCTCCATTCCTTGAAGGCGGCAATAATGGCCAACAATTCTCTATTGCCCACATCGTAGTTCCTCTCAGCCGAAGACAACTGCTGGGAAAAGAAGGCACAGGGATGCAAGACATTCTTCTCACCTGTTCTCTGAGAGAGTATAGCTCCAACGGCACAGTCTGAAGCATCCACCTCTATTATGAAGGCAAGCTCGGGGTTGGGATGTACTAAGATAGGTGCGGTGGTAAATTTATCCTTTAAACAGGAAAATGCTTCCTGAGCTTGCGGGGTCCAGGAGAACCTAGACTTTTCCGGGTAAGTTGGGTGATAGGTGACACTACCTCAGAAAAATTCTTAATGAAACGTCTATAGAAGTTGGCAAACCCGATGAAACGCTGCACCTCCTTCACATTTCTAGGAATTGGCCAATCCTTGATGGCTTGGGTCTTGCTTCCATCCATACTAATCCCTTGCGTAGATAGTACATACCCCAGAAATTGAATTTCGGTCCTATGGAATTCACATTTTTCAAGTTTGATGTAGAGATGGTTTTGTCTTAGGCGTTCTAAGACCATTCTCACATGTCCATGATGTTCCTCTGTGGAGTTAGAAAAAATTAGAATATCATCCAGATAAATCACCACAAATGTATCTAGGAGATCCCTGAAGATATCATTCACGAAGTGTTGGAAAGTGGCTGGGGCGGTACTCAGACCAAAAGGCATAACTAGATATTCAAAGTGTCCATAGCGTGACCTGAAAGCAGTCTTCCATTCATCCCCAGGTCTAATACGGACCAAGTTATAGGCCCCACGGAGATCCAGTTTAGAGAAAATTTTGGCATGCCGCACTCTCTCCAACAACTCAGGGATTAAAGGCAATGGATAACGGTTTCTAATAGTAACCTTATTGAGTTCCCTATAGTCTATGCAGGGTCTCAGAGATCCATCTTTCTTCTTCACAAAGAAGATGGGTGCACCTGCGGGAGATGAAGAGGGGCGTATGAAGCCCTTGGCTAAATTTTCGTCTATATAATCCTTCAAAGCTTTTAGCTCGGGCCCCGCTAGGGGGTAGATCTTACCAAAAGGTATCTCGGCTCCGGGCAATAATTCAATTGGACAATCATATGGACGGTGAGGAGGAAGCTGATCAGCGTTCTTCTTGTCACATAAATCCACATAGTCCTGGTATACAGCTGGTAGTTCAGGGACTGACATGGTTCCTTTAGGAACAGAGCAAGCTGAAACTCCTTGACTCATCTGTTTCTCCGGAAAGTGTAATTCCTTGGTCTCCCAGTTAATCGAGGATTCTGCGCCTGCAGCCATGGTAGCCCTAGAATGATGGGAAAGTGGGGAGAAGAGATAAGCAAAAAAGACATTTTCTCCTGATGATCTTTACCCATAAGGACCCTCAAAGGCTCTGTTTCTTGATCCACTGGTCCAGAAGTCAGTAGAGAGCCATCCACAGTCTCCATCTGTACTGGAGTAGCCTTCTTCACTGAACGTATCCCCTGTTTCAGAGCAAAGGAGATATCCATAAAATTTCCACTTGTTCCTGAGTCGATCATAGCAGAGCTAGACACCCAGACTGAGTCAACCCAGAGTTTGATGGAAAGGAAGCAATGAGAATTGTTTCTTTTACAACTCAGCTGGGACACCGCTGAGGAAACTTGAAAAATTGCAGCGTTTATACCGTCATCGTCCCCAGAACTAACAGAGTTTAAGTCCGAGAAATCAAGATCTCTTGCAGCAGATCTCTCTGGAGCCTGAGGCTCGGACATGACAGAGCTCCTCTCGCAACACTCACAGTGAATGACTGCTGCAGTAGTCTTACGAGAACGGCTGGGGCAGTTTATAATGAAGTGCCCTGACTTACCACAGTAGAAACATAGATTTTCCTTTATACGATGTTCTTTGCGTGCATCACTAACCCGTCTTTGCAAAGAGTCCACCTGCATGGGTTCAGGTTCTGATTCACTTGTGATCCTACTCAAAGGTTCCTTAGCTGAGGAGGGAGGTAGTAAAAGGTTAGTGCGATTATTTTCGAACCATCTCTCTTGTCTGCGTTCAGTCAGACGAGCATCAATACGGATACAATAGTTAATAAAGTCACCTAACGCAGTGGGAGGGTCGGCACGAGCAAGTTCATCCTTAATCAGTGGAGACAACCCTTTCCGAAAAATAGATTTTTTGGCGGAAGTGTCCCAAGTGGTATCAAGAGCCCATCTCCTGAAATCCAGGGCATATTCGGCTACTGAACGCTTACCTTGGCGCAAAGTTAACATGGCTGCTTCAGCTGTTGCACCTCGATTGGGGTCATCAAACACCTGCCCCATGGCTGAAATAAAAGCATCAAGGTGATTCAAACAATCATCCTCAGTCTCAATCAGAGGGTTTGCCCACATCAAAGCCTTATTGGTAAGCAACATGATTATAGTAAGCACTTTGGATCGTTCAGTGGGAAATTGTGAAGCATGTGCAGAGAAAAATAAATTGCATTGATTAATAAATCCCCTGAATTTCTCACGTTCACCGCCAAAACGAAAAGGAGGTAATTTGGGGATCCCAGAACTTGGGGTTATGGCAGGAGCCTGGGCTCGTTCCTCTAGAGCCTCAATCCTGGCTCGCAATTCCTGGGTAGTCTGTCCAAACACTTGCAAATTATGATTAGTGAGGTCCTGTAGGCTTGCAAAACGGGTTTTTAAAGTCTGTACATCTGAAAGGATTGTATCAGTCACTCCGCAAAGTTCCTTTATGCGGGCCTCCATCTTCCAGATCTTTTTAGGGTGAGTTTCCACGGTCAGGAAACGCTGCGTGTTTGGCGCTGTGCGCTGGCGCAGCGCCAAAACACGCAGCGTCCAGATGTTACAGCATAGTGGAGGGGATTTCAAGGAATCCCGTCTCCACCATGCGTAACAATACGCAGGTGGCAAACCTGCGTAAACGGACATGCGGCGCGTCTTTTTAGACCGCAGCATGTCCTCGCGTATTGCGGCGACGGTGCGTCGCCGCAACAGAATTAACACAGGGCTATGCAGCCCTGCGCTCTTTCCGGAGGTGTTCCGGAGGTGTCCTGAACACCTCCGGAAAGATCGCGCGTCATAAAGGGGGCGGGGCTTAGACGGAGCGGAATTTCCGCTCCGTCCAAAGCGCTATGGTTCCGGACCGTGGAACCATAGCCTAAGGCAGAGGTGCTGGAAGGAGAAGAGGAAAGGGAAAAAAAAAAAAAACAATAGTGTTTACCTGTGGTAACACTCCAGAGTAAAATTTTAAGGGAATGCGCTCACCTGGAATGGTTGTGAGAAGTCACAACCACTGTCATCACATAAGGTATTAAACGGAACATCTGATATCCACAGTCACAGCAGACACGGCTTTCCCAGACCCAGCAGACACTAAACATTGGCTGATATTTCTTGGACAATGGTCTGACGCCTCTCACACAGCCAAACCAGATCTCCGCTTTGCACTGACGAGGGGATGAACCCCGAAACACAGTGTCTGCAAATTGAGATTCTGGTTTGGCTATTATCCTAGGTCATGTGATAAGGCTCGTTAAAGGGTCGACATTGACTTGTAGGATTGCTACCTTCCAAAAGGTGGCACTAGAGTTCTAGCTCTCTTCCTCTCTGAAGAGACAATTTGCATAATTAGCATATTTCCCAGAGGAGCATTGCGGCTTTAAGTCTCCTCATCTGCATGCTTAGCATGTTGATCTCCGCAAGGAGTGACGATATTTCTTGGACAAAGCTCCTGAATCTTGTCATGTATAGTGTACAGTTCCTATAGCGTCTTGTGCTTGGGTGCGAGGAAAACACAGGAGACACAGGTTGATATGAAATGACTTGTATTACTTCATACAAGCATGCTGAAAAGTTCACACAGTTTGCAGGAACAGCGACAGGAGACACAGCAGGCCAGAGTAATTTCAAGCACTACAATAAATCTCCAAAGCAGGTTCAGGATCTCTTCTCTGTACCGTAATTCCTCTGCAAACATGGATTCACCAGACAGCAGGTTTCCAGAGTCCAAAAGTGTTCCAAGGTTCCTCAGTAGGGAATAGCTGGAGTACAAGTCCAAGGTTTCCAGAAGTCAGGTCACAGACTGACTGAGGCTTGATTCAGGAGCACTGATTGTTCAGCTGAGGCTGCTTAAGAAGCAAGAGGGAAGAATCAGGGCGGGAACATGAAAACTGAAACTCCATATTAACTGAGGGCAAGAGCTGCAGAAAGACAGAAAGCAAAATGGCCGACGGAAAACTGAGTTTCAAGGAACATGTCAACAGAGACAAAGAACCTTACAGGCGCTGTAATATAGGGGTAATCTCACACTGGGGCTCTGTAATATAGAGGTAATCTCACACTGGGGCTCTGTAATATAGGGGTAATCTCACACTGGGGCCCTGTAATATAGGGGTAATCTCTCACTGGGGCCCTATAATATAGGGGTAATCTCACACTGGGGCCCTGTAATATAGAGGTAATCTCACACTGGGGCTCTGTAATATAGGGGTAATCTCACACTGGGGCACTGTAATATAGGGTAATCTCACACTGGGGCCCTGTAATATAGGGGCAATCTCACACCGGGGCCCTGTAATATAGGGGTAATCTCACACTGGGGCGCTGTAATATAGGGGTAATCTCACACTGGGGCCCGGTAATATAGGGGTAATCTCACACCGGGGCCCTGTAATATAGAGGTAATCTCACACTGGGGCACTGTAATATAGGGGTAATCTCACACTGGGGCATTGTAATATAGAGGTAATCTCACACTGGGGCCCTGTAATATAGGGGTAATCTCACACTGGGGCCCTGTAATATAGGGGTAATCTCACACTGGGGCTCTGTAATATAGGGGTAATCTCACACTGGGGCACTGTAATATAGGGGTAATCTCACACTGGGGCCCTGTAATATAGGGGCAATCTCACACCGGGGCCCTGTAATATAGGGGTAATCTCACACTGGGGCCCGGTAATATAGGGGTAATCTCACACCGGGGCCCTGTAATATAGAGGTAATCTCACACTGGGGCACTGTAATATAGGGGTAATCTCACACTGGGGCATTGTAATATAGGGGTAATCTCACACTGGGGCATTGTAATATAGGGGTAATCTTACACTGGGGCCCTGTAATATAGGGGTAATCTCACACTGGGGCCCTGTAATATAGGGGTAATCTCACACCGGGGCCCTGTAATATAGGGGTAATCTCACACCAGGGCCCTGTAATATAGGGGTAATCTCACACTGGGGATAGACTGTGGCTCAGTATCACACCTGATAAGCTGGTATCGTGGCCCCAGCCCGGGTGACAGTGGGTGATGCATACAGGACGGACCTTTTACACCCCCAGTGGCAGACAAATCATTGGTGCAACCTCTGCAGCCGCACAGGGGCCCAAGAGGTCAGGGGGCCACTATCATCTCCAAAGTAGGTGGAATTGTGTATTATGAGGAGCTATTGGACCACAAAGGGCCCGTGTATTGTTCTTGCGCAGGGGCCTCTCCTGTGTCCGGCAGTTTTTCTACCTTTGTGCATATTTGTATAGTAAACGCTGCAGCCACTCACATTACAGACACATTTACTTTGTGCCGTCGGCTCCGGACGTGAGGAGGTTAATGACATTGGCAGACGGTGGTGCCGGTTGCCACGTTATGTGAAGGGGCGTCCACTGCTTCCCATAAAAGCTTTATATTAACCAGTTGTAAAGTGGATGGAATTCTACTGCTGGGAAATAATGTGCCGTCCCTTTAATGAAACGGTCCGATATCCTGGGGAGTAGAATTCCGGAGTCATTATATATGTTCTGTCTCCAGAGAAGCCGGGTGACCACTTTGCTGGGGGCCATTATTGCTCAGGGGCCCAACAAGTAATGGGGCCACATCCCCTCCAAATCAGCTTCTGTCAGACACGGAGGGGCCACATACTGCTCTCGCCCAGGGGCCTCTTCCATCTGTTTCCAGCACTGCGTAAAGCTACGGCCCAGACCAGTAGGACATGGCGGTTTTCGGACCGGTCTGTGAGATGTCTGGTGCATTCACCCCTGCGGGGCACAGAGGCCATTTATTTAGCTCTTGGTCCCATCTGTTACATTTGCCCCAAAATCTTTAGTGCCGTAAGTGTCAGGCAGAAACACGGAGCATAACACGGGTAACGCTTATGTTCATCCATATTACCTAGAATCAAGAATTACAGAGCAACATTCACAAGTCTGCCGGTGGGAACTGGGAACAGTCAGTATGAACGGAGATCGGCAAGAAAGGGTTAAATTCATTCCCTCTGCAGAGATGTAAGTATCTACAATCTGAAGTTCAGCATAAGATGAGATCTGCACCAAAATCTGCATCTAAACCTTGGATGTAAAAGGTCAGAATGTGGAGAGCAAAGCTGAGAGTCCACGATGCAGGAGCGCGGCGGCCGGACACTTCTACCTACAGCCAATAACTGCAGCGTCCGGTGTAAGAAGCACAAATCAGAATGCAAATCAGCGGAGAATGGTGGGAGATTTCAGCTCTGAAACTGCAATTTTGAGGAAGAAGTTCTGAAGTATAACAAAAAAAGGAATGTCTCTAGACAGTGACTGCAGCAGTGAGTGCAGCTCTGGAGTATAATACAGGATGTAACTCAGGATCAGTAATGTAATGTATGTACACAGTGACTGCACCAGCAGAATAGTGAGTGCAGCTCTGGAGTATAATACAGGATGTAACTCAGGATCAGTAATGTAATGTATGTACACAGTGACTGCACCAGCAGAATAGTGAGTGCAGCTCTGGAGTATAATACAGGATGTAACTCAGGATCAGTAATGTAATGTATGTACACAGTGACTGCACCAGCAGAATAGTGAGTGCAGCTCTGGAGTATAATACAGGATGTAACTCAGGATCAGTAATGTAATGTATGTACACAGTGACTGCACCAGCAGAATAGTGAGTGCAGCTCTGGCGTATAATACAGGATGTAACTCAGGATCAGTAATGTATGTACACAGTGACTGCACCAGCAGAATAGTGAGTGCAGCTCTGGAGTATAATACAGGATATAACTCAGGATCAGTAATGTAATGTATGTACACAGTGACTGCACCAGCAGAATAGTCAGTGCAGCCCTGGAGTATAACACAGGATGTAACTCAGGATTAGTAATGTAATGTATGTACACAGTGACTGCACCAGCAGAATAGTGAGTGCAGCTCTGGAGTATAATACAGGATGTAACTGAGGATCAGTAATGTAATGTATGTACACAGTGACTGCACCAGCAGAATAGTGAGTGCAGCTCTGGAGTATAATACAGGATGTAACTCAGGATCAGTAATGTAATGTATGTACACAGTGACTACACCAGCAGAATAGTGAGTGCAGCTCTGGAGTATAATACAGGATGTAACTCAGGATCAGTAATGTAATGTATGTACACAGTGACTGCACCAGCAGAATAGTGAGTGCAGCTCTGGAGTATAATACAGGATGTAACTCAGGATCAGTAATGTATGTACACAGTGACTGCACCAGCAGAATAGTGAGTGCAGCTCTGGAGTATAATACAGGATATAACTCAGGATCAGTAATGTAATGTATGTACACAGTGACTGCACCAGCAGAATAGTCAGTGCAGCCCTGGAGTATAACACAGGATGTAACTCAGGATTAGTAATGTAATGTATGTACACAGTGACTGCACCAGCAGAATAGTGAGTGCAGCTCTGGAGTATAATACAGGATGTAACTGAGGATCAGTAATGTAATGTATGTACACAGTGACTGCACCAGCAGAATAGTGAGTGCAGCTCTGGAGTATAATACAGGATGTAACTCAGGATCAGTAATGTAATGTATGTACACAGTGACTACACCAGCAGAATAGTGAGTGCAGCTCTGGAGTATAATACAGGATGTAACTCAGGATCAGTAATGTAATGTATGTACACAGTGACTGCACCAGCAGAATAGTGAGTGCAGCTCTGGAGTATAATACAGGAGGTAACTCAGGATCAGTAATGTAATGTACAGTCATGGCCAAAAGTTTTGAGAATGACACAAATATTATATTTTCACATGATCTGATGCCCTCTGGTTTTTATGTGTGTTTGACAGATGTTTTTATCACAGACAAACATAATTGCAAACATATGAGTAACAAAAGCTTATATTGACAGTTAGAATGAGTTAATGCAGCAAGTCAATATTTGCAGTGTTGACCCTTCTTCTTCAGGACCTCAGCAATTCTCCCTGGCATGCTCTCAATCAACTTCTGGACCAAATCCTGACTGATAGCAGTCCATTCTTGCACAATCAATGCTTTCATTTTGTCAGAATTTTTAGGTTTTTGTTTGTCCACCCGTCTCTTGATGATTGACCACAAGTTCTCAATGGGATTAAGATCTGGGGAGTTTCCAGGCCATGGACCCAAAATCTCTATGTTTTGTTCCCTGAGCCATTTAGTTATCACCTTTGCTTTATGGCAAGGTGCTCCATCATGCTGGAAAAGGCATTGTTGATCGCCAAACTGCTCTTGGAGGGTTGGGAGAAGTTGCTCTTGGAGGACATTCTGGTACCATTCTTTATTCATGGCTGTGTTTTTGGGCAAGACTGCGAGAGAGCCGATTCCCTTGGCTGAGAAGCAACCCCACACATGAATGGTTTCAGGATGCTTAACAGTTGGCAAGAGACAAGACTGGTGGCAGCGCTCACCTTGTCTTCTCCGAATGAGGCGTTTTCCTGATGTCCCAAACAATCGAAAAGGGGATTCATCAGAGAAAATAACTTTACCCCAGTCCTCAGCAGTCCACTGCCTGTACCTTTTGCAGAATATCAGTCTGTCCATGATGTTTTTTCTGGAGAGAAGTGGCTTCTTTGCTGCCCTCCTTGAGACCAGGCCTTGCTCCAAGAGTCTCCGCCTCACAGTGCATGCAGATGCACTCACACCTGCCTGCTGCCATTCCTGAGCAAGCTCTGCACTGCTGGTAGCCCGATCCCGCAGCTGAAACACTTTTAGGGTGAGTTTCCACGGTCAGGAAACGCTGCGTGTTTGGCGCTGTGCGCTGGCGCAGCGCCAAACACGCAGCGTCCAGATGTTACAGCATAGTGGAGGGGATTTCAAGGAATCCCGTCTCCACCATGCGTAACAATACGCAGGTGGCAAACCTGCGTAAACGGACATGCGGCGCGTCTTTTTAGACCGCAGCATGTCCTCGCGTATTGCGGCGACGGTGCGTCGCCGCAACAGAATTAACACAGGGCTATGTAGCCCTGCGCTCTTTCCGGAGGTGTTCCGGAGGTGTCCTGAACACCTCCGGAAAGATCGCGCGTCATAAAGGGGGCGGGGCTTAGACGGAGCGGAATTTCCGCTCCGTCCAAAGCGCTATGGTTCCGGACCGTGGAACCATAGCCTTAAGAGACGGTCCTGGCGCTTGCTGGTCTTTCTTGGGCGCCCTGGAGCCTTTTTGGCGACAATGGAACCTCTCTCCTTGAAGTTCTTGATGATGCGATAGATTGTTGACTGAGGTGCAATCTTTCTAGCTGCGATACTCTTCCCTGTTAGGCCATTTTTGTGCATTGCAATGATGACTGCACGTGTTTCTTTAGAGATAACCATGGTTAACAGAAGAGAAACAATGATGCCAAGCACCAGCCTCCTTTTAAAGTGTCCAGTGGTGTCATTCTTACTTAATCATGACAGATTGATCTCCAGCCATGTCCTCATCAACACCCACACCTGTGTTAATGGAGCAATCACTGAAAAGAGGTTAGCTGGTCCTTTTAAGGCAGGGCTGCAATGATGTTGAAATGTGTTTTGGGGATAAAGTTCATTTTCTAGCCAAATATTGACTTTGCAAGTAATTGCTGTTAAGCTGATCACTCTTTATAACATTCTGGAGTATATGCAAATTGCCATTAGAAAAAGTGAAGCAGTAGACTTTGTAAAAATTAATATTTGTGTCATTCTCAAAACTTTTGGCCATGACTGTATGTTCACAGCGACTGCACCAACAGAATAGTGAGTGCAGCTCTGGAGTGTAATACAGGATGTAACTCAGGATCAGTAATGTATGTACACAGTGACTGCACCAGCAGAATAGTGAGTGCAGCTCTGGAGTGTAATACAGGATGTAACTCAGGATCAGTAATGTAATGAATGTACAGTGACTGCACCAGCAGAATAGTGAGTGCATCTCTGGAGCATAATACAGGATGTAACTCAGGATCAGTAATGTAATGTATGTACACAGTGACTGCACCAGCAGATTAGTGAGTGCAGCTCTGGAGTATAATACAGGGTGTAACTCAGGATCAGTAATGCAATGTATGTAGACAGTGACTGCACTGGCAGAATAGTGAGTGCAGCTCTGGAGCATAATACAGGATGTAACTCAGGATCAGTAATGTAATGTATGTACAGTAACTGCACCAGCAGAATAGTGAGTGCAGCTCTGGAGTATAATACAGGATGTAACTCAGGATCAGTAATGTATGTACACAGTGACTGCACCAGCAGAATATTGAGTAAAGCTCTGGAGTATAATACAGGATGTAACTCAGGATCAGTAATGTAATGTGTGCACACATTGACTGCACCAGCAGAATAGTGAGTGCAGCTCTGGAGTATAATACAGGATGTAACTCAGGATCAGTAATGTATGTACACAGTGACTGCACCAGCAGAATAGTGAGTAAAGCTCTGGAGTATAATACAGGATGTAACTCAGGATCAGTAATGTAATGTATGTACACAGAGACTGCACCAGCAGAATAGTGAGTAAAGCTCTGGAGTATAATACAGGATGTAACTGAGGATCAGTAATGTAATGTATGTACACAGTGACTGCACCAGCAGAATAGTGAGTAAAGCTCTGGAGTATAATATAGGATGTAACTCAGGATCAGTAATGTAATGTATGTACCCAGTGACTGCACCAGCAGAATAGTGAGTGCAGCTCTGGAGTATAATACAGGATGTAACTCAGGATCAGTAATGTATGTACACAGTGACTGCACCAGCAGAATAGTGAGTGAAGCTCTGGGGTATAATACAGGATGTAACTCAGGATCAGTAATGTCATACACAGAATGTACAGTGACTTTGCTGTTTATGTAGCTTATTTCTATATGTTCATACTGTAACCTATAAAATTGTGCTTTCTGAGTAGCTGTAATGATGCGGGGGAGGGATGTACAGTCAGGGCCAGAAATATTTGGACAGTGACACAATTTTCGCGAGTTGGGCTCTGCATGCCACCACATTGGATTTGAAATGAAACCTCTACAACAGAATTCAAGTGCAGATTGTAACGTTTAATTTGAAGGGTTGAACAAAAATATGTGTTAGAAAATGTAGGAATTGTACACATTTCTTTACAAACACTCCACATTTTAGGAGGTCAAAAGTAATTGGACAAATAAACATAACCCAAAGAAAATATTTTTATTTTCAATATTTTGTGGCGAATCCTTTGGAGGCAATCACTGCCTTAAGTCTGGAACCCATGGACATCACCAAACGCTGGGTTTCCTCCTTCTTAATGCTTTGCCAGGCCTTTACAGCCGCAGCCTTCAGGTCTTGCTTGTTTGTGGGTCTTTCCCTCTTAAGTCTGGATTTGAGCAAGTGAAATGCATGCTCAATTGGGTTAAGATCTGGTGATTGACTTGGCCATTGAAGAATGTTCCACTTTTTTGCACTCATGAACTCCTGTGTAGCTTTGGCTGTATGCTTGGGGTCATTATCCATCTGTACTATGAAGCGCCGTCCAATCAAGTTTGCAGCATTTGGCTGAATCTGGGCTGAAAGTATATCCCGGTACACTTCAGAATTCATCCGGCTACTCTTGTCTGCTGTTATGTCATCAATAAACACAAGTGACCCAGTGCCATTGAAAGCCATGCATGCCCATGCTATCACGTTGCCTCCACCATGTTTTACAGAGGATGTGGTGTGCCTTGGATTATGTGCCGCTCCCTTTCTTCTCCAAACTTTTGGCTTCCCATCATTCTGGTACAGGTTGATCTTTGTCTCATCTGTCCATAGAATACTTTTCCAGAACTGAGCTGGCTTCTGGAGGTGTTTTTCAGCAAATTTAACTCTGGCCTGTCTATTTTTGGAATTGATGAATGGTTTGCATCTAGATGTGAACCCTTTGTATCTACTTTCATGGAGTCTTCTCTTTACTGTTGACTTAGAGACAGATACACCTACTTCACTGAGAGTGTTCTGGACTTCAGTTGATGTTGTGAACGGGTTCTTCTTCACCAAAGAAAGTATGCGGCGATCATCCACCACTGTTGTCTTCCGTGGGCTCCCAGGTCTTTTTGGATTGATGAGTTCACCAGTGCTTTCTTTCTTTCTCAGGATGTACCAAATTGTAGATTTTGCCACTTCTAATGTTGTAGCAATTTCTTGGATGGGTTTTTTTCTGTTCTTGCAGCTTAAGGATGGCTTGTTTCACCTGCATGGAGAGCTCCTGTGACCGCATGTTTCCTTCACAGCAAAACCTTCCAAATGCAAACACCACACCTCAAATCAACTCCGGCCCTTTCATCTGCTTAATTGAGAATGACATAAAGGGATTGCCCACACCTGTCCATGAAATAGCCTTGGAGTCATTTGTCCAATTACTTTTGGTCCCTTTAAAAACAGGGTGGCACATGTTAAGGAGCTGAAACTCCTAAACCCTTCATCCAATTTTAATGTGGATACCCTCAAATGAAAGCTGGAAGTCTGAACTTCAACTGCATCTGATTTGTTTTGTTTCAAATTCATTGTGGTAATGTCTAGAACCAAAATTAGATAAATGTTGTCTCTGTCCAAATATTTATGGACCTAACTGTATTTGTACCTTATTACAAGTTGATATCAGACAGTTTAGCATTTATGTCACGCTGTCTAATGATATGTATACAATGTCAGTAAACTATTAATACAGGAACAACACTCTATACAACAACTAGTATAGCAACATCAGCATGTAAGTATAGAATAGATTTACCTGACACGATATCTGCTGAACCTCAGGGTTAATCTTGAGGACTTGATGAGCTGAAACAGGAAAGAGGTGGACCGGGATCTAACCTGACCCTAAACTGGGGTCCTAACTAATCCCTCACCTTGGAGGTACTGATAAGTTCAGAGTCAAGTCCAATAGGTGAGCATCCAACGAACCGTCGATACCGAATCCATTAAGTCTAGGACAAATACGATATTTATCGATTTTGTCCATAGATACATTGATTCAGTATCACCGTTTCGTATCGAATCCACCTAGAACTACCGTTCCTACAGACTGAACGTGTAATATCCTAAGAAGGTCTGACTACCACCGAAGGGATATGGGCTGATCTCAGCTAAATACACAGATTAGACATATAAGACAGACAGGATAACACTCGCTTGCATACACACTCAAACACCAAAGGAACATAAATGGTCTGGGAAATAAACTCTAACCAAGTTGAGCTTAGAACAACTAAGGAGCTCACAACTAAAGTCTATACAGATTCATTCCTATCTGTGGTCTGCATGAAGGTTTCACTGGCAACTCCCCAAGCAGACAACCAGGAATTTAAAGGAAACCAATCAACAAATAATCAATTGCAGCCGGGAGAAACCGCACCCAGTCCCAGAACCGAGCACAGACAGAATTAACTCCCTAGCTGCCAAACACAAAGAAACAGCAGCTCAGCTGTGAGAAGTCAAAATGTGCAACCGCGACGATCTTCGTGGCAATGCACACATGACAATTTATTAGAACAGAATTTTGTAATTATTTCATGTGTGGTGATATTTTCTTGATATAATTTCTGTATCGTAGAGAACCTACAGAAGGGCAGACCTGCTGTGTTTTGTCCGCGCCATATTCAGACTACACTGTGTCATGGTGATGTTGGTGCTCTGACAATCTGCCTGGTTTAGGGGCATCACTAGTCTCCATGAAAGATTCTACTACTGGACACCCCCAAAGCAGACACCAGGTCACTGCCTCTGCTACAACTAAAAATGATGGGGTCGATTCATCTAATATATACTTACCTTGTAATGTCTTTACATCCTGTTCCGTCCAGATGTGTCCGGATCACAGAATTCCAAACGGCGGAAGTTCACCGACCGCCATATTGGGACACCCAAGTGATGGGTGTCTCAATATGGAAACTGCTGGTGATACCAGCCTCTTGCACGGTACCACCAGCGGAACACTGTCGCACCACACACCGTATACGCCACACACACTGTATACGCCGTACGCACCACACACACCGTATGCACCACACACACTGTATACGCCGTACACACCACACACCGTATACGCTGTACGCACCACACACATGTATACGCCGTACGCACCACACACACCGTATATGCCGTACGCGCCACACACCGTATCGCCCCCGTACGCGACGCACACACACTGTATACGCCGTACGCACCACACACCATATACGCTGTACGCGCCACACACACCGTATACGCCGTACTCACCACACACCGTACGCGCCACACACACTGTATACGCCGTACGCACCACACACACCGTATACGTCGTACACGCAACACACACTCTCCTCTTCCTCTCGCTGTCGGTGTACCTCAGGGCTCAGTCCTTGGCCCCCTTCTCTTCTCTCTCTACACGGCCCCAATTGGACAGACCATCAGCAGATTTGGCTTTCAGTACCATCTTTATGCTGATGACACACAATCTATACACGTCATCCCCCGACCTTACCCCGCTGTACTACAGAACGCCACCGACTGTCTGTCCGCAGTCTCCAACATCATGTCCGCTCTCTATCTGAAAGTCAACCTCTCCAAAACTGAACTTCTTCTGCTCCCGCCGTCTACTAACCTCCCTAAATCTGACATTTCCCTCTCCGTGGGCAGCACCATAATAACACCCCTGCAGCAGGCTCGCTGTCTGGGTGTTATGTTTGACACCAATCTCTCCTTCACCTCCCATATACAATCTCTTGCCCGCTCTTGCCGTCTACACCTAAAGAACATCTCTAGAATCCTCCCTTTTCTCACCATGGAAACAACAAAAACCCTCACTGTAGCATTGATCCACTCCCGCCTGGACTACTGCAACGCTCTATTACTTGGCCTCCCCATTACTCGACTATCCCCTCTCCAGTCCATCCTTAATGCAGCAGCCAGGGTCATCCATCTGGCTAATCGGTACTCGGACGCGTCCGCTCTTCACCAGTCCTTACACTGGCTGCCCATTCATTATAGGATCCAATTCAAAGTACTGGTTCTCACCCACAAAGCTCTCCACAGTGCAGCACCCCCCTACATCTCCTTCCTCATTTCTATCTATCACCCTGCCTGTCCTCTCCACAGTGCAGCACCCCCTACATCTCCTCCCTCATTTCTATATATCACCCTGCCCGTCCTCTCCACAGTGCAGCACCCCCCTACATCTCCTCCCTCATTTCTATCTATCACCTGCCCGTCCTCTCCACAGTGCGGCCCCCCTACAACTGCTCCCTCATTTCTGTCTATCACCCTGCCCGTCCTCTCCACAGTGCAGCACCCCCCTACATCTCCTCCCTCATTTCTATCTATCACCCTGCCCGTCCTCTCCACAATGCAGCACCCCCCTACATCTCCTCCCTCATTTCTGTCTATCACCTGCCCGTCCTCTCCACAGTGCAGCACCCCCCTACATCTCCTCCCTCATTTCTATCTATCATCCTGCCCGTCCTCTCCACAGTGCAGCACCCCCCTACATCTCCTCCCTTATTTCTATCACCCTGCCCGTCCTCTCCACAGTGCAGCACCCCCCTACATCTCCTCCCTCATTTCTATCTATCACCCTGCCCGTCCTCTCCACAGTGCAGCACCCCCCTACATCTCCTCCCTCATTTCTATCTATCGGCCTAACCGACTGCTGCGCTCTGCAAACGACTTTCGACTAACCTCTGCACTAATCCTGTACCTCCCACTCCCGACTCCAAGATTTCTCCCGCGCTGCGCCAATCTTCTGGAATGCTCTACCCCAAGAAATTAGGACTATCCACAATTTTCATGGTTTCAGGCGCTCCCTCAAAACACATTTGTTCAGAGCGGCCTATCACATTCACTATCAAAGTCATTCTAAGTGTAAGTGTGGTGTGTAGCCCATTCACTATCTCCATCCATCCCTCACTCCCTCAAGATGGCTGGACCATCATTGTAAATGCACCATTGTATATACACCTGTATTTTGTATCTCCCCCACCTCATTGTAGATTGTAAGCTCTCACGAGCAGGGGCGGCTTATTTATGCTTTAATTATTGTATTGTTAACGTTGTTACTTATGACTTGTGTTTTGAAACTGTTAAACTGTAAAGCGCTGCGGAAAATGATGGCGCTATATAAATAAAGATTATTATTATACGCCGTACGCACCACACATACACACTGTATATGGCGTATCTAGTTATTTAAGATTTATTGAAGTCATTTTTTTTGTCTTTATTGACGATTTTTGTGTCAAATTCTTCAAACCGGCGCACGATATTTATGAATTTGGTGCAAAATTACAATTGCTCTTTTTAGTACCAAAAGTTGCAAATTAATTAAAAAGCTGCAAAATTGTACCAAATCGAGAACTCCTTGAGAAACTTTTCTCCAGAGCCATAAAGGGGCAACTCGGGAAGGCACATAAAGGGGCACATGGAGCAGACTTTAGGGGTGTCTGGGACAGACAATAACATGGAACCCAGAGGCCTCTTGGGTAGATACGAAGGGGGGCAGATTGGGTCAGACATTAACCCCTTCATGACATGTGCCATACATGTACTGTGCATTGTTGTGTCTCCCTTTGATGTGGGCTCTGGTGCTGAGCCCACATCTTTCCCGGCACGTCAGCTGTTTTGTGCCCCTAAGAGCTGAGGGTGGAATCGCGATCCACCCACGGCTGTTAACCTGTTAAATGCTGCTGTCAGTCTCTGACATTGGCATTTTAATGTGATTGCGTCGGAAGAGCGTCACTAATCCCGCCCATCAGTGACCCCGTCACATGATCGCGGGTGACGGATGGGTCGGCATGACAGCCAGAGGTCTCTAGCAGACCTCTATGGTTGTCATAGCCGGATTGCTACATACCTCCCAACTGTCCCGGATTGAGCGGGACAGTCCCGATTCTGACCCCCCCGTCCCGCTGAGGGACACTATGTGTCCCACAGTGAGCTGAGCCGCCACGCCCCCATGACCCCTTCCTGCCCTCCCTGTCTCTACAGCTTAGCCTCACAGCAGCTAGCAATGACGCTGCTGTTGCTGTAATCTTCTGTGCCCACAGGACCTGTGATGAGGTCACAGGAGGGGAGGAGTCAGGGGTCACATGATCAGTGTCCTCGTGTGCAGGACTCTGCGCTGTGATGGTTGTCATTGACAGTCCTGGATGAGGGTAAGTTTGTATGTGGGTCGGGACTCGGGTTTACAGTGTGGATGTAGCAGTGCTGTAGTGTGTACAAGTTGGATGTAGCAGAGCCGTGTGTACGAGGCGTACGGAGCGGAGCCGTGTGTGTACGAGGCGTACGGAGCGGAGCCGTGTGTGTACGAGGCGTACGGAGCGGAGCCGTGTGTGTACGAGGTGTACGGAGC
The DNA here is from genome assembly GCA_033576555.1 of Oophaga sylvatica. Lineage (NCBI taxonomy): Eukaryota > Metazoa > Chordata > Amphibia > Anura > Dendrobatidae > Oophaga > Oophaga sylvatica. The sequence continues at coordinate 596,894,338 of JARQOD010000003.1, forward strand.
GGAGCCGTGTGTGTACGAGGTGTACGGAGCGGAGCCGTGTGTGCACGAGGTGTACGGAGCGGAGCCGTGTGTACGAGGTGTACGGAGCGGAGCCGTGTGTGTACGAGGTGTACGGAGCGGAGCCGTGTGTACGAGGTGTACGGAGCGGAGCCGTGTGTACGAGGTGGTTGTAGCAGTGATGTAGTGTACGAGGTGTACAGAGCAGAGCCGTGTGTGTACGAGGTGGATGTAGCAGTGCTGTAGTGTGTACAAGGTGTACGGAGCAGAGCCGTGTGTGTACGAGTTGGATGTAGCGGAGCCATGCGTGTACGAGTTGGATGAGCGGAGCCGCGCTGTACGAGGTGCACGGAGCTAAGGCTACTTTCACATTTGCGTTTTTTGCGCAGCGCATCGTGCGCACACGAAACGCATTAAAAAATGCACGCAAAGGGCTTATAAACTCTGCGATATTTAGTCGCATTAGCGTGCGCATTACGACCAAAAAAACGCAGCGTTTGTATGCGATTTCAAGCGTTTTTGCATGTGTTTGCGTTCTTTCGGCGCATGGGTTGTCTACGTGTCACATTTCTATCAACTCTGTCTCTATCATCTCTGTCTCTATCATCTGTATCAACTCTGTCTCTATCATCTGTATCAACTCTGTCTCTATCATCTCTATAAACGTCCTACATTGTCTCTATCATCGTCTCTATCATCTGTATCAACTCTGTGTCTATCATCTGTCTCATCTCTGTCTCTATCATCTCTATCAACTCTGTCTCTATCATCTCTATCAACTGTCTCTATATCTTGTCTTGCGCATGGTGTCTACGTGTCACATTTCTATCAACTCTGTCTCTATCATCTCTGTCTCTATCATCTGTATCAACTCTGTCTCTATCATCTGTATCAACTCTCTCATCATCTGTATCAACTCAGTCTCTATCATCTCTATAAACTCTGTCTCTATCATCTCTATCATCTGTCTCATCATCTGTATCAATCTGTCTATCATCGATCAACTCTGTCTCTATCATCTCTATCAACTCTGTCTCTATCATCTCTGTCTCTATCATCTGTATCAACTCTGTCTCTATCATCTGTATCAACTCTCTCTATCATCTGTATCAACTCAGTCTCTATCATCTCTATAAACTCTGTCTCTATCATCTGTCTCTATCATCTGTATCAACTCTGTCTATCATCTATCAACTCTGTCTCTATCATCTCTATCATCTCTGTCTCTATCACCTTTTTATCTACACTCCTCACAATGTTGCTTGTGTAGGGGGTTGTTTAAACAAGTGTTTAGACATTATTTACTCGAAAATCGCGTGCACGCAAAAGCGCTGACGAGCGCAAAGCCATGTGCACGCCAGCGCACCCATAGACTGCAATGTTATTTTTTTGCGCATAGCAGGCGCACACGCGTTTTTTTAAAGCGGATGGGCGGAAAAAAAAATGCAACATGTAGCGTCTAGCGCGTATGGGCGCACACCTGGAAAATGCGCAGCGCACGCCAAACGTAGATGAACGCATGCAAACGCTAGACCCTGCGCCCACCATGTTAAAGATAGGGGAACATTGCGCATGCGTCCGAAAGCGCACGATGCGCAGAGCAAAAAAACGCAAGTGTGAAAGTAGCCTAAGCCGCACATGTACGAGGTGCACAGAGTGGAGCTGCGCGTGTACGAGGTGCACGGAGCGGAGCTGCGCGTGTACGAGGTGCACGGAGCGGAGCTGCGCGTGTACGAGGTGCACGGAGCAGAGCCGCGCGTGTACGAGGTGCACGGAGCGGAGCATGTACGAGTTGGATGTAGCAGTGCTGTAGTGTGTACGAGGTGCACAGAGCGGAGCCCCTCGTGTACGAGGTGGATGTAGCAGTGTAGTGTGTACGAGGTTTACGGAGCTGAGCCGCGGCGCACGTGTACGAGGTTTACGGAGCGGAGCCGTGTGAACGAGGTGGATGTAGCAGTGCTGTGTGTACGATACGGAGCCCTGTGTGTGTGAAGTGTACGGAGCTGAGCCACTCAGCTCCGTACACACAGGGCTCCGTGCTTGAGCCGTGTGTGTACAGAGCGGAGAAGAGCCGTGTGTATGTAGCGGAGCCGTGTGTGTACAAGAGGTACGGAGCAGAACTGCGTGTGTACGAGGTGTATGCTGCAAAGCCGCATGTGTACAAGGCTTACGGAGTGGAGTCGTATGTGTACAAAGCGTGGCTGAGTGTGTACAAGGTGTACGGAGTGGAGCCTTGTGTATACTGAGTGGAGCCTTGTGTGTGCGAGGTGGACGGAGTTGAGCCGTGTGTGTACGAGGCATACAAAGTGGAACCGTGTGTGTATGAGGTGTGCAGAGCCGTGCGTGTACAAGGTGTATGGTGGGGAGCATTCATACCTCCCAACCGTCCTGAATTCAGCGGGACACTCCCGATTTTGGGAGTCTGCCCCGCTGTCCCGGCCGGGAGCTTTTCCCGTGGACACAGGAGTACATGCCGGAGCCCCGGAGCACTTTAAAATTCGCACGTGATGTTCCACCAGAAGTGACGTTCTGGAAGAGGACCGGAAATGAGGTAATTTCGGGAGGAGATTGTGACGGAACCAGGGAATGCTTCAGATCCATCACCGTGTCCTCGCCTTGGAATCGGGAATGTCGGCCATGTGAGCGGATCATGATATGTCCTGCACCGGGAGGCCCAGGTGGGTACTACAATGGGAGCCGGGCTGCTATAGTATCTTTATAGAATCTTTATTTCTTTCTCTCTCTGTTTCTTTCTCTCTCTCTGTGCTTTCGTTCCCATCTTTCTTTCTCTCTGTTCTTTTTTTTTCTTTCTGTTCTTTCTTTCTATGTTTCTTTCTCTCTATCTTTGTTCTTTCTTTCCCCTCTTTCTTTTTCTCTCTCTCTGTTCTTTCCCTTTTTCCTCTTCTCTTTCTTCTCTTTCTCTCTGTTCTTTTTTTCTGTTCTTCTTCTCTCTTTTCTTCTTTCTCTCTGTCTTTCTTCCTCTTTCTTCCTCTTTCTTTCTTCTTCTTCCTTTCTTTCTTTCTTTCTCTCTTTCTTTCTCTTTCTCTCTTCTTTCTTTCTCTTCTCTCTCTTTCTTTTTTTTTTCTCTCTCTGTTCTTTCTTTTACTCAGTACCAGTGTGCCCACAGTACCAGTCAGTGTGATCACCAGTGCTAAATGGGTGTGGTTGGGGCGTCGACATGGGTGTGACTAGTTGGGAAATGGGTGTGGTTGGGGCGTGTCCTAAAATATGCTGCGGCGCAAACTTTGTCCCTCTTTCCCATCTTCAAAAGTTGGGAGGTATGTTGCTATGACTGACGCCCAGTGGTAGGCGCTCATAGCAAGTGATCATTTCTGCTACACACAGGCGATCTGATCATCACCTGTGTAGCAGAGACGATCAGTAGATCACAGCTTTCTAGTCTCCCAGAGACTATAGAAGCAAGTGAAAAGTAAAAAAAAAATAAATTAAAATATATAAAAAAATAAAAGTTCAAATCACATCCCTTTCAAAATAAATTAAAAATACACATATTTGTTATCACTGCGTTCAGAATCGCCCCATCTATCAAGATATAAAAATAATTAATCTGATCAGTAAACGGCGTAGTGAAAAAAAATCAAAATGACAGAATTACTTTTTTTGGTTGACGCAACATTGCATTAAAATGCAATAATGGGCGATCAAAAGATCGTATCTGCACCAAAATGGCATCATTGAAAACATCAGCTGGGCATGCAAAAAATAAGCCTTTACCCAACCCCAGATCATGAAAAAAGGAGACGCTACGGGTATCGGAAAATGACACAATTTTCTTTTTTTTTTTAACAAACTTTGGATTTTTCACCACTTAAATAGAAAAGAACCTAGACATGTTTGGTGTCCATGAACTCATAATGACCTGGAGAATCTTAATGGCAGCTCAGTTTTATCATTTGGTGAACATGGTAAAAAAAAACAAAAAAAAAAAAAACAACTTGTGGAGTTGCATTTTTTTTGCAATTTCACTGCATTCAGAATTTTTTTTTTCCCATTTTGCAGTACATGATATGGTAAAATCATTGGTGTTGTTCAAAAGTACAACTTGTCCTGCAAAAAACAAGCCCTCACAAGGCCATATTGACTGAAAAATAAAAAAAAGTTATGGTTCTGGGAAGAAGGGAGCAAAAAACAGAAACACAAAAATGAAAATGGGCTGCAACATGAAGGGGTTAAATGGACAGCTTGGGTTGCCATACTGGGGTATAGCAGGTTCTGTCTTTTATATTCTGGCTCTGGGGCCAAATCAGAGACTATGATCTGCACGCTGCAAAAAGCGATTAAAGGCACTGTCACACTTATCGATCGCACTAGTGATCACGACAACGACACGACCTGGCGAGATCGCTATGTGGTCGCTAGTTAGCTTCCAAACACAAACATCTCATCAGTGGTCAGCGATCTGTATAACGACCTCTGCGGTCGTTGGGAAAACCTAGTCCCGCCTGCGACGCTGGTAAAGTCGTTCATAAAGGGTGTCACACTCAGCGATTCATGCTCACCAGCGGGACACCAACGACCAAAAAAACGGCTGAGAACGTTCATGAGCGATCAACGACATCTCAGCAGGGGCCACATCGCTGCTACATGTCACACACAGCTGCGTCGCTAACGAGATCGCTACTGCGTCATAAAATCGGTGACTCGTTAGCGATCTCGCTTAGGCTACTTTCACACATCAGGCTTTTTGTTGAATCAGGCATGATCCGTCTTATGCCTGATAGGACGGATCCGGCGCTGATTTTAAAAAACTGATGGAACTGATCAGGTTTTTCGCCTGATCCGGCCTGACCTTTTGAACCCGGAAAAAGAAGAGAGAGAGAGAGAGAGAGAGAGAGAGAGAGAGAGAGAGAGAAGGAGAGAGAGAGAGAGAGAGAGAGAAGAGAGGAGAGAGAGAGAGAGAGAGAGAGAGAGAGAGAGAGAGAGAGAGAGAGAGAGGAGAGAGAGAGAGAGAGAGAGGAGAGAGAGAGAGAGAGAGAGAGAGAGAGAGAGAGGAGAGAGAGGAGACACTCCGGATCAGTTTTCTGACGGATTTGTCAAAAATCTGGTCCGGCTCCATAGGTTTGCATTGTTTCCGGCCGCCTGAAGTGCCGATTGAGGCACTGTCAGGTGCCTCCGGAAAAAAAAAAAACGTTACAAAAACCGTCTTGTCCGGCCGCCGGAATGTACAATTCCGACGGATCCGGCCAAAAACGGATGCAACGGTACCGGATCCGTTTTTTTAGAAACACGCCGGATCGCGCCTGATTCAAAAAGCCTGATGTGTGAAAGAGGCCTTAGTGTAACAGTACCTTAACATGGTGTTATTTGCACTGCATTCCTCCCATCTTTGTGGGCACTGTATATAATTCATCAGGGTAATTTTCATGGGTAAACAATGCAAGAATTAATATAAATGAGTTTACTATGTTAGAGAACACTACAGTTTGTGGGTCACACCCTGCCTGTGCCTGAAGATAGGAACATTTATATTAACCCTGAAAGTTGCTACAATGTTGCACTTACTATTCTGAACTGTTCTTAAAGTGACACGACCCATTTACGATCCATTTTCATTAAAACCGTTTTACATACTAATAACATGATAGTTGTGGATTTTTACTTCTATTATTCTCTTAGCAATGAAGACATTTTCTCCAGAATGGAACAGTGTTGTCTTTTTCTGGCTCCGGATGATATTATATAACACTTGGAGTCCCAGTAAGTTCTGAAAACTTTGCAATGTTTCCCAGTTGGGGCCGAGCTTGGCTCTGGTTACTGCACCAGCCATTGTGTTCGGAGGGGAAAGCACAGGCGTGTGATCTGCGATGTCGCAATCACCATTAGGTGCTTACAACAGAAAGAGCCTGCGCCCAAACAGGTGACATCGGCCAACGGATCTCTTACAGAAAGGGAAATGGGTGTTTTCACAATAACCGGTCAAGAAGAACCTGAGATCTTGCACTAGTTCAGACCAGGTCATTATTTATCTAGGAAAGCAGGGTGACAACTAATATCGTCATTGTAAAAGCTACCCAGCTTTCCCTTTACCCTGCATGACCAATCTGCCCTGATATGATAGGGTGGCAGGGATGTATCACTTCATAACAGCAGGACAGATGCCATTCAGGATTCTAGAAGAGATGGGTGACTACTACAGATGAGCGAACCCCCAACTGTAAGGTTCAGGGTTCATTCAGGACAGTAGGTGCTGAGCTCCAAACACAGACATCTCTTGAAAGTCCGTTTTACATTTTGTGGGAAAGAGATTTTTTTTTTCCAGCTCCAAAGTTCGGGTCCTCATTGATTTCTACGATGTTTGGAAAGTTCTGAACCCAATGAACCTGAACATCCACGGGTCCGCTCATCCTTATACAGGTTGTCACTAACTGTGATAGAGGTTAACGGTCACAGATCTTTAGTGTTTACATTGCATCAGAAAACACTCAAATAACAGTGGCGGCAAAAAAAAATGGCACAAAAGTACCAGAAGATGACCAAAAGGAAGGACAAAAATACACTTTATGTTTATAAAAAAAAGAAGTTTCCTGAAGCGTTTTCTGCTTGAAAAACGGTGTTTTTAAATTTTTTAGGGATTATATAATCCAGGAACGAATAAAGGCTGGAGATCTGGCACTACAAAGGTACAGAAGTGGTCTCTACACTTCACATTCACAAATTACTTCCGGGCTTCGTTTGGTTGAGTCTTTCTACCCAAGAGCTACGACATTATAGGATATGAAATATTTTATATTGTACTAATTAATTTCATTAGTTTGGTTTTTCTATCCCACAAGTCACAATTCACTTTTGTTTTCTGACTGCCTCAAAACACTTGTGTGCACATGGCCTAAGACGGCGGGTATGACGGATCATATGGCTGTGTCGTGCTCACAGTACGGGGCCACATTAGGTATGACACAATGTATCACTACCCAAAATGTTCCTTTTAAAGAGTATTTCACTTAAAAATTCCAAAAAGTCAATACTGCAATAAAATCCAGTTCTAGCTGGTTCTGTGCGACAACCATGACAAATGCCGCTGGGTTGTCACCCAACTTTCCAAAAACTAAGCTGGTGATATGGGATCTGGGAGAAACTCCTTCCATTGCTTTGCCGAGCCGGGAACAGCAGCTCTTATGGCGGCCATAATTGTACCCAGCTTTCCTGGAAAGAGATCTAACCAAGAAGCCGCCTAAAGGCTGACCACAACCAGGGGGAGAGGTGCTCATGTCGGGAGGACATCATGCACTGGAGGGAGGGAGCTGCTGCCTGTTATCTGGCCTGCCACATTCCCAGCATATTTCCTCCTCCAGCCACGGCAGGGAAGGGGTTAACCCTGAATGTGACCTGAGATTTCAGCATTTTTTCACTACACACCGGGAAAGTTTTTAACCTACAAGAGGTCAAACGTGGAACCACCAGAGGCGACTTTCAGCCACGTTTTTAGTTTTTTGCCTGCGGTTCGGAAAGTGAGTGCAGCTACGAGCCGAGTGCGCAGCGGTGTCGCGATATCTGACACGTGGCGGTGTCACAATGACCGCGCTGAGGCATCACAGGAAGATTTCACCAGCTGTGAACTACAAGAAAGCTCTAGAATAGAGATATATTACTAATGTGCACACAATGCAGAACCAAAAATATGTGCCCCCCTCACTGCAACTTTTCTGTGCTTTAATTTCTCGTCATTTTCAAGATCTCTGCGTGCTGTCAATGGCTTGATTACATCCAGAGGCTGAAAGCCTGTACAGAACGTTGTATCTCACAGCAGAGGGTTCGTTACAATTGTATTCGATGTGGACAATCCTCCAGGAGGGCTGACGGTTCGTTACAATGTATCAGTCTGGAGTCCAGGCGGTTTACATTGTACCAGACCCTCAGCTGCCTGTGGTGTTAGGTTCAGACCCCGTTGGAGTGAAGTTCAGTTCGCCCCTTCTGTGAACCATTGTCTGCCGCAAATTTTCTACAGACCCCAATATTGTCTCTGTGCACCCCCCACAGACTCCTTGCTCAATAACCCCAGACACTTGTGCTGAAGATGCACAATTCTTCACACCCCCCTTTGCCCAACAGCCTCAATGCTCCTATCTGATAGCGGCCGGTCCCAGACGCCCCGCTGTGATTTTCGCCTGTAGCCGCTGTCGTTGCGAGACACGAGGGCATTTTCTGTGAACATATCGGGCAGGATCCTATGTGTGATTTGTGTAAATATTCACACCCCCATCATTCCTCACGTCACATACACACAGATCAGCCAAAACATTAAAACCACCCCACCTAATAATGTGTAGCTTCAACTGTCTGATCCATCGAGGTCAGGAATCGTCATACCCCTGAAGGCGCCCAGTGGGGTGAAACGTCCCGCAAATCCCACTGTGTACCGACAACACTCCACAAGAGCCGCCGTATACCGAAAGCACCCCACAAGAGCCGCCGTATACCGGGAACACCCCACAAGACCTGCCGTATCCCGGGAACACCCCACAAGACCCCGCAGTACACCGGGAACACCCCACAAGAGCCGCCGTATACCGGGAACACCCGACAAGACCCGCCGTATACCGGGAACACTCCACAAGACCCGCCGTATACCGAAAGCACCTCAGAAGAGCCGCCCTATACCGGGAACACTCCACAAGAGCCGCCGTATACCGGGAACGCCCCACAAGACCTGCCGTATACCGAGGACACCCCACAAGACCTGCCGTATACCGGGGACACTCCACAAGACCCCGCAGTACACCGGGAACACCCCACAAAAGCCGCCGTATACCGGGAACACCCGACAAGACCCGCCGTATACCGGGAACACTCCACAAGACCCGCCGTATACCGAAAGCACCTCAGAAGAGCCGCCCTATACCGGGAACACTCCACAAGAGCCGCCGTATACCGGGAACGCCCACAAGACCTGTGGTACACCGAGGACACCCCACAAGACCTGCCGTATACCGGGGACACTCCACAAGACCTGCCGTATACCGGGGACACTCCACAAGACCTGTCGTATACCGGGAACACCCCATAAGACCTGCCGTATCCCGGGAACACCCCACAAGACCCCGCAGTACACCGGGAACACCCCACAAGAGCCGCCGTATACCGGGAACACCCGACAAGACCCGCCGTATACCGGGAACACTCCAAAAGACCCGCCGTATACCGAAAGCACCTCAGAAGAGCCGCCCTATACCGGGAACACTCCACAAGAGCCGCACTATACCGGGAACACTCCACAAGCCGCCTATACCGGGAACACTCCACAAGAGCCGCCGTATACCGGGAACCCCCACAAGACCTGCCGTATACCGAGGACACCCCACAAGACCTGCCGTATACCGGGGACACTCCACAAGACCTGCCGTAACCAGTGACACTCCACAAGACCTGTCGTATAACCGGGAACACCCCACAAGAGCCACCGTACACCCGGAACACCCCACAAGACCTGTCGTATAACGAGGACACCCCACAAGACCTGCGTATAACGGGACACCCCACAAGACCTGCCGTATACCGGGACACCCCACAAGACCTGTCGTATACCGGGAACACCCACAAGAGCCGCCGTATACCGGGAACACTCCACAAGAGCCGCCGTATACCGGGAACACCCACAAGAGCCGCCGTATACCGGGAAACTCCACAAGAGCCGCCGTATACCGGGAAACCTCCACAAGAGCCGCCGTATACCGGGAACACCTCCACAAGACCTGCGTATACCGGGAACACCCACAAGAGCCGCCGTATACCGGGAAACACTCCACAAGAGCCGCCGTATACCGGGAACACTCCACAAGAGCCGCCGTATATCGGGAACACCTCACAAGACCTGTCGTATACCGGGAACACTCCACAAGAGCCGCCGTATACCGGGAACACTCCACAAGAGCCGCCGTTATACCGGGAACACTCCACAAGAGCCGCCGTATACCGGGAACACCCACAAGACCTGCCGTATACGGAACACCCCACAAGACCTGCCGTATACCGGGAACACTCCACAAGAGCCGCCGTATACCGGGAACACTCCACAAGAGCCGCCGTATATCGGGAACACTCCACAAGAGCCGCCGTATACCGGGAACACTCCACAAGACCTGCCGTATACCGGGAACACCCACAAGAGCCGCCGTATACCGGGAACACCCACGTATACTGGAAACACCACAAGAGCCGACGTATACCGGGAACACTCCACAAGAGCCGCCGTATACCGGGAACCCCCCAAGACCGCGTATACCGGGAACACCCACAAGACCTGTCGTATACCGGGGACACCCACAAAGCCGCGTAATACCGGGAACACTCCACAAGAGCCGCCTATACCGGGAACACTCCACAAGACCGCCGTATACCGGGAACACCCACAAGACCGCCGTAACCGGGAACACCCCACAAGACCGCCGTATACCGGAACACCCACAAGACCGCCGTATACCGGGAACACTCCACAAGAGCCGCCGTATACCGGAACACCCAAAGAGCCGCCGTATACCGGAACACTCCACAAGACCGCCGTATACCGGACACCCACAAGACCGCGTATACCGGAACACCCACAAGACCGCCGTATACCGGGAACACTCCACAAGACCGCCGTATACCGGAAACTCCACAAGACCGCCGTATACCGGAACACCCCACAAGACCCCGTAACCGGGAACACCCCAAGACCCCGTATAACGGGACACCCACAAGACCTGCCGTATACGAGGACACCCACAAGACCGCCGTATACCGGGACACCCCACAAGACCTGCGTATACCGGGAACACCCCACAAGACCGCCGTATACCGGGAACACTCCACAAGAGCCCCGTATACCGGGAACACCCACAAGACCGCCGTATACCGGGAAACCCCAAGAGCCGCCGTATACCGGGAACACCCACAAGAGCCGCCGTATACCGGGAACACCCACAAGACCTGCGTATACGGAACACCCACAAGACCGCGTATACCGGGAACACTCCACAAGAGCCGCCTAATACCGGAACACTCCACAAGAGCCGCCGTATACCGGAACACCCACAAGACCGCCGTATACCGGGAACACCCACAAGAGCCGCCGTATACCGGGAACAACCTCACAAGACCTGTCGTATACCGGAACACCCCACAAGAGCCGCCGTATACCGGCCGGATTGGAACACTCACAAGAGCCGCCGTATACCGGAACACTCACAAGACCGCCGTATACCGGGAACACCCACAAGAGCCGCCGTATACCGGAACACTCCACAAGAGCCGCCGTATACCGGAAACACCCACAAGACCGCCGTATACGGAACACCCTCAAGAGCCGCCGTATACCGGGAACACCTCACAAGACCGCCGTATACCGGAACACTCCACAAGAGCCGCCGTATACCGGAACACTCCACAAGACCGCCGTATACGGGAACACCCACAAGACCGCCGTATACCGGGAACACCCACAAGAGCCGCCGTATACCGGGAACACCCCACAAGACCGCCGTATACCGGGAACACCTCACAAGACCGCCGTATACCGGAACACCCACAAGACCGCCGTATACCGGGAACACCCACAAGAGCCGCCGTATACGGAACACTCCACAAGAGCCGCCGTATACGGAACACTCCACAAGACCTGCCGTATACGGGAACACCCACAAGACCGCCGTATACCGGGAACACTCCAAAGGACCGCCGTATACCGGGAACACTCCACAAGAGCCGCCGTATACCGGGAACACCCACAAGACTGCCTATACCGGAACACCCCAAGAGCCGCCGTATACCGGAAACACTCCACAAGAGCCGCCGTATACCGGGAACACTCCACAAGAGCCGCCGTATATCGGGAACACCTCACAAGACCTGTCGTATACCGAGAACACTCCACAAGAGCCGCCGTATACCGGGAACACTCCACAAGAGCCGCCGTATACCGGGAACACTCCACAAGAGCCGCCGTATACCGGGAACACCCCACAAGACCTGCCGTATACCGGGAACACCCCCTCAAGAGCCACCGTATACCGGGAACACCCGACAAGAGCCGCCGTATACCGGGAACACCCGACAAGACCCGCCGTATACCGGGAACACTCCACAAGAGCTGCCGTATACTGGGAACACTCCACAAGAGCCACCGTATACCGGGAACGCCCCACAAGACCTGCCGTATACTGAGGACACCCCACAAGACCTGCCGTATACCGGGAACACTCCACAAGACCTGTTGTATACCGGGAACACTCCACAAGAGCCGCCGTATACCGGGAACACCTCACAAGACATGTCGTATACCGGGAACACCTCACAAGAGGCGCCGTATACCGGGAACACTCCACAAGAGCCGCCGTATACCGGGAACACCCCCTTAAGAGCCGCCGTATACCGGGAACACCCCACAAGAGCCGCCGTATACCGGGAACACCCCCTCAAGAGCCGCCGTATACCGGGAACACCTCACAAGACCCGCCGTATACCGGGAACACCTCACAAGACATGTCGTATACCGGGAACACCTCACAAGAGGCGCCGTATACCGGGAACACTCCACAAGAGCCGCCGTATACCGGGAACACCCCCTTAAGAGCCGCCGTATACCGGGAACACCCCCTTAAGAGCCGCCGTATACCGGGAACACCCAAAAGAGCCGCGTACGGAACCCAGAGCGCGTATACCGGGAACACCCCCTCAAGAGCCGCCGTATACCGGGAACACCTCACAAGAGCCGCCGTATACCGGGAACACCCCACAAGACCCGCCGTATACCGGGAACACCCCCTCAAGAGCCGCCGTATACCGGGAACACCCCCTCAAGAGCCGCCGTATACCGGGAACACTCCACAGAGCCGCCCGTATACCGGGAACACCCCCTCAAGAGCCGCCGTATACCGGGAACACCTCACAAGACCCGCCGTATACCGGGAACACCCCACAAGACCCGCCGTAATACCGGGAACACCCCACAAGACCGCCGTAAACCGGGAACACCCACAAGAGGCCGTCGTATACCGGGAACACCCCACAAGAGGCGCCGTATACCGGGAACATCCCACAAGAGCCGCCGTATATAATTCTATCATTCCTCGGTTTCGGTCACCGCGACCTCTTCATCTGCCGCGCAGGTTTCTGGGTAGTGTAGTCCCGGCTCAGGATTGGTCAGATCTCAGGAAGTGTCCAATGGTTGGCGGGCTGTCCAGATCCCGGCACTCCCCGCGGTGTGACGTCAGAGGGGGGTGTGTCGTTGGCTCAGTGCGAGCAGTGCGGCTGTGGAGAGTAGAGCTCCGGATCATCCATGGTGAGCGGGGACGCAGCGCGGGGAGAGGACGAGGGCTGTACCGGGCGCTGTACCGGGGGTGCGGTCCGGGGCCGAGCGGTGTCTGCAGCCCCAACACTGAGGGAGCTGAGGTGGGAGGATGCGGTGTCCGGAGCTGCCGCAGAGCCGGGTGCGGGGGGAGCAGGAGCGTGGTGGGGCCGGCAGGAGCCGTGTGCTCCCCCGAAATCTGCAGCGCTGACACGGGGGGCGCAAGGAAGATGTGACTGCGGAGCTGGGGCAGTGTGCACGGGACTGTGCAGGGGGACAGGTGACTGCAGGATGCAGGAGGGTGACAGAGGTGACTGCGGGGTACAGGAGGGTGACAGGTGACTGCGGGGTACAGGAGGCTGACAGAGGTGACTGCGGGGTACAGGATGGTGACAGGTGACTGCGGGGTACAGGAGGGTGACAGAGGTGACTGCGGGGTGCAGGAGGGTGACGGAGGTGCGACTGCGGGGAGCAAGGAGGGTGGTGACGGAGGTGACTGCGGGGTGACGGAGGTGACGTGCAGGGGTGCGGAGGAGCGGGTGCAGGAGGTGACGGTGACTGCGGGTGCAGGAGGGTGACGGAGGTGACTGCGGGGTGCAGGAGGCTGACGGATGTGACTGGGGGGTACAGGAGGGTGACAGAGGTGACTGGGGGGTACAGGAGGGTGACAGAGGTGACTGCGGGGTGCAGGAGGGTGACAGAGGTGACTGGGGGTGCAGGAGGCTGACAGAGGTGACTGCGGGGTGCAGGAGGGTGACAGAGGTGACTGGGGGGAGCAGGAGGCTGACAGAGGTGACTGCGGGGTACAGGAGGCTGACAGAGGTGACTGCGGGGTACAGGAGGGTGACTGGGGGGTGCAGGAGGCTGACAGAGGTGACTGCGGGGTACAGGAGGGTGACTGGGGGGTGCAGGAGGCTGACAGAGGTGACTGCGGGGTACAGGAGGGTGACAGAAGTGACTGTGGGGTGCAGGAGGTGACTGCGGGGTGCAGGAGGGTGACGGAGGTGACTGCTGGGTGCAGGAGGGTGACGGAGGTGACTGCGGGGTGCAGGAGGCTGACAGAGGTGACTGGGGGGGTGCAGGAGGGTGACTGGGGGGGTACAGGAGGGTGACAGAAGTGACTGCAGGGTGCAGGAGGGTGACAGAGGTGACTGCGGGGTACAGGAGGCTGACAGAGTTGACTGGGGGGTACAGGAGGCTGACAGAGTTGACTGGGGGTACAGGAGGCTGACAGAGTTGACTGGGGGTACAGGAGGCTGACAGAGTTGACTGGGGGTACAGGAGGCTGACAGAGTTGACTGGGGGGTACAGGAGGCTGACAGAGTGACTGGACGGGGTACAGGAGGACTGACAGAGTTGGAGTGACTGGGGGTACAGGAGGCTGACAGAGTTGACTGGGGGGTACAGGAGGCTGACAGAGTTGACTGGGGGGTACAGGAGGCTGACAGAGTTGACTGGGGGTACAGGAGGCTGACAGAGTTGACTGGGGGTACAGGAGGCTGACAGAGTTGACTGGGGGTACAGGAGGCTGACAGAGTTGACTGGGGGGTACAGGTAGGCTGACAGAGTTGACTGGGGGGTACAGGAGGCTGACAGAGTTGACTGGGGGTACAGGAGGTGACAGAGTGACTGGGGGTACAGGAGGCTGACAGAGTTGACTGGGGGTACAGGAGGCTGACAGAGTTGACTGGGGGGTACAGGAGGCTGACAGAGTTGACTGGGGGGTACAGGAGGCTGACAGAGTTGACTGGGGGGTACAGGAGGCTGACAGAGTGACTGGGGGGTACAGGAGGCTGACAGAGTTGACTGGGGGTACAGGAGGCTGACAGAGTTGACTGGGGGGTACAGGAGGCTGACAGAGTTGACTGGGGCGGTAGTACAGGTGACTGGGTCGAGGACAGAGTTGACTGGGGGGTACAGGAGGCTGACAGAGTTGACTGGGGGTACAGGAGGCTGACAGAGTTGACTGGGGGGTACAGGGGCTGACAGAGGTTGACTGGGGGGTACAGGAGGCTGACAGAGTTGACTGGGGGGTACAGAGTGCGCTGACAGAGTGACTGGGGGGTACAGGAGGCTGACAGAGTTGACTGGGGGGTACAGGAGGCTGACAGAGTTGACTGGGGGGTACAGGAGGCTGACAGAGTTGACTGGGGGTACAGGAGGCTGACAGAGTTGACTGGGGGGTACAGGAGGCTGACAGAGTTGACTGGGGGGTACAGGAGGCTGACAGAGTTGACTGGGGGGTACAGGAGGCTGACAGAGTTGACTGGGGGGTACAGGAGGCTGACAGAGTTGACTGGGGGGTACAGGAGGCTGACAGAGTTGACTGGGGGGTACAGGAGGCTGACAGAGTTGACTGGGGGGTACAGGAGGCTGACAGAGTTGACTGGGGGGTACAGGAGGCTGACAGAGTTGACTGGGGGGTACAGGAGGCTGACAGAGTTGACTGGGGGTACAGGAGGCTGACAGAGTTGACTGGGGGGTACAGGAGGCTGACAGAGTTGACTGGGGGGTACAGGAGGCTGACAGAGTTGACTGGGGGGTACAGGAGGCTGACAGAGTTGACTGGGGGGTACAGGAGGCTGACAGAGTTGACTGGGGGGTACAGGAGGCTGACAGAGTTGACTGGGGGTACAGGAGGCTGACAGAGTTGACTGGGGGGTACAGGAGGCTGACAGAGTTGACTGGGGGGTACAGGAGGCTGACAGAGTTGACTGGGGGGTACAGGAGGCTGACAGAGTTGACTGGGGGGTACAGGAGGCTGACAGAGTTGACTGGGGGGTACAGGAGGCTGACAGAGTTGACTGGGGGTACAGGAGGCTGACAGAGTTGCCCTGGGGGGTACAGGAGCTGACAGAGTTGACTGGGGGTACAGGAGGCTGACAGAGTTGACTGGGGGTACAGGAGGCTGACAGAGTTGACTGGGGGGTGCAGGAGGCTGACAGAGTTGACTGGGGGGTACAGGAGGCTGACAGAGTTGACTGGGGGGTACAGGAGGCTGACAGAGTTGACTGGGGGGTACAGGAGGCTGACAGAGTTGACTGGGGGGTGCAGGAGGCTGACAGAGTTGACTGGGGGGTGCAGGAGGTTGACAGAGGTTGACTGGGGGTGGCAGAGGACTGGGGGGTACAGGAGGCTGACAGGTGACTTGGGGGGTACAGAAGGGTGACAGAGGTGACTGGGGGGTACAGGAGGCTGACAGAGTTGACTGGGGGGTACAGGAGGCTGACAGAGTTGACTGGGGGGTGCAGGAGGTTGACAGAGGTGACTGCGGGGTGCAGAAGACTGGGGGGTACAGGAGGCTGACAGGTGACTTGGGGGGTACAGAAGGGTGACAGGTGACTTGGGGGTACAGAAGGGTGACAGAGGTGACTGGGGAGGTACAGGAGGCTGACAGGTGACTGGGAGGGTACAGGAGGCTGACAGACGACTGGGCGGTGTGCAGGGTGGCTGACAGACGACTGGGGGTGTTGTGCAGGGGGCTGACAGACTGGGGGGGTGTGCAGGGGGCTGACAGATGACTAGGGGGTGTGTGCAGGGGGCTGACAGGCGACTGAGGGGGTGTGCACAGGGCTGACAGGTTACTGGGGGTTATTGCAAGAGTTCACATAGGTGACTTGGAGGGGGGGCAGTGCAAGGGCTGATGCAGGATATCGGGGACTCATACAGCTGCCAAGGGGTATCTGGATGTCTGCTGATGACAGTGACCTCAGAAGGGTGACGAAGGGGCTATATGGAGAGGGGAGATGTCCTGATCCGAGGGCTGCTAAGCCATAGTTATGTGGGCATCATGCATTTGGTCTGTGCGCTGGACGCTGCAGGGTCCGGCTCCTGAGTGGAGGGTGAGGTGGATGCTGCAGGGTCCGGCTCCTGAGTGGAGGTTGAGGTGGACGCTGCAGGGTCCGGCTCCTGAGTGGAGGGTGATGGGGGACGCTGCAGGGTCGGGTTCCTGAGTGGAGGGTGATGGTGGACTCTGCAGGGTCCGGCTAGTTTGTGGCGGCTGATGGGGGACGCTGCAGGGTCCGGCTCCTGTGTGGCGGCTGATGGGGGACGCTGCAGGGTCCGGCTCCTGTGTGGCGGCTGATAGGGGACGCTGCAGGGTCTGGCGGCTGATGGGGGACGTGCAGGGTCGGGCTCCTGTGTGGCGGCTGATGGGGGACGTGCAGGGTCCGGCTCCTGTGTGGATAGATGCTGCAGTGACACCGCTGTCTGCTTTGGGTGTTTTAATGATAGGTGCAATGCTGGTAACATTTTGTGTTGAGGAAGTTCCCCCATATGTCGGGTATTCATGATCTGTGTTCCTGGTCGTCTGGTAGTGTCAGTTCTGCCCCTGGCATGCAGTGTGATGCAGATCCAGGGCACACATGGGTACAGCTAACAGTCACATGTTTTTTGAAGCCAGACTTGCCTATGTAATGTTAAATTGGTATTGAATGAAATGCTCTGTGATACTGACACATCAGGACTCTGGGCATGTTTCGGTACCCGGAGAAATTTGGCAAAGGCACATGCACTGTGTGGGGAGAGGCTGGGCATGCTCTGTTTGTCTGTGGTAGAGCGGGTCTGATGCCAGATGTGCACTGTGTGGCTTGGGGGAGGGGGGGGGAGGGCACTTGGATCGGACATGTATGGCCAGGTGCCCGCTACTGGGCATGTGCTGTGTGTCCAGGGGTCTGGTGTTGGGCGAGCCCTGTATTGCTGGGGGTCTGGCGTTGGGCATGTACTGTGTGTCCAGGGGTCTGGTGTTGGGCGAGCCCTGTATTGCTGGGGGTCTGGCGTTGGGCATGTACTGTGTGTCCAGGGGTCTGGCGTTGGGCGAGCCCTGTAATGCTGGGGGTCTGGAGTTGGGCATGTGCTGTGTCGGTATGTGGAGATCATAGTCAGGGCACTGTTGGTGATCACGCTGGTATCGTGGCACGTGGTGTTTTGGGCGTTTCTTACAGGTGGTTGTGTGATAGCTGCGATGCGTTACGGGACGTGGAGCTTCTCAGGAAGGGTGGAGGGGCTTCCTGCTCTCACTGTTATGTTTCAGTTTATGTTCCCATCTGTCACTATATACAGATGTAGCACAGCTGAGTGTCACTGAGGTTGTATCTTCCGTAGGTGTTACCTGCAGTCCTGTGTAAAATTATGTGCCAAATAACTGGGTGGACTCTGCAACATCTGCACCTGTCGGGTTCGTCACATTCCTCCACTGTGTGGAGTCCAGCATTCTGTGTAACCTGAGTGCAGCTTTGTGGGTATCTGTTACCTTCCCTCGCTCAGGGTGGGTTATCTCCAAGCCCATCAGTAAGGCAACCCTCTGCTGCGCCTCCTCTCATGCTGGGGGAGTCTGTGACCCACCCAGGGTGATGTCATTGTTTGGACCTGTCATCTTCAGTCTGTGGTGGTTCTGGTTAATTCTTAAATGGAAAGTCTCCGGGAGGGGTCACGGGACGAGGAAGTGTTATCAATTATTCCAATAACCGAGTGAGCCAGGAATGCGTGAATGACGACAGCCTGTGTTTCTGTTGTCTGCGCAGAGGTGCCTGGGCCCCAAGAGCCCATTGGGTTTCCACAGTTGTTACCCAGAATTGAACCTAAGTCAGGTAGTAGTCCTGTTTGTACATAAAGCAAAGAAATGTTCCATGCAGGTGGCAAAAAAAAAATGGCTGAATGTTACTGACACCCAATATATGGATTTGTTTTCTGGTGTAGTATTGACCTGGCATAGCTAGTGCTGTCCCCTATGGTCAACCAATTTACAGACACCCAGACACTTAGCCCCTGTCTGGTGCCTAAGCTTTGGATATGCAATGCCCCTGTTGCAACTACCCCTGGTGCTGAATATCTTGGTATATAATGCCTCTGGTGCCTAAGGTCGGTGTGCCTATTACCCCCTGCCCCTGGTGCCTATAATCTGGGTATGCAATGCCCCTGGTGTCTAAGGGCCATGTGCCTGTTAAAACTACCCCTAGTGCTGGTTATCCTAGTATATAATGCCCCTTCCCTGGTGCCTAATGGCTGTGTTCGTGTTACCATTACCCTGGTGCTGAAGATCTGGGTACATAAAACCTAGTGGGCACTTGCTACTCCTGTCCCTGGGTCCTAATGTCTGTGTACCGGTGATCATTCCACTGGCGCCTGACTTCTTGGATTGTCTTTTTCTGCCTTTGAATGTTCCCATTTTGGGCCCTTGGAATGGTCCTATTGACCTCTGTTGGGTACGTTCACTTCGGTAACATTTCTTGGGAGGTCTCGTTCATGCTGGATGCCTTCTCTTGGTGTCAGTAGATTGTGGAGTTTTATGTTCTAGGGTTCTCAGCGAGTTATCATGACAGCCCGGGGTCTGGTCATTTCTTTCCCACTCCCTAAAGGTTCTACTGAACCAGAAAGTGATCACTATAGTCTGGGAAACTTCTAATATTAATATATAATATAAAATCATGAACTATATGAAAATATTGTTTTTATTGTGTTACAGTTTCTTGGTTTTACTGAGGTCTTTTTTTTTTTTCTTTATGAAGTTGCAGGAAAGTTGTGGGATAAAACAAGTGTTGCTTTTTTTCCCCCTCCGTCCTGCTGTGGTGACTCATGCTGCTTCACTTTTTTTCTTTTTTGAGTCAACAAGGGTGAACAGTTTTTAATGCAGAGTCCTGCCATCCTCTGTTCCCAGGCCTCTCCACCCCAGGTGTCTGACACTTTTCCTCCAAGTGGGTATTTGTATGCAGAACGGGTGGAAGTAGCGGAATTGTTTGTGAAAAGGAACGCAGATTCTTATAATCAAGTGACGGAACGATTTCAAAGCAAGTGAAAAAATAATAGATGAGAATAAAATTTAAACTAAGAAATTAAATAAGATTTATACATTCTTTTTTGTTGCAGCAAGGACTTATTAGCTTGAACAAAGGAAACTTCTATGAGCAGTCCAGCACTGCCACATCACTGTATGGTTGGAAGTTGCGTAAGTTTGTTACCCATTTATAATGGAAAGAGGGAAAAAGTGCTCATTTTCCAGTGTTGATCATGGCCGCTGGTGGGTGGTGAGTCTATTGATGGTCTCAGCTGGGGACCTTTTGATGTCTACAATGTCTGATAACAGATTATAGTCCTGGGGGGGAAATAGGTTTTGTAACCAAGTGGAAAGTTACATGAGTTGTTTGCGTTAAGAACATGCATAGAATTGTATTTATGGGGGCTATGTAAAAAATAAATAAAATTAAGTACACCTTACAAACTTATCAAGGCACTTAGAGTGGGCGCAGAAAGTATTCAACCACTTTAAATTTCTCACTCTGTTTCATTGCAGCCATTTGGTAAATTCAAAAAAGTTTTTTTTTTCTCATTAATGTGCACTCTGTGAAGATGTGGTGCAGAGTGTACATTAATGAGAAAAAAAATGAACTTTGAATTAACCAAATGCAATGAAACAAAGAGTGAAAAATTTAAAGGGGTCTGAATACTTTCCGTACCCACTGTATATAGTCTTTATTGTCAAGGTTGCTAAAGATGCTCAAAATGTTTAGGCAATAATAAAACTTCTATAATACTGCCTCCTATGTACAAGAATATAACTACTATAATACTGCTCCTATGTACAAAATATAACTACTATAATACTGCTCCTATGTACAAGAATATAACTACTATAATACTGCCCCTATGTACAAGAATATAACTACTATAATACTGCCCCTATGTACAAGAATATAACTACTATAATACTGCTCCCTATGTACAAGAATATATCTATTATAATACTGCTCCTATATACAAGAATATAACTACTATAATACTGCCCTATGTACAAGAATATAACTACTATAATACTGCTCCTATATACAAGAATATAACTACTATAATACTGCTCCTATGTACAAGAATATAACTACTATAATACTGCTCCTATATACAAGAATATAACTACTATAATACTGCTCCTATGTACAAGAATATAACTACTATAATACTGCCCCTATGTACAAGAATATAACTACTATAATACTGCTCCTATGTACAAGAATATAACTACTATAATACTGCTCCTATGTACAAGAATATAACTACTATAATACTGCCCCTATGTACAAGAATATAACTACTATAATACTGCTCCTATATACAAGAATATAACTACTATAATACTGCTCCTATGTACAAGAATATAACTACTATAATACTGCCCCTATGTACAAGAATATAACTACTATAATACTGCCCCTATGTACAAGAATATAACTACTATAATACTGCTCCTATATACAAGAATATAACTACTATAATACTGCTCCTATGTACAAGAATATAACTACTATAATACTGCCCCTATGTACAAGAATATAACTACTATAATACTGCCCCTATGTACAAGAATATAACTACTATAATACTGCCCCTATGTACAAGAATATAACTACTATAATACTGCTCCTATGTACAAGAATATAACTATTATAATACTGCTCCTATATACAAGAATATAACTACTATAATACTGCTCCTATGTACAAGAATATAACTATTATAATACTGCCCCATGTACAAAAACATAACTACTATAATACTGCTCCCTATGTACAAGAACATAACTACTATAATACGGCTCCTATGTACAAGAATATAACTACTATAATACTGCTCCTATGTACAAGAACATAACTACTATAATACTGCCCCATGTACAAAAACATAACTACTATAATTACTGCCCCTATGTACAAGAATATAACTACTATAATACTGCCCCCTATGTACAAGAATATATGTACTATAATACTGCCCCTATGTACAAGAATATATGTACTATAATACTGCCCCTATGTACAAGAATATATGTACTATAATACTGCCCCTATGTACAAGAATATATGTACTATAATACTGCCCCTATGTACAAGAATATATGTACTATAATACTGCTCCTATGTACAGGAATTTAACTACTATAATACTGCTCCTATGTACAGGAATATAACTACTATAATACTGCCCCCTATGTACAGGAATATAACTACTAAAATACTGCCCCTATGTACAAGAATATAACTACTATAATACTGCCCCATGTACAGGAATATAACTACTATAATACTGCCCCTATGTACAGGAATATAACTACTATAATACTGCCCCCTATGTACAGGAATATAACTACTATAATACTGCCCCCTATGTACAGGAATATAACTACTATAATACTGCCCCCTATGTACAGGAATATAACTACTATAATACTGCCCCCTATGTACAGGAATATAACTACTATAATACTGCCCCCTATGTACAAGAATATAACTACTATAATACTGCCCCCTATGTACAGGAATATTATACTATAATACTGCCCCCTATATACAAGAATATATGTACTATAATACTGCCCCCTGTGAACAGGAATATAACTACTATAATACTGCTCCTATGTACAAGAATATAACTACTATAATACTGGTCCTATGTACAAGAATATAACTACTATAATACTGCCCCTATGTACAGGAATATTACTACTATAATACTGCCCCCTATGTACAGGAATATAAGTACTATAATACTGTATCCTATATACAAGAATATATGTACTATAATTCTGCCCCCTGTGAACAGGAATATAACTACTATAATACTGCTCTTATGTACAAGAATATAACTACTATAATACTGCCCCTATGTACAGGAATATAACTACTATAATACTGCCCCTATGTACAAGAATATAACTACTATAATACTGCCCCTATGTACAAGAATATAACTACTATAATACTGCCCCCTATGTACAAGAATATAACTACTATAATACTACCCCCTATGTACAGGAATATAAGTACTATATTACTGCTCCTATGTACAAGAATTTAACTACTATAATACTGCTCCTATGTACAGGAATATAACTACTATAATACTGCCCCCTATGTACAGGAATATAACTACTAAAATACTGCCCCTATGTACAAGAATATAACTACTATGAGGCTAAGTGCACACGTTCAGGAATATTTGCGTTTTTTTCGCGTTTTTTCGCGGGAAAAAACGCGTCAAAAACGCATGTATTAAGCATCCTATCATTTAGAATGAATTCCGCAAATTTTGTGCACATGGTGCGTTTTTTTCCGCAAAAAAAACGCATCGCGGAAAATCTAGCAGTTTGTCCATTAAGGCTAAGTGCACACGTTTGCAGAATGTTTGCAGAATATTCCTGAGCAAAACCGGACTTTTTTGCGCGGCAAAACGCGCGTTTTTTTGCGCTGATTTTGCGCGTTTTTGGTGCGTTTTTTTGCGCGGTTTTGAAGCGATTTTACCGCGATTTTTTCCTGAACTTTCTAGTCAATAATAAAGAGGAAAAAACGCTAGAAATCGCAATATTAATGGACAAACTGCTAGATTGTCCGCTATGCGTTTTTTTTGCGGAAAAAAACGCACCATGTCACAAAATTTGCGGAATTCATTCTAAAATGATAGGAGCTTAATACATGCGTTTTTGACGCGTTTATTCCCGCGAAAAAACGCGAAAAAAACGCAAATATTCCTGAACGTAGTGCACTTAGCCTAAATTTTGCGGATTTCTAGCGTTTTTCCTCTTTATTATTGACCTAGAAAGTTCAGGACAAAAATCGCGTAAAAACGCGTCAAAAACGCGCAAAAATCGCGCAAATCCGCGCAAAAAACGCCGTTTTTGCTGCGCATAAAGTCGGTTTGCTCAGGAATATTCTGAAACATCTGCAAACGTGTGCACTTAGCTAATACTGCCTTATGTACAGGAATATAACTACTATTATACTGCCCCCTATGTACAAGAATATAACTACTATAATACTGCCCCCTATGTACAGGAATATAATACTATAATACTGCCCCTATGTACAGGAATATAACTACTATAATACTGCCCCTATGTACAGGAATATAACTACTATAATACTGACCCCTATGTACAGGAATATAATACTAATAATACTGCCCCTATGTACAAGAATGTAATGTACTATAATACTGCCCTGTGAACAGGAATATAAGTACTATAATACTGCTTCTATGTACAAGAATATAACTACTATAATACTGCCCCCTATGTACAGGAATATAACTACTATAATACTGCCCCCTATGTACAGGAATATAACTACTATAATACTGCCCCCTATGTACAGGAATATAACTACTAAAATACTGCCCCTATGTACAAGAATATAACTACTATAATACTGCCCTTATGTACAGAATATAACTACTATATACTGCCCCCTTGTACAGGAATATAATACTATAATACTGCCCCCTATGTACAAGAATATAACTACTATAATACTGCCCCCTATGTACAGGAATATAACTACTATAATACTGACCCTATGTACAGGAATATAACTACTATAATACTGACCCCTATGTACAGGAATATAGTACTATAATACTGCCCCCTGTGACAGAATATAAGTACTATAATACTGCCTCTATGTACAAGAATATAACTACTATAATACTGCCCCCTATGTACAGGAATATAACTACTATAATACTGCCCCCTATGTACAGGAATATAACTACTATAATACTGACCCCTATGTACAGGAATATATGTACTATAATACTGCCCCCTGTGACAGGAATATAAGTACTATAATACTGCTTCTATGTACAGGAATATAACTACTATAATACTGCCCTATGTACAGGAATATAACTACTATAATACTGCCTCCTATGTACAAGAATATAACTACTATAATACCTGCTCCTATGTACAGGAATATAACTACTATAATACTGCTCCTATGTAAAAGGAATATAACTACTATAATACTGCTCCTATGTACAGGATATAACTACTATAATCTGCTCCTATGTACAGGAATATAACTACTATAATACTGCCCCTATGTACAGGAATATAACTACTATAATACTGCTCCTATGTACAAGAATATAACTACTATAATACTGCCCCCTATGTACAGGAATATAACTACTATAATACTGCCCTATGTACAGGAATTATAACTACTATAATACTGCCCCTATGTACAGGAATATAACTACTATAATACTGCTCCTATGTACAGGAATATAACTACTATAATACTGCCCCCTATGTACAGGAATATAACTACTATAATACTGCCCTATGTACAGGAATATAACTACTATAATACTGCTCCTATGTACAGGAATATAACTACTATAATACTGCCCTATGTACAGGAATATAACTACTATAATACTGCCCCTATGTACAGGAATATAACTACTATAATACTGCTCCTATGTACAGGAATATAACTACTATAATACTGCTCCTATGTACAAGAATATAACTACTATAATACTGCCCCTATGTACAGGAATATAACTACTATAATACTGCTCCTATGTACAGGAATATAACTACTATAATACTGCTCCTATGTACAGGAATATAACTACTATAATACTGCCCCCTATGTACAGGAATATAACTTCTATAATACTGCCTCCTATGTACAAGAATATAACTACTATAATACTGCTCCTATGTACAAGAATATAACTACTATAATACTGCCCCTATGTACATGAATAGAATATTACAATACTGCCCCTTAGATGCATATCTACCATACTACTGCCCGTTATGTGGCATTATACACACTATAATATGTATGGAATGTCTGGAAAGGATCCGTTCATATAATTTTATGTTTCAGGAATTTTATTTTTTAGAGTTCCCTTGCAATTCAAAAGTCGGGCGCTTAATTGTAGATTT
This sequence comes from Oophaga sylvatica, assembly GCA_033576555.1. NCBI lineage: Eukaryota > Metazoa > Chordata > Amphibia > Anura > Dendrobatidae > Oophaga > Oophaga sylvatica. Next base: position 596,920,341 of record JARQOD010000003.1, read on the forward strand.
GTCCAGCAGTGAAGGGGTGTGCGTATACATTATAACTTGCAGAAGCAGTTTGTAGGTAATTGGGGTGTAAGGTTCATCATCACTGGATTAGGAAGAGCCTTCAATTTAATAAAATATAATTGAGTTTGATGACTGCACTTTGCTCAGTGGCCCCCAGAGCTTGCAATTATCCTAATTGTTGTAATAACGAATGGGGGCTGCACATTCCTTTTGGTATTGAGCGCCGCTCCCTCTGGTTGGCATTGTAGCAGTGAGGGTGCGCCCCGGACCCCGATGAGAGCAGTATTCCACAATGTGCCTGTCAGTAGCCTCTCTGGCGTATAACAAGCCCTGTTCTGTCATTGTCCCTTTCATCTGCAGATTTGGCAGGAGTCTTAGTCTCACAAATGATGGAGATTATGTAATTCTCTGTGTGTCGTGTCACTGAGCGCTGACACTCGCCCCAAGCCACCCTCTTCTGACATATTTCTTGCACAGATTTTTTTTTTTATTTGAGGCTTATTAAAGGTTAAACAGAATTGATATATTGTTAACAAAGTCCCAATCCCATGCCTGCAGCATTTATTGGGCTGGAGATAGTGGTCATCCTGAGCCTCCTGGTTCATATGTACAATGCTAGAAAACGGTGATGACTGACATAGGACTTCTGGTGATGGAGGGTTTGTGGTAACATGAAGCTTTTGTGCCATTCAGGTGTTATGGAAAGCTGGGTGGGCACTGTGCCATATATACTGTACTATGTAACTAAGTAAAATATATATGGCCGCCCTTCTCAGTAACAGTCATAAGCTCCATCCTATGGAGTCCGTCGGTTTTTAATCAGATGTTGATCAACTTTTTGGGCTGCACAAACGAGCTCCTCAGACACTGTTCAGACCAGCGACTGTTCCCCTTTACCGTAAGTTCTACGTGTAAGAAGGACCACAAGTTCTCACTGGGGTTTAGGTCCGGTGAGGACGGGGCCGGGTCATTATTCTCCATCTTTAAGGCCTTTCCGGGCCCCGAGCAGTTGAGACGTCGATCCTGCCATGGAGCCTTGTCCTGCAGAACAATCCTATTTTTCTGGCGAGATGCAGACTTTACAGCTCCACTACTGGAAGAAAATGTCCTCTAATCACCGGCAAGAGGTTTAGGATGTGGTTCTGACCCATCTTCAACCCTAAAAGGTCCAACAAGCTCCTATGTAATAATCCCACCTATAGCAGCGCCCTCCTCCACCTTGCTGGAGATCTGTGCCCGGTGCTGATCAGCCACTGCCCGTCCATCTGCTCCCATTTCATCAGCCTATAAATCCTGGGAATAATCTATCAGATAATTCTAGGTCCAGTACTGATGTTTCTCTTGCGTCTTGCTCAGTGGTGGTCGGGCTCGGCCTCCTCACCTCGGCCTCCTCACCTCGGCCTCCTCACCTCGGCCCCCTCACCTCGGCCCCCTCACCTCGGCCCCTCACCTCGGCCCCTCACCTCGGCCCCTCACCTCGGCCCCCTCACCTCGGCCCCTCACCTCGGCCCCTCACCTCGGCCCCCTCACCTCGGCCCCCTCACCTCGGCCCCCTCACCTCGGCCCCTCACCTCGGCCCCTCACCTCGCCCCTACCTCGGCCCTCACTCGGCCCCTCACCTCGGCCCCTCACCTCGGCCCTCACTCGGCCCCTCACCTCGGCCCCTCACTCGGCCCTCACCTCGCCCTCACTCGCCCTCACTGCTTTCGTGTGCTATTGTGATCTGCATTGGAATAATCTGGGATGAGTCACAGTCTGGAAATCTCTTTTTTTTGGCCTATTTTGCCTCATAACAAGCTGCTAATAATTCAGTACACCCTGATAAAGGACAGGGTATCCTGGGGCCACATCCCCTTCTTACACAGATACACATCACCTGATCTGCTTCATCCAATCGGCATTCAAGATTCTACAGGTGGAAAATCTGCATTAAAATGATCTGATGTCATGCGCACTGCTGAGAATTCTGCACAGTGTGTACAGGAAGAACATACAGTAGTGATACACACAGCGTAGCGCACAAAATAATCATTTTACCAGTGCTTTGGGTGATGTGACTGAGGTGGGCCTGATGATGGTTCCTCGGCGCACAGCCCCTTCCCCCAATAAATGTGTGGGATTCCTGTCTGCGCTGGATTAGGTCCTGTCATTGCCCTGTCACCCGATAAGTTGTTGAGCTCCCGCAGCCATCGTGGCATCTGTCTAAGGTGTCTGTAAATCTCTACCAAAATGCAGTCATTCCCTCCAATAGACGATCCTAGTGACTCGCGGGCCGGCCCTGCGTAACATGTGGTGCTTGTAGTTCTACGCAGCTTCTAATCCAAACTGCACTGAAATGTTTATAGAAATTCACATGAGATTGAAGTTTCTGCATTGTGACTTTCTATTTCTTTGTTTCAAATGTTCACCATCTCTGCTTGCTGTCAGTGAACAGTCAGCTGATCACCCAGGATCGTACAAGGTGTCGCTGTGCTAGGAGCCATCAGCCAGCAGGAGAGTGTTTCCCTATACTAGAGTGGCATTATTATATTGATACATTGTATCTGTTTGTTGTTTTTGTTCAGGTGAAACTGTAAGAAAGTTTATCTGAAAGATGAAATTTTCCAGATCATAGAGCAATGTGACGGCTCCGCGTTGTTACAGGGGGTTTGTGAGCAGACTCCGGCTTGTTAGTGATTGTCAAAGACAGCTCTGCAAACTTTTCTAGACCCTGAATGGCCGATGTGGCTGCTTTCTAGCAATAAGAATTGAGAGGTCTAAGGGAATCTGGGAATGCTGGGTGACTCGATGGTGATGAGAGGGCTAAGTGGAGCTGTTCTGTGTGAGGAGCAGGAGTTTTTCAGGAATACTTACTATCTCCATCCACCATTTGTATGAGACAGAGCAGATCCTGGGTGAGGTGGATGTATGGAGCAGCGGATTTTATGCGTGTGCTCATCTTTAGGCATGCGTGTTTCTTCTATTTTGTTGATTTTCAGATGCTTTCATTAGGTTATTCTTTACAGTCTTTGATACTTACGTATCTTTTATTTTATTCGCTTTTACAGCTCCATTTATTCCACAGCTTTAGACAACCTCCTCAAGCTGTCCCACTGGCTCACTATCTGTATTCCTATCAGTGTGTCTTGGACATAGAAAGATGTGTATCTTCGTACCGTGTTAGCCAGTAGATAGAAAAATATTTAGACTGAGAGTCTCAGTGGTTGAATACTTATTAATGCTAACTGAAAAGATGGTAACAAATTGCAAGCTTTCGGAATACTCAGGTCCTTCATCGGGCAGAGACTTAATACAAATCTGAAGAATCACATATTTATATACACAAAAGGACACAGGATAATGCAATAGATAAGAAAGTGCGTGAAGCAGAACTGTCATTATGCGAGGGATGACATAAATATTGGAACAGTTCAGATAGGAGGGAAAGTTTTTTGCCCTGATTGGGTCTGGTATTGTGTTTTGATGACCTAAGGTCAGAGAAGCAGATTCCTTATTGATATAGAAGACATAAATCCATGTGACAGTTCATTCCAACACTAGAGTGTCAAAGGTCATCATGAGCTTATATTCCCAAACCTTTCTATCTTTTCCAGATTTGAAGTTAGATTTTAATATAAGTAATTCCATATCCATCATGCTATGACCGGGCTACAAAGTGTTTGCAAGGTAAATCCATTCTTTTTTCTCTTGGTGGCGATGAGATGGATTTCCCTGTGGCAAACACTTTTGTAGCCCGGTCATAGCATGATGGATATGGAATTACTATATTAAAATCTAACTTCATATCTGAGAAATGATAGAAGGTTTGGGAATATAAGCTCTGATGACCTTGCACTTTAGTGTTGGAATGAACGTGTCACATGGATTTATGTCTTTCTATATCAATTAAGGAATCTGCTTCTCTGACCTTCTAGGGTCATCAAAACACAATACCAGACCCCAATCAGAGGGCAATAAAACTTTCCCTCCTTATCTATGAACTGTTCCAATATTTATGTTCATCCCTCTGCCATAATGACAGTTCTGCTTCACGTCACTTGTCTTATCTATTGCATTATTCCTGTGTCCTTTTGTGTATATAAATATGTGATTCTTCAGATTTTGTATTAGTCTTTGCCTGATGAAGAGACCCGAGTAGTCTCGAAAGCTTGCAATTTGTTACCATCTTTTCAGTTAGCCATTAAAAGGTATCAACCACTGAGGACTCTCAAGTCTAAATATTTTTCTTTGGACATAGTAATTCCTGATGACTGAAGAATTTACAATCTCATGTCTTCGCCAGTGTTTGTATAGATGAATGGTTAGATAAGGAGATATACTCCAGCTGTAGATCTTCCCTGTTCACTATGATGATGTCTATGTGGATGTGGGTGGCCTGATGGCCATATTGTATTGTCCTGTGTAAGATTAGGTCCTGGGTTCCTCTTACATCTTGGATAAGATCTTGTCTCCAGTTTCTCTTCTGCACCTTGGTGCCCGCCCTGCAGATGATCTTGCCCCATAGTTCTCACTTTGGTCCCTGGTTTCCCCAAGTTGCCTGTTTTGTGTTTGGTTAGGCCTTGGTTCTCCCCAGCACTCTCATCCTGGATCCTCACCCACATTCTCAGGGTGTCCTGCATATAATGTTGACCCTGTTTTCTCTTTAGCGACCTTTTGTCCTATAGATGATTCGGACCCTGGTTACCCTTGGCAGTCTGTTTTGTATATCGTTAGGCTCCTGGATCCTCACCCACATTCTCAGGGTGTCCTGCATATAATGTTGACCCCTGTTTTCTCTTTAGCGACCTTTTGTCCTATAGATGATTCGGACCCTGGTTACCCTTGGCAGTCTGTTTTGTATATTGTTAGGCCCCTGGATCCTCACCCACATTCTCAGGGTGTCCTGCATATAATGTTGATCCCTGTTTTCTCTTTAGCGACCTTTTGTCCTATAGATGATTCGGACCCTGGTTACCCTTGGCAGTCTGTTTTGTATATTTTAGGCCGCTGGTTCTCCCCTGCACTCTTGTCCTCCATGTAATTTTGACCGCTGCTTCCCCTTTGTAACCTCTGGATGATTTGGTCCCTGGTTTCCCATAGCAGTGTTTTGTGTTTTGTTAGGTCCCAAGTTCTTCTCTCTTTGCTCTAGTGTCTGATATTAGCCTCTGGTTTTCTGCTGCACCTTTTCGTCCTATATATGTCTTTGCTCCTGGTTCCCCGGTGACCTGGTGTCTGCTTTTCCTTTTGCAGTTAATCTGATGGAAGCATGAATCGGTTGAAGCAGTTTGCAGACCACGATATCCCTTATCAGAGGGAACGCACGTGCCCTGCACAAGCCGTGCCAGTCATTCCGGCAGCGTTGTGCTGGGTATTGGCAGGTGACACAGTCCTGGTCCTGATCCTGCTTCCTGTAGTGTTTAGTCTCCCTCTTATGTGGCAGATTTACACTGAGACTGTAGCGCTGTTTGTAGCAGGTTGTGGATGCTGAGATCTGAGTATAACTAAGGGTATGAGCCGATGATCAGGAATTGGCAGCGTTTGGATGCAACGCATGTCCGTTTCGTCCTAAGTGCTGCCGTCTATCGAACGCAGGTGAATCCGCATGTATTCACTGAACCGTGCAGAATCACCGCGTTTAATACATTGTACAGGTGAAATTTCTGTTTTGGAGACTAGCGTCTCTGCATTATATAGTCATGCTGTGGTCCGTGGCCGCATGTCCGTCTCCGGGTGATCCGTGGGCGTCTGTGGACGCATAGTGGTCATGGGATTTTTAAAATCTGGATGATGCATAAGTACGCAGCGTCCAACCCACGTTTACTGATCGTCTGCACATACCCTAATACAGCTGCATGACAACAACCTAGTGGCTCCAATATGCACATTACAGCCCCTGTCTTGGGCCTTTCGTGCTCTTTGATGCAGCAACTACTAAGAATATCTGCTAAATAAGCCATTCAGACAAACTGAGAAATACAGGACAGCAAATTGCACTCCCTGGAAGCAATCCGGTATTGCACCGTCGCACTTCGACGAGTATATAGTGCGGTTAAGACAAATATCATCCTCAAATATGGGGGTCTTTATGATGGGGTTTTTGCATGCAATGACTTGTCCGGGCCCAAGGTTCCTGGTGCCTCCAACCTCCTCAATATCAGTGGCTAGTAGTGATTTCTAAGTTTGCATCAGTTTGTTGATTTTCGCCCCATTTTTCCTCGGGCTTTACTGCCGCCTCCTGCCTGGCGATGTTTACCCAGGCTTCGCCCGCTCTTTTGATCGCAGTGGGCCGCGGGTCTGTTTCGTGTTTTGTACTTGGTAACCAGATAGTACAAACATCCACAGAGCGATTGTTTCCCATCACGGAGAATACATTATTTGTAAATAGAAACCAAACCCTGAGCCTCCTGCTCCTCCTGTCCTGTGAAAGCTGCAGGATCTGAAACGCGTGGGTGAGGGTGCGGGGGGCTCCTCTCGACTTGATTGAGGCATCAGATTTTTGCCTCTTTGTGTAGGTAGTTGACTATTTTACCATGAGACGTTGCCTGCCTTAGCTGATCTCCACTTTCAGGAACGGAGAGCGGCCGCAGAGTCACTTGATTCGGAGTACCCAGATTATCTGTACATTATATAGACAGCTTGTCAGCTGTAATTAAATATTATGTAATACTTTATTTCCCCCCTAGGGGCGCTGCAAGGAAATTCAGTACTTGCTGCAAGGCTCCTTCACAGATGACTGCGATTTAATGAGACTGCTCCCTGGGGGTTTGTGTTCTGTGGAATCTGAAATCTAAGCCCCTCGGGGAATCTTCATGATCGGACAATAATCTCTGTATCAGTTTGTTACTCCAAATTTAAATGTTTTTTTCTTTAACCTGTATTTGTGTGAAGGTGTCATTTATTGTCTTTCTTTTCTCAGTCTTTTACAGACCAAATAATACTCGCAGCTGAGGGTTTGGCTCTTGCTGTGACTGCAAGGGGAAAGAGTGGACTCTGGTGTGACTACTGGGCTGTGGGGCGCCGAGGCTCTGCTGTGACGACTGTGGGGGCGAGCTCTGCTGTGACGACTGTGGGCCGAGCCTGCTGTGACGACTGTGTGGGGGCCCGAGGATCTGCTGTGACAACTGTGTGGGGGCCCGAGGATCTGCTGTGACGACTGTGTGGGGGCCCGAGGATCTGCTGTGACGACTGTGGGGGGGCCCCGAGGCTCTGCTGTGACTACTGTGGGGGGAGCGCGAGGCTCTGCTGTGACGACTGTGGGGGAGGCCCGAGGCTCTGCTGTGACGACTGTGGGGGGGGGGGGGCGCGAGGCTCTGCTGTGACGACTTTGGCGGGGGCCCGAGGCTCTGCTGTGACGACTGTGGGGGGGGCCCGAGGTTCTGCTGCGACAACTGTGGGGGGGCCGGGTGCTGACTACTGGGCCCAGCACTCCTCACCCTGTGTCTTCAGTATTGCAGGGGGATCTTTTTTCCTTCCTTTTCCATTTGCCATCATCTCTGCCCGTTTTTCATAAACTCTTCTGTATGAGAAGTGATTGTTGGGGGAGAGGTATAGACAGCTGTGTGTGGAGCTTGTGATAGTACATGTCCTCTCCTGTCATTGCTGCGGGCCCCTGTGATCTGTGTGGGGTGCATGGAGGATACTTTATCTGTTTACTTTGTGTGTTAACTTGTTTGCCTTGGGATTGAGAGCGCTGTGAGACTAGATGCCGGATGGTAACAGACAAGCTACCTGATAGGTGTCGCCAGCTGAGCTTTTTTTTTTATTATTATTATTATACATTTTTATAGCGCCATTTATTTCATGGCGCTTTACATGTGTAAGGGGCAAATATAGACAAGTACAGTAAACATGAGCAAAACAAGGCACAAACAAGTACAGAAGGAGAGAGGACCCTGCCCGCGAGGGCTCACAGTCTACAGGGATGGGTGAGGATACACTAGGAGAGGGTAGAGCTGGTCGTGCGGTGGTTCAGTAGACTGAGGATCACTGCAGGTTGTAGGCTTGTGGAACAGGTCGGTCTTCAGGTTACTTTTGAAGGTTTCCTGGTAGGGGAAAGTCTGATGTGTTGGGGTAGAGATGCCCAAAGATGAGAGAATCTGCAGCAGGAGGGAATGGTCCACAGTGTCGAAGGCAGAAGACAGGTCCAGGAGAAGGAGGACAGAGTAGTGTGGTTAGTAGGTCGTTGGTGACCTTAGTTAGGGCAGTTTCAGTTGAGTGATGCGGTCAGGAGCCAGATAGTAACCCGTCAAAGAGGGAGCAAGAGGAGAGGTGGGAGGACAGTTCAAGATGGACATGCTGTTCCAGTAGTTTTGAGGCATAAGGGAGAAGAGATATCGGGCGATGCCTCCGGACCTCCATGAGGACGATCTGCGGAGCTGTTTCCAGGATGGCAGCAGGTTTACCATCATCCTGCAGTCATATCTCTTGCAGGTATCCAGTAGGTACTGATCGTAGATCCCTACTGTTAGTCACAGGGAACCCTCTTCTTTTTCAGCAGTTATTTACAGCTGCCCCTTCATTTTGTTGCCACACTGCCCATTCTCCTTAAAGGGAACCTGTCAGCAGGATTGTGCACAGTAACCTACACACAGGATCAGGTCGGCGCCGTTATACTGAATAATATCATACCTCGGTTGATGAAATCCATCTGGTGGTTTCTTAATCTTTAGATGGCAACATTTTCAAAATGACTTTTTTTTTTTTTCTCTCGCTCAAGTAAAAGGGATTAAGAGCACAGTAGCCATGCGATTATGCTGCAGCGCAGGTGCCAAGGCCGGTACCTGCCTGCCGAAGCATTTTCTCTTTTTTATTCAGTATATGATGGGATTAATTATGGGTCAGGTCAGTGAGGGAGCAGTGAGCTGTCAGCAGGCTGCACTATGAATATATGATCAGAGCACCACATATCCCAGCCCCGCCTTAGGACACGAGCATATCATTAACACAAAACTGAAAATAAAGATTAAACAACAACCGCAAGACTGATTTCATCAGCAGGTCTCATTGTAATCAGTATGACGGCGCCGACCTGACACTGTCTGTAGTTGCTGTGCACATCCTGCTGACAGGTTCCCTTTAAAGTCACAGCAGACTCCTGGACTTAGTAATCAGAGCTGAATCCTCTCCTCCCTTCCCTGTATACAGTAACTGAAAACCCACCTCCATCATGGTATGAACATGACAGGGTTGCCCCATTCCCCCAGTAATTGTCTACGTTGCTTCTCCCCAGTAATCGCATCACGACGGGCGAGTGCAGCTGTGGGATAAGGTGCCTACACACTAGATGGCGGTCAGCCCGACCATTGTTTCGTCTAACGTTCGTCATTCATGTTGTGCGGGGGACGCTCGGGTGTTCCCGTATGGTGGGGGGGGCTCTCGCGTTCCTATGGGGGGGGGCTTGCGCGTTCTCGTATGGCGCGAAGGGGGCACGCGCGTTCCCATGTGCCAATTGACATAGTAGTGTCACAGAGGGGTTTGGATTTTGGATACCACCGGTCGGCACTCACTACTTCTCCCTCTTTTAGCTGTCGTGGTCTTTGGAGCAACTTAGGTCATCATCCCTGTAGTCTGCAGAGCTTGCAATCAAGGAAATGTTAAAGGAACCAAGGCTGGAACCAGTCCGTCCTGTTCCTGGAGTGGCGGCTGTCAGTACGTCACATCTGCCCGAGGCTCAGAACTGGTTTTATTGCTTCAAAGGCCAAACTTCTGTACCTGTGTCCCCTCACTCGTTTCACACCAGTAAGGGTTAACGCTTGGAGAGGTCAGGGTCACCTTGTCCCTCTGTGCCTGAGTTTCACTTATGTGTTTTTGCATTTAACCCTTCGGTGCGTGAGGCTAGTCTGAGCTGTGATTTTCACCCTCCGCACCTGGATTTGAGCAGATGCGAGCGCAGATCTTGGGTCTGATGATATGATGGTCGTGGGGAGAGTGGCTTCTTGCTAAACTTTGCTATTCCAGCACTGTTGTTTTACACATATTGTGCAAGGGGATTTTTAAGACTGTTCATACTGGTCCTCCTGGTTCATGAATAGCTACAGCTGACACTGAGCAGAGGGAGCAGCAGGAGGGAACAGAACGTGGCACAGAAGGCGGATCTCTTGATACTTTTGGATACTGTCATGGTGCCCATTGGTAGTATTTGTCCATTTAGGGGTCTGAAATGATGCAGATGGTGGAGTAGGAACATCCGTGTAAAGAAGGAAAAAGAGAAAGCTTGAAGCTCGGTAATGGCCGTAGTATAGAAATCAGCTGATCCGAGATGTAGCTCCGGGCGCGGCGTACACCCAGTCACCGCCTCTCCCTTAATGCAGCGCTCCAAGTTCCTGTTTTTAATGTTTCCACTTTACATTCTGCTCACGGAGTTCTCGACCCTCGGAGCACTCGGCGTTCATGGGATGTGCTCACTGAAGGTCACATGTAAAACAAAGGTCGCGGATTCTTTCCACCATCGTCCCATATAAGCCGTATTCGTGTCCTGTCCCTCCGGCGCTCTTGTCGGGATGGTCCCGCACGTTTAGTGGGATCACGCTGTCGTCTTTGTTGGATTATTCGGTTCTTTCGTTTAATGCTTTTAAAACTTTGTGGCAAATGTGGAACTTTTGCTACTTTTCCTTAGGTATTTAGAGGCCGAGGCTGAGATTTTTGTGGCTATAGAACAGAGACAATCATTTTAGGAATTTGTGATCCTGGGGTGATGG
>JARQOD010000003.1:596931116-596976573 GCA_033576555.1 Oophaga sylvatica
CCATTGTAACCCCAGTGTCGGGTGTAAGTCACCAAGTCTCCTGGCAACAGGTCCCTCCCCGGGTGTCCTTCTGGGAGGTGAGCCTCCACGTCCCGACTTCTAAATAAAGTCCAGGCTCCTGGATGAAGCCCCACCCACCTTTCAATTTAAAGCTCCGTACTGCACCCTTACGCCGCGGCTCACACAGGGTTCCTTTATCTTTTCTCATCCGGTCCTTATCTGCCCGGTCCTTCTCCAGCTGACGTTGGCGAAGCTTTTGGGTTTCTCGCTGCTCCCTTTGTCGCTCTGCTTCCCGCTCCCAACGTCTCCACTCTTCCTCCTGACGCCGGTTGTAATTCTCCTCCACCAGCAGCTCCATGTCTCCACCATCAAACTGCAGCTTACAGTGTCCGGTTTGCGGCAGCTCTCCTGGCGCCCCCCAGTCCTGGCGGCGCTCACCTGCGGAGGAAGCAGCCGGCTCTGGAACAGATGACAGTCGGGGCTCCGGTACAGGCAGGTAGTGCTCTGGTGCCTGCGCGGCCTCCTCCATGAGGACGGGTGTCGCTTCTTCTGTCTCAGCGACGGGGGCAGACAGCGGGATCTGGGGTGCTGCCGGTGCAGAGTTTTTTGCAGGAACAGGTGCCTCCACTGCGACAACGTCAACCGGATCACATTGCAAGGGCTCCTCTACTAGAACGGGTGCCTCACCTTCCGGTACAGACACTTCAGGTAAGAGGGATTGGCGCCGCTCCAAGTTTAGTTTTAGGGCACGCCAGCTGGCTTCCATCCTGGCGACCTCCTCCCGGTGCCGGGCCAGGCCTCTTAGGGTATCCTCCGCTTCTTGCAGCGTAGGAGGGTTTCCAGGCCGGGTGCCCAACGGTGGTTCCGTGGCGATCGGGTCGCTTCCGTGGGGGGAGAGCTCTGACTGCTCCATCCCTTCCCACTTCTGCCCGTGTCCATTAGCCATCTCTGCCAAGTCACATGTGTCATTAGCATCTGGAGAGGGCCCTCTTTTGTAGTGAGGCGGGACCTTCGTGTTAGTTTCCACACACTGAGGAGGATGAGGAGGCGGAACTCCAGAGCTGTGGGGCACGATGTTACATTGCAGTACCATTTAGAGTGGTCGGCCATCGTTTTCACGCCACTGAGTGAGTGACACCCACGAAGAGCACGCCCTTCTTCTTCACCAGTGCCTCGTCGTGACGCAGATATGGCGGAAAAATGGCAAATACATTCTCTGATGATTTTAGCAATTCTCAAGCACAAAACCAGTTCAATTCAGGCACACAGGACTCGCTTATAGCGAGCTACAGAATCCTGTTCGTGACGCCCAAGTTGAGTCGCACAGAGCCAGAGGTTTTGGGGTACTCGGCACCGAGCCCGTCGACTTCTATGGGGTATGTCACGGCTTTACCCGGCAATTGAATCAGAGTCTATTTTACTATGTAGAAGTGTATAAACTATAAATATATGTATATATATATGTCACAATGACATGTATATATATATATGTATTCTATGTGTGTATATTTTGTGTTTACAACGAAAGAAAGGGTTTTTTTTGTTGCGATATTTTGTTCCCATAGACTTACATGGGACTTCCGGTATCGGAATCGGATATCGACGATATTTAGTGATATCGGCGATACCATTCCGATACGATATTTTTAGATATCGAGCAATATCGCTCAACACTACTCATAGGACATGGTTTGCAGACGGTCACCATTCTGGTGGCTCTTCTCTGAACTTGCTCCAGTTTGTTGATGTCTTTTTTAAAATGTGCCCAAAACTGGACACAGTACAGCAGATGAGGTCTGACCAAAGAGGAGTAGAGGGCAATAATGACCTCACGTGATCTAGACTGTATGCTTCTGTTGATACATCCTAGAATTGCATTTGCCTTTTTTGCTGCTGCATCACACTGTTGACTCATGTTAAGTTCTTCAATACAAAAAAGTGAATCTCCTATATTCTATAGAGTCATTACACACAGAGTGATCTATTCTATAGAGTCATTACACACAGAGTGATCTATTCTATAGAGTCATTACACACAGAGTGATCTATTCTAGAGACATTACACACAGAGTGATCTATTCTATAGAGTCATTACACACAGAGTGATCTATTCTATAGACATTACACACAGAGTGATCTATTCTATAGAGTCATTACACACAGAGTGAATTCATTTCTATAGAGGATATTACACACAGAGTAAAATCTTTTTCAAGAGACATTACAGAGTGAATCTATTCTATTAGAGTCAATTACCAGTGTATCCTACATAGAGAATTACCACAGAGTGGATCTATTCTATAGTCATTACACCAGTGGACTATTCTTTTAGAGACTTACACACAGAGTATCTATTCTAAGAGTATTACACACAGATATCTATTCCACGTGTTTCTTTCTGTTAATGTGGAAGATTATGGCTTACAACCAATGAAAACCCTGTATATGCAAAGATATAGGAAAGCTTTGCTTCTAGCGTAGATTGACGCCTTAAGGGTATGCCACACTAAGCGAGATCGCTAGCGAGATCGCTACTGCGTCACCATTTATGACGCAGTAGCGATCTCGTTAGCGACTTAGCTGTTAAGATTCCAAACACAACTCATCAGCGATCTGTGATTCCAAACACAACTCATCAGCGATCTGTATAACGACCTCTGCGGTCGTTGGGAAAACCTAGTCCCACCTGCGATGCTGGTGAAGTTTTTCATAAAGGGAGTCACACTCAGCGATTCAGGCTCACTAGCGGGACACCAACGACCAAAAAACGGCTCAGAACGTTCATAAGCGATCAGCGACATCTCAGCAGGGGCCACATCGCTGCTACATGTCACACACAGATCGCTACTGCGTCATAAATGGTGACGCAGTAGTGATCTCGTTAGCGATCTCACTTGTGATCTCGCTTAGTGTGGCATACCCTTTACTCACCATAGCATAGTGGCGTCCGGACACTTTTTCAGACTTCACATACACACTTTATAAATTAATAGTTTAGAACTTTAAAAAAATAAAGAAGTCCACCAAAATCAAAATGATCATAATGCGTTTATCCAAACCTCATCAAACAGATGCGGAGTGTGGGATAATCTCTACCGCATGTACAGTAAAGAATCCAAATCCTCACAGCTTGCACTATAAAGAATCCATTGTGTCACGACTCTTAACCCCTTGAAGACATTGCCCTTTTTCGTTTTTGCGTTTCTGTTTTTTGCTCCCCTTCTTCCCAGAGCCATGGCAAGGCTAAGGCTTGTTTTTTGCGGGACAAGTAGTACTTTTGAACAACACCATTGGTTTTACCATATCGTGTACTCAAAAATGGGAAAAAAAAAATCAGAAACTGACTTGCCATTATGATTCTCCAGGTCATTACGAGTTAATAGACACCAAACATGTCTAGGTCCTTTTTTATTTAGGTGGTGAAAAAAAAATCCAAAGTTTGTTTAAAAAAAAAAATTGCGCCATTTTGAGACCCATAGCGTCTCCATTTTTCGTGATCTCGGGATGGGTGAGGGCTTTTTTTTAGCATGCTGAGCTGACTTTATTGATATTATTTTGGTGCACATACGATCTTTTGATCACCCGTTATTGTATGTTAATGCAATGTCGCGGCGATCAAAAAAAACGTAATTCTGGCATTTTGAATTTTTTTCTCGCTACGCCATTTAGTGATCAGGTTAATCGTTTTTTTTGGGGTTTTTTTGATCGGGCGATTCTGAGTGCAGCAATACCAAATATGTGTATGTTTGTCTTTTTTATTGTTTTATTTTGAATGTGGCGAAAGGGGGATGATTTGAACTTTGATTTTTTTTATTTAATATTTTGACCCCTTAATCCACCAAGGGTGGTTTGCACGTTAATGACCGGGCCAATTTTTACAATTCTGACCACTGTCTCTTTGTGAGGCTATAACTCTGGAACGCTTCAACGGATCTTGGCGATTCTGAGATTGTTTTCTCGTGACATATTGTACTTCACGTTAGTGGTAAAATTTCTTCGATATAACTTGCGTTTATGAAAAAAATGGAAATATTGTGAAAATTTGTAAAATTTTGCAATTTTCAAACTTTAAATTTTTATTCCCTTAAAACAGAGACTCATGTCACACAAAATAGTTACTAAATAACATTTCCCACATGTCTACTTTACATCAGCACAATTTTGGAACCAACATTTTTTTTGTTACGAAGTTATAAGGATTAAAAGTTGACCAGCGATTTCTCATTTTTACAACAAATTGTACAAACCATTTTTTTAGGGACCACCTCACATTTGAAGTCACTTTGAGGGGTCTATATGGCAGAAAATACCCAAAAGTGACACCATTCTAAAAACTGCACCCCTCAAGGTACTCAAAACGACATTCAAGTAGATTATTAACCCTTCAGGTGCTTCACAGGAGCTGAAGCAACTTGGAAGGAAAAAATGAACATTTAACTTTTTAGTCACAAAAATGATCTTTTACAAACAATTTTTTTTATTTTAACAAGGGTAAAAGGAGAAAATGGACAGAAAAAGTTGTGCATTTTCTCCCGAGTACGCCAATACCCCTTATGTGGGGGAAAACCACTGTCTGGGCGCTCGGAAGGGAAGGAGCGCCGTTTGACTTTTTCAAACCAAAATTGGCTGGAATTGAGATTGGACGCCATGTCGCATTTGGAGAGCCCCTGATGTGCCTAAGCAGTAAAAAAAAAACACAAGTGACACCAGTTTGGAAACTAGACCCCCTAAGGAACTTATCTAGATCGGTTGTGAGCACTTTAAACCCCCAAGTGTTTAACTAAAGTTTATAATGCCTGGGTGTGAAAAAAAAAAAATCCACAAAAATGATTTTTTAATCCCCAGTTTTTGATTTTTCCCAAGGAAATTGGACCCCCAAAGTTGTCCAATTTGTCCTGAGTACGCTGATACCCCATATGTGGGAGAAAACTACTGTGTTGGCACATGTCGGTGCTCGGAATAGAAGTAGTGACGTTTAGTGATGTAGACTTTGATGGAATAGTCTGCGGGTGTTATGTCACGTTTGGAGAGCCCGATGTGCCTAAACAGTGAAAAAACCCACAAGTGACCCCATTTTGGAAACTAGACCCTCAAAGGAACTTATCTAGATGTGTGGTGAGCACTTTGAACCCCAAGTGCTTCACAGAAGTTTATAACATAGAGCCATAAAAATTAAAAAATATTTTTTTCCACAAAAATGATATTTTCGCCCCAATTTCTTATTTTCCCAAGGGTACCAGAAGAAATTGGACCCCAAGAGTTATTGTGCAGTTTGTCCTGAGTACTCTGATACCCCATATGTGGGGGTAAACTACTGTTTGGGCGCATGGCAGAGCTCAAAGGGAAGGAGCACCGTTTTGACTTTTTCAAAGCAGAATTGGCTGGAATTGAGATCAGACGCCATGTCACGTTTGAAGAGCCCCTGATGTGCCTAACCAGTGGAAACCCTCCAATTCTAGCTCCAACCCTAACCCCAAACCGAACCCTAACACACCCCTAATCCCAACCCTAACTTTTTAGCCCCAACCCTAGTGGGAAAATGGAAATAAATTTTTTTAATTTTATTATTTTTCCCTAACTAAGGGGGTGATAAAGGGGGGTTTGATTTACTATTTATAGCGGGTTTTTATGACTGGCAGCTGTCACGCTAAAAGACGCTTTTTATTGGAAAAAATTGTTTTTGCATCACATTTTGAGAGCTATAATTTTTCCATATTTTGGCCCACAGAGTCATGTGGGGTCTTATTTTTTGCGGGACGAGTTGACGTTTTTATTGGTACCATTTTCGGGCATGTGACATTTTTTGATCGCTTTTTATTACGATTTTTGGGAGGCAGAATGAACAAAAACCAGCAATTCATGAATTTCTTCTGGGGGGCGTTTATACCGTTGCGCATGTGGTAAAATTGATAAAGCAGTTTTATTCTTCGGGTCAGTACGATTACAGCGATACCTCATTTATATAATTTATGTTTTGGCGCTTTTATACAATAAAAACAATTATATATAAAATTATTTTTGCATCGCTTTATTCTGCGAGCTATAACATTTTTATTTTTCGTTGATGATGCTGTATGGCGGCTCGTTTTTTTCGGGACAAGATGACGTTTTCAGCGGTACCATGTTTATTTATATCCGACTTTTTGATCGCTTGTTATTCCACTTTTTGTTCGGCGATATGATAAAAAAAAATGTTTTAAGGGGTTCACTAAAGGGGTTAACAAGTGGGACAGTTTTATAGGGTGGGACATTACTGTAAAAGGTCAGATCGCTGATCTGACACTTTGCACAGCACTGTGTCAGACCAGCGATCTGACGGGCACTGCAGCAGGCTTTCTCAGCGCCTGCTCTCAGCAGGCACTGAGGAAGCCGCCTCCCTGCAGGACCCGAAAGGACCCCGCGGCCAACTTAGATCCGGAGTCCTGCAGGGAGGAGGCCCTCGAAACAGCGCGATCACATTGCGCTGTTCTGAGGGTCTCAGGGAAGCACGCAGGGAGCCCCCCTCCCTGCACGATGATTCCCTATACTGCCGGAACACTGCGATCATGTTTGATTACAGTGTGCCGGGGGTTAATGTGCCTGAGCGGTCCGTGACCACTCCTGGCACATAGTGCCGGATGTCAGCTGTGATAATCTGCTGACACCCGGCCGCCATCAGCTGATCTCCCCCGGGAGCGCTGCTGATCGCATATGACGTACTATTCCGTCCTTGGGGAGTAAGTCCCAGAGCACATGGACTTTTGGCATGGGAGACTAGAAGCTGCCATAACCCGATCGGCTCTGCTACATACAGGAGATGATCAGATCACCTGCATGTAGCAGAATACCCCACTTGCTATGAGCGTCGACCACCGGGCGGCGCTCACAGCAAGCCGGCAGTGATAACCATAGAGGTCTCCAGGTTGTCATGCCAACCCATCGGTGACCCGCGATCACGTGATGGGGGCTCACCGATGGGCGGATTGCCAGCCCAATGGCCTGAAGAGCGCGTTAAATGCCACCATCAGAGTTTGACAGCAGCATTTAACGGGTTAATAGCTGCGGGTGGATCACGATTCCATCCGCGGCTGTTCCAGGCACATGTCAGCTGTTTAAAATGGCTGACCTGTGCTGGAAAAGATGTGGGCTGTCCGCCGGAGCCCACAGACAAGGGAGACGCGACATGTGCAGTTCATGTATGGCGCATATCGTGACGGGGTTAAAGATCCCTGCTTGTGTTCACTGAATGGAAATC
The DNA here is from genome assembly GCA_033576555.1 of Oophaga sylvatica. Lineage (NCBI taxonomy): Eukaryota > Metazoa > Chordata > Amphibia > Anura > Dendrobatidae > Oophaga > Oophaga sylvatica. The sequence goes on from JARQOD010000003.1 coordinate 596,938,351, forward strand.
CACCCTGATCCCGCCTGCTGCGCTACATACGGTGATCACCGCGTGCGTGCGACGTGTCCCTGCGCCTCGGGGATGACATTGTGCTGCCGTGTACCCCCAGCGTTACATTATCCTCCACGCACCCAAATAACGATAATTATAAGCAGACCACCTAAAGAAAAACACCACAATACAGACTTTTTTTTTTTTTATTGTTTTGTTCCTTTCTTGGTTTCGCACCAGTTTACATAATACATAAAAAAAAAACTACAAGAATGAAATAAAATAATTAACAAGTTCGGCAATAATTTAGGCATTTCTATAAAGAATGTCTTTACCAACAGGGAAAGTTAAATTAGTTTTTCTTATTTTACAGCAGAGATGTTACAAAGGGGAAAATGACAGTGGTGACATTGAACCTTGTGCACACCATTATAGAAGATTAGTCATTAATGCTGGAAATCAGAGGGAGGGGAGGTTTTTTTTTTTTTTTTGTTGGATGCTTTAAAAAATTGTCTGAGGCATTTAAAAAAATGAAATAGTTTTTTAAGCAGATTCTCCAAAATTCCACAATCAAAATTTGTGGTTTTTGAACCTTTTCTGCTAAAAAAAAAAAAAAAAAAAAAAAAAAAAACCTGTCTGAACATACACTAAAGTGGATTTTTCATTGAAATGAATAGGATGAAGCTTTCCAAGCGGTTTTTTTTGCAGCCGTTTTTACGGAGAATCTGCTACAAAACTGTGTGAACAATAGCCTAGTGATAAGGGGAAATTCCACTCCTATCCATATTAACCCCATAGTAACGGAGGCCGTATTTTCTCGTCTCTTATCCCTCATCAGCGCCATATATGATGCCGGTTGGGAAGTGACGATGTCTCTGCACGTTTCTGCATCACTCTCCCGTTCCATAGGACGACTGCCTGATTATCTGTAGTGCATCAATATTAAATACTATAACACTGCCCCCTATGGGATAAAATGTGGAACCTCATCTGGCAGGAAATTTTTTTTTTATGGGCGACTGGAATTGCCCTTTAATATACTTTTTTTTTTTGCAATGAAATACAGTAAACATTACCTTCTAAAATAGTAACTCAGCACCGCTCCTCAGCACAACATGCGAAGTGAAGGATGGTTAAATAAAAAGTGCGCTATAATTTACAAAAAAAAACCAAAACCTTGGCGTAAAAGTGGCGTCGCTTTTCAAATTATTAGTTGGATTTTTAGGAGCAGTAAAAAAAAAAAAATGCTGGTCTCTTCTGAAAACAGTGCCACACCTGTCTAGTGGCTGTGTCTGGTATTACAGCTCAGCTTCCTTAAAGTGAATGGCAATACCAGGTACGTCCTGTTGACAAGTGTGGCGTCGTATATGGAGCATCCCTTTAAGCATAAGGCTTATTATCTGATGAATACAGCATCTGACATATATAGAGATTGCATCAGGACACAAATCCCGGCCCCTGCAGGAAAAGTTCAGGATCGAGAGGGTCGGAGCTGCTAAAATGGGCGTTTGCTTTCTGATGGGACTTTAAACCGTGACCCCAGTTCGTTAATAGAAAAATATATAAAGGATGATTAGAATATTAGGCATTTATACAAAATAATAATGGATAATAAACATTTAGGTTGGAAACGCCACAATGACGTTCCCAGTAGAAAATGAAGGTTTCCATTGTGTCCCCATTTTAAATGCTGGTCCTCTGAGGAGGAGTGTTGGTACAGTGGCATCGGGTCGCCATATTTCTTTATATGTGATTATGACACGGCTGTCAGTGTAAGATGACAGCGTAGATCATCTAGCAAGGTAAAAGCCGTGGTCATTATATCATTTTTGCAATTGGGTTTCATTAAAAAATTTGCAAGGTTTGGCTATTGCAAGAAAAAAATTTTTGCTGCACATTGCAGGCTACAGAATGAGTTAACCAAGAGCAATCAGTGAGCTGGTTTTGATGGGAGCTTGTAACTTTTTTTTTTTTCAGTATTTTATGACCACAGCCCACATGAAAGCTTAGCTTCACTCTCAAGTGATAATAAAATCAGCTGAGAGACAAAAGACAGATCAAAGTTACAAAGTGTCACAGCAAGCTCAGTGATGCAACACAGAGGCTATAGACGGGGAGCCGTACACAAGTAGTGACCAATCCCAATTGTAAAAATTATTTTTAGCTCCTAATACAACCACTTAACTAAGAAAAAAAAATTGCCCCATATCCTTTAAGATTAGTGCAAAACGTGGAGACTGCAGAGCACAAAAACTGCTTTCTCAAGTAATTCACTGTGCGTGGTGGGATACAGAAGCGGAGCGTGGTACAAAAGGGGAGGGGGGATACAGGAGCGGAGGGGGGCTACAGAAGGGGAGCGTGGTACAGAAGGGGAGGGAAGATACAGGAGCGGAGCGTGGTACAGAAGGGGAGGGGGGTAAACAGGAGCGGAGGGGGGCTACAGAAGAGGAGTGTGGTACAGAAGGGGAGGGGGTAAACAGGAGCGAGGGGGGCTACAGAAGAGGAGTGTGGTACAGAAGGGGAGCGTGGTACAGAAGGGAGGGAGATACAGGAGCGGAGCGTGTACAGAAGGGAGGGGGTATACAGGAGCGGAGGGGGGCTACAGAAGAGGAGTGGGTACAGAGGGGAGGAAGATCAGGAGCGGAGGGGGCTACAGAAGAGGAGTGTGGTACAGAAGGGAGGGAAGATACAGGAGCGGAGCGTGGTACAGAAGGGGAGGGGGGATACAGAAGGGGAGCGTGGTACAGGAGGGATACAGGAGCGGAGGGGGGCTACAGAAGAGTGTGGTACAGAAGGGGAGGGGGGGCTACAGAAGGGGAGCATGGTACAGAAGGGGAGGGGGGATACAGGAGCGGAGGGGGGCTACGAAGGGGAGCGTGGTACAGAAGGGGAGGGGGGATACAGGAGCGAGGGGGGCTACAGAAGGGGAGAGGGGATACAGGAGCAGAGGGGGCTACAGAAGGGGAGGGGGGATACAGAAGAGTGTGGTACAGAAGGGGATGGGGGCTACAGAAGGAGAGTGTGGTACAGAAGGGGAGAGGGGATACAGGAGCGGAGGGGGCTACAGAAGGGGAGTGTCGTATAGAATGGGAGAGGGGATACAGGAGCAGAGGGGGGATACAGGAGCGGGGGTACAAAAGGGATAGAGGAGCAGAGGGGGGATACAGAAGGGGAGTGTGGTACAGATGCAGGGGGGATACAGGTGCGGAGGGGGCTACAGAAGGGGAGTGTGGTACAGAAGTGAGGGGGATACAGGAGCGGGGGTGCAGAAGGGGAGCATGGTACAGAAGTGGAGGGGATACAGAAGGGGAGCATGGTACAGAAGTGGAGGGGGATACAGGAGCGGAGGGGGGATACAGAAGGGGAGCATGGTACAGAAGTGGAGGGGGATACAGAAGGGGAGCATGGTACAGAAGTGGAGGGGGATACAGGAGCGGAGGGGGGATACAGAAGGGGAGCATGGTACAGAAGTGGAGGGGGATACAGAAGCAGAGCGCCTCATCTGACCATAGCTCAGTAGCTCTGTGGTGGAACTTCTATGTATAACCTCCCTAAGAAGCAGTGAGAAGAATCCTCTATATGCGCATTTACATAAATAGTAAATATTTAGAAAAATAAAAAGTGCAAAACAGAAAAAAATGAAACAGAAGTAACATTTTGGGTTTTGCACCGTGACACGCAGGAGCGAAGTTGGAGAAGACATAAGGAGGGATAACAGAACCCCCAGGATTACTGCATGTTCAGACCCAAAGAACCAGGTCACTGCTTCCATCGTTACTCTTTGTGGCTTATTGATACATTGTGTCTTGTGTATCACATTTTTAAAGGGCTACTGCTAGGTTAGGAAAGCCTCGTACCTCGGCGAGGTCACAAGTTGCTGGTGGACTCAGGATATAGCTACGTAGTTGTTAGATCACCATCTGCTAAAGGCACATCCATTAAGTGAACACGTGGGGGTTGGTGGGAAAACGATCATTGTAGTCTTTGATTTATTTTTTTAACTGTTCCGTCGTTTTTTATTCTAATTTTCCCTCTGCTCCCTTTATATCCTTCTTAATGTGACTATTAACCTAAAATGCAAGTCATCAATGATCGTTACTATTCACAAATGACCCCATCCATAGTATCTGTAACCTGGGTATCACTGTAGACATGTTCCTGTATATGCCTCTTTAAAAGGGTGTGGATACTTTTGCAGCCAACACTTATTGTTCTGCTGCACTTAAAATAAAAAAGTAATTTTGCAACTAGAATCTGGATTAAAAAACAAATAAAATCATCTACCATTTTATGTATGCAGCTCCTTGGCAGATCTAGGCGTCTCCATGGCTACAGAAAACTACCCCTGTAGTAAATGTGTCACTATTTTAGGTTTCCCTTCTCTGAAGGTTATAAGGAGGTGGGAGTAACATTTCACAGTTCTGTTTGCAATCTGTTACCATGGAGTCACATATCTCTGCATAGGAGCTGCATACACATAAATGAAAATTCAGGGTTGAATTTTAAATCCATTGGTGCAGTATAAAAATATATACGGTACATTGACATAATCATGCACACTCAACCAATCTGAGCATGCATTTTTATGGACAGTCTTTAGGTTGCCAGAGGTGAACAACCTCATACTAGACCATCATTTTACATTATTTGGTCTTCTAAAATCCAGAGTATTAGTTTTAGTGTAAATCATTTCTGCCACCCCGCAGTAAAACCCAAAGAAAAAAAGAAATAACAAAAATTACACAATGAACCTAAAAACCACTACTGGATAGACTAGTCTGAGAAAGCGCAGGACTTCACAAGAAAAAAAAAAACAGGAAAAAAACAGATCGCAACGTCACGCAACTTACAAAGTTGAACATTTACTTGTCTAGATGACAGTGTGACGAAACAGCAGCCGCCCACGGACGGAGCGACCTTACACTGCAAGCTACAATTAGTGTTCTCACTGCCTGTAAGACATTGGATCAGCGCTCGTAGGACCCTCTGAATCGGGAGCATTATAGATTAAAAGGGTCCTGATTCAAGATGGTCACATTGGGGACATTAAGGAAACACTTAAAAGATTCCATCATATGGAATTGTACAGAACTGAACCCGATGTCCAAGCTAAGCGGTCCACCAGACCAGCACCTATTGTTTAAACCAGGTTTTTGTTAGAAGCAGTTTTATTTGTGTTACTTTTCTCCATACTACAATCTGCCTTAATAAAAATAAAAAATGTTGCAATTTTCAAACTGATCATTGGGGCGAGTTCAGACTCGAACTTCCAGTTTCCAGAAACATCACATCTGAGCCTATCTTTTTTATTGAGGCTTATCAAGAGCAGGTGCAAAAGTCATTACGAAGGGGGGAGGAGGATGTGAGCTGTGACTTCACCTATTGTGATTAATGTATCTTGTGTTACCAGCTGTATATAGGTGTGATTTTCCTTTTTGTAATTTTTAATATTTAATATATATATATATATATATATTTATATTTTTTTATTTTTTTTTTTGCATAAAATGCAAAGCAAATGAGTCATCTTTAAGTTTAGGCCTTTTAGAGATCATTTATTTTCAACTTAACTGTTCACAATAACAGTAATTTTGACAAGGTGTACCCAAACTTTTACATGCCATGGTATATAGAGGTGTTATCAGTCATTGTACAGGAGGAGGTGAGCTGTGATATCACCTATTGTGAATGGTGGATCCTGTGTTATCTACTGTATATAGAGGTATTATCAGTCATTGTACAGGAGGAGGAGGTGAGCTGTGACATCACCTATTGTGAATGGTGGATCCTGTGTTATCTACTGTATATAGAGGTGTTATCAGTGATTGTACAGGAGGAGGAGGTGAGCTGTGATATCACCTCTAGTGAATGGTGGATCCTGTGTTATCTGCTGTATATAGAGGTGTTATCAGTCATTGTACAGGAGGAGGAGGTGAGCTGTGACATCACCTATTGTGAATGGTGGATCCTGTGTTATCTGCTGTATATAGAGGTGTTATCAGTCATTGTACAGGAGGAGGAGGTGAGCTGTGACATCACCTATTGTGAATGATGGTTCCTGTGTTATCTACTGTATATAGATGTGTTATCAGTCATTGTACAGGAGGAGAGCTGTGACATCACCTATTGTGAATGATGGTTCCTGTGTTATCTACTGTATATAGAGGTGTTATCAGTGATTGTACAGGAGGAGGAGGTGAGCTGTGATATCACCTCTAGTGAATGGTGGATCCTGTGTTATCTGCTGTATATAGAGGTGTTATCAGTGATTGTACAGGAGGAGGAGGAGGTGAGCTGGGACATCACCTATTGTGAATGATGGTTCCTGTGTTATCTACTGTATATAGAGGAGTTATCAGTCATTATACAGGAGGAGGAGGTGAGCTGTGACATCACCTATTGTGAATGGTGGATCCTGTGTTATCTACTGTATATAGAGGTGTTATCAGTGATTGTACAGGAGGAGGAGGTGAGCTGTGACATCACCTATTGTGAATGGTGGATCCTGTGTTATCAGTTGTATATAGAGGCATTATCAGCTATTGCACAGGAGGAGGTGAGCTGTGACATCACCGATTGTGAATGGTGGATCCTGTGTTATCTAATGTATATAGAGGTGTTATCAGTCATTGTACAGGAGGAGGAGGTGAGCTGTGACATCACCTATTGTGAATGGTGGATCCTGTGTTATGTACTGTATATAGAGGTGTTATCAGTCATTGTACAGGAGGAGGAGGAGGTGAGCTGTGACATCACCTATTGTGAATGGTGGATCCTGTGTTATCTACTGTTTATAGAGGTGTTATCAGTCATTGTACAGGAGGAGGAGGTGAGCTGTGACATCACCTATTGTGAATGATGGATCCTGTGTTATCTACTGTATATAGAGGTGTTATCAGTCATTGTACAGGAGGAGGAGGTGAGCTGTGACATCCCTTATTGTGAATGGTGGATCCTGTGTTATCTACTGTATATAGAGGTGTTATCAGTCATTGTACAGGAGGAGGAGGTGAGCTGTGACATCACCGATTGTGAATGGTGGATCCTGTGTTATCTAATGTATATAGAGGTGTTATCAGTCATTGTACAGGAGGAGGAGGAGGTGAGCTGTGACATCACCTATTGTGAATGGTGGATCTTGTGTTATCTACTGTATATAGAGGTGTTATCAGTCATTGTACAGGAGGAGGAGGTGAGCTGTGACATCACCTATTGTGAATGGTGGATCCTGTGTTATCTGCTGTATATAGAGGTGTTATCAGTCATTGTACAGGAGGAGGAGGAGGAGGTGAGCTGGGACATCACCTATTGTGAATGATGGATCCTGTGTTATCTACTGTATATAGAGGTGTTATCAGTCATTGTACAGGAGGAGGAGGTGAGCTGTGACATCACCGATTGTGAATGGTGGATCCTGTGTTATCTAATGTATATAGAGGTGTTATCAGTCATTGTACAGGAGGAGGAGGTGAGCTGTGACATCATCTATTGTGAATGGTGGATCCTGTGTTATCTAATGTATATAGAGGTGTTATCAGTCATTGTACAGGAGGAGGAGGAGGTGAGCTGTGACATCACCTATTGTGAATGGTGGATCCTGTGATAACAGCTGTGTGTAGAGGTGTTGTGTGTCATTGTAATCTGTCCATGATGATAATGAGGCTGCTGAAAACTCTTTCTGAAAGAACAAGTACGAGTCTAGAAAAGCCCCAGTGGTCAGTGTGGAAATTACAAGATTACTTAATTTTACTTAGTAAAGATTGTGATATGAAAATAAAATTACATTACCAAAAAGGTTTAAAAATTACATGTAACACATGAACCTAATTTTAACAGTAGATCACTTTTTCTGGTGATCGCTTCTCTATAAAGAGCATCTCCACCTAAATTTAGTTTTAAAAATAATGTAATTGGTACTGCAGGCCGATATGGTGAACGGCGAGTCTCGGCTACTGCTTCCATCACAGCTTGCACCTGGGGACCTGAGTCATGGGGGTCATATTGCCTGCTAGGTGCCAAATATCTGGAGTGGTCGGCCACCAGCCATGTCATGATGTCAGGCAATAATCTGCTGCTGCCGCCTTATTAATCAGATTTTTTTTTTGTAAAACTGAGGCAGAGAACTCCCTTTAAACTATCAACCAAATGCTTATTGGTTACGGAAATGGCTCAGGCGGTGCGGTAATAGAAGAAGTGCCACAGGTTCTGCGCATGCTATAACAAGAGGCCATCCTGGGGCTTGTAGTTCTGCCAGAGTTTTGCCTAGTGCATCCAAAATAAAAGTTCTGAAAGTGAGAAAAAAAAAAGTAATTTAGTGAATAGTGACACATCTAGATGTGATACCATCCCCACGTCACCAAGTGTGGACGTTACAGAACGAGTTCCCAAATACCAGGTCCTTAGAGGTCGAGAAGATCAGAGGCTGGGACAGACTTCTTGAAAACTTGGCTGATGCAAGTGAAGAAACTTTTTGCTGGTAGATTGAATGAGTATTAAGGACCATCTCAGGAAGGAACTAAAGAATAGTAACAGGTCTCCGGAATGAAGGGTACTACAAGACCCAGCAGAGAGCACGCCGTTGACCACAATGAGGAAATTCTTTTTGTTTTACACCATTCCATGGTGAGTTTGTATAAAAGTCTTCTAAGATGCCGAATTAAGGCAAAGACCATGTGACAATGAATCTCATCTTGAAATATAACATACACATCTGTATGGAAAATGTAACACCGTAGGCAGTTGTGCTAAAAAGTTTAGACCGCTATAATGATCTCCGACACTGCGGGAGTTGTGTGGTCTTCAGGGAATGCCCAAATTAAGAGAACGAGCTGGTCAAAAGTTGATCTTTTTTTGGTCCAGCAAAACAGAAGAAAATCCCCTACAACTCCATTCAGGACTCGAGATCTGGAGGAACAAAAATTTTGATTGAATCCAATAGTGCAGAACTAGTGAGCGTGGGCAGAGAGTCTGATCTACTGGTGTCAGCCCAGGGCTCTTCGGCACGGGCAGAGAGTCTGATCTACTGGTGTCAGCCCAGGACTCTTAGGTGCGAGCAGTGAGTCTGATCCACTGGTGTCAGCCCAGGACTCTTAGGTGCGAGCAGTGAGTCTGATCCACTGGTGTCAGCCCAGGACTCTTAGGCGTGGGCAGAGAGTCTGATCCACTGGTGTCAGCCCAGGACTCTTAGGCGTGGGCAGAGAGTCTGATCCACTGGTGTCAGCCCAGGACTCTTAGGCGTGGGCAGAGAGTCTGATCCACTGGTGTCAGCCCAGGACTCTTAGGCGTGGGCAGAGAGTCTGATCCACTGGTGTCAGCCCAGGACTCTTAGGCGTGGGCAGAGAGTCTGATCCACTGGTGTCAGCCCAGGACTCTTAGGTGCGGGCAGAGACTCTGATTCACTGGCGTCAGCACAGGACTCTTAGGCGTGGGCAGAGAGTCTGATCCATTGGTGTCAGCCCAGGACTCTTAGGCGCGGGTAGAGAGTCTGATCCATTGGTGTCAGCCCAGGACTCTTAGGCGCGGGCAGAGACTCTAATTCGCTGGCATCAGCACAGGACTCTTCGGCGCGGGCAGAGAATCTGATCCATTGCTGTCAGCCCAGGACTCTTAGGTGCAAGCAGTGAGTCTGATCCACTGGCATCAGCCCAGGACTCTTAGGCGCGGGCAAGGAGTCTGATCCACTGGCATCAGCCGAGGACTGTTAGGCGCAACAAGCGAGTCTGATCTACTGCCGTCAGCCCAGGACTCTTAGGTGCGGGCAAGGAGTCTGATCCACTGGCATCAGCCGAGGACTGTTAGGCGCAACGAGCGAGTCTGATCTACTGCCGTCAGCCCAGGACTCTTAGGCTCAGGCAGCAAGTCTGATCCATTGACGTCAGCCCAGGACTCCTAGGTGTGGGCAGCGAGTCTGATCCACTGCAGTCAGCCAGGACTCCTAGGCGCGGGCAGCGAGTTGGATCCACTGCCGTCAGCCCAGGACTCTTAGGAGTGGTATAGCAGCTTGATACTAGCACTGGAATATCCTTCATCACTGCCCAGGCTCTGCCGGCTGTTGTGGTCGTCCAGGTCACTGATGCTGGTGCTGCTAGAACTGTCCACTTCTAAGTTGGAGAATTCTGTGCTTTCGATGTCCACCTCGATCTCTTCTGTTAGAGAGAAAGAACATAATCAATTATGGTGACTCCCTAGGAAAATATTCCTGACCTTCATCACTGCACGTGGGCACAGGACGTCCGGATCATGCTACAATGTCTACCCTGGGCTTATGGGTTCGGACCAGCAGCATCACCATGTCCATCACCTTTTCCAACCACCCAGTGTACAGGCACTGCAGCACAAGACGACGCAGTGCCAAACTGCAGCACAAGAAGATGCAGTGCCAAACTGCAGCACAAGAAAACGCAGTGTGAAACCAGTGCTGCTGCCCCTTCAATGATCAGAGTGATATATTCTATAAGAAGGGCATATTTTATAACAGAGGAATTACCCTTTTACTTGTAAGAACGGCTCTTATCAGTCTTACCTCGTTCGGAGTCAGACCGGTCGGACGACATGCTGGAACCGACACTGTCCGCTCGCACGCGCTCCGGCTCCCGCAGCCCTGCAGCTGCTCCAACCTTCTCTTCAAAAACCGCTGCTCCCTCTCCAGCATCTCCATCTGATGTTGGCCCTTCCGCGCCGAGTCTTCAAGTTTCTGCAGGGACATAAAAAAAACTACATTTACACCCCCAAAGTGACATCACCGATCTCAAATCCCAAGGGATCACTTTTCCTCTTAGGCCGGCGTCACACTGCCGAGTTTGATGCGAGTTAGTCGCACGACTTTCTCGCATTAACACCCGGCACGGCCGCCCGCTCTCGGACCCGAGTGTGCGGCTGCATGTATTTCTATGCCGCCGCGCACTCGGGATCGAGAGCGGGCGGCCGTGCCGGGTGTTGATGCGAGAAAGTCGTGCGACTAACTCGCATCAAACTCGGCAGTGTGACGCCGGCCTTAGTATGAAAGACGTGAACGTCCGAGGCCGAGACTTGTCGTGCCCCGTACACCCAAACCGTAACTGATGGAGGGAGGATTTCACATCCTCGAACCTCCCCATACTTATGTGATCTGCCCTCCATCCTCCTTCCCGTCACAACAATGAGATCTGATGCCCGCTGTCCACACCTTGATGTGCAGTTTGGCTTTGTTCAGTAGCCCCAGGGTGGTGTGCCTGGCGCTGTCGTCCTCTAGGGGTATAAGGTCCTTCAGCCGTTCTAGGCAGAGTCGTAAGTGAGCCCTCCTGAAAAATAAAGCGATGCACCTGTCACATGATTAAAGGAATGGTCCACTACTTTTATATTGGAAAAAAAAAAAATATATATATATATATATATATATATTGGGCTCAACACGTTGTTCGATTTTCAGGGCTGAAACTGCTGGTGAGCGCAGCACTCAAGACAGACAAGAATAGGGTGATCCTAGACACAACCATCCAGTAATAAAGAAATTGGTTTTATTACTGGATGGTTGTGCCGAGGATCACCCCATTCTTGTCTATTTTTATACTGATGGCCTATAGATCTGTGGAGGTGCGACACCCGGCAACCCCACTTATCAGCTGTGCCTGGTGATGGCCGGATGTGACCAGATGCAGATCTGCACAGCACAGTTGACGGCTGTGGTGGGGTGCTGCACGGCTGCCTCTCTGCGGCCACCACACAGTTCACAATGCTGTGCCGCTCTGTAACTGATCAGCTGTTCCCTGACCGGTTGGATGCGATCAGTGGAGGTTGCTGGGTGAAGGGCTGAAACCTCCAGTCCTGCTACACAATTAATTCTATTTGCACAAATACATTTAAGATGAGAATCCCCATTTTTCCCCATCGGCACTGGCCCAGGGGTGACCACAGATCACAGGGCCCCTCGGCCACTGTCCTGTTCACATCTCTGTTCTCACTACTAGATTATTTTTATTCCAGTTTTATTAGCTTGAAATCAGTCACCGGTTGCCAAAGAACTTCACTCCGAGCCTTTATCTGTACAGGACACGCCTGGCGCGGCGCCCATACTACGTCTGACCTGTCCGTATCACTCTGTGTTGCCAAATGTGTCTCTCGCAGCCAAACTGGAGGCCAATACTTCACGTAAAGTGACAGAAAACAAGAAAATGTGACAAGTTCTATCACACACTGGTGAAGAGGAGCGACAACCGACAAGACCCCCATTACAGCCCCACGAGGATGGCCAACGAGAGAGGTTTGCCTTTCGGCAAGTAGGAAACAACCAATATGGCCACCATGGTCGCCCGGCTTTCCTAGGGTTGTGAATGGCCCTATGTGAACCACAAAGCCTCAGAGAGGAGGCTGCGAGTCACAGAAGGAGCCACGGAGGGGCACTTACTACATCATGGCGAGGGTAGAGCACAGTCAATCCCGCAGCTGATGAGGCACAAAGTGCTATAATGGAGGCATGAGGCACAGAGCATGGCACAGCGCACGGCCTATAAGGCAGGAGGCACAAGGCATGGTGGGCTATAAAGAACATGAGTCCATACTGTCAAGGGGGCCATGAAGAGCAGGGCTACAATGTAACGACTGCTGCAAACACGGCAACATCAATGCAACCACTGTGCACCACAGCATCATCGTCATCCCTTCTTTGTCTATTGGTCATTGTTTTTATTCACAGCTCCCTCATGGAGTGAGGCGCCACACACCTCCAGTCCCATTGCCGCCCTCCCCATATAGTATTACTGCCCATTATTTAATGGTTTATTGTTTGCTACAAAAGTTTTAGAGAAAATAAAAAGTTTTGGAAAAATAATATGTATATATTTCGCAGACTGATATATACAAGTCAGGAGTCATGGGGGGGGGGGGTGAGGGTCGCCTCATCTTATAAGATGAAACCACAAACCACATATCCAAGCCCTCTCCACCTCCTGCCGACTTCAACTCTAAAATATCTCACGTATCCGTACATTCATCAACCAAGAATCTGCAAAAACCCTAGTCCATGCCCTCATCATCTCCCGCCTCGACTACTGCAACCTGCTCTGTGTCCTCCCCTCTATCACTCTCGCACACCTCCAATCTATCCTAAACTCCACTGCCGACTAATCCACCTGTCCCCCCGCTATTCCCGGCCTCTCCCCTCTGTCAATCCCTGCACTGGCTCCCCATTACCAAAAGACTCCAGTTCAAAACCCTAATCATGACATACAAAGCCATCCACAACCTGTGTCCTCCATACATCTGTGACCTTATCTCCTGGTACTTACCTGCACGCAACCTCCGATCCTCACAAGATCTCCCCTCTTATCTCCTCTTCCCACAATCGCATACAAGATTTCTCCCGCGCATGCCCCATACTCTGGAACTGTGTACCACAACATATCAGACTCTCGCCTACCATGAAAACCTTCAAAAAGAACCTGAAGACCGACCTCTTCCGACAAGCCTACAACCTGCAGTGACCACCGATCCACCAAACTGCTGCACGACCAGCTCTACCCTCACCTACTGTATCCTCACCCATCCCTTGTAGATTGTGAGCCCTCGCGGGCAGGGTCCTCTCTCCTCCTGGACCAGTCGTGACTTGTATTGTGTAAGATTACTGTACTTGTATTTATTATGTATACTCCTCCTCACATGTAAAGCGCCATGGAATAAATGGCGCTATAATAATAAATAATAATAACTATCCCCACCCAGAGTGATATATGTAAGTTATGGGGAGGGGGGGGTCGCCTCATATATATTTTATGGGGGGGGGAGGTTGCCTGATCTTGTAATAACTCCCCCCTCAGTGATTATAAACTGTTTATTATTCTAGATATAACCATCACCGGACACTGGGACAACGTGTAATAAATCCCGTGACCCCGTCCTAACCTTGTGTCCCCCCAGCCTCCCACATTCCTGAGTCCTCACTCCCCCATGCGGACCCCAGCCTCGTCACACAGTCCCTGCATTCTCAGAGTTTCCAGAGGAGGATGAGGGTTATCGCTGACATCACTGCCCCCGCTGGCTGTCACCCAGCTTTCCCCGACTCCTGAGACAAATCCCACATGGCGCAGTGTCAGCCATTATGTATCATTAGACGACTCACCGATTCTTCTCCAGCTCGTTGTGCGTCGATCTGAAGGAAGAGAAAGGAATCCTATCAGTAATAAGCAATGATGGGGGTTGTAGTGCTGTGCAGCTCTGGAGAATGTATCACATGAAAAGCTCAGATGTAACAGTTTAACCAGCAGGATCACACATAATGGGCTTAGATACCCAGCTCAGCAGAGTATCACAAATAACAGTCTCAGATATATAGCTCAGAACCTGGTATCACACAGAATGGGATTAGAAATAACAGATTATCAGCCAGTATCACACATGATAGGCTTAGATACAGCAGCTCAGCAGACAGTATTATGCAAAATAGAAATAAACAGTCCAGTAGACAGTATCACTCATGATGGGCTTAGATGCAGCAGACAGGATCACTCATGAGGAGCTTAGATGCAGCAGACAGTATCACTCATGATGGGCTTAGATGCAGCAGACAGATACATCATGAGGGGCTTAGATGCAGCAGACAGTATCACACATGAGGGGCTTAGATGCAGCAGACAGTATCACTCATGAGGGGCTTAGATGCAGCAGACAGTATCACACATGAGGGCTTAGATCAGCAGACAGTATCACACATGAGGGGCTTAGATGCAGCAGACAGTATCACACATGAGCGGCTGATCAGAGACGTATCACACTGAGGCTTAGATAGCAGACAGTATCACACATGAGGGCTTAGATGCAGCAACAGTATCACTCATGAGGGCTTAGAGCAGCAGACAGTATCACTCATGAATGGGCTTAGATGAGCAGCAGACAGTATCACCATGATGGGCTTAGATGCAGCAGACAGTATCACACATGAGGGGCTTAATGCAGCAGACAGTATCACACAGAGGGGCTATAGAACTTACAGAGTGACACACGTATCACACGAGGGGCTTAGATACAGCAGACAGTATCACTCATGAGCTGCTTAGATACAGCAGACAGTATCACACATGAGGGGCTTAGATGCAGCAGACAGTATCACACATGAGGGGCTTAGATGCAGCAGACAGTATCACACATGAGGGGCTTAGATGCAGAATACAGTATCACACATGAGGGGCTTAGATGCAGAATACAGTATCACACATGAGCGGCTTAGATACAGCAGACAGTATCACACATGAGAGGCTTAGATACAGCAGACAGTATCACATGAGAGGCTTAGATACAGACAGTATCACATGAGCAGCTTAGATACAGCAGACAGTATCACACATGAGGGGCTTAGATACAGCAGACAGTATCACACGAGGGGCTTAGATACAGCAGACAGTATCACTCATGAGCTGCATAGATACAGCAGACAGTATCACACATGAGGGGCTTAGATATAGCAGACAGTATCACACATGAGGGGCTTAGATGCAGAATACAGTATCACACATGAGCGGCTTAGATACAGCAGACAGTATCACTCATGAGGAGCTTAGATGCAGCAGACAGGATCACTCATGAGGAGCTTAGATGCAGCAGACAGTATCACTCATGATGGGCTTAGATGCAGCAGACAGTATCACACATGAGGGGCTTAGATGCAGCAGACAGTATCACACAAGAGGGGCTTAAATGCAGCAGACAGTATCACACATGAGGGGCTTAGATACAGCAGACAGTATCACACGAGGGGCTTAGATACAGCAGACAGTATCACTCATGAGCTGCTTAGATACAGCAGACAGTATCACACATGAGGGGCTTAGATGCAGCAGACAGTATCACACATGAGGGGCTTAGATGCAGCAGACAGTATCACACATGAGGGGCTTAGATGCAGAATACAGTATCACACATGAGGGGCTTAGATGCAGAATACAGTATCACACATGAGCGGCTTAGATACAGCAGACAGTATCACACATGAGCGGCTTAGATACAGCAGACAGTATCACATGAGAGGCTTAGATACAGACAGTATCACATGAGCAGCTTAGATACAGCAGACAGTATCACACATGAGGGGCTTAGATACAGCAGACAGTATCACACGAGGGGCTTAGATACAGCAGACAGTATCACTCATGAGCTGCTTAGATACAGCAGACAGTATCACACATGAGGGGCTTAGATGCAGCAGACAGTATCACACATGAGGGGCTTAGATGCAGCAGACAGTATCACACATGAGGGGCTTAGATGCAAAATACAGTATCACACATGAGGGGCTTAGATGCAGAATACAGTATCACACATGAGCGGCTTAGATACAGCAGACAGTATCACACATGAGAGGCTTAGATACAGCAGACAGTATCACACATGAGCGGCTTAGATACAGCAGACAGTATCACATGAGCAGCTTAGATACAGCAGACAGTATCACACATGGGAGGCTTAGATACAGCAGACAGTATCACATTAGAGGCTTAGATACTGCAGACAGTATCACACATGAGCGGCTTAGATACAGCAGACAGTATCACACATGAGCGGCTTAGATACAGCAGACAGTATCACATGAGAGGCTTAGATACAGACAGTATCACATGAGCAGCTTAGATACAGCAGACAGTATCACACATGGGAGGCTTAGATACAGCAGACAGTATCACATTAGAGGCTTAGATACAGCAGACAGTATCACACATGAAGGGCTTAGATACAGCAGACAGTATCACATGAGCGGCTTAGATACAGCCGGCCCTTGCTCTTGGAGGGGTCTCAGGACATCTTGTATGTTACAGAGTTCACTTGAGGTTAGAAGACGCAGAATAACAGGAACCGACCCGAGAACATGTAAGCCGCTTAGTGCCAGACACATAAAGCTCATGTTCTGCCTCGTACAGTATCCCGGCCCCAAATATCATAGCAGGCGGATGACAGCGTGGATCCCTCCGGGGTCATAAACCTGCAGGACGCGGCCCCCTCCCTGTAATGGGACTGGGGTATCATGAGGTCACACAGCCCAAGATGGAGGAGCCAAAAAACGCTGAGTGGAAAATCTAGATCACCGGGGCTTGTGTTTTTCTGGGCTGCATGTAGATACAGATTATCTCCCATCTGGAATCACTTTACTCCACTTTTAACCCTCCTGCTGCAGAGGGGTCTGGAGGCCGGAATGGTAACTGTGAGGCAGATGCAGCAGAGCCGAGCTGTCATTTACGGCCGTGATCCCCCAGGACGTCTCCTAAACTTATTACAGTTAAATGATAAACTCCGCCATTCGTATTGGATTCCTCAAATATAGGAGCACATCTTCCCAAACCTTGTTCTTTTCCACTGATTCAAGAGTCTTAAAAAGACCCCAAATAAGAGCAGGAAATCCTTGTTTTACAGAACTGCAGACACAATGTTCATATCCAGAAATAAAGGCCAAAGCCCCAGGAAAAAAATCCTTTCTGGAAACTCCATCAAAGAGAAAACGCCACCAGCATTGTCCACGCTTAAATTGTAGTGGTCACTGATGTCATTTCCTCCCGTACAGAGTCACGATGAGAAGTAGCAAAACAGGAAACCCTATTAGTGCTGCAGAGAACTGCCGCCTTCACATAGAGGCAGCTCCTTATATATTAGGGCACCGCTTACATATACCCCAGAGCTGCACTCACTATTCTGCTGGTGCAGTCACTGTGTACATACATTACATTACTGATCCTGAGTTACATCCTGTATTATACCCCAGAGCTGCACTCACTATTCTGCTGGTGCAGTCACTGTGTACATACATTACTGATCCTGAGTTACATCCTGTATTATACTCCAGAGCTGCACTTACTATTCTGCTGGTGCAGTCACTGTGTACATACAATACTGATCCTGAGTTCCATTCTGTATTATACCCCAGAGCTGCACTCACTATTCTGCTGGTGCAGTCACTGTGTACATACATTAGATTACTGATCCTGAGTTACATCCTGTATTATATCCCAGAGCTGCACTCACTATTCTGCTGGTGCAGTCACTGTGTACATACATTAGATTACTGATCCTGAGTTACATCCTGTATTATACCCCAGAGCTGCACTCACTATTCTGCTGGTGCAGTCACTGTGTACATACATTACATTACTGATCCTGAGTTACATCCTGTATTATACTCCAGAGCTGCACTCATTATTCTGCTGGTGCAGTCACTGTGTACATACATTACTGATCCTGAGTTACATCCAGTATTATACTCCAGAGCTGCACTCACTATTCTGCTGGTGCAGTCACTGTGTACATACATTACATTACTGATCCTGAGTTACATCCTGTATTATACCCCAGAGCTGCACTCATTATTCTGCTGGTGCAGTCACTGTGTACATACATTACATTACTGATCCTGAGTTACATCCTGTATTATACTCCAGAGCTGCACTCACTATTCTGCTGGTGCAGTCACTGTGTACATACATTACATTACTGATCCTGAGTTACCTCCTGTATTATACTCCAGAGCTGCACTCACTATTCTGCTGGTGCAGTCACTGTGTACATACATTACATTACTGATCCTGAGTTACATCCTGTATTATACTCCAGAGCTGCACTCACTATTCTGCTTGTGCAGTCACTGTGTACATACATTACTGATCCTGAGTTACATCCTGTATTATACTCCAGAGCTGCACTCACTATTCTGCTGGTGCAGTCACTGTGTACATACATTACATTACTGATCCTGTATTATACTCCAGAGCAGCACTCACTCACTGTGTACATACATTACATTACTGATCCTGTATTATACTCCAGAGCTGCACTCATTATTCTGCAGGTGCAGTCACTGTGTACATACATTACATTACTGATACATCCTGTATTATACTGCAGAGCTGCACTCACTATTCTGCTGGTGCAGTCACTGTGTACATACATTACATTACTGATACATCCTGTATTATACTCCAGAGCTGCACTCACTATTCTGCTGGTGCAGTCACTGTGTACATACATTACATTACTGATACATCCTGTATTATACTCCAGAGCTGCACTCACTATTCTGCTAAAGCAGTCACTGTGTACATACATTACATTACTGATCCTGAGATACATCCTGTATTATACTCCAGAGCTGCACTCACTATTCTGCTGGTACAGTGACTGTGTACATACATTACATTACTGATCCTGAGTTACATCCTGTATTATACCCAGAGCTGCACTCACTATTCTGCTGGTACAGTGACTGTGTACATACATTACATTACTGATCCTGAGTTACATCCTGTATTATACCCCAGAGCTGCACTCACTATTCTGCTGGTGCAGTCACTGTGTACATACATTACATTACTGATCCTGAGTTACATCCTGTATTATCCTCCAGAGCTGCACTCACTATTCTGCTGGTGCATTCACTGTGTACATACATTACATTACTGATCCTGAGTTACATCCTGTATTATACTCCAGAGCTGCACTCACTATTCTGCTGGTGCAGTCTCTGTGTACATACATTACATTACTGATCCTGAGTTACATCCTGTATTATACTCCAGAGCTGCACTCACTATTCTGCTGGTGCATTCACTGTGTACATACATTACATTACTGATCCTCAGTTACATCCTGTTTTATACTCCAGAGCTGCACTCACTATTCTGCTGGTGCAGTCACTGTGTACATACATTACATTACTGATCCTGAGTTACATCCTGTATTATACTCCAGAGCTGCACTCACTATTCTGCTGGTGCAGTCACTGTGTACATACATTACATTACTGATCCTGAGTTACATCCTGTATTATACTCCAGAGCTGCACTCACTATTCTGCTTGTGCAGTCACTGTGTACATACATTACTGATCCTGAGTTACATCCTGTATTATACTCCAGAGCTGCACTCACTATTCTGCTGGTGCAGTCACTGTGTACATACATTACTGATCCTGAGTTACATCCTGTATTATACTCCAGAGCTGCACTCACTATTCTGCTGGTGCAGTCACTGTGTACATACACTACTGATCCTGAGTTACATCCTGTATTATACTCCAGAGCTGCACTCACTATTCTGCTGGTGCAGTCACTGTGTACATACATTACATTACTGATCCTGAGTTACCTCCTGTATATATACTCCAGAGCTGCACTCACTATTCTGCTGGTGCAGTCACTGTGTACATACATTACATTACTGATCCTGAGTTACATCCTGTATTATACTCCAGAGCTGCACTCACTATTCTGCTGGTGCAGTCACTGTGTACATACATTACATTACTGATCCTGAGTTACCTCCTGTATATATACCCCAGAGCTGCACTCACTATTCTGCTGGTGCAGTCACTGTGTACATACATTATATTACTGATCCTGAGTTGCATCCTGTATTATACTCCAGAGCTGCACTCACTATTCTGCTGGTGCAGTCACTGTGTACACACATTACATTACTGATCCTGAGTTACATCCTGTATTATACTCCAGAGCTGCACTCACTATTCTGCTGGTGCAGTCACTGTGTACATACATTACATTACTGATCCTGAGTTACATCCTGTATTATACTCCAGAGCTGCATTTGCCATTTTGCAGATTTAGAGATAATCTTCTGCGGTTTCTCTGATGTGAATCCTTATTTACTAATACCCGGTCGCAGTATTTATTTACTGTGGAGTGAATTGCTTTTGATCTTAGGGTCTCGCTGGCCAATCAGGATCGGGGACGTTGGTTGTGATCTTATATTTTTCATCTTTGCATGATGCGGCCGGGTCCTGTAGTGGAGGTGGGGGGAATTGGGGTGTCTGTCCCTGTGGGTAGAGAGCAGGAAGTGTTAACCGCCCCATTGCATGGCCGGCGCTCAGAAAAGGATCTCTTCACCAGCTTGCTGATGGTTTCCAATTATCTATCAGCATTATACCTGCAGCTCTGGAATATCATAGGACTGGGGTAAATGTGATGTGGAGCCAGAAATTGCCCAAGAAAGAGAACAACTTGGGACTTGTGTGAACTGGAACGTAGATTCATTTACACCACTAGGCAGGTGGGAAGTGAGCGCTGTGGGTGACAACCCTGCGAGAGCGACAACGGTGACCCAAGAAGTCTGGGGAGCCTCTCTAGCAGGTGTGACCCCCATGCCGTATTCCACATCAGATCGCAACTTACCTGTTTGTGCCGCTTCCTAGATTGCTACTTCCACTACTACTACACCTCTTGGATTTTAGTCTTCTTGTTTTTAGCCTGTGAAGATCCGAGCTGTCGCCAGAGGGGAAGCTGGAGGCGTAGCCATGTTCACACTCTGCGGACAGAAAAATCAGGAGTCAGAATCTGGGCTATAACGACGGCCATGGTACTGCTGGGACTTGTAGTTTCCCCAATTGTTTTCCCTTTATCAATTAATTCTGGGAAAGCTGGACAACACATACAGTATAGTCAGTCGCCACCATCAAAGGTCCCACAAAATATTAAATAAATGTGTAATCCGTAGGAAAGTATATCTATGTCTGATCGGATGGTGGATTAGGGGAATATCTACGTATAGATCATCTTCTATAGAAATAAGATACATTGTTGCACTTTTATAAAGGATACAGAAAGTTACATTATTAATGATGTTTTTCCAGTCACCAGGCGTGAATACTTTGTATCCGTCACCTACAAGTTTACAATCAGAACTCTGTACCATCCACCCTTCACAAACTGAGTCACCACCTAGTGATCTGTGCACGGGGGCACGCGTGCCAAGCGCCGCGGCATCTGGGGCGTCAATCTGCACCCGACACACAAGAAAGTCACAGAAACCCCTCTGCTACTTAGTCACACATATTTATAGCATAAAAACCACAAGTTACCCCTGTGGGTAGGGACATGTCCAACACTCGGGCACAGTCACTCCACACATGGGTGGGGATCACACATCAAAACATCAAGAGACCCCATCATTGCTGCATGCACACTACATCTCCCACAATGCAATGCACAAATGCAAAGACCACAAAAAAAAACAAAACATGAACATTTCTTTTCAAATGCAGACAGACGACATCTTTACCTCTCTCCCTCCGGTCCAGATATTCGGCAGCATCTAAGAGCCTCTGAATATTTAACATTCGGACGCAGTCCATAATACAGTTTGTGGCCTCCAAAAAGGTGAATTTCGAATGCAAAAAAATCCGCTGTATTTTTGAAAATAAATTATAAAAAGTTCCAAAATGTCTCCAATGCAAAAGGACTAAATGTTGTTTGCATGAAATTAATGAGATTTTAAAGGGCCCAGTAAGTTTTTGCAGCAGAGCTCAAGGCCTCAATAGGGCAGATGAGCCTGAGGAGGGATTCGGTGCAGAATAAAGGCGGAATGGCAGCTGATCCTGCAGAAAGGAATGTTCTGCAGGGAGGAAAGAAGGAGAAATAGGTAAGAAAAGGGGGAATGTGGGCTGAGCTGCAGGGAGGACATGGACTGTGAGCTGCCCACACTGCACTGACATCCACAGCAGAGTTTGTTTACTTCTTGCAGCAGAGACAGAGGGCTGGTCCCATGCAAACTGAGCTGCAAGGAGCACTGGGAGTTGTAGTTTTCCATTCTGCAGTCAGCACATTCTTAACCCTCTCATTGCTAGAAGTTACGATTTTTTTTTTTTTAAATGGAAACAAAAGGACCCCTTGTCAAAAGCCGAGCTTATAAATATGCAGATGTAACATGCAGCAGAGAAGCTGGGGCTTGGTCATTAGCATAAATGCAAATAGGCCAGAATTTCTACACAAATATCCTAAAAAACACAACTTGTCAAAAGTCAAGATTTCTGGATACAAAATTTCGGCTGCATACTCAGGAGTTCGGTGCAGCATTGTATTCAGAATGTTGTTTATTATATCTTCTATTCTGATACTGTGTTTACTTTTGTTGCTTTTCTTCCTCTGACCACAGTGGTTTGTGGGGTTGGACGAGACACCACAGAATCCTTTGTTACACATTTGACATAAGGGCCTACATCCAACACTGACATTGGGGGATTTTTTGCCTCTGGGGTCTCTCATCCATTCAAGTTATTTTACAAGTAGGACTGATGGTATGTGACCTGTGTGGGATGATAGCATCTGAGGGGGTCTCAGTTCTTCTGTAGGGCTCCTGGGGCCACAGCGCAACACTGCTTGGTCTTACAACTGCTCTTTGGTTCTCAGGTCTGTGCATCATGTAATGTTACAGGACTGCAGTTGTTGCTGTGAGTATTGCGCCAAGTGTGAACATGCACCTTCCTTTTCTGGTTTTGATGAGACGTCTAACAAACACTTATTTCAGGGGACTTAATAAAATCAGGCAGAAAAATTTCATTTATACAATTGTTTGCCCCATAGACACCACATTGTGGCCAGATCCCATTGCCACCAGTGGACAGATATACATGTGGCATGGCAGGATTGTAGTGACCGGTAGGTGTGCCCTTCCTCACCCCATCTCAGGCCACCATTATTATTGGTAAAGAAGGTACAGTGGGTACAGAAAGTATTCAGACTCCATTAAATTTTTCACTCTTTGTTTCATTGCTGCCATTTGGTAAATTCAAAAAAGTTCATTTTTTTCCTCATTAATGTGCACTCTGCCCCCATCTTTACTGAAAAAAAAATTAAGAAATGTTTGCAAATTTATTAAAAAAGAAAAACTGAAATATCACATGGTCATAAGTATTCAGCCCCTTTGCTCAGACACTCATATTTACGTCACATGCTGTCCATTTCCTTGTAATCCTCCTTGAGATGGTTCTACTCCTTCATTAGAGTCCAGCTGTGTGTAATTACACTGATAGGACTTGATTTGTAAAGGCGCACACCTGTCTATATAAGACCTCACAGCTCACAGTGCATGTCAGACCAAATGAGAATCATGAGGTCAAAGGAACTGGCCAAGGAGCTCAGAGACAGAATTGTGGCAAGGCACAAATCTGGCCAAGGTTACAGAAGAATTTCTGCAGTACTCAAGCTTCCTAAGAGCACAGTGGCCTCCATAATCCTTAAATGGAAGAAGTTTGTGACCACCAGAAGTCTTCCTAGACCTGGCCGTCCAGCCAAACTGAGCAATCGTGGGAGAAGAGCCTTGGTGAGAGAGGTAAAGAAGAACCCCAAGATCACTGTGGCTGAGCTCCACAGATGCAGTAGGGAGATGGGAGAAAGTTCCACAAAGTCAAGTATCACTGCAGCCCTCCACCAGTCCCGGCCTTTATGGCAGAGTGGCCCGACGGAAGCCTCTCCTCAGTGCCAGACATATGAAAGCCGCATAGAGTTTACTAAAAAACACATGAAGGACTCCCAGACTATGAGAAATAAGATTCTCTGGTCGGATGAGACGAAGATAGAACTTTTTGGTGATAATTCTAAGCGGTATGTGTGGAGAATACCAGGCACTGCTCATCACCTGCCCAATACAATCCCAACAGTGAAACATGGTGGAGGCAGCATCATGCTATGGGGTGTTTTTCAGCTGCAGGGACAGGACGACTGGTTGCAATTGAAGGAAACATGAATGCGGCCAAGTACAGAGATATCCTGGATGAAAACCTCTTCCAGAGTGCTCTGGACCTCAGACTTGGCCGAAGGTTCACCTTCCAACAAAACAATGACCCCAAGCACAC
This sequence comes from Oophaga sylvatica, assembly GCA_033576555.1. NCBI lineage: Eukaryota > Metazoa > Chordata > Amphibia > Anura > Dendrobatidae > Oophaga > Oophaga sylvatica. The sequence continues at coordinate 596,962,925 of JARQOD010000003.1, forward strand.
AGCTAAAATAACAAAGGAGTGGCTTCAGAACAACTCTGCGACCATTCCTGACTGACCCAGCCAGAGCCCGGACCTAAACCCAACTGAGCATCTCTGGAGAGACCTGAAAATGGCTGTCCACCAACGTTCACCATCCAACCTGACGGAACTGGAGAGGATCTGCCAGGAAGAATGGCAGAGGATCCCCAAATCGAGGTGTGAAAAACTTGTTACATCATTCCCAAGAAGACTCATGGCTGTACTAGCTCAAAAGGGGCTTCTACTCAATCCTGAGCAAAGGGTCTGAATACTTATGACCATGTGATATTTCAGTTTTTCTTTTTTAAATAAATTTGCAAAAATTTCTACATTTCTGTTTTTTTCCCGTCAAGATGTGATGCAGAGTGTACATTAATGAGGAAAAAATGAGCTTTTTTGAATTTACCAAATGGCTGCAATGAAACAAAGAGTGAAAAATGTAAAGGGGTCTGAATACTTTCCGTACCCACTGTATGTGAGCACAGATTGGGGTTACCCCTCTCTTACCTATAAACTATGGACGCTTGGGTAGTCAATCAGATTCTTAAGTTTTCTTTCATTTTTTAAAACTACAAATTGGGAAGTTGGACATAAAGGGAAGTGAGATTAAAGGTCATAAATTATCTCAAGCAGGTCAGGAGGCTTCAGCTAAAGAGGAACCATGAGATTGTGTGACCACCACTCTCTGCGCCTCATGTGCAGACTGGGGGTCAGCAGGTTATTTTGAGGCATTTATTATTATTTCTATAGCACCATTGATTCCATGGTGCTGTACATGAGAAGGGGTTACATCAAATATCACTTACAGTAAACAAACTAAGAATGACAGATTGATACAGAGGGGAGAGGACCCTGCTCTTTCGGGCTTACATTCTACAGGATGGTGGGGAAGGAGGCAGTAGGTCGGGGGTTGCAGTAGCTCCAATGATGTTGAGGTGGCCGCGTGGTCATAACAGGTTGTAGCTTTTTTGAAGAGGTGGGTTTTCAGGTTCCGTCTGAAGGATCCGAGTGTGGTTGATAGTCGGACGTGTTGGGGCAAATAATTCCAGAAAATGGGGGATATTAGTGAGAAGTCTTGGAGGCGATTAGGTGAGGAGCGAATAAGTGTGGAGGAGAGAAGGAGGTCTTGGGAGGATCGGAGATTACGTGAGGGAAGGTATCTGGAGATTAGTTCGGAAATATACGGAGGAGACAGGTTATAGATGGCCTTGTAGGTCAGTGTTAGTAGTTTTAACTGGATACGCTGGGAAATTGGGAGCCAGTGAAGGGATTTGCAAAGAGGGGAAGCGGAGGAGTAGCGAGGAGAGAGGTGGATTAGTCGGGCAGCAGAGTTAAGGATGGACTGGAGTGGTGCGAGGGTGTTAGCAGGGAGGCCACAGAGGAGGATGTTGCAGTAGTCAAGGCGGGAGATGATGAGGGCATGCACAAGCATTTTGGTAGAGTGAGGGTTGCGGAAAGGATGGATTCTGGAAATATTTTTGAGCTGGAGGTGACAGGAGGTGGCGAGAACTTGGATGTGCAGTTTGAAGTACTGGGAGAGTCAAGGGTTACTCCGAGGCAGTGGATTATCGGTACAGGGGAAAGTGTGATTTAATTTATTGTGATAGATCAGGTAGGGAAAGTATGCGAGATGGAGGAAAGATTTGTACACATTGAGCTTGAGGAAGCAAGAGGAGAAGAAGGAGGATATGGCTGATAGACAAATTAGGATTCTGAAGAGCAGAGAGGTGACGTCTGGGCCAGAGAGGTAGATCTGAGTGTCATCAGCATATAGATGGTCCTGGAAGCCATGAGACTTTATGAGTGGTCCCAGAACAAGGGTACAGATGGAGAAGAGAAGGGGTCCTGAAACAGAGCCTTGGGGACCCCAACAGAGAGAGGGTGGGATGAGGAGGTAGTGTGGGAGTGGGAGACGCTGAATGTGCGGTTGGAAAGGTATGAGGAGATCCAGGATAGGGCAAAGTCTTTGACACCAAAGGAAGAGAGGATCTGTAGTAGGAGGCAGTGGTCACCTGTGTTGAAGGCAGAGGACAGGTCTAGAAGGAGGAGTATAGAGTATTGTCCTTTAGCTTTGGCTGTAAGTAGGTTGTTAGTAATTTTGGTCAGGGCTGTCTCAGTGGAATGGTGGGGACGGAAGACGGATTGTAGGTTGTCGAAGAGCGAGTTAGATGCAAAGTGAGAGGAAAGCTCAGCGTGGATGTGCTGCTCCAGGAGTTTGGAAGCAAATGGGAGCAAAGATATGGGGCAATAGCTGGACATAGTGCTCGGGTCAAGGGATGGTTTTTTGAGGATAGGCGTGATTGTGGCATGTCTGAAAGCAGAAGGGAAGGTACCAGAAGTTAGTGATAGGTTGAAGAGGTGGGTTAGGAATGGGATAAGTTTGGTGTTGAGGTTGGAGAGGAGGTGGGATGGGAAGGGGTCAAGTGCACGAGTGGGAGGCATGAGAAAACCTATTTACTATTACAGTAGAACTTAATAGAAGCGATCAAATAGATTCACAGGACCCCGAGCCGGCAGGCATATTGGTGGGGTGGTTGGTAGCCTCTGTACCAGAGTCTGGAAATCTCCTAAGGACTCATTGAGAAGTCTGATTTTTTTTCGAGAAAATCAGATAATTTATTCTGATCAATGGTTGAGTTTAATCAGAGTGTGTTCCGAGAGTCCTCTGACTTTCTCATACATGGAGAAATTAAAGAAACAACACAATTTCTTCACCTTCTCCATTCTGACAGTTCATGACAATCAGACCGCACATGGATGTAATCTGAGTGCAATACAATTTTTTTCATGAACTTATTGACTTGCATTGCCCCTTGGATCAAAATCGGACAAGTCCCCAATATTTTCTGCAGACCACTCAGTCCAAGGTGAAAAAAAAAAAATCAGACATGTGAATGTCCCCATAGACTGTCATAGGTGCAAGTGCTATTTGTGAACATCACAGATAACGCGCAAAAATCAGATTTCTGAAGGAGGCCTAAGGGTATGTTTCCACGTTCCGGAATACATCCGGAATAGCTGCGGATTGAACGCTGCGTACAGCGGCAGCGTTTAATCCGCAGCGTCCAGATGTTACAGCATAGAGGAGGGGATTTGAAGAAATCCCGTCTCCACTATGCGTAGTAAAACGCGGGTGACACACCCATGAATCCGGACATGCGGCGCGTCTTTTTAGACCGCAGCACGTCTGTTTACCTTGCGGAGACTGAGCGTAACACAGTCCTATGTATAGGATGCTGTGATTCCGCATGTGTACAATGAACATTAGCGGAATCACTGCGCGTAGAAAGGGGGGGGGCGATTTGGGCGGAGCGGGCTTTCCGCTGCGTCCAAAACGCCGGCATTCCAGAATGTGGAGACGTACCCTAACTGCTGGACTCCTGGTGCCTCTTCTGATTAGTAGGCTCGGCACAAAGACAACCAACGTGGCTGCTGCACCAGGGTCCTACACATCCATCTGCAGCACTTAACATGTACAGACAATAAAGACATTACAGATTAACAAGAATCACATAAATCAGCAAATACCAAGAGGAATGAGGGCCCTGCTGCTCACAGCTACAATCCATGAGGAAATAAGGGAGACACGAAAGGTGGATGGTAACAATTGCTTTCATTGTACGGTGCAGCCATCAGTGTAATAAACAGGTGTTCACGTAATGCTGCATGAACCGGTAACCATCCAGTGTGTGTAATAGATAAGTATGTTGAGGCACTAGGCCGTCTGAAGAAATGCGTTTAGGCCATACTTAAAACTGTGGTTATTGGCGTTGAAGTTTCCTTGGTAGCATATTCCAAAGAACTGGCGCAGCACGTGAGAAGTCTTGGAGACGGAAGTGGGAGGTTCGGATTATTGAGGATGCTAACCTCAAAATCATTAGCAGAGCGGGGGCACGGGTAGGGTGGTAGACTGAGACAAGGGAGGCGATGTAGGGTGGTGCTGAGCCATGGAGTGCTTTGTGGGTGAGGGTGATAAGTTTATATTGAACGCTGTAAGGGATGGACAACCAGTGCAATGACTGGCACAGGGTGGAGGCATCGGTGTAGCGGTATAGCATTGCTTATAGACACGAGAACAATATTCTGCCTCTAGAATCAGTCACCGCTCAATATATCATTTACTAGTGGAACTTTCTGGAGAGTTCGGAGTTTGGCACATGCTTGTCCAATACATTTAGCAAAATCCATTGGCTAAAAACGTCCGACCGGTCACCACAAGCCCAGTCATGACAATTTATTGGTGTGTCCTAATATCCAAAAAACGCAGTTCTACTCCAATAAGTGAAAAATATAAGTGCAAATCCATTAGCAACGTCTCAGTTCTTCCTGGAACCTTTGTGATCCAAGTCAGTAACCATGGGGGTAGCGGCAGCGGTGACACCGGGGGTAGAGGCAGCGGTGACACCGGGGGGTAGAGGCAGCGGTGACACCGGGGGGTAGAGGCAGCGGTGACACCGGGGGGTAGAGGCAGCGGTGACACCGGGGGTAGAGGCAGCGGTGACACCGGAGGGTAGAGGCAGCGGTGACACCAGGGGGTAGAGGCAGCGGTGACACCGGGGGGTGAGGCAGCGGTGACACCGGGGGGTAGAGGCAGCGGTGACCCGGGGGGTAGAGGCAGCGGTGACACCGGGGGGTGGAGGCAGCGGTGACACCGGGGGGTGGAGGCAGTGTGACACCGGGGGGTAGAGGCAGCGGTGACACGGGGTCCTGAGGTGGCCACGATCCAATCTACCCTTATATTTGGGACAAGGTCTATCCCATTGTTGCTCCATATTACTGTAGGCCTCTGCTGCACCCGTCCTGACCACAACGGTGATTGTATGATTTTTTGTTTGTCATCAATTTGACCAAAAAGATCCTCAGGGCCTCAGTTTAGCCTCCGTTTTGGTAACCAATGGCCACAAGATCTTGTCCTTCCTGCTCGAGCCTCTTCTGATTAGTAGGTCCAGGGTGATGTCATCATTGCGGGGTGATTCACAGATGACATCATGCCAGACCTACCAATCAGAAGGGAATCGAAGAAGGTAGAAAAAGATTCAGAGGACCATGGTCTGAGACCCACGGACCACCGTAATGGCAGCTGAACCAGGGCCTGAGAATCCTCTATCATCTATTATAACAGGATCACATAAATATATATATTTTTTTTTTTTTACTTAAAAATGATTATCCGCTTTGGATCAAGTAATTACCATTTCTGGAGGCTCTCTCCAGCTCCAGACGAGCAGCACCACAGAGTCTGCCCCCTCACCCCATATGACCCAGCACAGTGACGAGAGGTCACCCCCTCACAAGTCTTTTGTCCACCGCAAATAAGTCCTGTCGCTTTAAAGCAAGAGGATGATGTCATCAGCCTAGAGAACAATCAGGTCCCGCCCCTCAGCAGAGCTCAGCAACCGCCTACATCACGGAGTCGGCTGCGCTCTGATTGGTGGACAGTTAATACCTGTCCTGCCTTTCTTCACAGATAGCCAATAGAAAAGCAGCCATTGGCTCCATGTGGAAACCACGTGTGCGGAGAGGAAGTGCAGGTCGTGTGATGCTGCGAGAGCACCTGAGACTAGTGCGGGACGGGACACGTGACTGCTGATACAATGTAGCAAGTGCGGACGGAACGTTGCATGTGCAATCAGCGGGGGGGGGGAGGTTCTAAATAATGAGCTGAGCTGGAGATTCTACACACAGTCCATCCAGGGAGAGTTACACATGAGGACATGGGCACAAAGATGTCACATGGCCTGAATACATAGATAAGGGACAGCAGGAAACCTGCCACCTCTAAAAACTCTGAAATATGAATCTAGTTATCTGGAGGGGAGTGTAGCGTTATACCTGGGGGATCCCTCTCTCTGGGAGACAGCTTGAATCACCCAGCTTTCCCAGGAACAGAGGAGACCAAGATATATTTGTATTTCACTGTGATTTGAGGACAATGTTTCCTGGAGATTTATTGGTGAAAATCCCTTTAAGTGATAGAACTTTGAGCTCCAAAGTTTTCTAAAGTAGAAGTCAAGTATAAGCAGAGCAGGCTGTGCTCCTGTACACCAGTATATACTCCAATATATAACACCAATATATACACCAGCACACACCAGTATATACACCAATATATACACCAGTACACACCAGAATATACACCAGTATACACACCAGTATATAACACCAATATATACACCAGCACACACCAGTAATACTCCAGCATATACACCAGTATATAACACCAATATATACACCAGCACACACCAGTATATACACCAGTATACACCAGTATAACACACAGCACACAACAGTATATACCTCCAGCACACACCAGTATACACACAGTATATACTACCAGCACACACCAGTATTACACCAGCATATACACCAGTATATAACACCAATATATACACCAGCACACACCAGTATATACACCAGTATACACCAGTATATACACCAGTATACACCAGCACACACAGTATATACACCACACTAACACCAGTATATACACCAGTATACACCAGCACACACCAGTATATACCAATATATACACCAGTACACACCAGAATATACACCAGTATACACACCAGTATATACACCATATACACCAGCACACACCAGTATATACTCCAGCATATACACCAGTATATAACACCAATATATACCAGTCACCACCAGTATATACACCAGTACACAACCAGTATATACCAGTATATACTCCAGCACACACAGTATATACACCAGCACACAACAGTATACACCAGTATATACTCCAGCATACACCAGACAGTATATACACCAGTATATACTCCAGATATACCAGCATACACCAGTATATACTCCAGCATACACCAGTATATACAGCATATACACCAGCATACACCAGTATATACTCCAGCATACACCAGTATAACTCCACATATACCAGTATATACACCAGTATGTAGCTATAGAACCTGACCCCAAGGACGACTTTATTCTCCACAGACACAATGCCGGTGGATTGTAAGCCACATCTGGACAGACAGTCTTTGTACACAGCAGAACAGGGAGGGTGGAGTCTGTGCAGCTGCACCGGAGCACTCACTGCAGGGGTTAATCTACAGTCAGATGGAGCAGAGGAATACGTGCTATGCGGGTGGAAATCTGCTCTGAGAGACCCCGCTCACTGACCCCAAGCAGTGATGAGCCGGGATTAAGTTTAACACCAATATATACAGTTTATTCGTGGAATATATTTATTCTAACACTGAAGTTCTGTATTCTGCACAGAGGGGGCTTTACTGGAGACCCCCGAAGGCCATGTGAGGATGATGATGGTCACTCCTCACACTGCCCCCACAGATACTGTGCACGTGATGGTGACAGGGCTGGCGATTAACCCCTTAAATGCAGGGCCAGGATGCCTCCGCAGACGGCAGGGGCCCTTCCCTGTACTGCACACTTCATAGTGATGTAATGGTGGGAGTTATAATCTGCTCCTGTCTTGCACATTACACTGGGGCTGATACATTCTCCTATAATAACCACGACCTTATATCAGACCACTGTGCCCCTTCTAGGTGCCTGGATTAACGCTGCAGGCTGCAGTGAATACCCCAGATGGGTGGGCAGATTACACCCGCGGGCACTGAGGGCTCTTTGTGTCCTGATGACACGTGCAGGGCCAGCAGACAATAAACCCCCAGGCACAGTCACTGCCCTGATGCCCATGACACCCCAGATACTGACTAATGCCCCCCACAAGTGAATGGCGCAAACAGCACATCTATAAGGGAATACAGTATATACACATGGGAATACAGTACACAGCACATCTAGAAGGGAAATCAGCACCCAGAATATGTACATGTGAGGTCCACGACCCATAGAGGAGTTACACATAGTATCAGAGCAAAGAGCAGAGGGGAATGCTAGCAGCAAGCACACATGTAGGGGCAGATCACACAGTATCACACATGTAGGGGCAGATCACATAGTATCACACATGTACGGGCAGAACACATAGTATCACACATGTAGGGCAGATCACATAGTATCACACATGTAGGGGCAGATCACATAGTATCACACATGTAGGGGCAGATCACACAGTATCACACATGGTAGGGCAGATCACAAGTATCACACATGTAGGGCAGAACACACAGTATCACACATGTAGGGGCAGATCACACAGTATCACACAGGTAGGGGCAGATCACACAGTATCACACATGTAGGAGCAGATCACATAGTATCACATGTAGGGGCAGATCACATAGCATCACACATGTAGGGGCAGAAACACAAGTATCACACATGTAGGGGCAGATCACACAGTATCACACAGTAGGGCAGATCACACAGTATCACACATGTAGGGCAGATCACATAGTATCACACATGTAGGGAGACAGTATCACACAGTGGGCAATCACACAGTATCACACATGTAGGGGCAGATCACACAGTATCACACATGTAGGGGCAGATCACATAGTATCACACATGTAGGGGCAGATCACACAGTATCACACATGTAGGAGCAGATCACACAGTATCACACATGTAGGAGCAGATCACACAGTATCACACATGTAGGAGCAGATCACACAGTATCACACAGTAGGGCAGATCACACAGTATCACACATGTAGGAGCAGATCACACAGTATCACACATGTAGGGGCAGATCACACAGTATCACACATGTAGGAGCAGATCACACAGTATCACACATGTAGGAGCAGATCACAAGTATCACACATGTAGGGGCAGAATCACATAGTATCACACATGTAGGGGCAGATCACACAGTATCACACATGTAGGAGCAGATCACACAGTATCACACATGTAGGGCAGATCACATAGTATCACACAGTAGGGCAGATCACACAGTATCACACATGTAGGAGCAGATCACACAGTATCACACATGTAGGAGCAGATCACAAGTATCACACATGTAGGAGCAGATCACATAGTATCACACATGTAGGAGCAGATCACATAGTATCACACAGTAGGAGCAGATCACAAGTATCACACATGTAGGAGCAGATCACATAGTATCACACATGTAGGAGCAGATCACACAGTATCACACATGTAGGAGCAGATCACACAGTATCACACATGTAGGGGCAGATCACACAGTATCACACAGGTAGGAGCAGATCACACAGTATCACACATGTAGGAGCAGATCACACAGTATCACACATGTAGGGGCAGATCACACAGTATCACACAGTAGGGCAGATCACAGTATCACACAGTAGGAGCAGATCACAAGTATCACACATGTAGGAGCAGATCACACAGTATCACACATGTAGGAGCAGATCACATAGTATCACACAGTAGAAAGCAGATCACACAGTGGATCACAGTATCACATGTAGGGCAGATCACACAGTATCACACATGTAGGGCAGATCACACAGTATCACACATGTAGGAGCAGATCACACAGTATCACACATGTAGGGCAGATCACACAGTATCACACATGTAGGAGCAGATCACACAGTATCACACATGTAGGGCAGATCACACAGTATCACACAGTAGGAGCAGATCACATAGTATCACACAGTAGGAGCAGATCACACAGTATCACACATGTAGAGCAGATCACACAGTATCACACATGTAGGAGCAGATCACACATATCACACATGTAGGGCGATCACAGTATCACACATGTAGGGCAGATCACATAGTATCACACATGTAGGAGCAGATCACATAGTATCACACATGTAGGAGCAGATCACACAGTATCACACATGTAGGAGCAGATCACATAGTATCACACATGTAGGAGCAGATCACACAGTATCACACATGTAGGAGCAGATCACATAGTATCACACATGTAGGAGCAGATCACACAGTATCACACAGTAGGAGCAGATCACACAGTATCACACAGTAGGAGCAGATCACACAGTATCACACATGTAGGCAGATCACAGTATCACACATGTAGGAGCAGATCACATAGTATCACACATGTAGGGCAGATCACATAGTATCACCACAGTACCCATGTAGGCAGATCATCACATAGGCAGACAGTACACCAGTAGGAGATCACGTATCACACAGTAGGAAACACAGTAACAGAGGAGACCATGTATCATGGCAGATCCCTGTAGGCAGACACAAGTATCACATGAGGCAGATCACAAGTATCAACAGTGGGCATCACAAGTATCACACAGTAGGGCAACAGTATCACACAGTAGGCAAACAAGTATCACAATGTAGGCAGACACAGTATCCATGTAGGGCAGACACAAGTATCCATGTAGGGCAGATCATGTATCCACAGTAGGCAGAACACAGTATCACCATAGAGCAACACAGTATCACAATGTGAGCAGACACAGTATCACACATGTAGGACAGATCACACAGTATCACACAGTAGGGCGACACAGTATCAACATTAGGGCAGATCACAGTATCACCATGTGAGCAACACAGTACACAGTAGGAGCAGATCACAAGTATAAGTAGGGCAAACAGTATCACAGTAGGAGAGATCACAAGTATCACAGTAGGAGGATCACATAGTATCACACATGTAGGAGCAACACAAGTATCACACATGTAGAGCGATCACAAGTATCCAAGTAGAGCAGACACAGTATCACCAGTAGGCATCACAAGTATCACAAGTAAGCAGATCACAGTATCAACAGTAGGGCAGACACACGTATCACACAGTAGGCAGACACAAGTATCACACAGTAGGAGCAATCACAAGTATCACGTAGGAGCAGATCACAAGTATACATGTAGGCAGACACAAGTATCACAGTAGGGAGATCACTACCAGTAGAGAGATCACAAGTATCACACAGGTAGGGCAGACACAAGTATCCACAGTAGGAGCAGTACAGTACAACATGTAGGCAGAACAAGATCAACAGTAGGAGCAGACACAAGTATCACAGTAGGGCAATCAGACAACATGTAGAGCAGATCACACAGTATCACACAGTAGGGCAGATCACACAGTATCACACGTAGGAGATCACAATATCACACAGTAGGCAGATCACAAGTATCAACAGTAGGCAGATCACACAGTATCACAAGTAGGGCAGATCACAGTATCACATAGGGCAGATCACACAGTTCACACAGTAGGAGCAGATCACAAGTATCACACATGTAGGGAGATCACAGTATCCCAGTAGGGCAGATCACAAGTAACACATGTAGGCGATCACATAGTATCACAGTAGGGCAGATCCAAGATACAGTAGGAGCAGATCACAGATCCCAGTAGGAGCAGATCACAAGATCACACATGTAGGGCAGATCACAAGTATCACACATGTAGGAGCAGATCACAAGTATCACACATGTAGGAGCAGATCACAAGTATCACACAGTAGGAGCAGATCACATAGTATCACACATGTAGGAGCAGATCACAAGTATCACACATGTAGGAGCAGATCACACAGTATCACACATGTAGGAGCAGACACACAGTATCACACAGTAGGAGCAGATCACACAGTATCACACAGGTAGGAGCAGATCACACAGTATCACACAGTAGGAGCAGATCACACAGTACAACACATGTAGGGCAGATCACATAGTATCAACATGTAGGGCAGATCACAAGTATCACAGTAGGAGCAGATCACAAGTATACACAGTAGGAGCAGATCACAAGTATCACCATGTAGGGCAGATCACAAGTATCCACATGTAGGGGCAGATCACAAGTATCACACATGTAGGAGCAGATCACAAGTATCACACAGTAGGCGACAAGATCACACAGTAGGGCAGATCACAGTATCACACAGTAGGAGCAGATCACACAGTATCACACATGTAGGGGATCACTAGTATCACAAGGTAGAGAAGATAACAGATCACACAGAGGGCAGCAATAGTACACACAGGGCAGATCACACGTATCACCATGTAGGAGCAGATCACACAGTATCACACAGGTAGGGCAGACACACAGTATCACACAGTAGGGCAGATCACAAGTATCACACAGTAGGAGCAGATCACACAGACACAAGTAGGCAGATCACACAGTATCACACAGGTAGGGGCAGACACATAGTATCACACAGTAAAGACAATATCACACAGTAGGAGCAGATCACAGTAACACAGTAGGGCAGACACATACACAGTAGAAGCAATACACATGTAGAATCACAGTATCACAGTAGAGCAGATACACAGTATCAACAGTAGGCAGATCACAGTATCACACAGTAGAGAACACAAGTATCACACAGTAGGAGAGAACAAGATCACACAGTAGGAGCAGATCACACAGTATCACACATGTAGGAGCAGATCACAGTATCACACAGTAGGAGCAGAACACATATCACACAGTAGGAGCAACAAAGTATCACACAGTAGGAGCAGATCACAGTATCACAAGTAGGACACACAAGTATCCACGAGGAGAACATAGATCACACATGGCAGAAAGTATCACACATAGAATACATAACACAAGACACATAGAAACAGTAGAGAACATATCCAGGAGCAGAACAACGTAGAACAGTAGAGCAAGAACATAAATCACATAGACCATAGAGACACACAGTACACATAGAGATCACAATACAACAGAGGACAAAACATCACACAAGAGAGACACAAGTATCACACAGAGGGCAGAACACAGATCACACAGTAGAGCACACAAGTTCACACAGTAGGAGCAGAACAATAGTATCACACAGTAGGAGCAGAACACGTACACTAGAGCAGACAAATACACAGGTAGGAGCAAACACATGTACACACAGGAGAAGATCACACATACACACATGTAGGAGCAGATCACAAGTATCACACAGGTAGGAGCAATCACATAGTATCACACATGTAGGAGCAGATCACATAGTATCACAGTAGGGGCAATCACATAGTATCAAAGTAGAGCAGATCCACACAGACATACACAGTAGGAGCAATATCACACAGGTAGAGCAACACAAGTAGGAGCAGAAACACAGTAACACAAGTAGGCAGATCACATAGTACACACATGTAGGAGCAGAACACACAGTATCACAAGTAAGAGACACAAAAGACACACATAGTACACAGAGAAGATCACATATTCAAGTAGGAGCAACACAGTACACACATGTAGGAGCAGATCACAAGTATCACACAGTAGGAGCAAACACATAGTATCACACATGTAGGAGCAACACACAGTATCACACATGTAGGAGCAGCAATCACAAAGTATCACACAATAGGAGCAACAATATCACACATGTAGGAGCAGATCACATAGTATCACACATGTAGAGCAGATCACATAGTATCACACATTAGGAGCAGATCACAAGATCACACAGTAGGAGCAGACACATAGTATACACATGTAGGAGCAGACACACAGTACCACATGTAGGAGCAGATCACATAGTATCACATAGGAGCAGATCACATAGTATCACATGTAGGAGCAGACACAAGTATCACACAGGTAGGAGCAGATCACAAGTATCACAGTAGAGCAGATCACATAGTATCACACAAAAGGAGCAGATCACATAGTATCACACAGTAGGGCAGATCACAAGTACACAGGTAGGCAGATCACACAGTATCACACAGTAGGAGCAGATCACAATAAA
>JARQOD010000003.1:596976673-596997524 GCA_033576555.1 Oophaga sylvatica
AAACCATTTCGTAAAAAAATAAAATAAAAAAGCAAAATTATACTTACCAATCCGATGTACAGTCAGGTCCACGCTGTAATCCATCAGAAAGGGTTAACGGTTACGTTGCAGGGAGATAATTCTGTCCCCTAGCTGTAACCCCCTGAATGAATTAAGTTCCTCTACCACAGAAAGTAGAGGAATAGATTCAATGAATGGAGCTTAATTGATTTTTTGGCAATTTAACTGTAGTGACCTGACCTAAAGGGAAAGTGGACACAATAAATTAAGCTTCATTCATAAAAACATCCTCTCCTGTCGCCAGGAGAGGAACTTATTCATTCAGGGCTTGAGTAGCATGCAGGATTACTTGCACTGTTTGGGCTCAAAGCTAGTTAACCCTTTGTGAAGGATTACAAGCGTGGGACGTGACAGATTGCCAGATAGGTAAGATAATGTTGTTTTATTATTTTATATTTATTTTAAAAGAACAAGGGCTTCGAACGGTTAAGAGTGAAATAAAAGATGGTCAAAATATGTGTTTTTATTTCATTAAAATTATTTATTCTTAAAGTGTGTGTGTGGTTTTTTTATTTACTTCAATAGGATTATATAATTGATAGTTGTCTAATTGACAGCTCTCAATTATTAACCTGCCTTAAGGTCACCTTTCAATACTAAGGTGACATTAAGGTGAGATTATTAACCCATTCACCACCGCTACAGGGCAATGGGAATAGACGGGCAAAGTGCCAGAAAGGGCGAATCTAATTATAGATTTGCCCTTTCTGGGGTGTCTGGGGCAGATGTTAGTAGCCAGGGGGGGCACAAAAAAAAAGTACCCTCCCTAGGCTGTTATTATCTGCCCCCACTCGCTTGCTTTGTCTGTCTGGTGGAGAAAATACAGCGGGAGCCCACGCATTTTTTTTTCAACGAAATTACACCTTTAATTAACCCTACATGTCTGAAATTTTGCACAAATACACTCATGTAATTGTAAGTTCTAAACAAATATCAAAATACAGGAAATGACATGGTTAACTGTGTGGAAACAATGTATCATTTCATGTCGGCTTCTGTGATTTCACAAAAGCCGGCAATTGAATTAGCGGCTATAACAGTATGTAGAAGTCTAGGAACTATAAATATATGTATATATACATGTCACAATGACATGTAATATATATATATATATATATATATGTGTTCTATGTGTATATATCTATTCTTTTTTTTGTGATTGAAATACTATTCTTTTGGATCCATTATATGTCAGTTTTGCAAGCCTGCGAGAAAATCTCGCAAGTCGGATGAAAATCGGATGTTACAAGGTACACACACATGCGACTAAATCGCATCTTTGAAGGAAAATCGGATGCCAGAAGGATGTGTGATGTTTGCATTTTGATCCGACAATCGACCGTCTAAAACGGACCGATTTTTTGTCGTTGTGTGTGACGCCGGCCTAAAACTCATTGTTTTTGATCGCCTGAAGAAAACTGTGTGCACAGGAAGAAATCCACAGCAATTCTGCATCCAGATTTACAGGCGTCCCCCCACCTATGTGTGGATTTACCCATACAAGATCAGGCGGCTCCGGGGGGGGGGGGGACACAGGATTAATGGCTCATCAGTAGGATGAAGAGACGATGTCCAGGATGGATTTCACACACACCGGGGATCATCATTGTAACAAAGCCCAAACACAATAGGGAAGAGGCAGAAGCAGAAATATCTTCTGTGTATGGGGGTCTCCTATGTCAGGGAAAAGCCACAATCCAGCACTGGGAGTTCACACACTCAACCTTTAGATCTCATGGATGATTGCTGTCAAGTGGACAACGCACTCCCACCTCAGACACTGCATGCTCAGACCGTCTGACCCGTACTTGTGTTTTCAGTATCAAGAAGGTAATAAGCAGATTCAGTCATCCACTGCAATCTGTCCCTTCCTCCAAACTCCTCTGTCTACCTTCCCCAGGTTCTTCCCTGTCCCCCGTTTCCTCCAGGCTCCCTCTCTCCTCCTTCCCCCAGACTTCCTCTCTCTTCCTTCCTCCAGGTTCCCTCTTCCTCCTTCCTCCAGGCTCCCTCTCCTCTTCCTTCTCTCCCTCCTTCCCCAGACTCCCTTTCTCCTCCTTCCTCCAGGTTCCCTCTGTCCTCCTCCCCCAGGCTCCCTCTCTCCTCCTTCCCCAGACTCCCTCTCGCCTCCTTCCCCCAGACTCCCTCTCGCCTCCTTCCCCCAGGCTCCCTCTCCCTCCCAACTCTCTCCTCCTTCCCCAGGCACCCTCTCTCCTCCTTCCCCCAGACTCCCTCTCTCCTCCTTCCCCCAGACTCCCTCTCTCCTTCCCCAGACTCCCTCTCTCCTCCTTCCCCCAGACTCCCTCTTCCTCCTTCCCCAGGCTCCCTCTCTCCTCCTTCCCCCAGGCTCCTCTCTCCTCCTCCTTCTCTCCTCCTCCCCCAGGCTCCCTCTCTCCTCCTTCCCCCAGACTCCCTCTCGCCTCCTTCGCCCAGACTCCCTCTCGCCTCCTTCCCCCATGCTCCTCTCTCTCCTCCTACCTCTCTCCTCCTTCCCCCAGGCTCCGCTCTCCTCCTTCCCCCAGACTCCCTCTCTCCTCCTTCCCCCAGACTTCCTCTCTCTTCCTTCCTCCAGGCTCCCTCTCTCCTCCTTCCTCCAAGCTCCCTCTCTCCTCCTTCCTCCAGGCTCCTCTCTCCTCCTTCCCCATCCTTCCCTCTCCTCCAGGCTCCCTCTCTCCTCCTTCCCCCAGGCTCCCTCTCTCCTCCTTCCCCCGACTCCCTCTCCTCCTTCCCCAGGGCTCCCTCTCTCCTCCTTCCCCCAGGCTCCCTCTCTCCTCCTTCCCCCAGGCTCCCTCTCCCTCCTTCCCCCAGGCTCCCTCTCTCCTCCTTCCCCCCCCCCCAGCTCCTCTCTCTCCCCCCTTCCCCCCAGACTCCCTCTCCTCCTCCTTCCCCAGGCTCCTCTGTCCTCCTCCCCCAGGCTCCCTCTCCTCCTCTCCCCCAGCTCCCTCTCCTCCCCCCAGCTCCTCTCTCTCTCCCCACTCCCTCTCTCCTCCTTCCCCCAGGCTCCTCTCTCCTCCTTCCCCAGGCTCCTTCTCTCCTCCCCCCCCCCAGCCCTCTCTCCCCTTCCGCTCCTCTCCCTCCCCCAGACTCCCTCTCTCTCCTAACTCTCTCCTCTTCCCCCAGGCTCCCTCTTCCTCCTCCCCAGGCTCCCTCTCTCCTCCTTCCCCCAGACTCCCTCTCTCCTCCTTCCTTCAGACTCCCTCTGGCCCATACAGACTCTTCTGCAAGTGTCCATTTTCCATGAGAACACAGGATTGGACATAGTGAGCCCCATGAGTCCGGTCCTTCTTTTCCCACCACCTGCCACTGGGGGGAGACTCCGGACACCCGCATACACAGTTGATGCCGATCCTGCCACGCTGGTGGGTTTGGCCGCCGTTCACATTTTGTGTATGGCCAGTATGTCATCCTCTCTTTTCAACAGAGACCCATGACTCCATGGCTGTAGGTGGCGTAGAAGCACATGGGGAGTCCGGAGGAATAATTGGAGGTAAAACGAGGGTTCAGCCAACAGCTACTGTAAGTGTTGGGGACTTGTTCAGCACATGATTAGGATGACTGGAGGGGTCCGATCTCTGGAACCCCCACTAATTCCAATTATGAAGGTATCCGCTTCAGCGCTTTATCCCTGTACAGCGGCGCTCCTGGCCGCTCACTTTGCGGGCTCCTACATGTGAACAGAGCAATGCAGGAAGGAAGGGGCCCTAGTGTTACACAAGCTCTGGGGCCCCTCCATCGCAGTATCAATGGGCTATTGTGTCGGCTGCACAGATCATAAAGTCAGAGCCTAATGATAGCCCATCTCTGCATTAGCTGTGAATATCCCTCTAAGTCTAAGGATTACAGGACCCCAGGAAAAAGCCTCCGACTTCAGGCCTCACCTTAGTGGTGGCAGGAACCACAAGAACCAAGTTCTCAATCCTGATCCCAAATGATCCGTCTTCATAGTAACCCGGCTCTAAGAAGTAAAAGATATAAAATGCATTATCTTACAGTCTCAGAAATTACTTTGCTTCCTCCCTTTGTCTCCGGTCACCTCCAGAGCTGCATTCACAATTCTGCTACCATAACCGAGTTCTGCAGTGCACTCCAGCAGCTGCATTGCATTCTGGCAGATACAGTTTTCTGTTTTTGCTATGGTTAGTGCCGGATGTGAAGACGACATCTCCAGGAATACACCTCGGCACTGCCTGCGCCGTACACGGGGGGACTGCAGAGTAACCGGAGCAGGGGCCAGCAGAGTTCTGAGCGCTGTTTCGGCTGTGACTAAAGCAGACGCGACATTGTACGGGGCTCATCTCACCGTCAGACAGAACCATGCCGGCTTCTAAGGGCTCGTCCGCAAACGTCTTGTAGCTGATGCCGCAGGGACCTTCGTGGACATTGAGGAAGGAGCCGACGCCGTGTCCGGTGCCGTGCAGATAATCCAGACCCGATTCCCACAATGCTGCGCGAGCAAAAGAGTCCAAGAGGTGTCCTGCAAGACAGTTGTGCAGCCGAGGTGATGACTGTCCACACTGGATGCAATTGTAGCAAACCCTCAGCTGTGCCCGGATATTACACTGGATATACAATGGAACGCTGGCAGCAAGTGAAGATGCTAAAAACTGGTGTAGTGACCAAAAGTGGGTCCCCAATAATGATCACCCCCCCAAAGATTGCCATTTACAGCCCCCGGGTGCAGTGACAGTCACATGGAGTGAAGGCAGCACCCAGCAGTCACGGACAGAGAGCGCCCGGAGCCCGTGAGGCCACACGTCACGTCTCAGCGAGCGCGGCGGATCGTAATCAGATAAATTAACGTTACGATAATTGGCAATAAAATTATTGTTCTGGAGCCTGAATTCCACCTCCGACATAATGAGATCCGGGAGATACATTGTACACGCGGCTCGTGTCCTAATTAGGAGGCGATTAGTTAACAGACGTCGTCCTAACTGTTTTCTTGCCATACTGAAATTGCTACAACGACGGAGGCGACAGGCGTGAAAGTCAAAAAGTAGCGAGAGGACGGAGAAAAGAAGATCTGAAGGCGTCTGTACATCGGGGTCTGTCTCCGCCGGCCAAGCAGAGCCCACGACGTGGCTACATGGCGGTCGTGCCCGCCCTCTGTTAGCGCCTCCTGGCAGCCCATCATTGTAAGATCACCCACCTCTGCCTATGATGTACATTACACGGACAGAACAACGCGTCCGTCTGAGCGACCGATGCACATCAGTAATGTGGAGCCAATGTCCACCGCACGGCCGGCCAGGTTCATTATTCCTCCAATTAATTCATAAAAATGTAGTTTTAGGTCTGCAGCTCCTCTGCAAACCTGTGTGTCTCCATGGTAACAGACAACAAACAAGCCCTGTGTAGTCAGATCCTGCAGACATTCTCCCTTCAACTCCATTAAAGCATCCACAGTGTAAGTGACGAGTGCACGATTGCTCAGGGACCCGACCCAGAGACCCCGACCAGTCCTAGGGGGTCCTGTATCCCACATTTAGGAGATGCCATAGTCACACATACACCTCTTCTTCTATTATCTATAGGAGTTCAGCGACCATCCCCCCTCAGTCCCATAGACCACCAATGCAGCGGGGGAGCAAACATATAACAACACCTCCTTGTAAATGGTAGACACCGGACCCAATTCTCAGAATGCCAGAGGGTCGCGTGGGTGTAACCGCTACCAGTCATACATTTATTACCCACCATATGGATATTGCTGGCGATCCAACCAAATATACTAGAGAGAAGAAGATACAGATGGAAGAGATCAAAACCTCCGGATCAGACTACACCGGGCGTTTGTTGTCTGTTACCATGGAGACGCATCCCTCTGCGCAAAGACTGCAGACGCAAAAGACGGATTTTGGTAAGAACTTACCTGTAAAATCCTTTTCAGCGAAGGAAGGAAGAGAGACACACTAGTCATTACTAGTGGGTAGGCGGAGCCCAGATGAGATAGACACCTCAGATTAAAAAGAGTGTTGACCGGCCCCTCCAGCTCGGGCTCCTCCTACTCAGCTCTCCAGTTGTACACAAGCTTAGGGAAGAGCAATATCACCAGCGGAGCAACATAACCCCTTCTGAAGGAATTCAGAGAAAAAAACACAAGAATACAGGTTATGCATGCATGTAGGCAAAAAACCACACAGTTCCAGGTACTACTCACTGGACCTGATCACTGCGATGAGCTGGCGATGCTGGAACAGAGCCTTAGCGCGTCGACCTCAGCCAGATAATCGCTATCAGAGAAGGATCACGCCGCATCTGAAAACATCAACACACTTCTGCCATGGGAGGGAGCTGTGTCTCTCTTCCTTCCTTGAAAAGGATTTTACATGTAAGTTCTTACCAAAATCCGTCTTTCAGCAGCAGATGGAAGGAAGAGAGCCACACTAGTCATTAGTAGTGGGACGTCCCAAAGCAGTCCAAAAATTAAGGGTGGGAAAAAAACCAAAATAGGCAGAAACCCAACAACCTAGATAAATGCGCAACAGGCGCCAAATACAAGTTAACTAGAACTTTAAACTACAGCCGCCTGCAGGACCCTACGTCCTAAGGCCGCAGCAGCGGAAGCACTGACGTCCACATTATAAAACTTTATAAACGTGTGGACGGAACGCCAGGACGCCGCTCGGCAGAGCTGAGCTGCCGAGGCCCCTTGATGAAAGGCCCACGAGGAAGCCACAGCCCTCGTGGAGTGAGCTCGAATCTTAATCGGGCAAGGTTCGCTTTTAAGTCGTAAGCCTCTAAAAAGGCCGACCGAAACAACGAGCTATAGAGTCCTTGGAAGCTCGTTGACCACGCTGACGACCTGCTGGAATCACAGAGAGTTCCGACTTCCGAAAATTTTGAGCAATAAACAAATAGAACTTCAAAGCCCGCACCAAATCCAATTTGTGCAAGGCCCGTTCCTTCGCATTCTTCGGCTCCGGACAGAGCGAGGGCAACACAATATCCTGGTTAATATGAAATTGTGACACCACCTTAGGTAGGAAGTCGCCCCGTGTGCGAAGTACTACGCGATCCGGGTGAAACTCCAGGAAAGGAGGCAAGCAAGAAAGAGCCGCCAACTCAGAAAAACCTTTCTCAAAAAGGTAACCGCCACTAGAAAGGCAACCTTCCAAGATAGCAAAGAAAAGCTAGCAGAGTCCATAGGCTCAAAAGGCCCATGTTGAAGAGCTTCCAATACAAGATTGAGCCGCCAAGGCGACACAGGTGCCTCCGCGGCGGAAACTGACGGGTTACTCAGCGAAAAAAGGAACGTACGTCCCTACGCGAGGCGATAGCCTTCCGAAAAGCAAAAGCAGGGCAGAACCTGACCCTTCAGAGTGCTAACTGCCAAACCCTTGTCCAGCCCGTACTGCAAAAGGCCAACAAATTGGGAATGGAAAGAATCCTCGGGTTCCTTGAAGAACCCGAACACCACAAAAAGAAGGCTTCCCAAGACTTTGTGATAAATCCTAGTAGTAGCCGGACCTCTGGCAGCCCGCAAAGTGGCAATGACTTTGGCTGAAAAACCTTGAAGGTCAATATTTCGGTCTCAAGAGCCACGCCGTCAAACGCAGAGACCTCAGGTCCGGATGACGAACGGGCCCTTGGGTTAACAGGTCCGGGCGAAGAGGAAATGGAAAAGGAGGCGCTGTCAGAAGCTACACCAGTGTCGAGAACCACGTTCTCCTTGGCCAATCTGGGGCTATCAACATAGCCGGGATTCTCTCCAGTCTGATCCGACACCACCCCAGAGGAAGTAAGGGTATTGGCAGGAACACATAGATTAGCTCGAATTGGTCCAACGGAGCCACCAGAGCATCCACCGTCACAGCCTTCGGTCCTTGTACCTGGACATGAAAATCGGTAACTTGGCATTGAACCTGGATGCCATCAAATCCACTTGGGGAACTCCCCAACGGGAGCACAGCAGTGCAAAAATCTCCGGATGAAGACTCCATTTCCGGATCCATCTTCTCGCGACTGAGAAAGTCCGCCGTGATTCTGAACTCCTGAAATGTGGATCGCAGAGAAGGCTGGTACTCTGTCCTCGGCCCAATTCAGGATCCGAGAAACCTCCACCATGAGCCTGGAACTCCTTGCCCTGCCTAGATGGTCGATATACACGACCGCCGTCGCATTGTCTGTCTGCACTCGGACTGACAGACCGCTTAAAGGGACCGTCCAGTGTTGGAGGCAAAGGAAAATTGCCCTCAATTCCAGGATGTTGATCGGCAGGAGACTCCTCCGACGACAATACTCCCTGAATCCAGAGATCGTCCAGACACCTCCCCAGCCCGTCAGGCTGGCATCGGTGGTTATGACCGACCACCTCGGAGGGAGGAAAGACTTCCTCAGGGATAACGCTTCCGGACGTAACCACCATCCTAGAGACTCTCGCACCCTGTGGGAGATGATGAGACTGCAATCCAGTGAAAACCTGCGATCGATCCCAACGGCTCAGAATGAGCCTTTGGAGGGCCCTGGGATGAAACTGCGTAAACGGAAGTGGCTCCATGGGCCACCATCAAACCCAGAAGGCGCATACACCATCGAAGAGACATCGCTGTCGAAGACTTCATAACCTGTACATGTCGAAGAAGACATGCTTGCTTGTCTGGAGGCAGAGACACCACTGCTCGTACCGTGTCGAAATGCATCCCCAAAGAACAGGATTGACTGCGACGATTCCAGAGACGACTTCTCCCAACTGACCAGCCACCCGAAGTCCTCCAGGAGCTGAAGGGATAGATTGCAAGCAGTCACTGCCTCCTCCTTTGAGGACGCCACAATCAAAAGGTCGTCCAGGTAGGGAAGAATCGAAACCCCCTGTCTTCGAAGAAATGCCATGAGAGGCGCCAGAAATTTTTGTAAAAACTCTGGGCGCTGAGGCCAACCCGAATGGCAGAGCCACAAACTGGTAATGGTCCTGACCTATGGCAAAACGAAGGAAACGTTGGTGGGCCCTTCCGACGGGAACATGCAAATAAGCGTCGCGAATGTCGATTGACACCAAAAAAGCGACTCCATGCGGAATTTCCTGGCGTGGACATGCCGATTCAATCTTTTGAGATCCAGAATGGGCCAGAAATTAGTCCTCTTTTTTGGGGACCACAAAGAGGTTAGAATAAAACCCTTTTCCCCGGCCCTCCGGCGGAACCGGCACCACCACACCTTTCTGCAGAAGGGAATCTACCTCCCGCAGCAGAGCGGCAAAAAAGCTCGGGCTCTGACGGAACGCGAGGTTGACAAAAAAAACTGTCTGGGGGTCGAGAAAGAGACTCTATGAAGTAGCCTGCCAACACAACCCGTGTCACCCAGGCGTCTGACATGCGGGAAGCCCAAGTCGGTTTGAATTGGAGTAAACGACCCCCCACTCGAGAGCGCTCGAGTGAGACCCAGGCGTCAGTCCGCCTTAGCGGGCTTTCTACCAGCTTCCCGCTTGTCTTAACGGAAGTTCTGTTTCCAGGATATGCGGAATTTCTGAGAATTCCCCTTTTTTTTTTAAAAAAGAGAGGGACGACCCGAACCCCAGAGGGCTGACTGAATCATCCCCTGGACCGAAAGGACCGCCGACAACTACCGGCACTAGTCCTGCCAGACGCAGAAGTCACAGCTCTGCGCTGCGGTAAAGCTGTTTCTTTTGCCTTTACCTTGGCAATCAGCTCCGTGAGGTCAGGTCCAAATAGCTGACCACCTTGCAAGCTAAAGATAGCAAACCCTGCTTGGAAACCGCGTCCCCGGTCCACTGTCTAAGCCACAGTGCTCTTCTGACTGTGACTGCCGAGGATTGCGCCCTGGATAGCAGTGATGCAGTATCCTCCAACAACTGGAAAAGCCCATCTACCTCGATAGAGGAGATCCACCTTGCCACGCCGTCCGTAGACGGTCCAACCGGCTCAGGGAAACTTTACAAGCACACATGGATCCTTAATACTGAATCCATGATCCGCGGCCTCGCAGATGGATTTTTCTGCCATCTACGTTTTTTGTCCAGCGGCTCCTGCAGACTCGCCTTCCCCTTAACAGGAGAATTTTGCTAAGCTGGGATAAAGGGACATCCACTTCAGGAGAAGGATCCATCAACTCCGTAGAACACGGATACGGTGTCTCAATTTTCTGGACACAGGCGCTCCTTCTCCACTGCCCCATTAAGCTCATCCAGTGATGGTAAAGCTTGATCGTGATTGAAAACATCCGGGCCGACTTACCAGGACGTCCAGATACCTCCTCCGGTAACTGTAACGCCTCCAATAAAAACCTCTTTACGGCCCAAAAGAGAGGCAGAGTGTCCCTGCCGATCCTCCTTGTCCGAATCGGACATTTTCGTTACGCGGGAAGGAAGGCACCGGCTTGTGTCGCTTCCTGGCATGAGAGATCTAGCTGACACTCAATAATAGAAAATCAGACAGGCCATCAATAGAAACTAGCGAGGGCCTCCATTCTGACACCACTGGAACCTCCGACCGCTGCGCTTGACGCCGTCCAGGTCTGTGCGTCATAATACGCGAGACTGATCCTGTAGCGGATCTGGGAGACGGTTACACAGTATATGGCAGGTTAAACCTGTCAGTAACTAGAAAGTGTGGTTTCTTAAAGAAAAAACGAAACGCTGAAGGGTTAAAGCTCTTAAGGAGAGAGCTACCCCAGCTGTTTAAGAGTTAACCGCCTAAGAAGGGGTTAAAGTCGCAGACTCCCCACAACCTTAATAATGAAAAGGGTGTGCGAGCCCCAAGTGCCTCTTATAAGGCAGCGCTATAGGACAGCTATGCCACACTTAACAAGAAAACGTTCACAAGATCGCTACAAAATTGCGCTGTTAGTAAATCGCAATGACCGCCAAAGTCATTAAGGGGATCACTAATCGCCTATGCGTTGTTAATGAAATCGCCCAGATTGGCAGCTACTAGCGACATTAAAAATGGTTACACAAACGATCGCATAGTATGCGTCGTCGTTAGCAGGAACGTATAGTGGCAGTATTACTGTCGCAGACTCCCCACAACCTCTTTATTGAAAAGTTGTGCGAGCTTTGAGATAACAGCTGCAGGCAGCGCAGTCTGCCACCCATTTGTGCCTCAGAAAGGCGCCCGCGCTGTGGGGGTGAAGGGGTTAAGCTTCTGCCCTAGACGGGAAGAAGCGACTCACCCAGCTGGTCGCGGTGCAGCGCTGCCGAGAGGGGAGGAGAGCGATGTCCGAGGGAGCTTTCAGCCTGTCAGTAATGGCCGCCGCGCTGTGCCTCCGTGTGCTTCATGAAAGAAGCCGGAAAAGGACACTGCCGTAAAGCGCGCTCTCAGAGAGGCGCGAAATTTAAATAAAAAGGCGCGCAGCTCCTCTCTCCCCCGTTCCTATGTCCTGCAGGCATCCACCTGCGGACAAAAAACACACAGTCACCGCATGTATATTGTAACAGCGCTGCCGCAGCAGTCGCTGAAAACACTCAAACACATATTAAATGTGGAGTACTCACCAGCCAAGCGCCACAGGGACCCCCAGGGGTTTCTGGCGCTTGCCCAGCTTCCCCCCCGGGCGGGGAACGCAGTGACCCCTGCAGCGCGGTTTGAGTCCCCGCCAGGGAAGCCATCCTCATCCCCCCGGGCCGGCAGGGTTCTGCAGGGACCACCATATAGGGTATTACAGATCCGCCAAGGAAGAGGTGGGGGTCCAGCAGCGCTGAGACCCCTGAGACCTCTAGACCACTTCTGGTGATCCAAGTCTCTTGTCCGATAAAAAATAATAAAATCTTCTGAGGAGCTGCTTCCAGCAGCGACCATCCTCTGAGACCTCAAATTGAAAACTGGAGAGCTGAGTAGGAGGAGCCCGAGCTGGAGGGGCCGGTCAGCACACTCTTTTAATCTGAGGTGTCTATCTCATCTGGGCTCCGCCTACCCACTAGTAATGACTAGTGTGTCTCCCTTCCTTCCATCTGCTGCTGAAATAACAGGATTAAAGGCTATCTGCAACGTTGATTTTTTTTTTTTTTTAAGGATTTATTGGAGCAATAAAAATAAAACTGACTGGGAGTGAAGGTATAAAGTGAACAGGAGGTGATGAATGCTGCAGAATGTCGTGGAATGCTGGGACTTGCGGTCCCAGCACATGGTTGGAAATGCCCCTCGGCCGTATTGTGACTCGTCTCGTTCTTTAGAGATTTTTATGCTAAATTTACGACCAGACACAAATCCCACTACAATAAATGCAGTGCACTGAGATCTGTTCATGGTGGTCTCAGGAGGATTAGGGTAAATGGTAGGGTTACCCCTGAGAGCGCAACATCTCTAGGGCAGTGCAGGGGTTAATTTATATCTACCTGGTGATCGAATGTGCTGTAAATATGTCCATAGTAAGGGCGGAGCCCGGTGCGGGGCGTTCGCTGCGCTGTACTCACCCTTGATGCCATTGGGAAACACGGCGGAGCTGACGGCGATGTGTCCCTTTAATACATATGTGAAGCACTCCTATAGGAAGGGAGAGAGCATGCATCACACAGACCTGTCATGGCGGACGGTCAGTCTGGGGTCACTACTACGGCAACTTTCCCCATAACTTCAGTAAGGACGGTAAACACAATTGCAGGGCCGAGGATGACTCACCTTCTCATAGTCCGTGGGCGTTCCAAAGTGCACGGTTCTGGTGACATCAGTCGTTCCGTCCCTTTTCACAGAGATAAAAAATAATGTAGGATAATGGTTTTTTTTTTAGAAATTTCTCATCAAAAATGCAATAAAAATTCCAGCAGCTCAGCTCCAAGTGAGGAAGGCCAAGCTGCAATACCAAAAAGAACCTGAAGACGGCTGTGGCGCTGTTTCGAGAATAAAGCAACCATATGTTTGTAATCAAGGACAACCCTTTAAGCGCCTAACTGTAATGGCAGCCCTTAATATCACGTTGTAACTGTGGCCCCTCCCCTTTGTCTAACCAGTTCAATGCCTGTACAGTTACTGAGCGCAGCATCTGAGGGGTTTAGCAGCCAGGACCAGTCACCTCTCATCCCGGCCATTACAGCAAAGCGATACAGACATAAATCCATAATGTACCGTCAGTCACCGGCCGCCGAGAACTGGAAAAGTGACGACTAATACGGCCGCAGACACGGTTCTTAATTTTGTAAAAATGGCTGTCGTAACCGGACGTGAAGCGTCGTCCTTACTTGTACTGAGCGCCGGAGTCCAAGAGGAAAATCTCTTTCACACTCAACTTCCTATTGGTATCGGGAACCGGCCTGTAAAGTGCAAACCGCCATCAGAATCTCACTGAGCTTTTATTTTCTCCATAAAACATTAAAAAAAAAAAAAATTCTCACTTGTAGTGAATGATGGCGGCGTCGGGTCCCGAGCTCGAAATTGTCGCAAAACTCAAGGAAACAAAATCTTCTTGTTGGCTGAAAGGCAGAGAAGGGGTTAAATTGTTTCCAATATCTGGTGACATTCTGTGATTATTTTAGATTTATGATTTGTGTTATTGGCCGTTATTAGATCGCTGCTCTGGGGTCTGCCAAACCCATGGAGGAGACCCCAGTAAGTGACATCGCGGGGGACTCCTCGGAGATGTCCGCACTGTATAAAGATCTGATTGTTGGAGTTCTAGCGGTCGGATCTGTACAATCACTAAATCCGAGGGGCTGCAGAGCTGTTCTGTAGGAAGAACTGAATATACGGTACACACACATATATATATATATATATACACATATAGGGTATATCCTCCCATCAATAACAATTCAACACAAATTCAATATAACTTGTACTTTATTTGCTACATTCCTGCTTGCTCTGGATTCAGGAGTCTGGTGGGTGGAGTTACTTAATAACTGACCGCCTTCCCTGAGTAAGACCGCCCACCAGACTCCTGAACCCAGAGCAAGCAGGAATTTGACTCAATTAACAAAATTAAGCCTAATCTTTTCCCAAAAAGTTACACTGACTTCAGATGTTAGAAATTATGTACTGTCCTATTTGCAGGCAGCATGTTATGGAGCAGAAGGAGCTTAGTAGGTTGATGTATGGTTTTCTGGGAAAATCTTAGGTGTAACTTGTGTAAAATTCATGCTTGGGTCTATGAGTCCAATGGGCGGAGTTACTCAATGACTTACCGCCTCCTGGACTCGTAAATCCAGCACATACAGGAATTTCACTCCTGTAATCAAAAATTACACCTAATCTTTTCCCAGACAGCGAAATCTCACTGCACTCCGCTTCTCCCGCTCTATATCATGCTGCCTGCTAATAGTGGAGCTTCGTATTGCTCTCTCTGCAGGCACCATGTTATAATGCAGGAGGGAGCTGAGCAGATTGACATACTGCTTTCTAGGAAAAGATTAGGTGTAACCTATTTACATAATATTCTTGCTAGCTCTGGGTGTTGAGTCCGGTGGGTGGAGTTACTATGACTTACTGCCCTCTGAACTTGTAAATCCAGAGCAAGCAGTAATATAACTCAATAAATGAAAAATTACACCTAATATTTTCCCAGTATCTCATATATCAATCTACTCAGCTTCTCTTTTTCTACAGTGGCATGTAAAAGTTTGGGCACCCCTGGTCAAAATTACTGTTATTATGAACAGTTAAGCAGGTTAAATATAAAATGATCTCTAAAAGGCCTAAAGTTACAGATGACACATTTCCCTTGTATTTTAGGCAAAAATAAATGTGTATTTTCATCTTTTACACTTTAAAAATTACAAAAGTTTGGGCACCCTGCGTGGTTAGTACCTAGTAGCACCCTCTTTTGAAAATATCACAGCTCTCTAGAGTCTTTCAGTTCTGAGGGATTTTCCTCCATTCTTCCTTGGAGAATTCCTCCAGTTGTGTGAGATTCCTGGGGCTTCTTGCATCCTCTTATCTTGAGGTCTAGACATAGATTTTCAATGATGTTCAGAACAGGGGACTGTGAGGGCCATTGTAAAACCTTTATTTTGCACCTTTTGAGGTCGTCTATTGTGGATTGTGACGTGTGTTTAGGGTCATTATCCATTTGTAGAAGCCATCCTCTTCCTCTGTTCACCTTCAGCTTTTTTACAGACAGTGTTATGTGTACATCAAGAATATGTTGACATTTCATTGAATCCATTCTTCCCTCTATCTTTGAATTGCTCCCCGTACCATCTTTCTGCAACACAACCCCAAAGCATGACTGACCCACCACCATGCTTAATGGTTGGCGAGATGTTCCTGAAATTCTGTGTCCTTTTTTCTCCACACATACCTTTTTCATTGTGGCACAGATTCTGTTTTAACCTCATGGGTCCACAGGACTTATTTCCAAAATGCATCAGGATTGTTTAGATGTTCTTTCACATACATCTAATGCTGAATTTTATGGTGAGGACGCAGGAGAAGTTTTCTTCTTATTACTCTTCCATGAAGGCCATACTGTATTTTTCGGCCCATAAGACACACTTTTTTCCCCAAAATTTTTTGGGGGAAATGGGGGTGCATCTTATGGTCGCAATATACTTACAAATCCTGTAGCGCGGTCCCGTGGCGGCGGTCCCAATGCAGCCTGTGGTGCGGTGGGCTCTGTGGTGTGGCTGCAGCGGGGCTCTGTGCTGCGTGGGTGGCTCCGCCGGCATTTCGTCAAAGCCCAAAAGCCCCCCGCAGCTCCGTTGCTATGACGCGGTGGCCTCCAGAAAGATGGCCGCCGGGGGCGGCGCATACTCAAAGTCAAATCTCGGCAACGAGATCTCGTCCTGAGATCTCGGGACAAAATCTCGTTGCGGAGATCTGAATCTGAGCATGCGCCGCCCCCAGCAGCCATCTTTCCGGAGGCCTCCGCGTCGCAGCAACAGAGCTGCGGGGGGCTTTCGGGCTTTGACAAAATGCCGGCGGAGCAAACCACGCAGCACAGAGCCCCGCTGCAGCCACACTACAGAGCCCCGACACCACCGCACCACAGAGCACAGGAGGCTGCATTGGGACCGCCGCCAGAGGATTTGTAAGTATATTGCGACCACAGCACAGCCACCCCACAGAGCACAGCCACCCCACAGAGCACCCCTGCAAAACAGAGCACCACCACCACCGCACCAGTCTTGACCCCCGAACGACCCGTGACCACTCCTCTACCTGTGCTGATCCCTTCGCTGGTAAGCTGAATTCGGACACATTATTTTTACTCCCTATTTTCCACCCCAAAATTTGGGGTGCGTCTTATGGTCCGGTGCGTCTTATAGTCCGAAAAATACGGTATTTGTGAAGGTGTGTGAACAGTAGAACAATGTACCACCAGAGGCTGCTAAATCGTTCTGAAGGTCTTTTGCAGTCAAGCAGGGTTCTGATTTGCTTCTCTAGCAATCCTACAAGCAGCTCTCATTGAAATTTTGCTTCCAGACCTTATCTTGACCTCCACTGTTCCTGGTAACTAACATTTCTTAATTACATTTTGAACTGAGGAAAGGGCAACTTGAAACGCTTTGCTGTCTTCTTATAGCCTCCTGCTTTGTGGGCCGCCACCATTTTCATTTTCAGAGTGCTCGGCAGCTGCTTAGAAGAACCATGGCTATTGGTTTGTGGCACAAGGTTAGAGGAGGCTGGGTTTTTATAAAGCTGGGAAATATGCATCACCTGGCCGCTCCTAATGATGATAGTGAACAAACCATAAACCTAACAGGCTAATTAAGGTTTCAAACCTGGGTCAAAGTTATCTGAGCACACAAATCTCCAAGGGTGCCTAAACTTTAGCATCGGCCCATTTTCCTTTTCCTAATTTTTAAACTATAAAAAAATTACAATTTTTTTTTGCCTTAAAATACAGAGAAAATGTGACATCTGTAACGTTAGGCCTTTTAGAGATTATTTCATCTTCAACTTGCTTAACTGTTCACAATAACAGTAACTGATCAGGGGTGCCCAAACTTTTACATGCCACTGTACACTATGCTGTCTGCAATAGGCCAATATGAATATTATAGTAACCAGGTATCATACAGATGTGACCAGCATGGACAGGCGAGGATCCTCTCCCGTGACTGGTTACATTATTCCTACACATCAGAACTATTATCACAGCGACATCGGAAGCGTTTTACCTGCGAAATTCCTCCGCTTTATCGGAAGCCGATATTTCTGTCACCGTGTCCTTCTGTATCTGTGATGTGAAAATACTGTAATATTAGAACAAGATGAGGCGTAATTCTGACTGTTCTTATCAGAGTCAGGAATATGCTACACGGCCCCCGCTCATCTGATTAATGTGTCATGCGTTTATTTGCAGTTTTCGTTTATTTGCAGTTTTTAGAAGCTTTTTCTATTTTTTTAGTGGTGCGTTGCAGGTTCTGTTTTCTTTAGCACTGGATATTAGTGACAGCTCAGGTCACCAATCTCTCCATCCCCCATTCTTTATACTGCAACGCTACTTTGTTCAGACTGGTGTCTGTGTATAAGGATAAGAAGTCAGCACAGGAATGAATCTCGATAAAGGGGAGGAGACTAGAATTATTCATCAATTTGGCATTTTTACCTCTTTTTCCAGCCAGTTGAAAAACTCACATAGAGCAACAGCGTCCTTCACCTGCGAGAGGAAACAGAGAATTGATAATGGAGGTGGCAGAGGAGTCAGCAGCTACCAGATGAACAGCGCTATTAGAAACGAGCGACCACCAGCCACGAGACCACATCAGTCCCCCCAGCCACGAGACAGGAGCACTCCCCCAGCCACGAGACCAGAGCGGTCCCCCCAGCCAAGAGACCGGAGCGGTCCCCCCAGCCAAGAGACCGGAGCGGTCCCCCCAGCCACGAGACCGGAGCGGTCCCCCCAGCCACGAGACCGGAGCGGTCCCCCCAGCCACGAGACCAGAGCGGTCCCCCAGCCAAGAGACCAGAGCTGTCCCCCCAGCCACGAGACCAGAGCGGTCCCCCCAGCCACGAGACCAGAGCGGTCCCCCCAGCCACGAGACCAGAGCGGTCCCCCCAGCCACGAGACCAGAGCGGTCCCCCCAGCCACGAGACCAGAGCGGTCCCTCCAGCCACAAGACAGGTGCACTCCCCCCAGCCACGAGACTTCAGCGGTCCCCCAGCCACGAGACCACAGCGGTCCCCCCAGCCACGAGACCACAGCGGTCCCCCCAGCCACGAGACCAGAGCGGTCCCCCCAGCCACGAGATCAGAGCGGTCCCCCAGCCACGAGACCAGAGCGGTCCCCCCAGCCACGAGACATGAGCACTCCCCCAGCAACGAGACCACAGCGGTCCCCCCAGCCATGAGACAGGAGCACTCCCCCCAGCCACGAGACCAGAGCGGTCCCCCCAGCCACGAGACCAGAGCGGTCCCCCCAGCCACGAGACCAGAGCAATCTCCCCAGCCACGAGACCGGAGCGGTCCCCCCAGCCACGAGACCAGAGCGGTCCCCCCAGCCACGAGACCAGAGCGGTCCCCCAGCCACGAGACCAGAGCGGTCCCCCCAGCCACGAGACCAGAGCGGTCCCCCAGCCACAAGACCAGAGCGGTCCCCCAGCCACGAGACCAGAGCGGTCCCCCAGCCACGAGACCAGAGCGGTCCCCCCAGCCACAAGACCAGAGCGGTCCCCCCAGCCACGAGACCAGAGCGGTCCCCCAGCCACGAGACAGGAGCACTCCCCCAGCCACAAGATCAGAGCGGTCCCCCCAGCCACGAGAAAAGAGCGGTCCCCCAGCCACGAGATCAGAGCGGTCCCCCCAGCCACGAGATCAGAGCGGTCCCCCCAGCCACGAGACCAGAGCGGTCCCCCCAGCCACGAGACCAGAGCGGTCCCCCCAGCCACGAGACCAGAGCAGTCCCCCCAGGAACGAGACCACAGCCGTCCGCCCAGGAATGAGACCACAGCGGTCCCCTCAGCCACGAGACAGGAGCACTCCCCCAGCCACGAGACCAGAGCGGTCCTCCACAGCCACGAGACCACAGCGGTCCCCCCAGCCACGAGACCGGAGCATCCCCCCAGCCACGAGACCAGAGCGGTCCCCCCAGCCACGCGACCAGAGCGGTGCCCCCAGCCACAGCAGCAAATTCCCCTCTCCACCACGGAGCCATGCAAACCAAAGCACATGGAATGATCAACAGCTGGACGGAATGATCCCCTAAGGGGAAGCAGTCGCCCCTCAAAAACAACGGACTACATAGAACTTTTACTCTTCTATCCAGTTATTAATTCTTCTTAGACTTCTGAATATCAAATCTGCCAAGTCCACAGCGATATCTGGACATGAGAAACAGCACTAAAACCGTACACAGTTTTGCATTCTGGCATTTGGAAAGTTGGGTGACCGCCTGCCATGTAACGGCCGCCATTGTGAGCTGAGACACCAGTGGGTGGGTGGTCTCATTACACGTAGTCCCCAATAATGCACATGGACGAGGGGTGTCCTCACGCAAGACGATTAAAGTAGTCCCATTGCCTCCGTCCCTGTACTCACATGTGCCCGTCTCATGCCCTCCACCTCCCTGGCGTTCTTCACAGCTTTGGAGAGACACACAGGTGTGTATGGGGACAGGTACCTCTGAGTCTGCGCACGGGGAAAAAATAATAAGTGATATTAAATCCCAATCTAAAAACATCAAAGTCTCAAAGACGGAAATATATATATATATATATATATATATATATATATATAGACAAACTATGGGAAGGGTATCAGTAACACTCAGGGGAACCGGATCCCGGCTGTAGCTGCTCACAAACTTCTCCATTGAAGTCAACAGGAAGTATTTATTTTCCTGGTGGGTGACGGCATTTGCCGCCATTTCAGGTAGAATTAGAACATGGGGTCCCCCAGTTTGGGGTCTCAGTGTCCGATCACAGCGACTGCACCTTGGGAATGGTCTCTGACAGCGCGTAGCTGGCCTTGTCGCTGATCCACACCCTCTCCTTCGGGGGCAGCGCGGCACACACACCCTGCAGGGCGCTCAGGACGGACTCGTACGGCTGCAGCTGGATGCTGAACTCAGCGGGAGGAGAAGAGTCCAGGAGGAGGTGCTGTCTGACAGCGGGATCCCGCAGTCGCTCGCCGTTAATGAACAACCTATACATGGGGAACAGGGACATTTATGATGACTGACGTGCCATTATTCACGAACAGCGAATGCATCCTGCGAAACGCGCCGGCTAAATGCCAACCACCCAAACATCTCACCGACCCTGCATCCTGCAAGGAGCTCATTTTATTTCATGTCTATGCTAATGGCATGAAAATCCTTCCTGCGTCGTTAGTGGCTCATGCTGATCTCTCTTCCCCCTGCTTTACACTGCAGCACTGTCTGCTTAGCGCACACACTTTATACGAAGAGCTGATTACAGAATAATAATATAAACTAGACAAAAGCCGCTGTGATAGATTATTAGGAAAATGCAGCAAACACAAAAGGGAGGAGCTATGAGGAGGATGAGCTATGAGTAGGAGGAGCTATGAGGAGGAGGAGCCTGGAGCTCCGTTACATTTATGAGTAATCTTTTAATCAGTTACAGATAAGTTGAATTCAATTTCAGAACCTTAAAAAAAGAATCTAATTTCTGGGGCAGAATCTCACCTGATCGTATCCGTCCCTATTATGGCGTAAGCGAAGAAGACCGGATTATACTCCACATCCGAGCCGCGGAGGTTGAAGAGCCCTGAACAAGGAGGAGACGCTATCAGATGAAAACCCCTGCTCACATTTACCATTCATTGCAGAGACACGAGCTGCAGGAGTTTGCAGACGGCATGTGACACGCTGCGTGCTGCTGCGCAGAGAACAGCGTCGCCTCTCGTGGGCAACAGAGCAGCACTGGCGCCTCGCAGGCCTCTCGGTCACATTCTGGATACTCTATATATTATTGCTCAGTTTCTATGCACAGCTACCC
>JARQOD010000003.1:596997624-597032186 GCA_033576555.1 Oophaga sylvatica
CGCGATTGCACATTCTGACTTCTCACAGCTGAGCTTCTGTTTCTTTGTTTTTTTGGTAATGTGAGAGTTAATTTTTCCTAGCTCTTTGCTAAGGCTAGGTCCAGCCTCGCCCGGCTGCTTTTGATTATGTTCTAATTAGTTTCCTTTATATTTCTGCCAGTCTGGTGTTAGATGCCGGTGAAAGCATTCATGTAGTTCAGCAGTCTGGATCGGTTCTGAGAATATTTAAGCTAAGAGTTCATTAGTTGTTTTTACTCTTATAGCTTATAGTTTATCTCTGAGACCTTAGGTGTTCCTACTGTGTGTGAGTGTTGTATGTAAGACTTTATTTACTTTATTCCTTCTCTTTCTTGTATGTCTTTCTGTTCATTATCCGTTACCTGTTCATTCCCTTTGGTGGTATTCAGGGTCCTTCTTAGGACTAGATTACAGTTGGCAGGGATTGATAGGAGACAGGGTTTACGCTGTGGCCTGGACCTCTGTACCTTTAACAGTACCTCCAGGTTGAGGGATTAGTTAGGACCCCAGTTCAGGGTCAGCTTAGACCCCGTCACCCTCTAGCCGGAGACAGCGTATAAACGGATTCCGTTTTGACCCAGTGGACATTCTGTCAGGTAAATCCATGTTATAATATATCTATGCGCATGTTATATAGTATGTTGCCCTTTTGATATAGATTACTGACATCTCATATATATATCTGCTATACAGCGTGACATTTTCACCGGCCCAAAAAGATTCTCCCCAGCTGTCATGGATCCAGTAGCCCAGCTGGCCCGACAGTTGCAGGGGTTGTCCATGGAATTTGCAGACATTAAGTCCAAGGTTTTGTCCCTCCCAGAGCAAACCAGATCTGAACCTAAGGTTGCTCTCCCGGACAGATTCACTGGTGGGCGGGACAAATTTTTTACTTTCCGGGAGGCATGTAAATTGTACTTTCGGCTGCGGCCTCGGTCATCTGGGAGTGAAGAGCAGAGGGTGGGAATTGTTATCTCGCTCTTACAAGGGGACCCTCAATCTTGGGCGTTCTCTATTCCTCCAGGCTCCCCAGATCTCCAGTCAGTGGATCGATTTTTTACTGCCCTGGGTCTGGTATATGATGATCCGGATCGAGTTTCCCTTGCTGAAACAAAGTTTACGTAAAATACGGCAAGGAAATCGTCCAGCGGAGGAGTATTCTTCTGAGTTCCGTAGATGGGCAACAGATACTCAGTGGAATGACCCAGCTCTTAGGAGCCAGTTTTGTCAAGGGTTGTCTGACAAATTAAAAGATGTGTTGGCTCAGTATGATTCTCCTCCATCACTGGAGGCTGCTATGGCCCTCGCTATTCGCATTGATAGACGACTTCGGGGAAGACGCGAGGTTAACTCCGCCCCCCATGATGACTCCACCTACTACTAAAGTCCCTTATACTGAGGTTCCCCTGGTCTGTTCTGAGGAACCCATGCAGTTGGGAGGGACATCATTTTGTAGGAGGGAATCGGCGGTGCGCCGCAAGGCTAGAAGGTGTTTCTTTTGCGGGAGAGAGGGACATTTTGTTGGGGGTTGTCCATCCCGGACCTCTTTGACCCAAGGAGTTAACCTGGGAGTCTGTATTTCGTCCCCAAATCCCTCTCAGTTTCTCGTGCCTGCGGAG
Source organism: Oophaga sylvatica (assembly GCA_033576555.1). Lineage (NCBI taxonomy): Eukaryota > Metazoa > Chordata > Amphibia > Anura > Dendrobatidae > Oophaga > Oophaga sylvatica. The sequence continues at coordinate 596,999,262 of JARQOD010000003.1, forward strand.
GTGGTGATTGGTACTAGAACTGAGAGGATTTCTGTTCTTCTTGATAGTGGGTCCGGGGCTAATCTGGTGGACGCTCGGTTTGCCCAGGTGCATGGTATGCAACTGAGTGTATTGGCCAAACCGGTCCCTATACTCTCTATTGATTCTAGACCTCTTGGTCAAGGTAGCTTGGTTCAAGCTGTTCATAACATAGATCTTCGAGTAGGGCAATGCATAAAGAGCAATTGTCTTGTTATGTGTTGGAGGGTCTACCTACTCCTATTGTGTTGGGACTTCCTTGGTTGGCTAAACATAACCCAGTGATTGATTGGCAATCCAGAAAGATAAGCCAGTGGGGTGAATTTTGCAAGAATAACTGCATGAGCACGGTCATCGGTGCAGTTGTGCCTAGGACTTTGCCTCCTTTTCTGGAGGACTTTGGGGAGATGTTCTCAAGAAGGGGTGTAAAGAGTTACCTCCTCATCGCGCATATGACTGCTCAATAAAGTTGCTTCCTGATGCCTTATCTCGTACTTTCCCAGGGACCGGGAGGATGGATGATCCGGTTCCTATTCCTCAGGAGGGAGTTGTGGTGTCAGCTGTATGCTCTGAGCTTGAGGGGAGGTATTGGGGGCTCAGGGGGACGCCCCTGTGGGACTTCCAGGGAGACTGATAGTTCCAGATCAGTTAAGACTGAAGGTTACGGAGAACCGTTACAAACGGATGGCTGATAGGGGGAGAGTTTCTGGTCGAGATCTGAAGGTGAATGATCTGGTGTGGTTGTCTACCAGGAATATTAAACTTAAAGTTCCCTCCTGGAGGTTGGGTCCCAGATTCATCGGCCGTACAGGATCAGTTCCATAATTAATCCTGTGGCATTTCGTCTGGACCTCCCTCCTACGTTTAAAATTCATAATGTGTTTCACAAGTCATTACTTAAAAAGTATGTGGCACCAGTCATACCGTCACCTCTACCTCCTCCTTCAGTGGTGGTCAATGATAACGTGGACGGACCTTTCACACAACTCACCCGGACAGACCTGGTCATGAGGGTCCGGAGGCCCCTCGTAGAAGGGGGGTACTGTCATGGGTGCATCGCCACAAAGATCGTCGCGATTGCACATTCTGACTTCTCACAGCTGAGCTTCTGTTTCTTTGTTTTTTGGTAATGTGAGAGTTAATTTTTCCTAGCTCTTTGCTAAGGCTAGGTCCAGCCTCGCCCGGCTGCTTTTGATTATGTTCTAATTAGTTTCCTTTATATTTCTGCCAGTCTGGGTGTTAGATGCCGGTGAAAGCATTCATGTAGTTCAGCAGTCTGGATCGGTTCTGAGAATATTTAAGCTAAGAGTTCATTAGTTGTTTTTACTCTTATAGCTTATAGTTTATCTCTGAGACCTTAGGTGTTCCTACTGTGTGTGAGTGTTGTATGTAAGACTTTATTTACTTTATTCCTTCTCTTTCTTGTATGTCTTTCTGTTCATTATCCGTTACCTGTTCATTCCCTTTGGTGGTATTCAGGGTCCTTCTTAGGACTAGATTACAGTTGGCAGGGATTGATAGGAGACAGGGTTTACGCTGGTGGCCTGGACCTCTGTACCTTTAACAGTACCTCCAGGTTGAGGGATTAGTTAGGACCCCAGTTCAGGGTCAGCTTAGACCCCGGTCACCCTCTAGCCGGAGACAGCGTATAACGGATTCCGTTTTGACCCAGTGGACATTCTGTCAGGTAAATCCATGTTATAATATATCTATGCGCATGTTATATAGTATGTTGCCCTTTTGATATAGATTACTGACATCTCATATATATATCTGCTATACAGCGTGACAGCCATGGACGTCACCATCGCTGGTCTCCTCCGGTGTGAGGCTTTGCAGCAATGACGGCCTGAAGTCTTGAGGCCATGGACGTCACCATCGCTGGTCTCCTCCTGTGTGAGGCTTTACAGCAATGACGGCCTGAAGTCTGGAGGCCATGGACGTCACCATCACTGGTCTCCTCCGGTGTGAGGCTTTACAGCAATGACGGCCTGAAGTCTGGAGGCCATGGACGTCACCATCGCTGGTCTCCGGTGTGAGGCTTTACAGCAATGACGGTCTGGAGGCCATGGATGTCACCATCGCTGTTCTCCGGGGTGAGGCTTTACAGCAATGACGGCCCGGAGGCCATAGACGTCACCATCGCTGGTCTCCGGTGTGAGGCTTTACAGCAATGATGGCCTGAAGTCTTGAGGCCATGGACGTCACCATCGCTGGTCTCCTCCTGTGTGAGGCTTTACAGCAATGACGGTCTGAAGTCTGGAGGCCATGGACGTCACCTTTACAGCAATGACGGCCTGAAGTCTGGAGACTATGGACGTCACCAACGCTGGTCTCCTGTGTGAGGCTTTACAGCAATGACTGCCTGAAGTCTGGAGGCCATGGACGTCACCATCGCTGGTCTCCTCCGGTGTGAGGCTTTACAGCAATGACGGCCTGAAGTCTGGAGGCCATGGATGTCACCCTCGCTGGTCTCCACCGGTGTGAGGCTTTACAACAATGACGGGTTGAAGTCTTGAGGCCATGGACGTCACCATCGCTGGTCTCCTCCTGTGTGAGGCTTTACAGCAATGACGGCCTGGAGGCCATGGACGTCACCATCGCTGGTCTCCTCCGGTGTGAGGCTTTACAGCAATGACGGCCTGAAGTCTGGAGGCCATGGAGAGTTTTCTTCACTTGGGGGGATGTTGTGAAGGGGTTTGTCTTCACCTTGGAAAGTATTCTGCAATCAGCCACCACTGTTGACTTCCAGGCCATTTTGAGTTACTGAGCAAACAAGTCACTTTTTATTTTTTTGAAGAATGTACCAAACTGTTGTTTTGTCCGCTTCTAATATTTCTGCTATCATTCTGATGGATTTCTTTTTTCGGCCTTATGATGGTCCGTTTCTCTTCCATTGAGAGCTCATATGCCCGCATGTTGTGGGTTCATAGCAACAGCTTCCAAATGTAAATGCTGCACCTGGAATCAGCTTCAGATCTTTTACCTAATTAACTGATGATGGATTAACGAGGGAAAAGCCCATGCAGACCATTAAAGAGCTTCTGAAATAATTGTCCCATTACTTTTGGTCCCTTTAAAAGAAGCAGCTACATATTTAAGAGCTGTAATTACTAAACCCATCCTCCAGTAACAATGTGAAACTCTAATTAAAGCTGTGAGTCGCCACCTTAAGCCCAGATTGATTATAGAACAAGATCTTGAAAATGATTTGGTAAACGGCTAAACTGCCAAAAAAAAAATTTAAACACCTGTTTAAAACTTTTGCTTAGTGCTGTATATCCTAGATATATCCACTAGTAATCTGTACAATCCTCTGTGAGCTGCACATCTCAGCTGGAGAGTTTTCCAGTCCTGGTAGTTTGTTACTCTGTATCAGTGCAGATAAGGCTCGTCTTACATCTTTTTTGCCTTTGTATTGCATTTCGGCAGTAATTATCCCAGTGTACCGCTTACATAAGCTTTTATATAGACATATACAGTACAGTCCAATACATCAGCCATTGACGCCCATTAAAGAAACATACTGCACAGAATACAATTTTTACTACGCCCAGTGCAGGGTAAAGAAATTGTCATGCTCTGTCTTGAGTTCTAAACCTTGAGCCTTTGTTTTGTAGTCGGCTTCTCTATCCTCTGAGCCACAGCAGATAAACCTTTTTCTCCGGGTGTTATGTTTTGTTATTCTGGCTGCAGTTTGTTTTGCATAACACAGGTATTTTCATTTGTCTGCCCTATCACCTTTCTGATGCTGCTTTATATTCTGTCCCCCTGCTGGTATTTCCTGCTGGAGATAGTTTCTTGTGGATGTTTAGCCATTCTGCTATAGCCAGCGAAAGGCCAGATGGACTGCAGGGTCAGGACCTAGAGTCTGTACAGGAACCAGCAGAGTCAGGTGCAGATTTTTAGTTTGTTTCTTATTACTCTTTTATAACAGAGTAGCTTTAAAGTGAAAAAAAAAAAAGATTTGCTAGTGCACATTGGCCCAGTCTGTGCCAAAAGGCCCCTTTCTTGGGATATACTTGGTCTTCACTGCGTTTATATAGTGCACACCAGGAACTTTCATCACCAAAACGTGCAAAATGCAGAATGTGAAACGAGTCTAATCTGTACCCGCCTGGAGTCAGCACTGTTTAGTCTACAGCGAATTGTGTACACTGTAACGAAGCTGTGACAAGTATCAGAACAAAGGAGTTTCAGTTTGTGAATATAAGTTAGCATGTTCCTTTTCACTGGCAGCAAGCGGAGATCTTGAAAATGGTTCAGAATTTTAAGTATAAACTGTTAGAAAGTTGCAGAACTTTCCATCATGTAACGATCCAGCATTGTACATAAAGCGGGAATATGTTCATTCTGGGATTTGTGACGAATCTGCAGAAAGGCGTAATAATTATATAGCAAGCAGATAATTCTCACCCATATAAGATCCGGCCGTCTCCGATCCTCAGCGTTCAGTTCACCCGACCGGAGTGACTGTACTTTACCCTTTCCTAGAGGAAACGCCGGCTGCTCCAGTGAACCTTGGACGCGACAGAAGATTTCTTCCATAACTTTATATCACGCGATTGCAATAAAGACGTCTACACTGTATCCTGAGTGTCGGGTCCAGAATTTAATGGATACCCCAAAATGCAGAAAATAAAGCATCACCTTAGGCGCTACTGAAATTGTCACTCTAAGAGTCGAATGTCAGCAGAATGGCTGCTCTTAGAGAACAGAGAGCGCACAGAATCCGGCCTAAGATACATTACCTCTCGTCTTAAAGGGATTTTCTCAATCTCCAATTATCTTCCATCCACTGAGTTGGGGCTAATAAACTGATGGCGGATGATCCAGAGTACAAGGCTCGACCTCTGCTCCATTCATTGTCTATGGACTGCCGAGTACAGCGCTTGCCTGTCTCCGGCAGTGCCGCTGACAATGAATGGAGCAGCTGAAAGAAAGCACAGCCGACATACTGACTTACCAACCAGAAAAGTATGAAACGGCTGAACTGAATTTATTTATAAATCAGAAATCTGAGAGGTAAAATCATATTCGCGAGGCTCTAAACCAGCGGTCACGGACCCCTGAGGTTCACTGGAAATATTTCTAATTTATGAGTAAATGTCACTATATTATAGAAGCCAACACTAGAGGGCAGCATAAATCAGCACATCGATACTTTCTATTAGCAGCACGTTATTCCATGTCTGTACACGGCCCTATGTCTCCAGCATTGGGGGTGTGCGGCCCTAGGAAAGAGTTCTGCTCCCGTGGGCTTCACCTCACTGCAGAGATTTTGGTGGGGGGCTTCAGCGCTGCTGATGTTTGACTCCAGAGTTACAGAATTAACTTCTGCTCAACATAATATTAGTGAGATCAGAATATAAAAGATGGAGGTTCAGAGCCATAAACTGAGATCATAGAGACACAGACCTGAGGGACTGATCATCAGCGCCATTCTATGCCCTTCATCCGCAGGTATTGTAATCATGACCCATATTTCCAATGTCCAAGCGAAGACCAAAATAATTGCTTTCTAACCAGAGCGGTGACAGACGTCGCCGGATGCATTAGGCTCCGGAACCTGTCGGCAGAATGCACGGCCGTAATGGCAGAGTGATGCTGATAAAACTGACTCCTGCGGTGAAGGAACCAGATCTCAGTTATTGTTTAATCAGACATTACAGTTCTCCTCTGACGTCATCCGTACATTGGGTGGCCGAGGGTTAAGGTCTTCTTCTGCTCCTCCGCCAGCCTCCTGTGTGTTTATGACCGTCAGTGCTTTTTGAAGTTCTGCACCGCCAGCATCATTGTTGTGGCAGCGCGTGATTCCTCAGTATTCAATAAATGGCACCAAAGCTGCGCATGCGCAGATCGAGATTCTGCTCAGTAGCGTCTCATTAACCCGAACTCTCGATCTCCGGATGCGCCGCTTCCAGCGCCATTTTACTGGAGAATTGAAGACCAGCTGTGCAATCGCACTGCGCATGTGCTGCCCCCCCAATGTAGCGGAGGCAGGGAATTTCAAAAAGGAGGCAGTTCACTGAATAATCGAATAATCTCATGGACACACGAGGCAGGCGGAGGAGCGGATGAAGAACCTACCCCCAATCCCACCACGACCACAGAAGACGCCATTAGAAGAAAACTTTAGTGGCTGATCAGGTTATAACCAGAGATTAGATTCCTTCATTGCAGGTATCAGCGTAACAGCGCCATTATGGCCATTACTTTACTTTATAGTGCTGAATCACGCTGACCGTTCTATTACTGCATGGAAGAAAAATCCATCCCAACTAGGGCTGTAACTAGCCCGATATAACTACTCTAATGCTACCACATGTACAGGAATATAACTATTATAATACAGCCCCTATATAGAAGACTATAACTACTATAATACTGCTCCTATATACAAGAATATAACTACTATAATACTGCTCCTATATACAAGAATATAACTACTATAATACTGCTCCTGTGTACAAGAATATACTATAATACTGCCCCTATGTACAAGAATATAACTACTATAATACTGCCCCCTATGTACAATATAACTACTATAATACTGCTCCTATGTACAAGAATAGAACTACTATAATACTGCTCCTATGTACAAGAATATGACTACTATAATACTGCCCCCTATGTACAATATAACTACTATAATACTGCTCCTATGTACAAGAATATAACTACTATAATACTGCTCCTATGTACAAGAATATAACTACTATAATACTGCCCCTATGTACAAGAATATAACTACTATAATACTGCCCCTATGTACAAGAATAGAACTACTATAATACTGCTCCTATGTACAAGAATATGACTACTATAATACTGCCCCCTATGTACAATATAACTACTATAATACTGCTCCTATGTACAAGAATATGACTACTATAATACTGCTCCTATGTACAAGAATATAACTACTATAATACTGCCCCTATGTACAAGAATATAACTACTATAATACTGCCCCTATGTACAAGAACATAACTACTATAATACTGCTCCTATGTACAAGAACATAACTACTATAATACTGCTCCTATGTACAAGAATATAACTACTATAATACTGCTCCCTATGTACAAGAATATAACTACTATAATACTGCCCCTATGTACAAGAATATAACTACTATAATACTGCCCCTATGTACAAGAATATAACTACTATAATACTGCCCCTATGTACAAGAATATACTATAATACTGCTCCTATGTACAAGAATATAACTACTATAATACTGCTCCTATGTACAAGAATATAACTGCTATAATACTGCTCCTATGTACAAGAATATAACTGCTATAATACTGCCCCTATGTACAAGAATATAACTACTATAATACTGCTCCAATATACAGGAATATAACTACTATAATACTTCTCCCTATGTACAAGAATATAACTACTATAATACTGCTCCTATGTACAAGAATATAACTACTATAATACTGCTCCTATGTACAAGAATATAACTACTATAATACTTCTCCCTATGTACAAGAATATAACTACTATAATACTGCCCCTATGTACAAGAATATAACTACCATAATAATGCTCCTATGTACAAGAATATAACTACTATAATACTGCCCCTATGTACAAGAATATATCTACTATAATACTGCCCCTATGTACAAGAATAATAATAATCTTTATTTATATAGCGCCATCATATTCTGCAGCGCTTTACAGTTTAACAGTTTCAGAACACAAGTCATAAGTAACAACGTTAACAATACAATAATTAAAGCAAAATCAGCCGCCCCTGCTCGTGAGAGCTTACAATCCACAATGAGGTGGGGGATGCAAAGTACAGGTGTGTATATACAATGGTGTATTTACAATGATGGTCCAGCCATCTTGAGGGAGTGAGGGATGGATGGAGATAGTGAATGGGCTACACACACACACACTTACACATAGAATGACTTTGATTAGTGAATGTGATAGGCCGCTCTGAACAGATGTGTTTTGAGGAGCGCCTGAAACCATGAAAATTGTGGATAGTCCTAATTTCTTGGGGTAGAGCATTCCAGAGGATTGGCGAAGCGCGGGAGAAGTCTTGGAGTCGGGAGTGGGAGGTACGGATTAGTGCAGAGGTTAGTCGAAAGTCGTTTGCAGAGCGCAGCAGTCGGTTAGGCCGATAGATAGAAATGAGGGAGGAGATGTAGGGGGGTGCTGCACTGTGGAGAGGATGGGCAGGGTGACAGACAGAATTGAGGGAGGAGATCTATGGGGTGCTGCACTGTGGAGAGGACGGGCAGGGTGATAGATAGAAATGAGGGAGGAGATGTAGGGGTGTGTCTGCACTGTGGAGGGGACAGGCAGGATGATAGACAGAAATGAGGGAGGAGATGTAGGGGGGTGCTGCACTGTGGAGAGGACGGGCAGAGTGATAGATAGAAATGATGGAGGAGATGTAGGGGGGTGCTGCACTGTGGAGAGGACGGGCAGGGTGATAGATAGAAATGAGGGAGGAGATGTAGGGGGGTGCTGCACTGTGGAGAGGACGGGCAGGGTGATAGAAATGAGGGAGGAGATGTAGGGGGTGCTGCACTGTGGAGAGGACGGGCAGGGTGATAGACAGAAATGAGGGAGGAGATGTAGGGGGGTGCTACACTGTGGAGAGGACGGGCAGGTGATAGATAGAAATAAGGGAGGAGATGTAGGGGGGTGCTTCACTGTGGAGAGGACGGGCAGGGTGATAGACAGAAATGAGGGAGGAGATGTAGGGGGGTGCGGCACTGTGGAGAGGACGGGCAGGGTGATAGACAGAAATGAGGGAGGAGATGTAGGGGGGTGCTGCACTGTGGAGAGGACGGGCAGGGTGATAGACAGAAATGAGGGAGGAGATGTAGGGGGGTGCTGCACTGTGGAGAGGACGGGCAGGGTGGTAGATAGAAATGAGGGAGGAGATGTAGGGGGGTGCTGCACTGTGGAGAGGATGGGCAGGGTGATAGATAGAAATGAGGGAGGAGATGTAGGGGGGTGCTGCACTGTGGAGAGGATGGGCAGGGTGATAGATAGAAATGAGGGAGGAGATGTAGGGGGGTGCTGCACTGTGGAGAGGACGGGCAGGGTGATAGATAGAAATGAGGGAGGAGATGTAGGGGTGCTGCACTGTGGAGAGGACGGGTAGGTGATAGAAATGAGGGAGGAGATGTAGGGGGGTGCTGCACTGTGGAGAGGACGGGCAGGGTGATAGATAGAAATGAGGGAGGAGATGTAGGGGGGTGCTGCACTGTGGAGAGGACGGGCAGGGTGATAGATAGAAATGAGGGAGGAGATGTAGGGGGTGCTGCACTGTGGAGAGGACGGGCAGGGTGATAGATAGAAATGAGGGAGGAGATGTAGGGGGTGCTGCATGTGGAGAGGACGGGCAGGGTGATAGACAGAAATGAGGGAGGAGATGTAGGGGGGTGCTGCACTGTGGAGAGGACGGGCAGGTGATAGATAGAAATGAGGGAGGAGATGTAGGGGGTGCTGCACTGTGGAGAGGACGGGCAGGGTGATAGATAGAAATGAGGGAGGAGATGTAGGGGGGTGCTGCACTGTGGAGAGGACGGGCAGGGTGATAAGAAATGAGGGAGGAGATGTAGGGGGGTGCTGCACTGTGGAGAGGACGGGCAGGGTGATAGATAGAAATGAGGGAGGAGATGTAGGGGGGTGCTGCACTGTGGAGAGGACGGGCAGGGTGATAGACAGAAATGAGGAGGAGAATGTAGGGGGGTGCGGCACTGTGGAGAGGACGGGCAGGGTGATAGACAGAAATGAGGGAGGAGATGTAGGGGGGTGCGGCACTGTGGAGAGGACGGGCAGGGTGATAGACAGAAATGAGGGAGGAGATGTAGGGGGGTGCTGCACTGTGGAGAGGACGGGCAGGGTGATAGACAGAAATGAGGGAGGAGATGTAGGGGGGTGCTGCACTGTGGAGAGGACGGGCAGGGTGGTAGATAGAAATGAGGGAGGAGATGTAGGGGGGTGCTGCACTGTGGAGAGGATGGGCAGGGTGATAGATAGAAATGAGGGAGGAGATGTAGGGGGGTGCTGCACTGTGGAGAGGATGGGCAGGGTGATAGATAGAAATGAGGGAGGAGATGTAGGGGGGTGCTGCACTGTGGAGAGGACGGGCAGGGTGATAGATAGAAATGAGGGAGGAGATGTAGGGGGGCTGCACTGTGGAGAGGACGGGTAGTGATAGAAATGAGGGAGGAGATGTAGGGGGGTGCTGCACTGTGGAGAGGACGGGCAGGGTGATAGATAGAAATGAGGGAGGAGATGTAGGGGGGTGCTGCACTGTGGAGAGGACGGGCAGGGTGATAGATAGAAATGAGGGAGGAGATGTAGGGGTGCTGCACTGTGGAGAGGACGGGCAGGGTGATAGATAGAAATGAGGGAGGAGATGTAGGGGGGTGCTGCAATGTGGAGAGGACGGGCAGGGTGATAGACAGAAATGAGGGAGGAGATGTAGGGGGGTGCTGCACTGTGGAGAGGACGGGCAGGTGATAGATAGAAATGAGGGAGGAGATGTAGGGGTGCTGCACTGTGGAGAGGACGGGCAGGGTGATAGAAATGAGGGAGGAGATGTAGGGGGGTGCTGCACTGTGGAGAGGACGGGCAGGGTGATAGATAGAAATGAGGGAGGAGATGTAGGGGGGTGCTGCACTGTGGAGAGGACGGGCAGGGTGATAGATAGAAATGAGGGAGGAGATGTAGGGGGGTGCTGCACTGTGGAGAGGACGGGCAGGGTGATAGACAGAAATGAGGGAGGAGATGTAGGGGGGTGCTGCACTGTGGAGAGGATGGGCGGGGTGATAGATAGAAATGAGGGAGGAGATGTAGGGGGGTGCTGCACTGTGGAGAGGACGGGCAGGTGATAGATAGAAATGAGGGAGGAGATGTAGGGGGGTGCTGCACTGTGGAGAGGACGGGCAGGGTGATAGATAGAAATGAGGGAGGAGATGTAGGGGGTGCTGCACTGTGGAGAGGACGGGCAGGGTGATAGACAGAAATGAGGGAGGAGATGTAGGGGGGTGCTGCACTGTGGAGAGGATGGGCAGGTGATAGATAGAAATGAGGGAGGAGATGTAGGGGGGTGCTGCACTGTGGAGAGTTTTGTGGGTGAGAACCAGTACTTTGAATTGGATCCTATAATGAATGGGCAGCCAGTGTAAGGACTGGTGAAGAGCGGACGCGTCCGAGTACCGATTAGCCTGATGGATGACCCTGGCTGCTGCATTAAGGATGGACTGGAGAGGGGATAGTCGAGTAATGGGGAGGCCAAGTAATAGAGCGTTGCAGTAGTCCAGGCGGGAGTGGATCAATGCTACAGTGAGGGTTTTTGTTGTTTCCATGGTGAGAAAAGGGCGGATTCTAGAGATGTTCTTTAGGTGTAGGCGGCAAGAGTGGGCAAGAGATTGTATATGGGAGGTGAAGGAGAGATTGGTGTCAAACATAACACCCAGACAGCAAGCCTGCTGCCGGGGTGTTATTATGGTGCTGCCCACGGGGAGGGAAATGTCAGATTTAGGGAGGTTATTAGATGGCGGGAGCAGAAGCAGTTCAGTTTTGGAGAGGTTGAGTTTCAGATAGAGAGCGGACATGATGTTGGAGACTGCGGACAGTCAGTCGGTGGCGTTCTGTAGTACAGCGGGGGTAAGGTCGGGGGATGACGTGTATAATTGTGTGTCATCAGCATAAAGATGGTACTGAAAGCCAAATCTGCTGATGGTCTGTCCAATTGGGGCCGTGTAGAGAGAGAAGAGAAGGGGGCCAAGGACTGAGCCCTGGGGTACACCGACAGCGAGAGGAAGAGGAGATGATGTGGAGGCAGAGAACGAAACACTGAAGGAGCGGTCAGAAAGATAGGAGGAGAACCAGGAGAGAACAGTGTCCTTAATACCTAGTGACTGGAGCCTAGACAGTAGGAGACGGTGGTCAACAGTGTCGAAAGCTGCAGAAAGGTTGAGAAGAATGAGCAGAGAGTGGTCACCGTTACGTTTTGCTGTCAGAAGGTCATTGGTCACTTTGATGAGTGCAGTTTCAGTCGAATGTAGGGGGCGGAAGCCGGACTGTGAAGGGTCTAGGAGGGAGTGAGTGGAGAGGTAACGGGTGAGGCGGGAGTAGACTAGGCTCTCCAAAAGTTTAGAGATGAAGGGGAGATTGGAGACCGGTCTGTAGTTGTTTGTGCAGGAAGGGTCGAGAGCGGGTTTCTTTAGTAATGGAGTAATGATGGAGTGTTTGAAGGAGGATGGGAAAATGCCAGAGGAGAGTGAGAGATTAAAGATTGTAGTTAGGTGAGTTGTGACAACTGGAGATGTGAGGGAATGGGGTCGATAGTGTATGTAGTCGGACGAGAGGAAGAGAGGAGTCTGGAGACTTCTTCTGTGATGGGATCAAATGTGGAAAGTGAGCCAGGGGAAATGCAGGGAGGGATGGGAGTCACAGCACTTGGTGGTTGGGAGCAGATTTCCTGACGGATAGTATCTATTTTTTCTATAAAGTGGGAGGCCAGGTCGTCAGCACAAATGTCTGTGATAGGGGCTTGTGCTTTTGGCCTGAGGAGGGAGTGAAAAGTGTCAAAAAGTTTCTTGGGGTTGTTGGCTAGTGAGGAGATCAGGGTGGTGAAGTAGGTCTGTTTGGCGAGGTGAAGGGCAGCATTATAAGTTCTTAACATGAATTTAAAGTGGATGAAGTCTTCTGGTGTGCGGGTTTTTCTCCAGAGGCGTTCAGCACTCCTAGAGCATTGCTGGAGATAGTCGATTTGCAATGTGAGCAGTAAACTACTATAATACTGCCCTTATTACAAAGAGAAGATATAACTACTATAATACTGCCCTATGTACAAGAATATAACTACTATAATACTGCTCCTATGTACAATAATATAACTACTATAATACTGCTCCTATGTACAAGAATATAACTACTATAATACTGCCCCTTGTACAAGAATATAACTACTATAATACTGCTCCTATGTACAAAATATAACTACTATAATACTGCTCCTATGTACAAGAATATAACTACTATAATACTGCCCCTATGTACAAGAATATAACTACTATAATACTGCTCCTATGTACAAGAACATAACTACTATAATACTGCTCCTATGTACAAGAATATAACTACTATAATACTGCTCCTATGTACAAGAATATAACTACTATAATACTGCTCCTATGTACAAGAATATAACTACTATAATACTGCCCCTATGTACAAGAATATAACTACTATAATACTGCTCCTATGTACAAGAATATAACTACTATAATACTGCTCCTATGTACAAGAATATAACTACTATAATACTGCTCCTATGTACAAGAATATAACTACTATAATACTGCCCCCTATGTACAAGAATATAACTACTATAATACTGCTCCTATGTACAAGAATATAACTACTATAATACTGCTCCTATGTACAAGAATATAACTACTATAATACTGCCCCCTATATACAAGAATATAACTACTATAATACTGCCCCTATGTACAAGAATATAACTACTATAATACTGCCCCTATGTACAGTATAACTACTATAATACTTCCCCTCTGTATAATTATATCTCCTGTCTCCTCTCTCTGCTGTATATGATGTGTGTTGGGGTCTTGCACTACCCTTGGTTTCTCATAGATGTTCCTGCACCTTTGTATCTCAGGTCGCGGTGAGTTTTCCACATGTCAGTATTATTTCTTTGTTTCCATATTTTCCTGCTCCTCGGTCCATATCGAGCACTGTATGTGTGGTTACTATGTGGCGGTGCTGGATGTGGGGGCAGCGGATGCTTTTGTCTCACTGATCCATCCTCATCCAAACAGGAAACTGATGAAGCTGCTTTTAATTTTCATTGGGGAAAATCTCTGAGTTCCCACGACTCTGAAAATACAGAAAGAAAAATGAAGGTCGGAGCTGAAAACAGCGAGAGCTGCGGACCTAATGGACGACACAAGGAATCAGCTCTGAAAACGAAGCCCTGCACTGAGAATGGGGTGAATCCTGCAGAAACACAGACGTGCTACACTGCGGAAATACTGGATACACAGCATTCAGTGCATCTAAGCCCAACCTCTGTGATACTGTCTGCTGTGCATCTGATCCCTAGTGTGATACTGTCTGCTGAGCTACTGTATCTGATCCCTAGTGTGATACTGTCTGCTGAGCTACTGTATCTGATCCATACTGTGATACTGTCTGCTGAGCTACTGTATCTGATCCCTAGTGTGATACTGTCAGCTGAGCTACTGTATCTGATCCCTAGTGTGATGTACTGTTCTACAGCGCTACTGTATCTGATCCCTAGTTGTGATACTGTCCTGCTGAGCTACTGTATCTGATCCCTAGTTTTGATACTGTCTGCTGAGCTGCTGTATCTGATCCCTAGTTTGATACTGTCTGCTGAGCTACTGTATCTGATTCCTGGTGTGATACTGTCTGCTGAGCTACTGTATCTGATCCCTAGTTTGATGCTGTCTGCTGAGCTGCTGTATCTGGTCCCTAGTTTGATACTGTCTGCTGAGCTACTGTATCTGATTCCTGGTGTGATACTGTCTGCTGAGCTACTGTACTGATCCTTGGTGTGATACTGTCTGCTGAGCTGCTGTATCTGATCCCTGGTGTGATATTCTCTGCTGGGCTGCTCGATTTGATCCCTGGTGTGATATTTTCTTCTATTCTGTATCTAAGCCTTCGTGTGATGCTGAGCTGCTGTATCTGATCCCTGGTGTGATACTGTCTGCTGAGCTGCTGTATCTGAACCCTGGCATGATACTGTCTGCTGGATTTGATCCCTGGTGTGATACTGTCTGCTGTATCTGATCACTGGTGTGATACTGTCTGCTGGGCTGCTGTATCTGATCCCTGGTGTGATACTGTCTGCTGTATCTGATCCCTGGTGTGAGACCGTCTGCTGGGCTGCTTAAATTTGATCCCTGGTGGGATATTTTCTGCTATTCTGTATCTAAACCCTGGTGTGATGCTGAGCTGCTGTATCTGATCCCTGGTGTGATACTGTCTGCTGAGCTGCTGTATCTGAACCCTGGCATGATACTGTCTGCTGGATTTGATCCCTGGTGTGATACTGTCTGCTGTATCTGATCCCTGGTGTGATACTGTCTGCTGGGCTGCTGTATCTGATCCCTGGTGTGATATTGTTGCTGTATCTGATCCCTGGTGTGATACCGTCTGCTACGCTGCTGGATTTGATCCCTGGTGGGATATTTTCTGCTATTCTGTATCTAAACCCTGGTGTGATGCTGAGCTGCTGTATCTGATCCCTGGTGTGATGTTTTCTGCTATTCTGTATCTAAGCCCTGGTGTGATACCGTGTAGGTGCAGTTGTCGGTTGTGACCTCATTTTTCGTTTATAATAATTCTTGTCATTCTTACAATGACTTTGATAATAAGAATGGCGGAGTGCGGGGGCGCGGAGGAGGTTTGGGGGATTATTCGGGACGGAGCCGCTGTGCCCTCTTTATACACTTTTCAGCCTCCAATTTTAGCCTAATAGAGGAGGGTAGAGATGATAGTGCAGGATCCGGGACGGCCGGCGATGATGGTGGACGACACGGAGGAGCGGTGCCGCCGTCACTAGTGCTGCAGCGTATGTGTAATACTGTGTACGTCCCTGTATAACGGAGGCGGCAAACCAAGCTAAGCCCCTCGTAAGGCCGGCGTCACACTAAGGAGGAATACGGACGAGTGAGAGGCGTGAAAACCACGCATTACACACGGACCCATATTCTCTATGGGGCAGCTCTGATCGTGCGTATTTTTCTCGGCCGTATCTTACGGTGTGAGACACCCGCAGCATGCTGCAATTACGCGTATTACGCCCGTTGTACGCCAATGAAAGTCTATGGGTGCGAGAAAACTACGGATTACACACGGACCAGACGTGTGACTTGTGAGAAATACGGAAGACTTCTGCAGCTCGCAGGAAATGGTGCAACACATGCAGGAGGAAGCTGAAAAAGAGCGCCAGACATCCCGGAAGGACGCCTCCACGGAGTCGGCCATGATGTCTACGCTCATCAATGTGGAGATGCTCATTGTGTTGGAGCAGGAGAGGCCCGAAATATGGGACCAACGAGAAGCACATTACGCAGACCGCGCAAGGAAAGAGGCGGCATGGAGGCGCGTCTGTGGGCAGAAGGTTCCCCACTTTGGGGACAGCCCACGCGAGGAGCAGCAGCGAATCAGTAAGTTACCTGATTATTTTCCAAACTTCTTAATAGTCAGAACGTAATAATTGCGATAAGTTTCCCGAAAAAATTGTTTTTTATTTTGCACCAAAATGTTATGTTAATCACATCCGACTAGGCCCCCATGACTATGTGAAGTGTATGTGGAAGAATTTGGCATTGTGTAGATAGCTAAATTATTACATTATATGTCACATGGATGATGTCATGAGAAGATGGAGAGGCATCCGCGACCAATACCGGCGGGAACGGCAGCAGAGGAGCAAGAGCGGGTCTGCAGCACCCACCAAGAAGAAGTACGTTTATTTCGACCACCTTGGTTTTCTTGCATAGATTCTGGATCTGAGACCGTAAGTACATACATCACACCACATAACACATATGCCGTTTAGGATCACCCTCCTACATGTTCTAATACCCTTTCATTTCCCCATAGAACCCAATCCAACCTCACTGAGAGGGAGACCGGCTCCGACTCAGAGGCCATTATTGACCCGGTTGGGGGAGGTGAACAGGTGGCTGGCCCATCGTCTGACCCTCCCTGCTGCATCCCCCAAGCTTCACAAGCACCAGGACCTGACCAAGCAGCTGGAACGCAACCTGTACCTGACCCACCTGCTGCAGCAGCAGCAGGCCCCAGTGTTGAGGAAGCAGCAAATAGCAGCAGCCCCACTGTACCTCTGGTGGGCTCCCCCCAGGCTGCTGCAATATCCCGCCATGGAAGAAGACGTCGAGACATCACTGGGTCAGACACACATAGGCATGTGGACTCTGGGTCCTCAATTATCTGTCAAGGGCAGCTGTGGATGAGGGTGTGGAGGCCTATGCCCATAGCCTTGCCCGCTACCTTCGTCCCCTACCCCAAGAGATCAGGCTCCGTATGCGAGGATCAATGCACATCCTAATTGACGCATGCACACCCCCCAATACCCCATATGAGGTATTTGAATTCTTGAGAGGTGGCAGCTCTCACCCCATAACCTTCTGCGCCTTACACCCAACAAAATGTGCATGCTCAATTAGGATCTGAGGATCCTCCTGCACGGGCGCCTACACAAAACCAACCTTGGCAGCAACAGGGTCAAATGGCTGCCTATAATCCGACTTCCCAATATGACTAGTGTTGAGCGATACGATAATGTAAATATCGGCTATCGGCCGATATTAGCTCTATCGGCCTTTCGATAATTCGTTTCGATATTTTCGTCTTATCGAATACCGGAATCGGATTTGTCACTGTCACTGTCTGTGTCCGTCGGTCGGGTCTGTCACTGTCAGTGTCCGTCGGTCGGGTCTGTCAGGAGTCAGCGGCACTTACCTGGCAGAAGATCTCCGGCGGTCACGTCCTGGACTGCTTCATGGCCGCCATCCTCTTCTCCCCGGCGGTCACATGCAGTTTCTCGCGATAACTGCAGTGACTGCTGGGTAATCCCGGCCGTAAAGCAGTCCGATGACGTCACCGCCGGGGAAGCAGGTAATCAGCTGTGCTGCGCCGGGATGTCAGGCTCTGCCTGTCATTGCGATGTAGCAGAGCTGGATCGTCGTGGGACTGTCGTTATGGACTGCGTCGGACAGGTGGTATACTGTTGGTTTGTTTTTTTTCTTTTTTTACAGGAGATCGATGGCGTCGCAGGAATGAGAGTCAATAAAATGAAACTGTGTGTTCTTTTCATTAAAATACTTTTCTTGCTTTGTTTTTTTTTTGCATTTAATAACTTTGGATTAATAATGGATCAGTGTCTTATTGAGCTCTCATTATTAACGGGTTATTGTCACACGTGCAATCAACAGTGTCATTAACCCCTTATTACCCCACTTGCCACCGCTACAGGGCAGTGGAAGAGCCGGGTAAAGTGCCACAATTGGCACATCTTTTGATGCGCCAAATGTGGGGCTGCTGTAGCCTGGTATTATCAGGCTGTTGAGGGCCAAAATCCATGGGCCTTGACAGTCTTTTAATCCCAGCCGCAGCAGTCTGCATTTTACTTGGCTGGTTAACAAAAATAGGGGGACCCCTACGCTGTTTTTTTTTTTTGAGGGGATCCCCTATTTTTGTTAACCAGCCAAGCTAAGCAGACTGCTGTGGCCTGGTATTATCAGGCTTGCAAGGTCCATGGATATTGGATCCTTACCAGCCTGAAAAACCAGGCCTCAGCGGTCTGCTTCATCTGGCTGGTTAACAAAAATAGGGGGGACCCCACGCCAATTTTTTTCGAGGGGATCCCTATTTTTGTTAACCAGCCAAGCTAAGCAGACTGCTGTGGCCTGGTATTATCAGGCTTGCAAGGTCCATGGATATTGGATCCTTACCAGCCTGAAATCCAGGCCTCAGCGGTCTGCTTCATCTGGCTGGTTAACAAAAATAGGGGGACCCCACGCCATTTTTTTTCGAGGGGATCCCCTATTTTGTTAACCAGTTCCCTCTGACGTCACTGATGGTGTCCCTGGTTGACCTGAAGTGAAAGTGGAAAGCAATCAATTAAGCTTTCCACTTCCTCTCCTGTCAGCCAGGAGAGGAGCTCATTCATTTGGGGGTTTACTGTGAGGCTGCAGCATTAGCTGCGGTCCCTGCAGTAAACATTAACCCTTTCTGAAGGATTACACCGTGGGACCTGACTGTGCATCGGATTGGTAAGAATAATTTTGCTTTATTATTTTATTTTTATTACAGGAAATGGTTTTAGCAGGTAAATAAAATATGGTCAAAAACTGTGTGATTATTTCATTAAACTTCTTTTTTATTAAAGTGTGTGTGTTTGATTTTTCTTTCATACAATAGGATTAATAATTGATAGTTGTCTAATTGACAGCTCTCAATTATTAACCTGGCTTAAAGTGACCTTTCAATTGCAAGGTCATTTTAACCCCTTATTAACCCATTCGCCACCGCTACAGGGCAATGGGAATAGACGGGCAAAGTGCCAGAAAGGGCAAATCTAATTAGAGATTTGCCCTTTCTGGGGTGTCTGGGGGCAGATGTTAGTAGCCGGGGGGGCCAAAAATAATGGTCCCTCTCTGGGCTATTATTATCTGCCCCCACTCACTGGCTTTGTCTGTCTGGTTGCGAAAATAGGGCGGGAGCCCACGCATTTTTTTTCAGCAATTTTACACCTCATATATATATATACATGTCATTGAATTTGTGACACACATATATATATTTATATTTATAGTTCATACACTTCTACATAGTATAATAGCCGCTAATTCAATTGCCGGCTTTTGTGAAAATGCAGAACCCGACATGAAATGACACTTGGTTTACATAGAGTTAACCATGTCTTTTCATGTAGTTTGATATCTGATTTGCACAAACAATTACATGAGTGTAAAGGTACTGCCACACTAAACAACATCGCTAACGGGATCGCTAAAAAAACGTCACTATTTAGCGATCCCGTTAGCGATGTTGTTGTGTGCAGCATCTGTCAGCGACGAGCTCCCTGCTGAGATCCTGCTGTGATCTCGCTCGTCACTGACATCGTTCCGGACCCTATTTAGATCGTCGGCGCCCCGCAGGTAAGTATATATCGCTAAGTGTGGCACCTTTTCTTAGCGATTTAGCGGTACTTTTGTACCGCTAAAGTCGTTAAGAAGATCGCTAACCGCGATAGCGTCGTTAACTATATCGCTAAGTTAAGCCGCACTTAGCGATATAGAAACAATCCCGCTAGCGATCGCATTAGTATGCGTCTATCGCTAGCGGGATTGTTTAGTGTGGCAGTACCTTAAGTGTGCAAAATTTCACACCTGTAGGGGTTAATTAAAGGTGTAAATTCGTAGCAAAAAAGTCCGTTTTTTTTACAACGAATTTACACCTTTAATTAACCCCTACAGGTGTGAAATTTTGCACACATAGACTGATGTAATTGTTTGTGCAAATCAGATTGCAAACGACATGAAAAGACATGGTTAACCCTATGTACACCAAGTGTCATTTCATGTCGGGTGCTTCTGTCTTTTCACAGAAGCCGGCTTTACCCGGCAATTGAATCAGAGGATATTTTACTATGTAGTAGTGTATAAACTATACATATATGTATATATATATATATGTCACAATGACATGTATATATATATATTATATGTATTCTATGTGTGTATATTTAGTGTTTACAAGGAAATAAAGGTTTTTTTTAGTTTCGATATTTTGTTCCCATAGACTTACATGGGACTTCCGGTATCGGAATCGGATATCGACGATATTTAGTGCTATCGGCGATACAATTTCGATACGATATTTTTAGATATCGAGCACTATCGCTCAACACTAAATATGGCCACTTGTACAGATCCAGTGTTGGAGGCTGGTCCCAACCTGGATGTGCACAACATGGTCATATTGGGGGGTATGAGTCTCTGGGGTACCATCTTACACAGGAATATAATCTCCCTTATCTGTATGGCAATGTGTCCACACACCAACCTGACCGTGGGCAGATGTTAGCTCGGGGCCCAGAAAATCCAACCCAACACGGTGATGGTCAAGGTTCTCATCATAGCCAACCACCCAGAGCGCTGGGCACCCGCCAACCCCACCACCCACATACCTCCAGCTCTGATTTTTATTTTACTTATATATTATGATTTAAAGAGCTGTTTGTTATTTTTTTATATTTAGTTGACCTCATGTTGTGTCAAAGAAATTTGCACTAATCTAAATGCCTCAAAACAACATATGGTACCAATATGCTCTTCAGTAGGCATAGTCAAAGTTTGTTATTTTCATTATCTCTTACTAGTTATACAAAAGTTTGTTATTTTTTTATATATTTATTTTTACAACATGTTGTGTAAAGCATATTTGCACCAATCTGAATGCCTACAAACAGCATATGGTACAGAGATGGTGGGAAATGGGCTACCTGAAAGTTTGTTATTTTCTTTATATCTTATAATTTATACCAATCTTTGTTATTTTCTTCTATTTCATTTTAACACATGTTGGCTAATGCATCATTGCAATAGTCTAGACTTACAACTCAACCATATGGGTTAGATATGGTGCTCACTAGGGATAGTGAAAGTTTGTTATTTTGCTTATGTATTATTATTTATGCAAATGTTTGTTATTTTTTATGCCTTATTTTGGAAGTTGTGTAATAATGCGCACTTACAGTATACTGCAATGATGACATATACCATATGACTAAAGTATGGTTGTCACTACCTCAAGTGAGAGTTTGCACATATAAAAATATATTTTTGTAGAAAGTTTGGTGTCTTCTTTCATAAGTAAGTTATACTACATCACCAACACATGTGCTGTGAACTGTAACAACACAAACAGACTATGTCATAGAAAAATAACATTTATGTATACACACAGAAATACATTACAGCATGGATAATGCATCATCTTGCCATGTTGTAGTACCTCCAGGGGACACAAAATATTGGGTGAATATATCACCGGTTTTCAGTCCTGACAGTGGGCGACGTAAAGGGATGACATGGGGCGTAGGCATATCCACATTGGTCACCACACTTTCACCAACATCAGATGGGCCACAATCATGCATTCTGGTGAAATTATGTAGAACAACACAGGCTTTGATGACCTCATTGACGTTGGCTTCACTCAGCTGAATAGCAGACTGGAGAACCCGCCATTTTGCACACAGAATGCCAAAGGCACACTCCACCAGGCGCCGGGCCCGTGATAGGCACAAGTTGAAGATCCTACGACGGTGGTCAAGGTGTCGTCGTGGATATGGCCTCATCACTTTCCTTGATAGCTGGAAGGCCTCATCCCCAACTACAACATATGGGACCGGTTCTGGATTGGAGCCAGGAAGTTGCCGTGCTGGTGTTAGGTGCAACTCATTATTACGAAGCCGCCGACCCATAATGGAAGAATTGAAGACTCTAGAGTCTCCAGTTCTTCCATAGGCCCCAATGTCTACAATTATAAACCTGTAGTTACTGTCAACCAGAGCCAACTGCACCACAGAAAAATATTGTTTATAATTATAGAATTGGGACCCTGAGTTCTGCGGCTTACGCACACGGATGTGCTTCCCATCAAGGGCTCCTATACAATTTGGGAACTGGCATTGCTCCTCAAATCCCCTGGCAATCCTCTTCCAGTCTTCCATCTTTGGCTCAGGCATCACCACTTGATGAAGTCTGTCCCAGAGTTGTGAGCAGGTATCACGCACAATGCCAGAGATGGTGGACCTCCCAATCAAGAAGTCCAGATGGAGTGCGGCATAGGATATGCCAGTAGTTAGGAACCTACAAGTAACCAAATGTACAGAGAACAATCATTACACATGCACAAAGGTATAAGAAACACACTATACATAACCGTTACATCATATCATTTACAAACAATCATCAGTTACATTTACCACAAGTCAAAGGTTTCTGTCATTTTTACATACACATAATTGTTCTGGTAGTTCGAGGTGATATATGGGATAGATTATGAGGATATTTCAGCTACAGACATAAGGGTAAAGGGAAACTTGTGGGAAAACACATCATCAACAGACAGTATGTAGGTGAGGAATACATACCGTAGCGTACGGAGAAGTCGCTCCTCTGCAGAGATAGCTTGGCTCATCCGGGTATCCTGGTAGGTGATCCCAGGGCGCACAATCTCCAAAAAAACATCAAATGTGGGAATGGTCATCCAACAAAACAGAAAAAACTTGTCTGGAGGAGTCCGCAGAGATGCATACAGGCGGTGAAAATGGCCTTTAGTGAGGCGTTGCCTCAAATGCGGATGCACCCACATTCGCCTCCTCCTCCGCGGATCAATGATCACTGGGTACGGCTGCCCAAAGCTGAGGGACAAAACCCAGTTGTACAGAACTCGATCAGTTGGGGTGAACTGAAGAGTGTCAGACATGTTGGCAAGAAAGCAGCAGGACCCCAACACAAGCACAGCACCAAAATGGCCAGATTGGGGGCTGCCACCTGATGCAGAGCCAATAAATAGCCTTGCTGATAATGGTTTGAATGAGTTTCAGGCCTAAAAACCGTTAAATGTCCATTTTGCAAGCTAGCGAGAGAAAAACGCTATACGGATGCCATACCGATTGCATATGGATGCTTACATGCGCGAAATACGCAGCCGCACCCTGACAACGGATGAAATACGGATTATTGTGCCGGCAACATTTTGGCGTATTACGCTCGTACAATACGGTCCATATTTTTCTACGGTGAGTGTGACGCCGGCCTAAAACATCAAGAAGCACAGAAGTATCCCTGTCTCACCTTCACGGATACACTGTAACAACCCGCAGACACAATGGTAGCAAACCCTCAGCTGTGAGAAGTATCAGCTGGGTGCTGGTTTTTTAGCTTTTAGGTAAGAACATTCACCGACAGCAAGCAGAGATTGTGAAAATGGGGAAAATTGAAATAAAGTACATTAAAAGTTGGGGAAGCAGCAGTCCTCCCTCTTGGGTGTCTCCCCCTTCGGGGCGATGTCGCCTTCTTTGTGTCCCTTCATAAGACACTCAGAATCTCGTCTGTATAAGAAGATTTTCTGACATTTTTGTTTTTGCTGCAGAGTGATGAGTCCTCGGTGAGCGGCTGACATCGTTACTGTGTATCGGTGACTGCACTGCAGACAGAAGCCTTCACCCCAAAAAATGCAGCGAGTCAAGTCCTAGATAAAGATGAATCCTGGCGGAGGCACGACGGGGTTAATACGCTGTGTAGCCGGTATGGATTACTCCGGAGATCTCTGCTGATCGCTGCAGAAAATACCAGACAAATAGTGATTCTCCTCAGCAAGAAAATGAGCGTCCGCATTGCGAGGAAACGCGAAACCGGCAGCAAACTGCAACAGCGGCCTGTGAAGTATACGCCCCAGATTATATATAATCCCGGGAAAGAATGTATTATCACAGATTATAGGAAATTATATATAACCCGGCATAGATTGTATTATCACAGATTATATCCCACCATAGACTGTGACATCACAGATTATGTCCCACCATAGACTGTGACATCACAGTTTATATCCCACCATAGACTGTGACATCACAGATTATATCCCACCATAGACCGTGACATCACAGATTATATCCCACCATAGACTGTGACATCACAGATTATATCCCACCATAGACTGTGACATCACAGATTATATCCCACCATACACTGTGACGTCACAGATTATATCCCACCATAGACTGTGACATCACAGATTATATCCCACCATAGATTGTGACATCACAGATTATGTCCCATCATAGACTGTGACATCACAGATTATATCCCACCATAGACTGTGACATAACAGATTATATCCTACCATAGACTGTGACATCACAGATTATATCCCACCTGTCATGTGTGCATTGCCACGAAGATCGTCGCGGTTGCACATTTTGACTTCTCCACAGCTTGTAGCGCCCGCGTCCCTGCCTGCTGCCAGACAGGGACGTCGCTCTCCTCACCTGCGCTCAGCGTCCTCAGTGCTCCCAGCCTCCTCTGCGCCTCTGCCATCCTCGGCGTCCCCCTTCCGCCCTGCTGGTCCCGCGCGCTCCTTCCCTGCTACTGGCCTTAGGGCGCGCGCCCGCACCCTCCCCCGCTCTTAAAGGAGCCGCGCGCATTTTCCAAATCAGTCTCCAGCCAATGCTGGAGGACTCCACCCTATATTAAGGGCTTCCTCCTTAATGTAGGTGCCCGAGCAATGTTGTTCCTGTGCAGTCTAACTCTGTTTCAGCCATCAGCTCCTGATTCCTGTTACCTGCCTGTTACCTGTCGGCTTGCCTGTCTGCCATCCGTCTGTGGTTCCATCCAGAGGTTCGGGACGTCATCTGCAGAGATCCCCGGCTCTTGCCTGCTCACCTGGAGCGATCATCTGCCATCCGACTGCAGCTCCATCCGGAAGTTCGGACATCATCTGCGGAGATCCCCGGCTCTTGCCTGCTCACCTGGGAGCGATCATCTGCCATCCGACTGCAGCTCCATCCGGAAGTTCGGACATCATCTGCAGAGATCCACGGCTCTTGCCTGTCACCTGGAGCGATCATCTGCCATCCGACTGCAGCCTACCTGGAGGCTCCACCATATCAGGTCGTATATGCCTGCCCTGTTCTAGAGACTGCCTGGTCACTTGCCGTGACAACCTGCCTGTCCAGAGACTGCCTGGTCACTTGCCATGACAACCTGCCTGTCCCAGAGACTGCCTTGGTCACTTGCTGTGACAACCTGCCTGTCCAGATACTGCCTGGTCACTTGCCGTGACAACCTGCCTGTCTAGAGACTGCCTGGTCACTTACCGTGACAACCTGCCTGTCCAGAGACTGCCTGGTCACTTGCCGTGACAACCTGCCTGTCCCAGAGACTGCCTTGGTCACTTGCTGTGACAACCTGCCTGTCCAGATACTGCCTGGTCACTTGCCGTGACAACCTGCCTGTCCCAGATACTGCCTGGTCACTTGCCGTGACAACCTGCCTGTCCCAGAGACTGCCTCGGTCACTTACCATTACAACCTGCCTGCCCAAGAAATTCCTTGGTCACTCGCTGTGACAAACCTGCCTGTCCAGAAACTACCTATATCCCCTGCCGTGATTCCCTGCCCTTTTCCCGGGTGCCACCCGCTCGCTTACAAGTAAACTCTCTTGTATAAATAAAGCTTTGTGGTTCCACCCACCTGACCTGTCTCGTCAGTAGTTCCACCCACCAGACCCGTTACAGTTTGCTCGGGCCATGGAACCCGTGGCACCCAAACCCCTTCACTCCCGAACTGTGTCATGAGCTGTCTCGTCAAGGTCTCAACAGGAGCCATCCTGGGTCACCTGCGGAACGTCAATTCCCGTCTGGACACTCTGAATTCATCACCAGCAACCATCGCTGGAGCCATGACTCATAATCCGTCAGTCCCGTTGATTCCCAATTCCGTGGTTTCCATTCCCGACCCCGACTGTCAGCTCCTCCTAGGTTTGGAGGGGATCCTGCTCTAGCTCGGGTTTCATTAATCTGTGCACCCTGCATTTTGAACTCCTGGCACACCAGTTTAACTCTGACCGGGCCAAAGTTGCCTTCATCATGTCCCATCTCACCGGAGAGGCCCTGGCCTGGCTTAATCCTCTCTGGGAGAGAGAGGATCCTCTGGTGTCTGACCTGCCTGCTTTTCTCTCGGCCTTCCGGAAGGTATTCGACGAACCTGGACGGAAGACTTCCTCTGCATCATCTCTGCTGCGTCTCCGTCAGGAGAGTCTCACCGTTGGTCAATATGCCATACGGTTCCGGACTTTAGCCTCAGAACTAGCTTGGACAATGAAGCTCTAATTTCGGTCTTCTGGAGGGTCTGTCCGGCCGTATTAAAGACGAACTTGCCGGTCGGGACGTTCCAACCTCTCTAGATGATTTAATAAATCTTGCCAATCGAATTGATCTACGGTTCCAGGAACGAGCCAAAGAGATCACCCGTAAAAAAGAATTTTCCCGTCTTGCACCCTCGTGTCAGAGATCTATAACCTCTTCCGTTTCTCCTCAGGTGCACACTGCCGAGCCTATGCAGGTCGACCAGACCAAGATGGTCAAAGCCCGTCAGGACTCACGCCGTGCCGAGAAAAGTTGCTTCTACTGCGGTAGTAAGGAGCACTGGATCCAAACCTGTCCGGAGAGTCGGGAAACGCCTGTGTCTAGGTTCGCTCGGAGAGGTCAACCTAGACAAAAATAAATCCTCTTCATCCCTGCTGCTGTCGGTTTCAATTCTGATCGGTAAGAACCGCCACTTCGAAATGGCCCAACTGATTCTGGAGCAGCTGGAATCTCGTGTCACAGGCTCTAGTAGAGAAGTATCACATTCCCACCAAACCTCTTGTTGAACCTGTATCTGTTGCTGCTGTGGATGGGGCCTCCTACCTCGTCCCATCCGACTTGTCACCGAAGTCATAACCCCTGCAGGTGGGAATGTTGCATTCTGAGAGCATCTCGTTTCATGTTTTACCCGGACTCTCTCATGCTTTCTTGCTAGGTCTGCCTTGGCTCCAAAAACATGCACCTGTGCTCGACTGGCAGAATGGAGAGGTTCTTCGCTGGGACAGGACTGTCATAAAACATGTCTGGTGCCTGTTCATCCTGTCTGTTCTTCTCCTACACCTGCTAATCTACCTGGACTCCCGATTCCATATTGGTCTTTTGCCGATGTCTTCAATAAAAAGGAAGCAGAGACATTACCCCCGCATAGACCATATGATTGACCTGTTGCCGGTACTACGCCTCCCCGTGGGCGTATTTACCCGTTGTCTGCTGCTGAGACCAGGTCGATGTCCGAATATATCGAGGAGAACTTAGCAAAAGGATTCATCCGGAAATCTACCCTCCCCAGCGGGAGCAGGTTTCTTCTTCGTTAAAAAGAAAGACGGATCTCTCCGTCCCTGTATTGACTACAGAGGCCTAAATTCGATCACGGTGAAGAATAAGTACCTCTTCCGCTCATTCCAGAACTGTTTGATCGTCTTAGAGGGCTAGAGTCTTCACCAAACTAGATCTTCGTGAGCATACAACCTGGTTCGTATCCGTCGAGGAGATGAATGGAAGACGGCATTCAACACCCGGGACGGCCACTACGAGTACTTGGTGATGCCCTTTGGTCTCTGTAATGCTCCAGCAGTCTTTCAGGAGTTTGGTCAATGACATCTTCCGGGACCTCCTCTACTCCTGCGTTGTGGTGTACCTTGACGACATCTTGGTCTTCTCTCCGGATCTTCAGTCTCACCGGAGGGATGTTCGTCAGGTTCTGCTCAGGCTCAGGCAGAATCACCTCTTCGCCAAATATGAGAAGTGCCTCTTTGAGCAGACATCGCTTCCGTTTCTGGGCTACATCATTTCTCAACAGGCCTACGAAATGGATCCGGAGAAATTGTCTGCCATCGAGAAGTGGCCCCGACCGGAAGGGTTGAAGGCCATTCAGCGGTTCCTGGGATTTGCCAACTATTACCGTCTCTTCATACCGCACTTCCTTCCGGACTGCTCCAATCTCAGCGCTCACTCGCAAGGATGCTAACCCCAAACAGTGGAACGACCGAAGCAGAGGAGGCCTTCCTTTCTCTGAAACAGGCTTTCTCTTCCGCTCCAGTGCTGCATCGCCCGGATGGCAACAAGCAGTTCTTCCTGGAGGTGGACGCTTCCTCTGCTGGAGCCGGAGCGGTTCTTACCCAAAAATCGCCATCCGGGAGGATGGTATCCTGCGGTTTCTTCTCCAAACTCTTCTTCCTCCTCCGAGCGCAACTACTCCATAGGAGATCGAGAGTTATTGGCCATTAAGTTGGCATTGGAGGAGTGGCGTTACCTACTCGAAGGGGCTCTTCATCCGGTAATCATCTACACGGACCACAAAAATCTGGCATACTCCAGCAGCACAGAGACTTAATCCTCGCCAAGCCCGGTGGTCCTTGTTTTTGCCCGCTTCGATTTTCTTTTGCATTTTCGCCCAGCTGACAAAAACGTCAAGGCGGATGCCTTGTCTCGGTCTTTCCTGGTGTCGGATCTCGAAGATGAGCCTAAACATATCATCGATCCCGCCAGAGTAATGCAGGTGGCTCCCGTGAGTCTAAATCGTCTCCCTCCTGGTAAGACGTTCGTATCAAAAACCGATCGAAGAGAATCTACATTGGGGTCACTCCTCTAAACTCGCTGGCCACGCTGGTCAAAAAAGACCCTCCAACTCATTACCCGACATTATTGGTGGCCTACCCTGCACAAAGACGTAATAGACTTTGTTTCTGCTGTGTTTCCTGTGCCCGCAACAAAGTTCCGAGACACCTGCCTACCGGCCGTCTTCTTCCGCTTCCTATACCCGCTGCCCCCTGGCAGCATATAGCCATGGACTTCATTACTGATCTTCCCGTCTCTGCTGGTTGTACAGTCATTTGGGTGGTCGCTGACCGCTTTTCCAAGATGGCTCACTCATTCCTCTGCCAGGTCTTCCGTCTGCACCCGAGTTGGCTAAAGACTTTATCCGCCACATCTTCCGTCTTCATGGTCTGCCTCGTCACATTGTGTCGATCGTGGGGTTCAGTTCACCTCACGTTTCTGGAGAGCACTTGTAAGTTGCTAGACGTCACCCTGGATTTTTCCTCCGCTTACCACCCACAGTCCAATGGACAAGTTGAACGAATAAATCAGAATTTGACCAGTTATCTTCGACACTTCGTTAATGCCCACCATTCTGACTGGGTGGACTCCCTGCCTTGGGCCGAATTCTCCTACAATAATCATGAGAGCGAATCTTCCACCAAGTCTCCGTTTTTTGTAGTCTTCGGTCAGCACCCTCGGATCCCTGTCCCTGTTTCCATCTCTGTGGACAATCCACTGCGGAATCTCTGGTTAGAGAATTCTCCTCCATCTGGGAGAGTACCCGGTCCGCACTCATTCAGTCATCCGAGCGCATGAAAAGACATGCTGACAAAAAACGTCTGGATCCTCCCAATTTCCGTCCTGGGGACAAAGTCTGGCTTTCGTCCAATATGTTCGACTCAAAATTCCGTCCTACAAGTTAGGCCCTCGTTCATCGGTGCCTTTTGAGATCATCAGTCAGATCAATCCGGTGTCCTATAAATTGAAACTCCCCGCCAATTTGAGAATTCCTAATTTTTCATGTATCTCTCCTCAAACCTGTGGTTCTTAACTCTTTTTTTAAGTCTACAGGTACACCTCCTCTCCATGTCTGCTGCTGATGAATTTGAGGTAGGACATTCTGGCCACAAAAAGGGTAGGAAAAAGACTTATTTTTTGGTGGATTGGAAGGGGTTTGTCCTGAGGAGAGACCTGGAGCCTCGGGAGAAATCCATGCCCTCTTATCCTAGCTAAATTTCTTTCTGGCCTAAAGAAGGGGGGGCCTAGAGGGGGGGTACTGTAGCGCCCGCGTCCCTGCCGCTGCCAGCAGGGACGTCGCTCTCCTCACCTGCGCTCAGCGCCTCAGTGCGCCCAGCCTCCTCTGCGCCCTCTGCCACCCGGCGTCCCCCTTCCGCCCTGCTGGTCCCGCGCGCTCCTTCCCTGCTACGGCCTTAGGGCGCGCGCCCGCACCCTCCCCCGCTCTTAAAGGAGCCGCGGCGCATTTTCCAAATCAGTCTCCAGCCAATGCGGGAGGACTCCACCCCTATATTAAGGGCTTCCTCCTTAATGTAGGTGCCCGAGCAATGTTGTTCCTGTGCATCTAACTGTTTTCAGCCATCAGCTCCTGATTCCTGTTACCTGCCTGTTACCTGTCGGCTTGCCTGTCTGCCCCGTCTGTGGTTCCATCCAGAGTTCGGACGTCATCTGCAGAGATCCCCGGCTCTTGCTGCTCACCTGGGAGCGATCATCTGCCATCCGACTGCAGCTCCATCCGGAAGTTCGGACATCATCTGCGGAGATCCCCGGGCTCTTGCCTGCTCACCTGGGACGATCATCTGCCATCCACTGCAGCTCCATCCGAAGTTCGGACATCATCTCAGAGATCCACGGCTCTTGCCTGGTCACCTGGGAGCGATCATCTGCCATCCGACTGCAGCCTACCTGGAGGCTCCACCATATCAGGTCGTATATGCCTGCCCTGTTCTAGAGACTGCCTGTCACTTGCCGTGACAAACCTGCCTGCCAGAGACTGCCTGGTCACTTGCCGTGACAACCTGCCTGTCCCAAGACTGCCTCTCGGTCACTTACCATTACAACCTGCCTGCCCAGAGACTTCTTGGCACTCCCGCTGTGACAAACCTGCCTGTCCAGAACTACCTATATCCCCTGCCGTGATTCCCTGCCCTTTTCCGGGTGCCACCCCTCGCTTTACAAGTAAACTCTCTTGTATAAATAAAGCTTTGTGGTTCCACCCACCTGACCTGTCTCGTCAGTAGTTCACCCACCAGACCCGTTACACAGCTGATCTGCTGTTTCTTTGTGTTTGGCAGCTAGGGAGTTAATTCTGTCTGTGCTCGGTGCTGGGACTGGGTGCAGTTTCTCCCGGCTGCAATTGATTATTTTGTTGATTGGTTTCCTTTAATTCCTGGTTGTCTGCTTGGGAGTTGCCAGTGAAACCTTCATGCAGACCACAGATAGAATGAATCTGTTAAGACTTTAGTGTGAGCTCCTTAGTTGTTCTAAGCTCAATTTGGTTAGAGTTTATTTCCCAGACCATTTATGTTCTTTGGTGTTTGAGTGTGTATGCAAGCGAGTGTTATCCTGTCTGTCTTATAGTCTAATCGTGTATTTAGCTGAGATCAGCCCATATCCCTTGGTGGTAGCAGGATCCTTCTTAGGACTGATTACAGGGTTCAGGGTCTGATAGGAGACAGGGTTAGGTTTGGAGACTTGGACCTCTGAACCATTATCAGTACCTCCAAGGTGAGGTTAGTTAGGACCCCAGTTTAGGGTCAGGTTAGATCCCGGTCCACCTCTTTCCTGTTTCAGCTCATCAAGTCCTCAAGATTAACCCTGATTCAGCAGAGATCGTGTCAGGTAAATCTATTCTATACTTACATGCTGATGTTGCTATACTAGTTGTTTGTATAGAGTGTTGTTCCTGTATTAATAGTTTACTGACATTGTATACATATCATTAGACAGCGTGACATTTTCACTGGCCATAAAAATTATCTCCAGTTACCATGGATCCAGTAGCCCAGCTGGCTCTGCAGTTGCAGGGATTATCCATGGAGCTGACGGACATTAGTCCAAAGTTTTGTCTCCCCTGGAGCAAACCAGAGTTGAACCTAAAGTAGCTCTCCCGGACAGGTTCACTGGTGGGCGAGACAAAATTTTTCACCTTCCGGGAGGCATTAAATTGTATTTCGGCTTCGGCCTCGATCATCAGGGAGTGATGAGAGAGAGTGGGAATTGTTATCTCACTTCTGCAGGGACCTCAATCCTGGGCCTTCTCCCTTCCTCCGGGATCCCCGCTCTTACTGTCTGTAGATCAATTTTTTACTGCCCTGGGATTGGTATATGATGACCCAGATCGGGTCTCTCTTGCGAGACAAAATTACGTAAGATACACAGGGAGATCGTCCTGCAGAGGAATTTTGCTTCTGAGTTCCGTAGATGGGCCACAGATACTCAGTGGAATGACCCAGCTCTTAGGAGCCAGTTTTGTCATGGGCTTTCTGATAAATTAAAAGACGTTTTGGCTCAGTATGAGTCTCCCTCATTCACTGGAGGCTGCTATGGCCCTAGCTATCCGTACTGATAGACGGCTTCGGGAGAGGGGTGAGGTAACCCCACTCCCTGTTGTTTCTCCACCTACCACTAAAGTCCCTTTATGTTGAGTTCCCCTTGTCTGTTCGGATGAGCCTAAGCAGTTGGGAGGACATCATTTCGTAGGAGGGATTGGCGGTACGCCGCAGGACTAGAAGATGTTTTTTCTGCGGGAAAGAGGGACATTTGTTGGAGAATGTCCATCCCGTGCCTGTTGAGCCCAAAAGTCGCCGGAAAAAACTGTTAATCCAGGTTGTGTGGTGGACGACAACCTGGAGTATGTATTTCATCTGCCGTTCTTCTCAGTTTCCTTGTACCAGTGGAGGTGGTATTGGTACGAGTGGAGAGATTGTCTGTTCTTCTTGATAGTGGTTCCGGGGCTAATCTGGTTGACGCTCATTTGCTCAGGCTCAAGGTAGCATCTGAGTGTATTGGTCAACCGATCCCTATATTCTCCATTGACCCAGGCCTCTCGGCCAAGGTAGCTTTGTTCATGAGGTTCATAACATTGACCTTCGGGTA
>JARQOD010000003.1:597032286-597092876 GCA_033576555.1 Oophaga sylvatica
CCTCCTATGTACAAGAATATAACTACTATAATACTGCCCCTATGTACAAGAATATAACTACTATAATACTGCCTCCTATGTACAAGAATATAACTACTATAATACTGCTCCTATATACAAGAATATAACTACTATAATACTGCCTCCTATGTACAAGAATATAACTACTATAATACTGCCTCATATGTACAAGAATATAACTACTATAATACTGCCCCTATGTACAAGAATATAACTACTATAATACTGCCCCCTATATACAAGAATATAACTACTATAATACTGCTCCTATGTACAAGAATATAACTACTATAATACTGCTCCTATGTACAAGAATATAACTACTATAATACTGCCCCTATGTACAAGAATATAACTACTATAATACTGCCCCTATATACAAGAATATAACTACTATAATACTGCTCCCTATGTACAAGAATATAACTACTATAATACTGCCCCTATGTACAAGAATATAACTACTATAATACTGCTCCTATGTACAAGAATATAACTACTATAATACTGCCCCTATATACAAGAATATAACTACTATAATACTGCTCCCTATGTACAAGAATATAACTACTATAATACTGCCCCTATATACAAGAATATAACTACTATAATACAGCCCTATGTACAATATTTCAATATTTGCAGATGACACTAAACTCTGCAGGGTAATAAATACAGAGGAGGATAATTTTATATTACAGGAGGATTTATGTAAACTAGAAGCTTGGGCTGATAAATGGCAAATGAGCTTTAATGGGGATAAATGTAAGGTCATGCACTTGGGTAGAACAAATAAGATGTATAATTATGTGCTTAATTGTAAAACACTGGGCAAAACTGTCACTGAAAAAGACTTGGGTGTATGGGTGGACGACAAACTCACATTTAGTGGCCAATGTCAGGCAGCTGCTGCCAAGGCAAATAAAATAATGGGATGCATTAGACGAGGCATAGATGCTCATGAGGAGAACATAATTTTACCTCTATACAAGTCACTGGTGCGACCACACTTAGAATACTGTGTGCAGTTCTGGTCTCCGGTGTATAAGAAAGACATAGCTGAACTGGAGCGGGTGCAGAGAAGAGCGACCAAGGTTATTAGAGAACTGGGGGGTCTGCAATACCAAGACAGGTTATTACACTTGGGGTTATTTAGTTTGGAGAAACGAAGGCTTAGGGGTGATCTTATTACAATGTACAAATATATGAGGGGACAGTACAAAGACCTTTCTAATGATCTTTTTACTCTTAGACCTGTGACGGGGACGAGGGGGCATCCTCTACGTCTGGAGGAAAGAAGGTTTAGCCATAATCACAGATGCAGATTCTTTACTGTAAGAGCAGTGAGACTATGGAACTCTCTGCCGTCTGATGTTGTAATGAGTGATTCCTTACTAAAATTTAAGAGGGGACTGGATGCCTTTCTTGAAAAGTATAATATTACAGGCTATATACACTAGTTTCCTAGATACAGCGTTGATCCAGGGAGCTAGTCTGATTGCCGTATGTGGAGTCGGGAAGGAATTTTTTTCCCCAATGTGAAGCTTATTGTTTGCCACTTGGGGTTTTTTGCCTTCCTCTGGATCAACATGTTAGGGCAGGTTAGGATAGGATATGGGGGGAACTAGATGGACTTAAAGTCTTCCTTCAACCTTAATAACTATGTTACTATGTTACAAGAATATAACTACTATAATACTGCTCCTATGTACAAGAATATAACTACTATAATACTGCTCCTATGTACAAGAATATAACTACTATAATACTGCCCCTATGTACAAGAATATAACTACTATAATACTGTTCCTATGTACAAGAATATAACTACTATAATACTGCCCCTATGTACAAGAATATAACTACTATAATACTGTTCCTATGTACAAGAATATAACTACTATAATACTGCTCCTATGTACAAGAATATAACTACTATAATACTGCTCCTATGTACAAGAATATAACTACTATAATACTGCCCCTATGTACAAGAATATAACTACTATAATACTGTTCCTATGTACAAGAATATAACTACTATAATACTGCTCCTATGTACAAGAATATAACTACTATAATACTGCCCCTATGTACAAGAATATAACTACTATAATACTGTTCCTATGTACAAGAATATAACTACTATAATACTGCTCCTATGTACAAGAATATAACTACTATAATACTGCCCCTATGTACAAGAATATAACTACTATAATACTGCTCCTATGTACAAGAATATAACTACTATAATACTTCCCCTATGTACAAGAATATAACTACTATAATACTGCTCCTATGTACAAGAATATAACTACTATAATACTGCCCCTATGTACAAGAATATAACTACTATAATACTGTTCCTATGTACAAGAATATAACTACTATAATACTGTTCCTATGTACAAGAATATAACTACTATAATACTGCCCCTATGTATAAGAATATAACTACTATAATACTGCCCCTATGTACAAGAATATAACTACTATAATACTGCCCCTATGTACAAGAATATAACTACTATAATACTGTCCTATGTACAAGAATATAACTACTATAATACTATCCTATGTACAAGAATATAACTTCTATAATACTGCCCCTATGTACAAGAATATAACTACTATAATACTGCCCCTATGTACAAGAATATAACTACTATAATACTGCCCCTATGTACAAGAATATAACTACTATAAATACTGCCCCTATGTACAAGAATATAACTACTATAATACTGCCCCTATGTACAAGAATATAACTACTATAATACTGCCCCTATGTACAAGAATATAACTACTATAATACTGCTCCTATGTACAAGAATATAACTACTATAATACTGCCCCTATGTACAAGAATATAACTACTATAATACTGCCCCTATGTACAAGAATATAACTACTATAATACTGCCCCTATGTGCAAGAATATAACTACTATAATACTGCTCCTATGTACAAGAATATAACTACTATAATACTGCCCCTATGTACAAGAATATAACTACTATAATACAGTCATGGCCAAAAGTTTTGAGAATGACACAAATATTAATTTTTACAAAGTCTACTGCTTCACTCTTTCTAATGGCAATTTGCATATACTCCAGAATGTTATAAAGAGTGATCAGCTTAACAGCAATTACTTGTAAAGTCAATATTTGGCTAGAAAATGAACTTTATCCCCCAAAACACATTTCAACATCATTGCAGCCCTGCCTTAAAAGGACCAGCTAACCTCTTTTCAGTGATTGCTCCAGTAACACAGGTGTGAGTGTTGATGAGGACATGGCTGGAGATCAATCTGTCATGATTAAGTAAGAATGACACCACTCGACACTTTAAAAGGAGGCTGGTGCTTGGCATCATTGTTTCTCTTCTGTTAACCATGGTTATCTCTAAAGAAACACGTGCAGTCATCATTGCAATGCACAAAAATGGCCTAACAGGGAAGAGTATCGCAGCTAAAAGATTGCACCTCAGTCAACAATCTATCGCATCATCAAGAACTTCAAGGAGAGAGGTTCCATTGTTGCCAAAAAGGCTTCAGGGCGCCCAAGAAAGACCAGCAAGCGCCAGGACCGTCTCTTAAAAGTGTTTCAGCTGCGGGATCGGGCTACCAGCAGTGCAGAGCTTGCTCAGGAATGGCAGCAGGCAGGTGTGAGTGCATCTGAACGCACTGTGAGGCAGAGACTCTTGGAGCTAGGCCTGGTCTCAAGGAGGGCAGCAAAGAAGCCTCTTCTCTCCAGAAAAAACATCATGGACAGACTGATATTCTGCAAAAGGTGCAGGCAGTGGACTGCTGAGGACTGGGGTAAAGTTATTTTCTCTGATGAATCCCCTTTTCGATTGTTTGGGACATCAGGAAAACGCCTCATTCGGAGAAGACAAGGTGAGCGCTACCACCAGTCTTGTCTCATGCCAACTGTTAAGCATCCTGAAACCATTCATGTGTGGGGTTGCTTCTCAGCCAAGGGAATCGGCTCTCTCACAGTCTTGCCTAAAATCACAGCCATGAATAAAGAATGGTACCAGAATGTCCTCCAAGAGCAACTTCTCCCAACCCTCCAAGAGCAGTTTGGTGATCAACAATGCCTTTTCCAGCATGATGGAGCACCTTGCCATAAAGCAAAGGTGATAACTAAATGGCTCAGGGAACAAAACATAGAGATTTTGGGTCCATGGCCTGGAAACTCCCCAGATCTTAATCCATTGAGAACTTGTGGTCAATCATCAAGAGACGGGTGGACAAACAAAAACCTAAAAATTCTGACAAAATGAAAGCATTGATTGTGCAAGAATGGACTGCTATCAGTCAGGATTTGGTCCAGAAGTTGATTGAGAGCATGCCAGGGAGAATTGCAGAGGTCCTGAAGAAGAAGGGTCAACACTGCAAATATTGACTTGCTGCATTAACTCATTCTAACTGTCAATATAAGCTTTTGTTACTCATATGTTTACAATTATTATATTTCTGTCTGTGATAAAAACATCTGTCAAACACACATAAAAACCAGAGGGCAGCAGATCATGTGAAAATATAATATTTGTGTCATTCTCAAAACTTTTGGCCATGACTGTACTGCTCCTATGTACAAGAATATAACTACTATAATACTGCTCCTATGTACAAGAATATAACTACTATAATACTGCCCCTATGTACAAGAATATAACTACTATAATACTGCTCCTATGTACAAGAATATAACTACTATAATACTGCTCCTATGTGTAGGAATATAACGGTTATAATACTGCCCCTATGTACAAGAATATAACTACTATAATACTGCTCCTATGTGTAAGAATATAACGGTTATAATACTGCCCTATGTACAAGAATATAACTACTATAATACTGCTCCTATGTACAAGAATATAACTACTATAATACTGCTCCTATGTACAAGAATATAACTACTATAATACTGCTCCTATGTACAAGAATATAACTACTATAATACTGCCCCTATGTACAAGAATATAACTACTATAATACTGTTCCTATGTACAAGAATATAACTACTATAATACTGCCCCTATGTACAAGAATATAACTACTATAATACTGTTCCTATGTACAAGAATATAACTACTATAATACTGCTCCTATGTACAAGAATATAACTACTATAATACTGCCCCTATGTACAAGAATATAACTACTATAATACTGTTCCTATGTACAAGAATATAACTACTATAATACTGCTCCTATGTACAAGAATATAACTACTATAATACTGCTCCTATGTACAAGAATATAACTACTATAATACTGCCCCTATGTACAAGAATATAACTACTATAATACTGTTCCTATGTACAAGAATATAACTACTATAATACTGCTCCTATGTACAAGAATATAACTACTATAATACTGCCCCATGTACAAGAATATAACTACTATAATACTGTTCCTATGTACAAGAATATAACTACTATAATACTGCTCCTATGTACAAGAATATAACTACTATAATACTGCCCCTATGTACAAGAATATAACTACTATAATACTGCTCCTATGTACAAGAATATAACTACTATAATACTTCCCCTATGTACAAGAATATAACTACTATAATACTGCTCCTATGTACAAGAATATAACTACTATAATACTGCCCCTATGTACAAGAATATAACTACTATAATACTGTTCCTATGTACAAGAATATAACTACTATAATACTGTTCCTATGTACAAGAATATAACTACTATAATACTGCCCCTATGTATAAGAATATAACTACTATAATACTGCCCCTATGTACAAGAATATAACTACTATAATACTGTCCTATGTACAAGAATATAACTACTATAATACTATCCTATGTACAAGAATATAACTTCTATAATACTGCCCCTATGTACAAGAATATAACTACTATAATACTGCCCCTATGTACAAGAATATAACTACTATAATACTGCCCCTATGTACAAGAATATAACTACTATAATACTGCCCCTATGTACAAGAATATAACTACTATAATACTGCCCCTATGTACAAGAATATAACTACTATAATACTGCCCCTATGTACAAGAATATAACTACTATAATACTGCTCCTATGTACAAGAATATAACTACTATAATACTGCCCTATGTACAAGAATATAACTACTATAATACTGCCCCTATGTACAAGAATATAACTACTATAATACTGCCCCTATGTGCAAGAATATAACTACTATAATACTGCTCCTATGTACAAGAATATAACTACTATAATACTGCCCCTATGTACAAGAATATAACTACTATAATACAGTCATGGCCAAAAGTTTTGAGAATGACACAAATATTAATTTTTACAAAGTCTACTGCTTCACTCTTTCTAATGGCAATTTGCATATACTCCAGAATGTTATAAAGAGTGATCAGCTTAACAGCAATTACTTGTAAAGTCAATATTTGGCTAGAAAATGAACTTTATCCCCCAAAACACATTTCAACATCATTGCAGCCCTGCCTTAAAAGGACCAGCTAACCTCTTTTCAGTGATTGCTCCATTAACACAGGTGTGAGTGTTGATGAGGACATGGCTGGAGATCAATCTGTCATGATTAAGTAAGAATGACACCACTCGACACTTTAAAAGGAGGCTGGTGCTTGGCATCATTGTTTCTCTTCTGTTAACTATGGTTATCTCTAAAGAAACACGTGCAGTCATCATTGCAATGCACAAAAATGGCCTAACAGGGAAGAGTATCGCAGCTAGAAAGATTGCACCTCAGTCAACAATCTATTGCATAATCAAGAACTTCAAGGAGAGAGGTTCCATTGTTGCCAAAAAGGCTTCAGGGCGCCCAAGAAAGACCAGCAAGCGCCAGGACCGTCTCTTAAAAGTGTTTCAGCTGCGGGATCGGGCTACCAGCAGTGCAGAGCTTGCTCAGGAATGGCAGCAGGCAGGTGTGAGTGCATCTGCACGCACTGTGAGGCGGAGACTCTTGGAGCAAGGCCTGGTCTCAAGGAGGGCAGCAAAGAAGCCTCTTCTCTCCAGAAAAAACATCATGGACAGACTGATATTCTGCAAAAGGTGCAGGCAGTGGACTGCTGAGGACTGGGGTAAAGTTATTTTCTCTGATGAATCCCCTTTTCGATTGTTTGGGACATCAGGAAAACGCCTCATTCGGAGAAGACAAGGTGAGCGCTACCACCAGTCTTGTCTCATGCCAACTGTTAAGCATCCTGAAACCATTCATGTGTGGGGTTGCTTCTCAGCCAAGGGAATCGGCTCTCTCACAGTCTTGCCTAAAATCACAGCCATGAATAAAGAATGGTACCAGAATGTCCTCCAAGAGCAACTTCTCCCAACCCTCCAAGAGCAGTTTGGCGATCAACAATGCCTTTTCCAGCATGATGGAGCACCTTGCCATAAAGCAAAGGTGATAACTAAATGGCTCAGGGAACAAAACATAGAGATTTTGGGTCCATGGCCTGGAAACTCCCCAGATCTTAATCCCATTGAGAACTTGTGGTCAATCATCAAGAGACGGGTGGACAAACAAAAACCTAAAAATTCTGACAAAATGAAAGCATTGATTGTGCAAGAATGGACTGCTATCAGTCAGGATTTGGTCCAGAAGTTGATTGAGAGCATGCCAGGGAGAATTGCAGAGGTCCTGAAGAAGAAGGGTCAACACTGCAAATATTGACTTGCTGCATTAACTCATTCTAACTGTCAATATAAGCTTTTATTACTCATATGTTTACAATTATTATATTTCTGTCTGTGATAAAAACATCTGTCAAACACACATAAAAACCAGAGGGCAGCAGATCATGTGAAAATATAATATTTGTGTCATTCTCAAAACTTTTGGCCATGACTGTACTGCTCCTATGTACAGAATATACTACATTAATCTTCCTATGTACAAGAATATAACTACTATAATACTGCTCCTATGTACAAGAAAATAACTACTATAATACTGCTCCTATGTGTAAGAATATAACGTTTATAATACTGCCCTATGTACAAGAATATAACTACTATAATACTGCTCCTATGTACAAGAATATAACTACTATAATACTGCTCCTATGTACAAGAATATAACTACTATAATACTGCCCCTATGTGTACAAGAATATAACTACTATAATAGTGCTCCTATGTACAAGAATATAACTACTATAATACTGCTCCTATGTACAAGAATATAACTCTATAATACTGCCCCTATGTACATGAATATAACTAATATAATACTGCCCCCCATGTACAAGAATATAACTACTATAATACTGCTCCTATGTACAAGAATATAACTACTATAATACTGCCCCTATGTACAAGAATATAACTACTATAATAGTGCTCCTATGTACAAGAATATAACTACTATAATACTGCTCCTATGTACAAGAATATAACTACTATAATACTGCCCCCTATGTACATGAATATAACTAATATAATACTGCCCCCCATGTACAAGAATATAACTACTATAATACTGCCCCTATGTACAAGAATATAACTACTATAATACTGACCCCATGTACAGAATTAACTACTATAATACTGCTCATGTATAAGAATATAACGGCTATAATACTGCCCCTATGTACAAGAATATAACTACTATAATACTGACCCCCATGTACAAGAATATAACTACTATAATACTGCCTCATGTATAAGAATATAACGGCTATAATACTGCCTCCTATGTGCCGGTATTGTGTAGTAGCTGTGCTTTGTTTCAGCAGGTGAGATGAGCAGGGGTATGAATATGAGCGTTCGCTCCTGGGTGTTTTCACATAGTTTAGACACCTTCATTCGTACACACAGTTCCCGCTCATCTCCACAATACGGATGCCTCATCACACAGGTATTTCACTATGTAAGCAATGTGGCGGTAATGTGTCAGTGATCGGTGGATTTTCTTGCGCTGCATCATTGTGACAAGATGGAGTTGTAGACACATCACAGGTATTGGCAGCTGTTCACCTGTTACTCATTACTTTCTATTAGGTAAGCGGCAGAATCGATTGTCTACAATGTTGATATTTGGGTGTGTGATGTTCATCTGACCCCAAAGGTATTTTCTGAAGTTTTGGAGATCAGATATCATTACTCATATATTATAGTCACATTCTGAATTGCGGTAACATTCGATGGGGAAACCATTGTAACAATCACATAGAATCTGCCCTTCCTGGACCTTTTCCTGCTATAGCATGAACAGTGATTTGACATTTAGCCCCTCCAGTACAGAATTACAGCCCCCCACCCTGTGAGCAGTCTGATCCCACAGTTCAGCTTCATTCCTGCAGCTCTTCTATCTATACGACAGATAACATAGGGAGACATTAATGGCAGGTACGGTACGACCTGACTACACAGGGTTTGTTTGTAGTCTGTTACCACGGGGACACTGTCACTCACGTCCTGGCTCCCACGCTGGGCATTGCTTCCTTCCCCTACCTGGCCTGTAGCTCTCATGTCGTTATTTTAAAGGGGTTGTCCACTACTGTATCACTGATCACCTTTCCTTAGGACAGGTCATCAATCATCAATGACTCATCGGTCGCACCCCCGTCCATCAGCTGGGGTACCAGGTGTCACCCCACCCCGATCAGACCGGTCATACATCTCTGTTCTCCCTGTGTGTGGCTGTACGTCTGCTACATTTAGCGCTTCCAGCTTCGTTTGCCCACCTTCCACCTTGCACACCCTGCTTTCCTGGTCCTTGCATCATGACCTCTGGTCCTTGTATCATGACCTCAGGTCCGTGCCCGTCACCCGGACCTACAGATAACAGAATCCACCCCAACATCTGAACCCATAACAGACAGGTCTGCAAAGGAAATGACAACTATTAACGGTTTTATTTATTTTAGATACATTGGAGCAATAAATCGGTTCCATAAGGGATCTTACCCAGTAAGCCAGCACTAGCACCCTGCTCCAGGACCGGGCCGCGCTCTGACTTCTCTATGTCAGCACTTAACATTCCTTATGAAATCATCGTTTCGTGGCATCTTTTCTTTGAATCCTCTGTTGTAACATTACACTGTAATTCCTATTGGAAATGTCGGATAAATTGACAACAGGATGTTACTATTCTCCTTGTTAATGCGGCTGTGACCCCACAATCTGTTTATGGACAAATCTCCAAGTGGTAACACCTACTTATAAAATTAAGGCCGGCGTCACACTCACCGTACAAAAATACGGACCGTATTGTACGGCCTTATTATGCCAAAATGTTGACGGCACAACAATCCGTCTTTCATCCATTGTCAGGGTGCGGCTGCGTATTTTGCGCATGTAAGCATCCGTATGGCATCCGTATAGCGTATTTTTCTCGCTAGCTTGCAAAATGGACATTTAACAGTTTTTAGGCCTGAAACTCATTCAAACCATTATCAGCAAGGCTATTTATTGGCTCTGCATCAGGTGGCAGCCCCCAATCTGGCCATTTTGGTGGTGTGCTTGTGTTGGGGTCCTGCTGCTTTCTTGCCAACATGTCTGACACTCTTCAGTTCACCCCAACTGATCGAGTTCTGTACAACTGGGTTTTGTCCCGCCGCTTTGGGCAGCCGTACCCAGTGATCGCTGATCCGCGGAGGAGGAGGCGAATGTGGGTGCATCCGCATTTGAGACAACACCTCACTAAAAGCCATTTTCACCGCCTGTATGCATCTCTGCGGACTCATCCAGACAAGTTTTTTCTGTTTTGTCGTATGACCATTCCCACATTTGATGTTTTTTTGGAGATTGTGCGCCCTGGGATCACCTACCAGGATACCAGGATGAGCCAAGCTATCTCTGCAGAGGAGCGACTTCTCCGTACGCTACGGTATGTATTCCTCACCTACATACTGTCTGTTGATGATGTGTTTTCCCACAAGTTTCCCTTTACCCTTATGGCTGTAGCAGAAATAAACTCCTAATATAGGCCATATATCAGCTTGAAGAACCGGAACAATGATGTGTATGTGAAAATTTTAGAAAATGTTTAATTGGGGTCAATTCAAGTGATGATTGTTTGGACATGAAATGATGTAACGGTTATGTATAGTGCGTTTGTTATACCTTTGTGCATGTGTAATGATTGCTCTCTCTACATTTGGTTACTTGTAGGTTCCTAACTACTGGCATATCCTATGCCGCACTCCATCTGGAGTTCTTGATTGGGAGGTCCACCATCTCTGGCATTGTGCGTGATACCTGCTCACAACTCTGGGACAGAATTCATCAACAGGTGATGCCTGAGCCAAAGATGGAAGACTGGAAGAGGATTACCAGGGGATTTGAGGAGCAATGCCAGTTCCCAAATTGTCATAGTCTCTGTCTGTTGTTAACGGTCATAACAGATGTGTTGTTGTTTGACTACAAAGAAGTAATGAAAAAAGACTCCAAACTTTTTATAAAAATAGATATTTCTATGTGCAAACTGCCACTAGAGGTAGTGACTACCATATTTGCTTCATATGGTATATGTACGTAGAGCACAATAGTGTAAGTGTGCAATCTTACACAAGTACCAAAATAAGGCATGACAACATTACAAATTATTATATACATAATAGTATGTAAAAGACCAAAATAAATAGTCATTATGGGTTATGGGTAGTGCTGATCATATGTGACCCATGTCGGATTGATCACATTACACAAGTGCAAAGATGCATTTGACACTGTCACTGAAA
The DNA here is from genome assembly GCA_033576555.1 of Oophaga sylvatica. NCBI lineage: Eukaryota > Metazoa > Chordata > Amphibia > Anura > Dendrobatidae > Oophaga > Oophaga sylvatica. Next base: position 597,044,014 of record JARQOD010000003.1, read on the forward strand.
TGAAATGTAGTAAAATCACTACAATTGCCGAAAATAACAGTTTGTCCAGCAAATAAGCAACGTTCACTATCTATAGTGAAGACCATATGTTACCCTTATGTTTGGTTCACAAGATTAGACTATTGAAAATATGCAATAGACAACATTAAGTAAAATCTTAGTGAAATAAATAAGTACTTTTACCATAAATAATAATAAATAAGGCAAATGAAAATTTTTCACTATCACTAGTGAGCACCATATCTACCCCATAAGGTTGGGTTCTAAGACTAGACTAATGCAATGATGCATTAGCCAACAAGTTTGAAAATGGATGGGTAAAAAATAACAAACATTGGTAGAAATTATAAGATATAACGAAATAATAATATTCTCCCCTGGCCCATATCCCACCAGCTAAGTACCATATGCTCTTTGCAGCCATTCAGATGAGTGCAAATATGCTTTACACATCGTTTATAAACACATCTAAACAAATAACTCACTTTTGTTTTAAGCATAAGACATAATGCAAATAACAAACGTTGAGTAGGCCTACACAATAGCATATTGTTACCATATGTAGCTTAGATGCATGTATATTGGTGCACATTTCTGTAACACAACAGGACTCTAAAGTAAATATTAAATAATTACTAAGTAGTTTGAAAATAATAATATCTAAGTGACATAAATAATCAGAACTGGTGGTATGTGGGTGGTGGGGTTGGCGGCTTCCCAGCATCTCTTTGTGGTTGGCTTGGATCACCACCTTGACCATCACCCTGTTGGGGTGGATTTTCAGGCCCCTGAGCTAACATCTGCCCATGGTCAGGTTGGTGTGTGGGCACATTGCCATACAGATAAGGGAGATTATATTCCTGTGTAAGATGGTACCCCAGAGACTCATACCCCCCAATATGACCATGTTGAGCACATCCAGGTTGGGACCAGCCTCCAACACTGGATCTGTACAAGTGGCCATATTGGAAGTCGGATTATAGGCAGCCATTTGACCCTGTTGCTGCCAAGGTTGGTTTTGTGTAGGCGCCCGTGCAGGAGGATCCTCAGATCCTAATTGAGCATGCACATTTTGTTGGGGTGTAAGGCGCAGAAGGTTATGGGGTGAGAGCTGCCACCTCTCAAGAAATTCAAATACCTCATATGGGGTATTGGGGGTGTGAATGCGTCAATTAGGATGTGCATTGATCCTCGCACACGGAGCCTGATCTCTTGGGTAGGGGACGAAGGTAGCGGGCAAGGCTACGGGCATAGGCCTCCTCACCCTCATCCACAGCTGCCCTTGACAGATAATTGAGGACCCCAGTGTCCACATGCCTCCGGGTATCAGAGGAAGTGTTGTCTCGACGTCTTCTCCCACGGCGGGATATTGTAGCAGCCTGGGGGGAGCCCACCAGAGGTACAGTGGGGCTGCTGCTATTTGCTGCTTCCTCAACACTGGGGCCTGCTGCTGCAGCAGGTAGGTCAGGTACAGGCTGCGTTCCAGCTGCTTGGTCAGGTCCTGGTGCTTGTGAAGCTTGGGGGATGCAGCAGGGAGGGTCAGACGATGGGCCAGCCACCTCTTCACCCCCCCAACCGGGTCAATAATGGCCTCTGAGTCGGAGCCTGTCTCCCTCTCAGTGAGGTTGGATTGAGTTCTGTTGGGAAATGAAAGGGGATTAGAGCATGTAGGAGAGGTGATCCTAAACGGCATATGTGTTATGTGGTGTGATGTATGTATTTACGGTCTCAGATCCAGAATCTATGCAGGAAAACCAAGGTGGTCGAAATAAACGTACTTCTTCTTGGTCGGTGCTGCAGACCCGCTCTTGGACCTCTGCTGACGTTCCCGCCTGTATTGGTCGCGGATGCTTCTCCATCTTCTCATAACATCATCCACTGCAATGTGACATATAATGTAATAATTTAGCTAGCTGCACAAAGAGAAATTCTGCTACATACACGTAATATAGTCATGGGGGCCTAGTAAGATGTGACTATACTAACATTTTTGCACACCAAATACAAAAAAAAACATTTTGGGCCAAATTCTGCTCTAGAAATCCGCTGTGACCATTAAGAAGTTTTTAAAAATATCAAGTAACTTACTGATTCGCTGCTGCTCCTCGCGTGGGCTGTCCCCAAAGTGGGGAACCATCTGCCCGCAGATTCGCCTCCATGCCGCCTCTTTTCTTGCGTGGTTTGTATAATGTGCTTCTCGTTGGTCCCATATTTCTGGCCTCTCCTGCACCAACACAATGAGCATCTCCACATTGATGAGCGTAGGCATCATGGCCGACTCCGTGGAGGCGTCCTTCCGGGATGTCTGGCGCTCTTTTTCAGCTTCCTCCTGCATGTGTTGCACCATTTCCTGTGAGCTGCAGAAGTCTTCCGTATTTCTCACAAGTCACACTTCTGGTCCGTGTGTAATCCGTTGTTTTCTCGCACCCATAGACTTTCATTGGCGTACAACGGGCGTAATACGCGTAATCGCAGCATGCTGCAGGTGTCTCACACCGTAAGATACGGCCGAGAAAAAAACGCATGATCAGCGCTGCCCCATAGAGAAATATGGGTCCGTGTGTAATGCGTGATTTTCACGCCTCTCACTCGTCCGTATTCCTCCTTAGTGTGACGCCAGCCTTACTCAGATTTTCAGGAGGAACAACTGAGGAGCAGAAAAGCACAATTTTACAAAAAGATGCTCCACAAATGTTATATTATGCAATAAATTAGTAAAACACGTGTCAGCTGCATATGAAAAAACACATTTTAAAACGGATTTGTCCAAGAATAAAATAAATTGGTCTTGAAATAAAATACATGTCAATAATCCTGCTCCACGCCAGCATTTACGCTCCCCTTGTCCCCTCGGTGTCCTTGTCATTGCTGTAGCCAATTAGATGGATTCCAAAATATAAAAAATGCTTTAATTTGAAAATGTTTTTTCCAAAAGAGACCTTCCCTTTAAGGCCAATATCATATTGGAATCTGAAGAGTTAAATCGCGGCTGCTGCAGCTTGGATACATGATCCAGTCTATTCCTGACTGCTTGCTTTGCCCCACATCCCCCGTGTTATTCCACAGCAGTAATTGCCTGTTTCCATCTTCCCCACTGAGCTCAATTATTCCCGTCATCCCCTTCTGAGGGTGTCAGAGGATGAGGAGGCCGTGTCCTGGAATTCATAGTTCTCTGCCGAGGAAAGTATTGTCCTCAGGAGAATAGACGACCACCACACCTGGAGCGGCGTCCATAAAGCCATGGACCCAGGGGCGGACATAAAATCGGTGCAACCTGTGCAGCCGCACAGGGTCGAAAAGATGAAGGGGCCACAACCACCTCCAAAACAGCTGGAATTGTGCATAAGGAGCTCATGGACTGGAAAGGGCCCATGTGCAAGAGCAATCAATGGTCAATGTCCACCGGCCCTGACTCTGTCCTGTGGAAGGGGTCAGACCCTGCGGCACCAGGGTGCACGGATGCGCTGCTGAGTCGCACAACACCAGGGTTATGGGGTACTCAGCACCGAGCCCATTGAAGTCTATGAGGAATGTCACAAGTAGCACAGCTCGGTCCGTTGCCCTGGGCGCTCATACAAAGGGGGATTATTTACAGGGGATTTTAGTAATTGTTTGTGACGCCACCTGTGGTTTCTGATCAGGATGACCAGCGCTGCAGGGTTAATCCTCTGAGGGGTTGTTATTTGGCAGCAAGGTGTTAAGTCTCCCACAGGTAAGACTAGTCCCTCTAGGTATATGGCGGTGCAGGGTGCAGGGCAATAAGGCAGTCACACACAAATCAGTCTCTTTCCATACCTTTACTGGTGATGGTTGCAGGTATGTCCCGGGAAGCTGCTCAGGGTGGAGGATGCACATCCAGGTAATCACTGAGTAGGTTTAAGGCCTCCTTACTTCTTAATGTGTAAGTTTCCAACCTGCATGAAGCTAAGTTCAACTCTGTATAGAACAGCTACGCCCGGCCGACATTGTGGTGGAGCCTTCTTTTGGCAAGAACTAAGTCTATATCTGCAGCGTCCTGCTAGACTCCTGTTCTCCCTGACCCCGGTTACGTATCAGCACTATAGGGCCCCTCTGCGACTTGAAGTCCAGCAGGGATTCCGGTTTTCTCCCACTAGCCGTGAAGGAACTAGCAAGGCTTCGGACCCGGCGTCCGGTTAAGCAGAGTGGAGGCAGCAATCGTTGCTATATTGCCTCAGTCACTCTTTCCCTTTGGTCACCACTCGCCCGTCGCCCTACTCTCACCCTTAACATAAGCACGGGTAGCAGTAGGTGTAGTCGTCAGCTTCCTTCCTTCCACAGCTCACTGACCGTTTCTCAGTTGACTCGTTGTTATAATAACTGTAGTCCCCTTCCTTCTGTCCCTTCATAGACTCTGTCCAGAGCAGCTTTCAGGACCTTCCGTCAGACTGAATTCACACTCGCTCCGAGAGTCACTTTCCACATTCATAGGGTACTAATAGTCAGTCTGTTCTGAGGTAACAGCTTGTAATCTTTCTGCTTCTGTCTCATCTGACAGGAATCACCGTCCGTCTGACTAGAATGACTCACTCCTGAATCACCCTGCTAGAATGGCTACTGACACTGACTACTGCTAACGTCTCTCACACCCTTAAATAGTCTAAGGCTCCCTCTGGTGGCAATACTGGGAAGTGTGAGTGTGAATGAATATCAGGTTTTTGTAATTACCTTTCTGTGCATTCTCCAGGGAACATGTGTACCAAGCGCAGCTGGGCCACACATCCCCCCCTAGTTATCGTCAGCACTCCCGGGCTGAAATAGAAAAAACAATTTTTATAATAACATTAACAACATAACTCATCCCTTGCGGGAGGTAAGGACACTTTAACGTTACATTGTGTACAAGTTGCAAAATAGAAAAATATCAAAATATTTTCACAGTGCAAATAAATACAATATTCTTGTGGAGGACCCGCACCAAAAACCTCCCACGTGGGTCCTGGGTGGGCTGCAGGACTTCTCTGCTGCAGACCTCACTCAAGGCCACACCATACGGGTTTTTCTTCTGAGGTAGAATGGCTTTACGTAAAACCAAGATGGGGCACTGAGTGCCAACTATTTACATCTAAAGTTTTTGGGCTGGCAAAGTCCTCAGCCACGCAGTCCTTTGCATAAGAACATTTCTAGAAAAAAATCACATTTCTATTATAATACTGTGTTAGTCATTACCCAACTGGGGTATACTATGCACATATTATGCAAACATCATCACATATTATCAACATTCAATAAAGTGCAAATCTTCTTTAACTTTGTACAGATGCAGTAAACCCTGTCTGGGTCCTACTGTTCTTCTTTGTAAATTGCGATGACTTCTTCCATACCTGGGGCTGGAAGTACGCGGTGCGCTCTGGAACGCATCACTAGAAGATCATGTCCTGCTACCTGTGTCTGGGTAGCCACAGTCCTTGTTTCACTTTTGCGATTGCTTTTGCGACTTCCTTGAGGCCTAACAGGTGCCTCTTCTGAATATAGATTTGGATCCATGGAGGTCGCACTAGCCTGTTGCGTTGTAGAGTAGGATGCAGTGTAAGATGCAGGTGCGCGCAGTGGCTCAGTTGGAGACGCACTAACCTGCTGCTGCCGCTGCTCCTGCTCACGGCGTCGCCACTCGTTCTCCAGCTGGGCGGCGTATTCCACATCGTCCAGGTACTCCATCTCCTCCCAGTCGACCTCCATCACGGACGGCTGGGTCTCCTCCGGCGTCCCTACCGGGGGACTGCATTCCGCTGCGGCCTCCAGGCCTGGCTGGCACTCCGGTGCGGGCAGGGCCTCCTCAGCCTCCTTCCCTCCCGCCGCATCCCCGGCGGAGTCAGGATCAGCACTTTTGGAGCCGGCCTCCGGTTTTTCATCAGCCGCTGGGTCCAGTGGTGGCGCAGGTGACATCTGCGCATCCAGGGGGGAGAGCGTCACGTCCCACAGCAGCCGCTGTTTCAGGGCACGCCAGCTTTTCTCCATCGCCTCCATCTCTTCACGGTGCCGGGCCATGTCCCTTAGCGCCGCATCCACCTCCTCCACTTTCTGCATTGTTTGGTCGGTCTCCCGACCTGGGGACGGCTCAGGCACAGGCAGTAGCTCTTCAGGGGAACGGGGTCTGCGCACCGCCGTTCCTCCACACAGCGTCTCCTGTCCTTCCGCCATCTCACTCCAGGCCAGACTGTGTTTCCCATCTGGAACAATCTGGTCCTTTCTGTGGAAGCGGGACTTTCACTTTCTCTTTTTGGTATAGAGGATGAAGAGGAGGCAGATCTCCTTTGCAGTGGGGCAGGCTCTCACATTGTAATAGCACTTAGACAGGGCGCCCATAGCTTTCGTGCCACAGGGGGGGGCACGCCCACGAAGGCACGCCCACCTTCTTCACCAGCGCCTCAGGGCGCGAATATGGCGGCAAAATGGCGGAAAATGGTGCCAAAAATCAAACAACAGCAACACAGTCTTTTTCACAAAAACAGTCCAATTCTAGGCACACAGGACTCACATCCAGTAAGCTTCGTATCCTGTTCGTGACGCCAAAGATGAGTCGCACAACACCAGGGTTATGGGGTACTCGGCACCGAGCCCGTTGAAGTCTATGGGGAATGTCACAAGTAGCACAGCTCGGTCCGTTGCCCTGGGCGCTCATACAAAGGGGAATATTTACAGGGGATTTTAGTAATTGTTCGTGACGCCACCTGTGGTTTCTGATCAGAGTGACCAGCGCTGCAGGGTTAATCCTCTGAGGGGTTGTTATTTGGCAGCAAGGTGTTAAGTCTCCCACATGCGAGACTGGATCCCTCAGGAATAAATGGCGGTGCAGGGTGCAGGGCAATAAGGCAGACACACACAAGTCAGTCTCTTTCCATACCTTTACTGGTGATGGTTGCAGGTATGTCCCGGGAAGCTGCTCAGGGTGGAGGATGCACATCCAGGTAATCACTGAGTAGGTTTAAGGCCTCCTTACTTCTTAATGTGTAAGTTTCCAACCTGCATGAAGCTAAGTTCAACTCTGTATAGAACAGCTACGCCCGGCCGACATTGTGGTGGAGCCTTCTTTTGGCAAGAACTAAGTCTATATCTGCAGCGTCCTGCTAGACTCCTGTTCTCCCTGACCCCGGTTACGTATCAGCACTATAGGGCCCCTCTGCGACTTGAAGTCCAGCAGGGATTCCGGTTTTCTCCCACTAGCCGTGAAGGAACTAGCAAGGCTTCGGACCCGGCGTCCGGTTAAGCAGAGTGGAGGCAGCAATCGTTGCTATATCGCCTCAGTCACTCTTTCCCTTTGGTCACCACTCGCCCGTCGCCCTACTCTCACCCTTAACATAAGCACGGGTAGCAGTAGGTGTAGTCGTCAGCTTCCTTCCACAGCTCACTGACTGTTTCTCAGTTGACTCGTTGTTATAATAACTGTAGTCCCCTTCCTTCTGTTCCTTCATAGACTCTGTCCAGAGCAGCTTTCAGGACCTTCCGTCAGACTGAATTCACGCTCGCTCCGAGAGTCACTTTCCACATTCATAGGGTACTAACAGTCAGTCTGTTCTGAGGTAACAGCTTGTAATCTTTCTGCTTCTGTCTCATCTGACAGGAATCACCGTCCATCTGACTAGAATGACTCACTCCTGAATCACCCTGCTAGAATGGCTACTGACACTGACTACTGCTAACGTCTCTCACACCCTTAAATAGTCTAAGGCTCCCTCTGGTGGCAATACTGGGAAGTGTGAGTGTGAATGAATATCAGGTTTTTGTAATTACCTTTCTGTGCATTCTCCAGGGAACATGTGTGCCAAGCGCAGCTGGGCCACACACTGCCATCCCTCGAACGTCCCTACAATTACCAGGATGTAGCTCTGCGCCGCAAGGGTGCACGGATGTGCTGCCATCCCTTGAACGTCCCTACAATTACCTGGACGTAGCTCTGCGGCACCAGGGTGCACGGATGTGCTGCCATCCCTCGAACGTCCCTACAATTACCTGGACGTAGCTCTGCGCCACAAGGGTGCCCGCATGCGCTGCCAACCCTGGGACATCCCTTCAATTACCCGAACATGGGTCTGCAGCACCAGGGTGCACAGTTGCGCTGCTCCGGACGTCCCTTCAATTACCCGGACATGGTCTGCAGCACCAGGGTGCACGGATGGCTGCCATCCCTGGACTTTCCTACAATTACCCTGGAGATAGGTCTGCGCACCAGGGTGCACGGATGCGCTGCCATCCCTGGGACATCCCTACAATTACCAGGACATAGCTCTGCAGCACCAGGGTGCCGATCGCTGCCAACCCTGGACATCCCTTACAATTACCCGGGAAACATGGGTCTGCAGCACCAGGGGCACAGATGCGCTGCCATCCTTGGGAGTCCCTACAATTACCCAGACAGGTCTGCAGCACCAGGGTGCACGGATGCGCTCCTCGGGACTTTCCCTACAATTACCCGGACATAGGTCTGCAGCACCAGGGTGCACGGATGCGCTGCCATCCCTGGGACTTTCCTACAATTACCAGGACATAGCTCTGCAGCACCAGGGTGCACGGATACGCTGCCATCCTGTCGATGTCCCTACAATTTCCCGACTAGCGTCTGCGGCACCAGGGTGCACGGATGCTCTGCCATCCCTCGGAGTCCCTACAATTACCCAGGACATAGGTCTGCAGCACCAGGGTGCACGGATGCGCTCCATACCTTTGGGACGTCCCTTACAATTACCCAGACATAGCTCTGCGGCACCAGGGTGCACGGATGCGCTCCCATACCTGTGACTTCCTACAATTACCCAATAGGTCTGCGGCACCAGGGTGCACGGATGTCTGCCATCCCTGAGTCCCTACAATTACCCGACGTAGTCTGCGGCACCAGGGTGCACGGATGCACTGCCATCCCTGGGACGTCCCTACAATTACCCGGACATAGGTCTGCAGCACCAGGGTGCACGGATGCGCTGCCATCCATGGGACGTCCCTTCAATTACCCGGACGTAGCTCTGCGGCACCAGGGTGCACAGATGCGCTCCCATACCTGTGACGTCCCTACAATTACCCAGACGCAGGTCTGCGGCACCAGGGTGCACGGATGTGCTGCCATCCCTGGGAGGTCCCTACAATTACCCGGACGTAGGTCTGCGGCACCAGGGTGCACGGATGCACTGCCATCCCTGGGAGGTCCCTACAATTACCCGGACATAGGTCTGCAGCACCAGGGTGCACGGATGTGCTGCCATCCCTGTGACGTCCCTACAATTACCCGGACGTAGGTCTAATCTATATCAATTTGCTGGGAAAAGTAATAAATGTGAATGTCAGCTCTAAGCAGCAAATTAAGTGCAATGATCCCTGACCCTTTTTCGTGCCTGTCTGCGGAGCTTCGTGGATGCAGCCACCAGACACCATAGCAATTCATCGGCGCAGTGCCCATGGGGTGATAACGGCAGCTCTCGCCCTTGGGCCCATAAGTGATGTGGTCACAGTAGATCATGACCTCTAGTCAGTAGTCAAGCGTGGGTAATAATGCCCGCTAAGGGCACCTTAAAAGTGTTGATGCCACTTAAAGGGAATCTGTCACCCTAAATTGGCGGGATATTTAAATGATGGCAGTCAGGTCAGATGAGCGGTGTTTTGGGTACTTGCCTTAACATGTTGTTTGCCACTGTCTCCATTATTTCTGGGAATTGTAGTCGTTGCCCTCCATATAACGCGCCTTCGCATTGCAATCTGCGGGCAAAGCATACTGCGAGTGCGCAATTCAGATTGCAATGCACAGGAGAGTTATATGGAGGGCAACGACTACAATTCCCAGAAATAATGGAGACAGGGCGAACAACATGTTAAGGCAAGAACCCAAAACACCGCCCATCTGACCTGACTGCCATCATTTAAATATCCCGCCAATTTAGGGTGACAGATTCCTTTTAAGGATCACCAAAAATAATCATGCCATTTTGTGCTGCCCCCCAATGGAAAAGTAAAGTTTATGACCAAGTATTTCGAGCTGTCAGTTTCCATTGTATTAATGGATTTATTGCTGGGGGTCCGGCACCTGAGACTGCCACCGATCCTGAGTGTCCCAAAGTCCCCTGTGTGAATGGAGAGTTAGTAACTTGTGCGGCCACCACCCCTGACACAGTGGCGGCTGCACATACTCGCTAAGCTCCACCCATCCCGGGGCCCCCCGCTCTGGTGATCAGTGGGGGTCACAGTGGTTAGATACCCAGTGATCAGACAACCCCTCTAAGGCCGGCGTCACACACAACTACAAAAATCGGTCCGTTTTAGTCGGTCGATTGTCGGATCAAAATGCAAACATCACACATCCTTCTGGCATCCGATTTTCCTTCAAAGATGTGATTTAGTCGCATGTGTGTGTACCTTGTAACATCCGATTTTCATCCGACTTGCGAGAATTTCTCGAGGCTTGCAAAACTGACATATAATGGATCCAAAAGAATAATATTTCAATCACAAAAGAAAGAATAGATATATACCCATAGAACATATATATAATATATATATATTACATGTCATTGTGACATGTATATATATATATATATATATATATATATTTATAGTTCCTAGACTTCTACATACTGTAATAGCCGCTAATTCAATTGCCGGCTTTTGTGAAATCACAGAAGCCGACATGAAATGATACATTGTTTCCACACAGTTAACCATGTCATTTCCTGCATTTTGATATTTGTTTAGAACTTACAATTACATGAGTGTATTTGTGCAAAATTTTCAGACATGTAGGGGTTAATTAAAGGTGTAAATTTGTTGAAAAAAAATGCGTGGGCTCCCGCTGTATTTTCTCCACCAGACAGACAAACAGGAGAGGAGGGTACATTTTTTTTGTGCCCCCCCTGGCTACTAACATCTGCCCCCAGACACCCCAGAAAGGGCAAATCTATAATTAGATTCGCCCTTTCTGGCACTTTGCCTGTCTATTCCCATTGCCCTGTAGCGGTGGCGAATGGGTTAATAATGTCACCTTAATGTCACCTTAGTATTGAAAGGTTGATATGGAAATTTAATTAGGATAAAAATATCCTTCAGTGTTTGCTGCTTGCCATGTCCAAATCTCTATATAATGTCTTCTTTGAGCGCTCAGAACGAAATGAAAACTGTCCACAACGCAAGTGTCAGTATAACAGTTCGTCAAAGACATACATTTATTATTCATTCAAGGTTTTATACGTTTACAAAAAGGGGCTGGTTAGTCAATTAACATACAATTAAAAGCTGCTAGATTATTGGCTGTTCTAGTGTAAATATGATAATTATGATAATCAAGGCAAAGAGCTGAAGTTGCAGAATTATTGTTTTATATTCTTGTGACCTAGTTGTCTTGCATAACTATAATGTAAACAACAGATATCTAATAGGACATTTTGTACTTCATGCATTTGTTCCTTTATGAAGGCCTTATGAAGCCAGATTTCTTTAAAACGACTGATTATAGCTGGCCTAGAAATATGTGAGCACAGGGTTTTTTAGCAAGTGAGATCTATCTAACTGTGAACTGTGAATACATATATGTGAATATACTTTGAATATATGGAATACATATATATTTCCATGATAGTCCCCCTTAGATACCACTTGTCCTAAAAACCTGCTCCTGGCCCAAAGCGCTGCAACTCTTTTGTGCTGCCGGCGAGTTGAGACACCCCTAGTACATGCTTCCCCCGCCGAATACAGATTTTTCGCAAATGGGCGGTCAGGAGGACTGTCCCTGTCGGGGGTTTATGTGTTTGCAATCATAATCTCATAGTTGATAGGATGTTTCATCAAGGATGTGTATTCTCAGTCTGGAGGTAGTTCGGAGATCTCGTCAAGCCAGGCAGTTCCATCCGGACTGGTGCGAGGTCCAAGATGGTGAGTGGCATCAAATTGGTTGTCTCTTGAACAGTTTTTCCATTATCCTGCGGATACAAGGAATTACACAGCAACCAGTAATTAATGCAAAAATGAGAACCCCCATAATGGCTGTCCCAACCTGTGCCAACATTTTCTGCCACCCACTCATCCACCCAAAGTATCGATCCCATGGGTCAGTGACACCTGAGTTCTGTTTCAGTTCCTCTGATAACTCAGTAAGTTTCTGTATTGCCTTTGTGACTTTACCATTTGGGCCAGTGTTGTCTGGGATGTAGGTGCAACAGGTGTCTTTTATCATTTTGCAAACACCTCCTTTCTCAGCTAGAATCATATCCAAAGCCATTCTATTCTGGAATGCCATAATGGAAGTGGGGCCTAACTGTGCTGCCAAACCTTTTACAGCATCTATGGTGAAGTTAACAAATCTCTGCTGGTTATAATAGATGTAATTTATCCAATCAACATTTTTTTTGTTTATAGTTACTAGTGGCAATAGTGACTCAAATCCTGCTTTAACTTGGTCTCTGGCCTTGAACTCATCAGGTAGGTCATCTGTCTGGTCAGTCAGAGCATCCACGACATCCTTCATGGCTTAGGTGTCTCTCCTGGTACGGGAGCTTCCTTGCAATGCGATACGTGGATCCAAACAGGCTTTCCCTCTAGTTACACAGAGGTTGATGTCATCTGGGGCTCTTGGACAGGATCATCAAATCTGGCAGTGAAGAGAAAAACTCGAGAATGGTCATTAGTTTTTTGACCAATTCAATTACATAAGTGTTATGATTTGGTAGCTGAGGAGAGCAGGCAAAAAAGGCAATACACCAGAGAGGTTGGAATCTATGGGATTGCAGTACCCTGACTAACCACCACAACTAAAGGCAGCCGTGGAGCGTTCCTACGTTGGTCCTAGACGCCTCGTCACAGCCTGAGAAATAACTACACCTAAAGATAGAAAAAGGAAAGCTATCTGCCCGGAGCAGAACCCCAAAGAACATAGGAAGCCCCCAAACATGTAATGGCGGTTAGACAAGAGGAAATACAGACACAGACAGAAAATAGTATGAGCAAACGCTGGGGCCCAAACTAACTAAATAGAAAAGGATAGGAAGGGTACTTACTACAATCCCAAAAAACCCTGAAAAGTACCAACTCTACTAATTACAAAAACACCTGAGATCACACGACCTCTACCACCTAAATTAGCTCTCTGGTGTAACAAAAACTAAACAGCAACCACTGAAAAAACTGGAAAAGGCAAATGAACAAACAACAGTGGCTGAATTAAACTGCAAGCACCAAAAAACTAAAAGAAGAAAATGTCTTATCTGTTAGCAGAAGATGCAGGCACGAAACAGCTTTTCTGGTCTCTGGGAGTGTGCCTTACGCTAAACAGTGCAATTGGGAGTGTGTCATGCCATGGTTTGCGTGTCTCTTGGGCAATTTTTCAGCATTCTATTCTTAAGTGTTTCGTTCAGTTTTTCTACCTTCCTGCTGCTCTGGGGGTGGTAAGGAGTGTGTAGGCCTAAATCTGACCCTACTGCTAATCGGGTCTTGTGTGTCAGATTTGCTGTGAATGCGGGTCCCTGATCACTTTCTATCATTTCTGGAGCCCCGTATCTGCACACTATTTTCCGAAAGTAGCTTCGTTGCAGTAGTCTTTGCTGACTTGGAAGGCTTCTGTTCATCTTGAAAATACTTCTTTTGACCACAATGGCGTATTTGAATCCTTCACTTGGCGATATCTGGATGTGGTCTATCTGGATCCTTTTAAGCTGGTAGAGTGGTCTTTCCAGATGAGGTGAGGGAGACTTTCTTCCATACGTCCAGGCTTGCATTTGCCGCAGGTCAGACAGCTGCTGGTGAATTTGGCTGTTAGGGTGGAGATCCCTGAAGCGAACCAGTAAGCACCAATCAGATCATTCATCTGTGTCTTTGATATGTGGATGTGGGTCCATGTACCCATTGGACCACCATAGGGTGCATACTTTGTGGTAGGCAGAGTTTGAAGTCTATTATTGATAGCCTTCCTTCTTCACGTGTTGCTTTTTTCCCATTCAGCTCTTCTTCTCCTTTTGGAGCTTGGTCTTGTAACTTCTTGAGCAGATTCCAGGACGTCTCTTTGTCAGGTTTCTTGTCTTCAGTCGTCATGTAGTAGCCGTCCGGCTCTACGACCTCTCCCACTTCTCCATGTTGTCTTCCTTTGGCTGCTTCTTTGGCTGCCATGTCCGCCATGTTATTGCCTCATGCCTCTTCTGTTCTCAGTTTTCCATGCACTTTGATTTTTCAAATTGCCACCATTTTGGAAGTTGGAGTATACCCAGTAGGTCCCTGAAGGCTCCATGATGCTTCACGGTTGTCCCGTTTTCTGTGATGAAGTCCCTTGTAGCCCAGATGGGTCTAAAGTCGTGTGCTATGCCATGCGAGTAACTGTAGTCCGTGTAGATGTTTGCAGTCTTGCCTTCTGCCATCTGGCAGGCCTTCGTCAGCGCTATCAGTTCTGCTTCCTGGGCTGACAGGCTAGGTGACAGACTTCTGGACCACAGGATTTCTTGATTGCTGGTCACTGCACTTCCTGTGTTGAAACTTCTTCTGGAGCCATCCAAGTATCCCCCCTTGGGAGTGGGAGTAGAGTGGCCGGGATGAGGACTGTAGGTCTGGAGACGGTGACATTATGAGACAAAGGCAATAGAGGCACCACAAAGATGCCTGGCTGTGGGGAGATTACTGTTGGTTGAGCTTGATTGAAGATTGCCAAGATGTCATGCGGAGTGAGAGTTTCCAGTGGCTGTCCAAGAGTGATGTCAGCAACCTTGTCCAGGAGGGTGTGTGCTGCGGATACTGCCATCAGGCAGGAGGGTGCTCTTCTTGCAACTGGATCCAAGCGGGCTGAGAGGCAGCCTAAAAGTCTCTGTTTTCCCCCATGAATCCGTGCCAGGACTCCAGTAGCATGACCTTCTTTCTTCCATCAGGTAGACGGAAAGACTTTTCATAGTCAGGTAGGCCTGGTATTGGCGCTGAGACTGTGGAGTTCTTCCAATCTCCTGAATGGGTTGAAGACTGCGTCTGATAGAAGGAGCGGGGTTGCGTTGATGCAAGCGCACAGAGGCTGCATTAGGACTGAGGCATCAAGGATCCAGGTTCTGCAATATGACACTAGACCAGGGAAGGCCTGCAGCATTCTTGGAGTTGTTGGGGGAGCCATCTTCTCCATAGTGGTCTCCCAGTCTTTTGACATGTGTTTCGTCTGGTGGGCAATACAGTGTCCCAGGGATGTAACTTGCTTCTGGCATCACTGGACTTTGTTCTTCCAGACCTTGCGTTGCTGTTCTTCCAGGTAGAGTAGGAGAGATAAGGAATAGGCTGTGCAGGTGTCGATGTCAACCACACAAAAGAGAAAGTCATCCACGTGTTGTAGAAGAGTGACTCTTGCATATTCTGCAATCCAGTTGACGAGGATGGAGGACATTGTCTTGGTGAAACTTGAAGGGCTTGTTTTGAGCACCTTGAGACAACACTGTCCATATGCACTGCACTGGTGCGTGAAAGCAGGCCTCCAGGTGGAGGGGAAACACTGAAGAAGGTACTGGCCAGGTTGATCACCGTGAATACCGTTGCGGTGACTGGGACTCTTGAAAGCAGAGTGTGATGGTTCAGCACTGTTGGGGTTTCAAATACCGTAGCCTCTTTCGCGGCCTCCAGGCCTTGCACCATTCTGAACTCAGTGGGGTTTACAGTCTTTTTCTTCACTGTGGAAAGCTGGGATTGATTCCGATGGGCGAGGCAGCCCAGTTTGGCCTTGTCCTTCAGTATGCGGCAGGGGACTCCCATCTGCTGGTGCAGAGCTGGCGGGAAAACAAGCCGTCTACTAGGATCCACATCATGAGAGATGACGACCAGCTGGCTTTCTTGTTCTCCACCAAGACAGTTACTGTGTTAGCACCTGCTCTGGTCACAGGGGGTCTTCTTGTTGGGACGTTTCCTTAAACGGCTGCTTTTTTCTCAGCACGGGCCATCAGTGGTTTCTTTTTCTCCAGCTCGGTCTCAGGTCAGTATTTGTGCACAAGTTTGAAGAGCTGAGTGGCCTTTTGCCGGTCTAGGGCCTGGGTGAACTGGTTGATTGCAGGGGGCACCTCCTGGTGCTTGCAAAAGATGAACCTCTGGCGTTGGAGCTGGATGAGATGTTGCCATTCCATGAAGCGAGTAGGGTCCTTCTTGAGTTGAATATCCTGGCCAATGTCAAAGTTCTCAGGCCGTCTTCTTAGGCGAGCTCACTTAGACCTTCAGTTGGTCAGAGACATCTTGGGTGATGGAGTGGCTTTTCTGGTACTATGTCCAGCACCTCCTGTGATAGGTCTGCAGTGTGGTTGTTTGAGGTTCCTGTTTCTTCTTGGGTCAGGGGTGAAGAAAGTGTCATGGTCCCATCTTCCTGGAACACTCTGGTCGCTTTCAGCTTCTGCAGTAGGTCCACTCCCAATAGGTTGAGGGTGCAGGTTTTTTGACACAACAAACTGGGACATGATGGAGTGTTCTGGCTGAGTCCACACGCTCAGGGGCTTCATAATCTGGAAATATCTGACTTGACCATCAATTCCCATGCAGGAAGCAGAAAATTCTGATAGATAGGTGAGGTTGCGGAGTTCCACAAGAAAAGAACTGACTAAGCCATCCACTCTCAGGATATTGGTCCCACTGGTGGGGTTCCCTGTGGACTTGGTGTGCTCTTGTCCTATGGACGGGGTTCTTCACTGCTTTCTGTGTTTCTTCTTTTTCTGGGTGAAGTCAGTGTTCTGCACCGGTTCCGGAAATGACCAAACTCGCCACAGTTGTAACACTTGACATTCCTTCTGTCCCGGCGGGACTCAATCCTTTTTGCTACTGTGAGCAGGGTATCCATTGCTATTGACGTGTACTCAGGCCTGGCTGCTACCAGTGGTTTCCTGATTGGTTCTCTCAGTCCATGCACAAAAGCCTGTGCCAACATCCGTCTGTGTGTCTGATCATGGGTAATGAGGCCCAAATCTTGAAACACTTGCATTACTCTGTCATGGAACTTCTCCACAGACTCTGTCTTGTCTTGACTCGTGACATGTAGGCTGAGAGCTTGTCCTGTCAGTCTGCTTTTGGCCCATTCTCTGAGTTGCTCAATTAGCTTTGGTCCTGTCTCCCAGGCATACGCATCTAACTCTGTTGGAAGCTTGAAGTGTTCTCTCATAATTGGCCAGAATGCATCACCTGCTTTTATTTCCATTACGGTCCAGAGATCAGTCCAGGCTGCTGCATACGTTCGCTGGATCTGCTGCATTTTTTGGCAAAATGGCATGGGGTGTATCCCTGGGTCTGGCAGCATACTGATCACCTGGCTTGGGATGAAGGGCTCATAGGATGGTGCCTCTACCTGTCCCTGCTCTATTGGTGCTTGTGTGTTTTCTTCCCTAGTATTGGGCAGCATGTGTGACGTTGCATCTTCATCTTCATCAGATAAGAAGTGACATGGTGTACTTGGTGCATACACTGGGTGAGATTTGGGCTTTAAAGTTGTCTTGCTGCATGGGGATTTCCCACTTCCTTGCTGAGGCTGCGGTGGATCAGTGTCATGGTTCCATGCTAGCAGCCCTGTAGCTATACCACCCCCCTGTGAAGCCCTAGCTGTGGGCTGTTGTGTCTGGGGGCTACATGTAGCGTTTTGTGTAGGGAGATTTGCACTTTCTTCTCCTGATATAATGACTGGCAATGTTTGTACTGTGGGACTTGGGATAGACAGGGGGCCCTGTGCTGGAGACACTGAATACAGGGACACCACATTGCTTTGATTGGGCGTTGACCCAGTTGATAACGAAGTAGAAAAAGAGGAAGAGAAGGGAGGTGTGAGGGAGGAGCGAGAGAAAGAGGAGGGGAGGGAGAGAAGAGTGAAAGGGGGAAAAGAGAGAAAGATGGAGGAGAGAGAGAGAAGAAAGATGGAGGGGGAGAAGTAGAAGAAGATGAAGAAGAAGATTTGAGAGTTGGAGAGGAAGAGATAGAAGAAGAGGAAGATGAAGAAAATGGATGTGTCAGAGATGTGATGGAGGGAAAAGAAGGAATGAGAGGGATGGCAGCGAGGAAAGAGGAGAAAAGTCTGAAGAAGAAAGAGAAAGGGACTGAGAGAAGAAAAAGGAGAGGGTGTCCCCCCTGTGACTCTTGAGAGGGGATGGTTGAAACAAAAATGCCTTCTCCCTGTGGAGAGAGGCGGGGAGCGTTTTTCCCTGTACAAGGCTCCTTACTCAATGAGAGCAGCCTACACCTGTCCCGTGTCTCCACATGATGGACATGTGATGTGTGTGACTCTGAATTCTGCTCTTGTGACATGTCAGTGATCTTTTTCTCACAGATGATTTAACACCTTTTCAAACTTATTCACATAAAAAAAAAATCACTTCCTGGTCCGTTCAAATTAACTTGCTGTATCTTTTACACGATGCACCGCTGCTCTTTTATAGCAGATGGTAATCTATTAACAAATTTTCCCGTTACCTTTCAAATAACAAAAAACAAGAAAAAACATTTCATTATGCAGCGTAAAGGCTGCCTGTCTATTTGCTTCTCATGTACTGTGTCTATTCCAAAAACCTCTTCAACAAAGGTGATTTAAAAATCTGAAAACTGCTGCACTCTGGTTCTGTTTGTCAACGCCGAATGCCCGACGGGAGGGGCTACTCAAACCGCTGCGTAGTTTGTGTCTGCTCTCTCCCTCAGCCTGTAATTTTCCTTATCTGTTGAGTGACCTTGTTCTAAAGCAAGCTTGTAGAAAAAAAAATGGCTGGAGAAATAAAACTCTAAAATAAATTGCTTAGAGAAAAAAATCTCTCCAAAATCATTTAAAAATGTACTTAAAAGAAAAATTTTAAAAACAAAAGTTAGATTTAGTAAAAAAAAACCTCTAGAAAAATAAAAAATAAATAAATTCACCAAAAAGGGGAGAAAAGAAAAAACCGTATTACTCATAAAACTCTGAAAAACAACCCTTGTTACTAAAACAGCTAATCAAAAAAAAACAACAGAAAAGAGGTGGAGAAAAAAAAAAAACTGATTGTAAAATGATAAAAACAAAAAGAAAAGTGCTTTAAAACTTCTGTCTGGTAGCGTAGGTTTTTTTTTTTTCCCTACCGCTCTCTGGAATGTCAGCTGGCTGCTGCCAGCACTTCCCCCCTCCCTTCTACCTCTGCTTGCTGTCTCTCCAGACACTGAAATCACGTAAATAAATAAAAAAAAAAAATTATTATTCCTCAGAATAGCAAAAAAAAAATTAATATAGTTCAGTCTGAATGCCTGATAATTTTCATGTTAAAACCTGTAGCCAAAAAACTAGCTTAAAAAAATAAAAATCAAAGCCAAGAAACAGATGTGACAACGTGATTAGCAGAGGAGGGGGGTCAAAGGGGTTTTCTTGCTGCTGCAGCCAGCACACTGCTCTGAATGAGATACTGACAGAGCGCACGGAGATGTGATTTAAAGCGATAGTACCTGATACAGACAGTTGACACGTACAATGAGACAGACACCCGGGAGAATACAAATCCCTCTTTTGATGATCTGTGACACTGTAATGTATGTAGTACAGTTCATATAGCGTCTTGTGCTTGGGTGCGATGAAAATACATGAGACACAGGTTTGATATAGAAAGTCTTGTATTACTTCATACAAGTTGGCAAAAATAGTCACACAGTTTGCAGACACAGAAGCAGGAGACACAGCAGGCCAGAGTAATCTAAGCTCAGCAATCACTCTCCACAACAGGTTCAGGATCTTCTTCTCTGTTACCGTAAGTCCATGCAAACGTGGGTCTTTCAAAGAGCAGGGTTCAGAGTCCACAAGTGCTTCAGAGTTCCTCAGTAGGAATAGCTGGAGTACAAGGTCCAAGGCTTTAGGAGTCAGGTCACAGGTTCACTGCAGGCTAGATTCTGAAGCACTGATTGCTCAGCTGTGGCTGCTTAAGAAGCAAAAGGAGAGAATCAGGGCGGGAACATGCAAGCTGGAAACTCCATTTTGACTGAGGGCAAGATAGCTGCAGCAAGACAGAAAGTAAAATGGCTGACGAACAAACTGACTTTCAGGAACATGTACACAGAACCTTACATTACTCCCCCCTTAGGGACAACCTCCGGATGACCTCAGGCCAGGCTTGTGTGGGTACCTCTGATGAAACTGACGGAGCAAGCGAGGAGCATTAACGTTATTGACTGGTTCCCATGAGTTGTCCTCCACTGGGTAGCCCTGCCATTTAATCAGATATTGTAACTGATTTCTATACAACCTGGAATCTAAAATCCTTTCCACCACAAATTCTTCCTGACCATCGACTAGCACTGGGTCAGGGCAAGGAGAAGAACGTCCAGGAAACGTATTGGGTGTCGCAGCCTTTAGTAGGGATACATGAAAGACAGGGTGGATTCTCATAGTTCTGGGCAGTTGAAGACGACAAGCAGCGGCACTTATAATTTTACTGATTTTATAGGGTCCAATGTACTTATGTCCCAACTTAGACAATGGAATCCTTAACTTAAGCTTTCTGGTTGACAGCCAGACCAAGTCTCCTACCTTGAAAGCTGGTGCAGGTTTACGAAATTTATCTGCTGCTTTCTTGTACCTTTCCTGAGCCGATTCCAGATTCTCCTTTAGAAGATCCATATTCTTTTGTAAAGAAGTGATTCTTTCAGCCACTGCTGGTAAAGGCTTTCTATGGGAAATCGTGGTAGAATGTTAGGATGATAACCTAGATTAGAGTAAAAAGGAGACTGCTTAGTGGCGGCACTCTGAGAGTTGTTATACGAGAACTCAGCTAATGGAAGTAGATCCACCCAATCATCCTGTAGGTGGCAGATAAAGCAGCGGAGATACTGCTCCAGGGTTTGATTGGTTCGTTCGGTCTGTCCATTAGTCTGGGGATGAAAAGCAGAAGAAAGGTTTACTTTAATGTCCAATGCTGCACAGAAATTTTGCCAAAACCTAGAAGTGAATTGCACCCCTCGATCCGAAATAACCTCATCCGGTACTCCATGTAAGCGAAACACATCTTTAATCATCAAATCTGATGTCTGTTTTGCAGTGGGTAAGCCGACACAAGGGATAAAATGAGCTGCCTTTGTTAGACGGTCAACCACCACTAGAATGGTGTTCTTCCCTTGAGAGGTTGGTAACTCCACAATGAAGTCCATAGAAATGGATCCCCACGGGCGGGACGGGGTGGGAAGAGGCTGTAACAGACCAGTTGGTGAGAAGCGAGGTGTTTTGCATCTTGCACAGACCTCACATGAAGTGACATAGTTTAAAACATCCTTCCTGCAAGTGGGCCACCAAAAGAAACGAGAGAGAAATTCCTGTGTCTTTAGAATTCCTCTATGCCCAGCTATCTTGGAATCGTGAATGAATTGCAATACTCTCAATCTGACTGTTTCAGGAATATACAGGCGTTGTCCCTGAATCCACACACCATTCTTAAAGACAAGACTTACGTCCCTTGGGGGTTGTGCCAACAAGGAATCCGCATGGTATGCTTCCTTGATG
The DNA here is from genome assembly GCA_033576555.1 of Oophaga sylvatica. Classification (NCBI taxonomy): domain Eukaryota; kingdom Metazoa; phylum Chordata; class Amphibia; order Anura; family Dendrobatidae; genus Oophaga; species Oophaga sylvatica. The sequence goes on from JARQOD010000003.1 coordinate 597,065,420, forward strand.
TCCTTAAGTAGGTCTTGATTATGAATTACTCCTAGGAATCTAGAGTCAGGAAGAATAGTCTTAGAAGGAGTAATTGGACGTGTCTCTGCTGAGTAAATCCTAGAGAGTGCATCAGCCTTTCCATTGCGCGATCCTGGTCTATAAGAAATGATAAAATTAAATTGGTTTAAGAAAAGATTCCAGCGAGCCTGGCGAGGAGTCAGGCACTTAGCCGACCTGATAAACTCAAGGTTACGATGGTCTGTCAGGACGACTATTTGCTGTGCAGCTCCCTGAAGAAGGTGTCTCCATTCTTTGAAGGCGGCAATAATGGCCAACAACTCTCTATTGCCTACATCGTAGTTCCTCTCAGCCGAAGACAACTGCTGGGAAAAGAAGGCACAGGGATGCAAGACATTCTTCTCACCTGTTCTCTGAGAGAGTATAGCTCCAACGGCACAGTCTGAAGCATCCACCTCTATTATGAAGGCAAGCTCGGGGTTGGGATGTACTAAGATAGGTGCGGTGGTAAATTTATCTTTTAGACGGGAAAATGCTTCCTGGGCTTGGGGAGTCCAGGAGAACCTAGACTCTTTCCGGGTAAGTTGGGTGATAGGTGACACTACCTCAGAGAAATTTCTAATGAAACGTCTATAGAAGTTGGCAAACCCGATGAAGCGCTGTACCTCCTTCACATTTCTAGGACTTGGCCAATACTTGATGGCTTGGGTTTTGCTTCCATCCATACTAATTCCTTGTGTAGACAGTACATACCCCAGAAATTGAATTTCGGTCCTATGGAATTCACACTTTTCAAGTTTGATGTAAAGATGATTTTGTCTTAGACGTTCCAAGACCATTCTCACATGTCCATGATGTTCCTCTGTGGAGTTAGAAAAAATTAGAATATCATCCAAATAAATTACCACGAATGTATCTAGGAGATCCCTGAAGATGTCATTCACCAAGTGTTGGAAAGTGGCTGGGGCGGTACTCAGACCAAAAGGCATAACTAGATATTCAAAGTGTCCATAGCGTGACCTGAATGCAGTCTTCCATTCATCCCCAGGTCTAATACGGACCAAGTTATAGGCCCCACGAAGATCTAGTTTAGAGAAAATTTTGGCATGTCGCACTCTCTCCAATAACTCAGGGATTAAAGGCAATGGATAACGGTTTCTAATAGTAACCTTATTGAGTTTCCTATAGTCTACGCATGGTCTCAGAGATCCATCTTTCTTCTTTACAAAGAAGATGGGTGCACCTGCAGGAGATGAAGAGGGGCGTATGAAGCCCTTGGCTAGATTTTCGTCTATGTAATCCTTTAAAGCCTTTAGCTCGGGCCCCGCCAGGGGGTAGATCTTACCAAAAGGTATCTCTGCTCCAGGCAATAATTCAATTGGACAATCATATGGACGGTGAGGAGGAAGCTGGTCAGCGTTCTTCTTGTCACATAAATCCACATAGTCCTGGTATACAGCTGGTAGTTCAGGGACTGACATGGTTCCTTTAGGAACAGAGCAAGCTGAAACTTTTGGACTCATCTGTTTCTCTGGAAAGTGTAATTCCTTGGTCTCCCAGTTAATGGTAGGATTCTGAGCCTGCAGCCATGGTAGCCCTAGAATAATGGGAAAGTGGGGAGAAGAGATAAGCATAAAGGACAGTTTCTCTTGATGATCTTTACCCATAAGAACCCTCAAAGGCTCTGTTTCCTGATCCACTGGTCCAGAGGTCAGCAGGGAGCCATCCACAGTTTCCATCTGTACTGGAGTAGCCTTCTTCACTGAACGTATCCCCTGTTTCAGAGCAAAGGAGACATCCATAAAATTTCCACTTGCCCCTGAGTCGATCATAGCAGAGCTAGACACCCAAGCTGAGTCAACCCAGAGTTTGATGGAAAGAAAGCAATGAGAATTGTTTTTCTTACAACTCAGCTGGGACACCGCTGAGGAAACTTGAAAAATGGCAGCGTTTACACAGTCAACGTCCTCAGAGGTAACGGAGTTTAAGTCCGAGAAATCAAGATCTGTTGCTGCAGATCTCTCTGGAGCCTGAGGCTCGGACCTGACAGATCCCCTCTCGCAACACTCACAATGAATGAGTGCTGCAGTAGTCTTACGAGAACGGCTGGGGCAGTTTATAATGAAGTGCCCTGACTTACCACAATAGAAACATAGATTCTCCTTAAAACGATGTTCCTTGCGTGCATCACTAACCCGTCGTTGTAAAGAGTCTACCTGCATGGGTTCAGGTTCAGGTTCCCGTGTAATCCTACTCAAAGGTTCCTTAGCTGGAGAGGAAGGTAGGAAAAGGTTAGTGCGATTGCTTTCGAACCATCTCTCTTGCCTGCGTTCAGTCAGACGAGTATCAATACGGATGCAGTAGTTAATAAAGTCACCTAACGCAGTGGGAGGGTCGGCAAGAGCAAGTTCATCCTTAATCAGTGGAGATAACCCCTTTCGAAAAATAGATTTTTTGGCGGAACTGTCCCAGGTGGTATCAAGGGCCCATCTCCTGAAATCCAAGGCATATTCAGCTACCGAGTGCTTACCTTGGCGCAAAGCTAACATGGCTGCTTCAGCTGTTGCACCTCGATTGGGGTCATCAAACACCTGCCCCATGGCTGAAATAAAAGCATCAAGGTGATTCAAACAATCATCCTCAGTCTCAATCAGAGGGTTTGCCCACATCAAAGCCTTGTTGGTAAGCAACATAATTATAGTAAGCACCTTAGATCGTTCAGTGGGAAATTGTGAAGCATGTGCAGAAAAAAAAAGATTGCATTGATTAATAAATCCCCTGAATTTCTCACGTTCACCGCCAAAACGAAAAGGGGGCAACTTGGGAATCCCAGAACTCGGGGCTACGGCAGGAGCCTGGACTCGCTCTTCTAGAACCTCAATCCTGGCTCGCAAATCCTGGGCAGTCTGTCCAAACACTTGCAAATTGTGATTAGTGAGGTCCTGTAGGCTTGAAAAACAGGTCTTTATATTCTGCAAATCTGCAAGGATATTATCAGTCACTCCGCAAAGTTCCTTTATGCGGGCCTCCATTTTCCAGATCTTTTAAGACAGGAGTACTGGAAGAAGAGGAGAGGAGAAAAAAAAAAAAACAATAGTGTTTACCTGTGGTAACACTGCAGAGAGAAAAAAAAAATTAAGGGAACTGCTCACCTGGAATGGTTGTGAGAAGTCACAACCACTATCATCACAGAAAGTTCACCCGGACATCTGATATCCACAGTTACAGCAGACAAAAAAGAGAAAAGAAAAAAAAAAAAACAGTGTTTACATGTGGTAACACTGCAGAAAAAAAAAACACTTAAGGGAATTGCTCACCTGGAATGGTTGTGAGAAGTCACAACCACTGTCATCACAGAAAGTACAACCGGACATCCGATATCCACAGTTACAGCAGACACAGCCTTTCCAGACCCAGCAGACACTAACGTTTTGGCTTCAGAATCTTGTAATGTATGTAGTACAGTTCATATAGCGTCTTGTGCTTGGGTGCGATGAAAATACATGAGACACAGGTTTGATATAGAAAGTCTTGTATTACTTCATACAAGTTGGCAAAAATAGTCACACAGTTTGCAGACACAGAAGCAGGAGACACAGCAGGCCAGAGTAATCTAAGCTCAGCAATCACTCTCCACAACAGGTTCAGGATCTTCTTCTCTGTTACCGTAAGTCCATGCAAACGTGGGTCTTTCAAAGAGCAGGGTTCAGAGTCCACAAGTGCTTCAGAGTTCCTCAGTAGGAATAGCTGGAGTACAAGGTCCAAGGCTTTAGGAGTCAGGTCACAGGTTCACTGCAGGCTAGATTCTGAAGCACTGATTGCTCAGCTGTGGCTGCTTAAGAAGCAAAAGGAGAGAATCAGGGCGGGAACATGCAAGCTGGAAACTCCATTTTGACTGAGGGCAAGATAGCTGCAGCAAGACAGAAAGTAAAATGGCTGACGAACAAACTGACTTTCAGGAACATGTACACAGAACCTTACAGACACATACAAGCTGCTCTGGTAACTGATAACTCACCAATTGCACTGAGCACGGTGAGGCTCAAGGTTCTATCGCTCTCTATACCGTACGCCCTGGCCGGTGCGCCGGTCACAGTAATCTGCAATAGCCTTCATCAAAATTCTCACTATCCACGTCTGATTTGACTGGGATGGCCTCCCGGTGCGTGGACGATTATTGTGAGAACTTATCCAAACAAAGCTTCTGCCCTTCACGTCTGATTTGACTGGGATGGCCTCCCGGTGCGTGAAAGTTTACTGCAGAAACTTAACCGAACAAAGCCCTCGCTTCTCACAACTGGATTTTTTGGGATAACTTCCCTCCAATGTGTGAAGAATATCTGCGTGGACTTATCCAAAATAAAGCTCCCGCCCTTCACGTCTGATTTGACTGGGATGGCCTCCCGGTGCGTGAAAGTTTACTGCGGGAACTTATGCAGCAATTTGTCTTTTGCTATACAGCCCCAGAAATCAGCAAGCAAAAACACAGTCACAGTTCCAACTTTCTCCCGGTTCACATAAAACATGAAACATATACAGCACAGCAGGAAACAACTCGGCTTATATCCCAGGGCTTTTGGATAAGGGTATGGACTTTTTACACAACCTGGGAATGCGGTGATGACCACGTCCGACCGGCTGGAAGTGTAGGCTAGGACGAGGCACAGGGAACATTCAGGTAAGATGACAAAGTTTTCTTACCTTACTTATGGAGCTGCAGTCTCCATCCCGTGTGCCAAGGCCAGGGCCAACACCCCCATCTCTCCGGTCGGCCGGGTCCTCGTGCGTTTCGTCCAATGCCCCACGTTGGGCGCCAACTGATATGGAAATTTAATTAGGATAAAAATATCCTTCAGTGTTTGCTGCTTGCCATGTCCAAATCTCTATATAATGTCTTCTTTGAGCGCTCAGAACGAAATGAAAACTGTCCACAACGCAAGTGTCAGTATAACAGTTAGTCAAAGACATACATTTATTATTCATTCAAGGTTTTATACGTTTACAAAAAGGGGCTGGTTAGTCAATTAACATACAATTAAAAGCTGCTAGATTATTGGCTGTTCTAGTGTAAATATGATAATTATGATAATCATGGCAAAAGAGCTGAAGTTGCAGAATTATTGCTTTATATTCCTGTGACCTAGTTGTCTTGCATAACTATAATGTAAACAACAGATATCTAATAAGACTTTTTGTACGTTCCTTATGAAGGCCAGATTTCTTTAAAACGACTGATTATAGCTGGCCTAGAAATATGTGAGCACAGGGTTTTTTAGCAAGTGAGATCTATCTAACTGTGAACTGTGAATACATATATGTGAATATACTTTGAATATATGGAATACATATATATTTCCATGACAAGGTGACCTTAAGGCAGGTTAATAATTGAGAGCTGTCAATTAGACAACTATCAATTATTAATCCTATTGTATGATAGAAAAATCAAACACACACAGTTTAATAAAAAAGAAGTTTAATGAAATAATCACACAGTTTTTGACCATATTTTATTTTCCTGCTAAAACCATTTCCTGTAATAAAAATAAAATAAAAAAGCAAAATGATTCTTACCAATCCGAAGTACAGTCAGGTCCCACGGTGTAATCCATCAGAAAGGGTTAACAGGTTACAGGTCGCAGAGAGCTAATAATGCTGTCTCAGACCTGTATTCCCCTGAATGAATCAGTTACTCTCCCAGCGAAAGGAGAGGAATAGATTCATGAATGGAGCTTAATTGATTTATTGCCACTTTCACTTCAGTGACCTGACCTAAGGTGAAAGTGGATACAATCAATTAAGCTTCATTCATTAATCACATCCTCTCCTGTCGGCAGGAGATAAGCTCATTCATTCAGGAGCTATCAGATGAGCACGCAGGATTACTTGCGCTGCTTATCTGATTGCTAGTTAACCCTTTGTGAAGGATTACATCGTGGGACGGGACAGATTGCCAGATAGGTAAGAATAATGTTGTTTTATTATTTTATATTTATTTTAGAAGAACAAGGGCTTCGAACGGATTAAGAGTGAAATAAAAGATGGTCAAAAATATGTGTTTTTATTTCATTAAAATTATTTATTCTTAAAGTGTGCGTGTTTTTTTATTTACTTCAATACAATTAATAATTGATAGTTGTCTAATTGACAGCTCTCAATTATTAACCTGCCTTAAGGTCACCTTTCAATACTAAGGTGACATTAAGGTGACATTATTAACCCATTCGCCACCGCTACAGGGCAATGGGAATAGACGGGCAAAGTGCCAGAAAGGGCGAATCTAATTATAGATTTGCCCTTTCTGGGGTGTCTGGGGGCAGATGTTAGTAGCCAGGGGGGGCAAAAAAAAAATGTACCCTCCCTAGGCTGTTATTATCTGCCCCCACTCGCTTGCTTTGTCTGTCTGGTGGAGAAAATACAGCGGGAGCCCACGCATTTTTTTTCAACGAAATTACACCTTTAATTAACCCCTACATGTCTGAAATTTTGCACAAATACACTCATGTAATTGTAAGTTCTAAACAAATATCAAAATACAGGAAATGACATGGTTAACTGTGTGGAAACAATGTATCATTTCATGTCGGCTTCTGTGATTTCACAAAAGCCGGCAATTGAATTAGCGCCTATTACAGTATGTAGAAGTCTAGGAAATATAATATATATATATATATACATGTCACAATGACATATATATATATGTATTCTATGTGTGTATATCTATTCTTTCTATTCTTTATTAAAGCTGTCAGTGTGATTTTACAGTATAGCCGGGGATGAATTGCCGGCTTTTCTAAAGGACACCGATGCGATTTCATCGCAAGTCACACAGTGTGGTCCGTTTGTAATCAGATTTTTCAGCGCTCCCATTGACTTGCATTGGCGATAGTCGACCCACAATCGGTGACAGTGGCAGCATGCTGCGATTGCACACGGACGTTTAAAACGGACCACAAAAAATCTGATACTGGGAGCTGCTCCATAGATTAACATAGGGCAGACTGCAATGCGATTTTTCATCGTATTGCAGTCGTCCGATTCTGTCGCCAGTGTGACGCCGGCCTAAGTCGCGGAGCTGCAGCGTATCATGGAGGACGACCACTTACAGGATTTGCTGCTGATGTGACTGATCTAAGTCTTGTCTCAAGGCTTCTAAAGAGTCAGACATTGCTTTAAGGCACAGCAGCTAATAGGTGTTGCCAGAAATACCTGTACCTAGCAGAGCTAATTTGCATACGTTTTCCCAGAGAGCATTGCCAGAAGAATCATATTGCCCAAAGCAAGCAGTGAGTCTGCAGATGGCGGTGATCCACTCGTACCGACACCAGCATTAGCGCCCGGGGTTCACTCCCCGTTGAGGTCATGAGCAGCCGCTAACAGATCGATCAAAGACAACCAATAATTCCATTGTTCACATCGACAACACCAGACCCCTCATCATCCGGATCCGAGGCGGCTGCAGGAACATACAGTGTGTGCCCTGTACACTAATTACAGGGTTAAAAATGAGAGCGCAGAATGCCCTTCATATTGTGCACTTGTGGGTAGTTACGTAGCCCGAAGCGTTAGGAGAACGAGAACGAGATCCAGTGACTCATCCCTCCCCGGATTACTCACAGCCGGACACGGCGGATCCACACTCTGCCCTCGGTCATTTCACCTGAGAACATGGAGACACCGACAACGGACAAGATGGAGAGAAAACTGCTCAGAACCCAGAATAATGGACCGAGATGAAGACACTGCCGTGATCTGCAGAAGACCCCAATTAATGCGAAACATAGACAATAACAGGAGGTGATGAATCATATGGCGGCACTGCGTACATACATTACTGATCCTGAGTTACATCCTGTATTATACTCCAGAGCTGCACTCACTATTCTGCTGGTGCAGTCACTGTGTACATACATTACATTACTGATCCTGAGTTACATCCTGTATTATACTCCAGAGCTGCACTCACTATTCTGCTGGTGCAGTCACTGTGTACATACATTACATTACTGATCCTGAGTTACCTCCTGTATTATACCCAGAGCTGCACTCACTATTCTGCTGGTGCAGACACTGTGTACATACATTACATTACTGATCCTGACTTACCTCCTGTATTATACCCCAGAGCTGCACTCACTATTCTGCTGGTGCAGTCACTGTGTACATACATTACATTATTGATCCTGAGTTACATCCTGTATTATACCCAGAGCTGCACTCACTATTCTGCTGGTGCAGACACTGTGTACATACATTACATTATTGATCCTGAGTTACATCCTGTATTATACCCCAGAGCTGCACTCACTATTCTGCTGGTGCAGTCACTGTGTACATACATTACATTACTGATCCTTAGTTACCTCCTGTATTATACTCCAGAGCTGCACTCACTATTCTGCTGGTGCAGTCACTGTGTACATACATTACATTACTGATCCTGAGTTACCTCCTGTATTATACTCCAGAGCTGCACTCACTATTCTGTTGGTGCAGTCACTGTGTACATACATTACATTACTGATCCTGAGTTACATCCTGTATTATACTCCAGAGATGCACTCACTATTCTGCTGGTGCAGTCACTGTGTACATACATTACATTACTGATCCTGAGTTACATCCTGTATTATACCCCAGAGCTGCACTCACTATTCTGCTGGTGCAGTCACTGTGTACATACATTACATTACTGATCCTGAGTTACATCCTGTATTATTCTCCAGAGCTGCACTCACTATTCTGCTGGTGCAGTCACTGTGTACATACATTACATTACTGATCCTGAGTTACATCCTGTATTATACTCCAGAGCTGCACTCACTATTCTGCTGGTGCAGTCACTGTGTACATACATTACATTACTGATCCTGAGTTACATCCTGTATTATACTCCAGAGCTGCACTCACTATTCTGCTGGTGCAGTCACTGTGTACATACATTACATTACTGATCCTGAGTTACATCCTGTATTATACCCCAGAGCTGCTGTAAGGTTCTGTGTATCTGTTTCTGAAACTCAGTTTGTTCGTCTGCCATTTTGCTTTCTGTTTTGCTGCAGCTATCTTGCCCTCAGTCAAAATGGAGTTTTCCAGCTTGCATGTTCCCGCCCTGATTCTCTCCGTTTGCTTCTTAAACAGCCACAGCTGAGTAATCAGTGCTTCAGAATCTAGCCTGCAGTGAACCTGTGTTCTGACTCCTGAAGCCTTGGACCTTGTATTCCAGCCATTCCTTCTGAGGAACTCTGAAGCACTTGTGGACTCTGAACTCTGCTCTTGAGAGCCTCACGTTTGCATGGACTTGCGGTAACAGAGAAGAAGATCTGAATCTGTTGTGGAGAGTTATTGCTGAGCTTGGATTACTCTGGCCTGCTGTGTCTCCTGCTTCTGTGTTTGCAACCTGTGTGTTATTTTTGCCAATTTGTATGAAGCAATACAAGACTTTCTTTATCAACCTGTGTCTCAAGTATTTTCATCGCACCCAAGCACAAGACGCTATATGAACTGTACCACATACATTACAAGATTCTGAAGCCAAACGTTAGTGTCTGCTGGGTCTGGAAAGGCTTGTCTGCTGTACTGTGGATATCGGATGTCCGGTTGTACTTTCTGTGATGACAGTGGTTGTGACTTCTCACAACCATTCCAGGTGAGCAATTCCCTTAAGTTTTTTTTCTGCAGTGTTATCACAGGTAAACACTATTGTTTTGTTTTTTTTTCTCTTCTCTTTTTGTCTCTGAAACTCTGGATATCAGATGTCTGGTTGAAAGCTTTCTGTGATGATAGTGGTTGTGACTTCTCACAACCATTCCAGGTGAGCAGTTCCCTTAAAGTTTTTTCTTTCTTCAGTGTTGCCACAGGTGAACACTATTGTTTTTTTTTCTCTCCTCTTCTTCCAGTATCCTGTCTTAAAAGATCTGGAAAATGGAGGCCCGCATAAAGGAACTTTGCGGAGTGACTGATAATATCCTTGCAGATTTGCAGAATATAAAGACCCGTTTTACAAATCTTCAGGACCTAAATAATCACAATTTGCAAGTGGTTGGACAGACTACCCAGGATTTGCGAGCCAGGATTGAGGTTCTGGAGGGCGAGTCCAGGCTCCTGCCGTGGCCCCGAGTTCTGGGATTCCCAAGTTGCCCCCTTTTCGTTTTGGTGGTGAACGTGAAAAATTCAGGGGATTTGTTAATCAATGCAATCTTTTTTTTTCTGCACATGCTTCACAATTTCCTACTGAACGATCTAAGGTGCTTACTATAATTATGTTGCTTACCAACAAGGCTTTGATGTGGGCAAACCCTCTGATTGAGACTGAGGATGATTGTTTGAATCACCTTGATGATTTTATTTCAGCCATGGGGCAGGTGTTTGATGACCCCAATCGAGGTGCAACAGCTGAAGCAGCCATGTTAGCTTTGCGCCAAGGTAAGCACTCGGTAGCTGAATATGCCTTGGATTTCAGGAGATGGGCCCTTGATACCACCTGGGACAATTCCGCCAAAAAATCTATTTTTCGAAAGGGGTTATCCCCACTAATTAAGGATGAACTTGCTCGTGCCGACCCTCCCACTGCGTTAGGTGACTTTATTAACTACTGCATCCGTATTGATACTCGTTTAACTGAACGCAGGCAAGAGAGATGGTTCGAAAGCAATCGCACTAACCTTTTCCTACCTTCCTCTCCAGCTAAGGAACCTTTGAGTAGGATTACACGGGAACCTGAACCTGAACCCATGCAGGTAGACTCTTTACTACGACGGGTTAGTGATGCACGCAAGGAACATCGTTTTAAGGAGAATCTATGTTTTTATTGTGGTAAGTCAGGGCACTTTATTATTAACTGTCCCAGCCGTTCTCGCAAGACTACTGCAGCACTCATTCATTGTGAGTGTTGCGAGAGGGGATCTGTCAGGTCCGAGCCTCAGGCTCCAGAGAGAGCTGCAGCAACAGATCTTGATTTCTCGGACTTAAACTCCGTTACCTCTGAGGACGTTGACTGTGTAAATGCTGCCATCTTTCAAGTTTCCTCAGCGGTGTCCCAGCTGAGTTGTAAGAAAAACAATTCTCACTGTTTTCTTTCCATCAAACTCTGGGTTGACTCAGCCTGGGTGTCTAGCTCTGCTATGATCGACTCAGGTGCAAGTGGAAATTTTATGGATGTCTCCTTTGCTCTAAAACAGGGAATACGTTCAGTGAAGAAGGCTGCTCCAGTACAGATGGAAACTGTGGATGGTTCCCTGCTGACCTCTGGACCAGTGGATCAGGAAACAGAGCCTTTAAAGGTTCTTATGGGTAAAGATCATCAAGAGAAACTGTCCTTTATGCTTATCTCTTCTCCCACTTTCCCATTATTCTAGGGCTACCATGGCTGCAGGCTCAGAATCCTACCATTAACTGGGAGACCAAGGAATTACACTTTCCAGAGAAACAGATGAGTCCAAAAATTTCAGCTTGCTCTGTTCCTAAAGGAACCATGTCAGTCCTGAACTACCAGCTGTATACCAGGACTATGTGGATTTATGTGACAAGAAGAACGCTGACCAGCTTCCTCCTCACCGTCCATATGATTGTCCAATTGAATTATTGCCTGGAGCAGAGATACCTTTTGGTAAGATCTACCCCCTGGCGGGGCCCGAGCTGAAGGCTTTAAAAGAGTACATAGACGAAAATCTAGCCAAGGGCTTCATTCGCCCCTCTTCATCTCCTGCAGGGGCACCCATATTCTTTGTAAAGAAGAAAGATGGATCCCTGAGACCATGCGTAGACTATAGGGAACTCAATAAGGTTACTATTAGAAACCGTTATCCATTGCCTTTAATCCCTGAGTTATTGGAGAGAGTGCGACATGCCAAAATTTTTTCTAAACTAGATCTTCGTGGGGCCTATAACTTAGTCCGTATTAGACCTGGGGATGAATGGAAGACTGCATTCAGGTCACGCTATGGACACTTTGAATATCTGGTTATGCCTTTTGGTCTGAGTACCGCCCCAGCCACTTTCCAACACTTGGTGAATGACATCTTCAGGGATCTCCTAGATACATTCGTGGTAATTTATTTGGATGATATTTTAATTTTTTCTAACTCCACAGAGGAACATCATGGACATGTGAGAATGGTCTTGGAACGTCTAAGACAAAATCATCTTTACATCAAGCTTGAAAAGTGTGAATTCCATAAGACCGAAATTCAATTTCTGGGGTATGTACTGTCTACACAAGGAATTAGTATGGATGGAAGTAAAACCCAAGCCATCAATGATTGGCCAAGTCCTAGAAATGTGAAGGAGGTACAGCGCTTCATCGGGTTTGCCAACTTCTATAGACGTTTCATTAGAAATTTCTCTGAGGTAGTGTCACCTATCACCCAACTTACCCGGAAAGAGTCTAAGTTCTCCTGGACTCCCCAAGCCCAGGAAGCATTTTCCCGTCTAAAAGATAAATTTACCACTGCACCTATCCTAGTACATCCCAACCCAGAGCTTGCCTTCATAATAGAGGTGGATGCTTCAGACTGTGCCGTGGGAGCTATACTCTCTCAGAGAACAGGTGAGAAGAATGTCTTGCATCCCTGTGCCTTCTTTTCCCAGCAGTTGTCTTCGGCTGAGAAGAACTACGATGTGGGCAATAGAGAGTTGTTGGCCATTATTGCCGCCTTCAAAGAATGGAGACACCTTCTTCAAGGAGCTGCACAGCAAATAGTCGTTCTGACAGACCATCGTAATCTTGAGTTTATCAGGTCGGCTAAGTGCCTGACTCCTGCCAGGCTCGCTGGAATCTTTTCTTAAACCAATTTAATTTTATTATTTCTTATAGACCAGGATCGCGCAATGGAAAGGCTGATGCACTCTCTAGGATTTACTCAGCAGAGACACGTCCAATTACTCCTCCTAAGACTATTCTTCCTGACTCTAGATTCCTAGGAGTGATTCATCATCAAGACCTAATTAAAGACATCAAGGAAGCATACCATGCGGATTCTTTTTTGGCTCAACCCCCAAGGGACGTAAGTCTTGTCTTTAAGAATGGTGTGTGGATTCTGGGACAACGTCTGTATATACCTGAAACAGTCAGATTGAGAGTATTGCAACTCATTCACGATTCCAAAATAGCCGGGCATAGAGGAATTCTAAAGACACAGGAATTTCTTTCTCGTTTCTTTTGGTGGCCCACTTGTAGGAAGGATGTTTTGGACTATGTCACTTCGTGTGAGGTTTGTGCAAGATGCAAAACACCTCGCTCTTCACCAACTGGTCTGTTACAGCCTCTTCCCACCCCGTCCCGCCCGTGGGGATCCATTTCTATGGACTTCATTGTGGAATTACCAACCTCTCAAGGGAAGAACACTATTCTAGTGGTGGTTGACCGTTTAACAAAGGCAGCTCATTTTATCCCTTGTGTCGGCTTACCCACTGCAAAACAGACATCAGATTTGATGATTAAAGATGTGTTTCGTTTACATGGAGTACCGGATGAGGTTATTTCGGATCGAGGGGTGCAATTCACTTCTAGGTTTTGGCAAAATTTCTGTGCAGCATTGGACATTAAAGTAAACCTTTCTTCTGCTTTTCATCCCCAGACTAATGGACAAACCGAACGAACCAATCAAACCCTGGAGCAGTATCTCCGCTGCTTTATCTGCCACCTACAGGATGATTGGGTGGATCTACTTCCATTGGCTGAGTTCTCTTACAACAACTCTCAGAGTGCCTCCACTAAACAGTCTCCTTTTTACTCTAATCTAGGTTATCATCCTAACATTCTACCACGATTTCCCATAGAGACGCCTTTGCCAGCAGTGGCTGAAAGAGTCACGACTTTACAGAAGAATATGGATCTTCTAAAGGAGAATCTGGAATCGGCTCAGGAAAGGTACAAGAAGGCAGCAGATAAATTTCGTAAACCTGCACCAGCTTTTAAGGTAGGAGACCTGGTCTGGCTGTCAACCAGAAATCTTAAGTTAAGGATTCCATCGTCTAAGTTGGGACATAAGTACATTGGACCCTATAAAATCAGTAAAATTATAAGTGCCGTTGCTTGTCGTCTTCAACTGCCCAGAACTATGAGAATCCACCCTGTCTTTCATGTATCCCTACTAAAGGCTGCGACACCCAATACGTTTCCTGGACGTTCTTCTCCTTGCCCTGACCCAGTGCTAGTCGATGGTCAGGAAGAATTTGTGGTGGAAAGGATTTTAGATTCCAGGTTGTATAGAAATCAGTTACAATATCTGATTAAATGGCAGGGCTACCCAGTGGAGGACAACTCATGGGAGCCAGTCAATAACGTTAATGCTCCTCGCTTGCTCCGTCAGTTTCATCAGAGGTACCCACACAAGCCTGGTCTGAGGTCATCCGGAGGTTGTCCCTAAGGGGGGAGTAATGTAAGGTTCTGTGTATCTGTTTCTGAAACTCAGTTTGTTCGTCTGCCATTTTGCTTTCTGTTTTGCTGCAGCTATCTTGCCCTCAGTCAAAATGGAGTTTTCCAGCTTGCATGTTCCCGCCCTGATTCTCTCCGTTTGCTTCTTAAACAGCCACAGCTGAGTAATCAGTGCTTCAGAATCTAGCCTGCAGTGAACCTGTGTTCTGACTCCTGAAGCCTTGGACCTTGTATTCCAGCCATTCCTTCTGAGGAACTCTGAAGCACTTGTGGACTCTGAACTCTGCTCTTGAGAGCCTCACGTTTGCATGGACTTGCGGTAACAGAGAAGAAGATCTGAATCTGTTGTGGAGAGTTATTGCTGAGCTTAGATTACTCTGGCCTGCTGTGTCTCCTGCTTCTGTGTTTGCAACCTGTGTGTTATTTTTGCCAATTTGTATGAAGCAATACAAGACTTTCTTTATCAACCTGTGTCTCAAGTATTTTCATCGCACCCAAGCACAAGACGCTATATGAACTGTACCACATACATTACAGCTGCACTCACTATTCTGCTGGTGCAGTCACTGTGTACATACATTACATTACTGATCCTGAGTTACATCCTGTATTATACTCCAGAGCTGCACTCACTATTCTGCTGGTGCAGTCACTGTGTACATACATTACATATCCTGAGTTACATCCTGTATTATACTCCAGAGCTGCGCTCACTATTCTGCTGGTGCAGTCACTGTGTACATACATTACATTACTGATCCTGAGTTACATCCTGTATTATACTCCAGAGCTGCACTCACTATTCTGCTGGTGCAGTCACTGTGTACACATTACATTACTGATCATGAGTTACATCGTGTATTATACTCCAGAGCTGCACTCACTATTCTGCTGGTGCAGTCACTGTGTACATACATTACATTACTGATCATGAGTTACATCCTGTATTATACCCAGAGCTGCCTCACTATTCTGCTGGTGCAGTCACTGTGTACATATATTACATTACTGATCCTGAGTTACATCCTGTATTATACCCCAGAGCTGCGCTCACTATTCTGCTGGTGCAGTCACTGTGTACATACATTACATTACTGATCCTGAGTTACATCCTGTATTATACTCCAGAGCTGCACTCACTATTCTGCTGGTGCAGTCACTGTGTACATACATTACATTACTGATCCTGAGTTACATCCTGTATTATACTCCAGAGCTGCACTCACTATTCTGTGGTGCAGTCACTGTGTACATACATTACATTACTGATCCTGAGTTACATCCTGTATTATACTCCAGAGCTGCACTCACTATTCTGCTGGTGCAGTCACTGTGTACATACATTACATTACTGATCCTGAGTTACATCCTGTATTATACTCCAGAGCTGCACTCACTATTCTGCTGGTGCAGTCACTGTGTACATACATTACATTACTGATCCTGAGTTACATCCTGTATTATTACTCCAGAGCTGCACTCACTATTCTGCTGGTGCAGTCACTGTGTACATACATTACATTACTGATCCTGAGTTACATCCTGTATTATACCCAGCTCACCAATTCGGTGAGTCATGGGAATAATACATACTGATCCCGATATCTGTATTATCTCGAGCTGCATATTCTGTGGTGCAGTCACTGTGTACATACATTACATTACTGATCCTGAGTTACATCCTGTATTATTCTCCAGAGCTGCACTCACTATTCTGCTGGTGCAGTCACTGTGTACATACATTACATTACTGATTCCTGACTTACATCCTGTATTATACTCCAGAGCTGCACTCACTATTCTGCTGGTGTAGTCACTGTGTACATACATTACATTACTGATCCTGAGTTACATCCTGTATTATACCCCAGAGCTGCACTCTCTATTCTGCTGGTGCAGTCACTGTGTACATACATTACATTACTGATCCTGAGTTACATCCTGTATTATACTCTAGAGCTGCACTCACTATTCTGCTGGTGCAGTCACTGTGTACATACATTACATTACTGATCCTGAGTTACATCCTGTATTATACCCCAGAGCTGCACTCTCTATTCTGCTGGTGCAGTCACTGTGTACATACATTACATTACTGATCCTGAGTTACATCCTGTATTATACTCCAGAGCTGCACTCACTATTCTGCTGGTGTAGTCACTGTGTACATACATTACATTACTGATCCTGAGTTACATCCTGTATTATACCCCAGAGCTGCACTCTCTATTCTGCTGGTGCAGTCACTGTGTACATACATTACATTACTGATCCTGAGTTACCTCCTGTATTATTCTCTAGAGCTGCACTCACTATTCTGCTGGTGTAGTCACTGTGTACATATATTACATTACTGATCCTGAGTTACCTCCTGTATTATTCTCTAGAGCTGCACTCTCTATTCTGCTGGTGTAGTCACTGTGTACATACATTACATTACTGATCCTGAGTTACATCCTATATTATACCCAGAGCTGCACTCTCTATTCTGCTGGTGCAGTCACTGTGTACATACATTACATTACTGATCCTGAGTTACATCCTGTATTATACTCCAGAGCTGCACTCACTATTCTGCTGGTGCAGTCACTGTGTACATAAATTACATTACTGATCCTGAGTTACTCTGTATTATCTCAGAGCTGCACTCTATTCTGCGGTGCAGTCACGTGTATACATTACATACTGATCGAGTACTCGTATTTCTGATGCACTCTCTATTCTGCTGGTGCAGTCACTGTGTACATACATTACATTACTGATCCTAGTACTCGTATTTATCAACTGACTCCATTGTGTGCAGTGGTACTAATTACTTTGACCTGAGTTACTCGTTATCTCAGAGCTGCACTCCTATTCTGCTGGTGCAGTCACTGTGTACATACATTACATTACTGATCCTGAGTTACATCCTGTATACTCCAGCTGCACTCTCTATTCTGCTGGTGCAGTCACTGTACATACTTACATTACTGATCCTGAGTTACATCCTGTATTATACTCAGAGCTGCACTCACTATTCTCTGGTGCAGTCACTGTGTACATACATTACATTACTGATCCTGAGTTACATCCTGTATTATTCTCAGAGCTGACTCCTATTCTGCTGGTGCAGTCACTGTGTACAACATTACATTACTGATCTGAGTTACATCCTGTATTACTCTAGAGCTGCACTCTCTATTCTGCTGGTGCAGTCACTGTGTACATTACATTACTGATCCTGAGTATCTGTTACCCAGCTGCACTCACTATATTGTTGCAGTCCTGTGTACATACATACATACTGATCTGAGTTCATCCCGTATATACTCAAGCTGCACTACTATTGTGTGAGTCACTGTGTACATACATTACATTACTGATCCTGAGTTACATCCTGTATTATACTCCAGAGCTGCACTCACTATTCTGCTGGTGCAGTCACTGTGTACATACATTACTGATCCTGAGTTACATCCTGTATTATACTCCAGAGCTGCACTCACTATTCTGCTGGTGCAGTCACTGTGTACATACATTACATTACTGATCCTGAGTTACATCCTGTATTATCTCCAGAGCTGCACTCACTATTCTGCTGGTGCAGTCACTGTGTACATACATTACATTACTGATCCTGAGTTACATCCTGTATTATACTCCAGAGCTGCACTCACTATTCTGCTGGTGCAGTCACTGTGTACATACATTACATTACTGATCCTGAGTTACATCTGTATTATACTCCAGAGCTGCACTCACTATTGTGCTGGTGCAGTCACTGTGTACATACATTACATTATGACTGATTACACTGTATTAACTCAGTGCATCACTTCTTCAGTCATGTGTCATACATCTACGATGGTTACACCTGATATACTCCAGAGCTGCACTCACTATTCTGCTGGTGCAGTCACTGTGTACATACATTACTGATCCTGAGTTACATCCTGTATTATACTCCAGAGCTGCACTCACTATTCTGCTGGTGCAGTCACTGTGTACATACATTACTGATCCTGAGTTACATCCTGTATTATACTCCAGAGCTGCACTCACTATTCTGCTTACTGGAAAGACTAATATTGACAGTCACCACACAAGATCTTTTGATTAGGGAGACAGTATTTACATCCCCTGCTTGGAGATAAGCTGTTAGCTGATAACCTGTGAATATTATGCAGCAATGTTTTCGGATTCTGCACGACCTCTTGTGTTCGGTGTACAGACATTTCCCAGGATGCAAACAGCACAAGTTCTACATTTTCCATCCAGCACAAGTCTCTGAATTCTCACTTGGTCATTATCAGGTAAGGGGAAGTCCTGATGTAATTTTTGGTTGGCGGCCAGATATTCAGTCCTCAAAATAGGACATTAAGCTAGAGACCATGGAAAAGAGAAGCGGTGGCGTGCGAGTCCCAACCCTTCCTCAAATATGTGGTATCATGCCCCTCTAGGAGGTTGTACAGATCTCACCGTCTGCAGATGGTTCTGTGCACAGTTTTGGAGTGACTGGAGGGGACTTGCATCTCCCGTACTTCAATCAATGAAAAGGGCAGTTACTGTAACATCTCTTGCTCAACTTGCTGGTTACCTGCTGCCACCACTAGGGGAGCTCAGGACCTTTCTGCTCATCCATAGAGCTTAGGCACAGTCTACAGTTCCCTCTTCAGCTCCCTCTAGTGGTGGCCACAGGCATGTAGAAAGCAACCTCTAAAATCTATGGTTATGCTCCATATTAACTGATTTCTGAACAACTTGAAGATTTATTGCAAAATTAATACAGGAATGTAAACTTCTACAGGAAAAAGTACTCCGAAATGTTACAAAAATTCTGAATGAAGAAATCTTCCACAGGGAATAAAAAGAGGCCAATGCTCCACCTGACGGAGCAGAAGAATTTCCCTCTTGTTCGGCTGATACTATTTATTGCTTATGTAACAACTTCCTGCCGTTCACATAAAGTAATCCAGGCGTCAGGAAACGTGGAAGTCAGTGTGTTCATGAGAAAAAGGAAGCGGGCTGCGTCCGGGGGCCACGGACTGCGGTCACTCTGCTCGGTATTATTAGACGCCACCCTGTGGCCAGGGAGGTGGTCTTTGCCCGGTGCAGGATGCCCCTTAGGGCCGCGCGGGCGCTCGGCTGCACATCTTCCCCCTGTCAATCTGAAGCATGACATTGACTGCAGAGGAGTAATTCCAGGGAGCGCAGGAGACTGGGGCCGGTTCCCACGCACTTGGCTCCTTCTCCGATTCTTTTTCACATATTAACGTGTTCTTAACATGGAGAATAAATGGAGTTGGCGACTCGTGCGTTTTGTCATCAGGCCAGAAATCGGCCGCTGCTTCCGTCTTACTGGGATTCTCAGGTCTTATGTGAATAAAGCGTGATCACCGTACAACGAGACCATGGGCAACATTGTAAAGCACTTCATACTCCAAATAATCCACATTTTCCAGGTCTGCTTGCTGTCAGTGAGTGGAAACATTCGCCGATTATATTCACTTATGAATGGCGGCCTAAGGCTCAAAAAGAAGGACAGCAGCTGCCTCCTCGTAGAAGGGGATCTATATTAGTGAACCTCTATCTACGATGTCCATGTGCACAAGAAGGTTGATCCAACCTCTGCCAGGAGTACTGGGCCAGCTGCGCGCAGGCGGCATTCTAGTCAATGGCTGGGATGACTTACTAAGCGGACTATATCTGACCTGTCCTTGGGCTCAAAGGAGTCCCAGCTGCCAAATCGAGGAGATGTAGCCACTGCATCCGGGCTATGGCGCCCAAGGGGGCCCAAAGTTCCCTATACAACATAACACCCCAGTTTTATACACTGTATTCCTAATTATTAGTCAAATGCTATTTTTCTCTGATATTCCTAAGTAATCAATGCAAAAGAGTCAGTATAATGTTCATAGAATCCTAGAAAGTTAAAGTTGGAAGGGACCCCCAGGTTACTCGTGTCCAACCCCCTGCTCAATGCAGAATTCACTAAACCATCTCAGACCAATGTCTGTCCAGCCTCTGTGTGAAGACTTCCATTGAAGGAGAACTCACCACCTCTCGTGGCAGCCTGTTCCACTCATTGATCACCCTCACTGTCAAAAAGTTTTTTCTAATATCTAATCTGTAACTTCTCCCATTCAGGTTTATTCCATTGCGTCTCATGTTTCCATGTGAAAATGAGAATAAAGATGATCCTTCTACAATGTGACAGCCCTTCAGATATTTATAGACAGATATTCAGTCTCCTCTCAGTCTTCTGTTTTGCAGCTAAACATTCCCAGATCCTGTAACCGTTCCTCTTAGGACATGGTTTGCAGACCGGTCACCATTCTGGTCGCTCTTCTCTGAACTTGCTCCAGTTTTTCATTGTCTTTTTTAAAATGTGGTGCCCAAAACTGGACACAGTATTCCAGATGAGGTCTGACCAAAGAGGAGTAGAGGGCAATAATGACCTCACGTGATCTAGACTGTATGCTTCTGTTAATACATCCTAGAATTGTATTTGACTTTTTTGCTGCTGCATCACACTGTTGACTCTTGTTCAGTCTGTGATCTATTAGTATACCCAGGTTTTTTTCACGCGTGCTGTTGCTTAGTTCTATTCCTCCCCTTCTGTAGATGTAATTTTCATTTTTCTTGCTTCGATGTAGTATCTTACATTTCTCCCCGTTAAATACCATTCTATTAGTCGCTGCCAATTGTTCAAGCTTATCTAGATCCTTCTGGATCCTTTCTCTGTCTTCGCTAGTGTTAGCTATCCTTCCTAGCTTTGCATCATCTGCAAATTTGATTAGTTTACCATCAGTTCCCTTATCTAGATCATTTATAAAAAAATGTTGAACAACACTGGGGCCAGGACAGAGCCTATGGTCCCCACTTAAAACACTCTTCCAATTGGATGTGCCACCAACTATCATAACTCTTTGTGTACGATCACTGAGCCAATTATGAATCCACCTAACTGAAGTCTTGTCAATCCCATACTTGGTCATTTTTTCAATAAGAGTAGTAAGAGATATTTATCAAATGCTTTGCTGAAGTCTAAATATACTATATCTACCGCATTTCCCTGATCCACTCAGTCAGTGATTCCATCATAGAGAAGATTAGATTAGTCTGGCATGACTTGCTTGCTACAAACCCATGCTGGCTCTGGTTAATTACTGTATTCTTATCCAAGTACTTACATACATGCTGTTTAATAATTCCCGAGTGCCGGCGCCAGAGCTAGGATTTCACATGCAAGCATCGGACGATTTCCTCGCATGGGAGTATGAGCCCTTAAGGAG
This sequence comes from Oophaga sylvatica, assembly GCA_033576555.1. Classification (NCBI taxonomy): domain Eukaryota; kingdom Metazoa; phylum Chordata; class Amphibia; order Anura; family Dendrobatidae; genus Oophaga; species Oophaga sylvatica. The sequence goes on from JARQOD010000003.1 coordinate 597,087,074, forward strand.
TTTTCCTTTAATTGAGCTCAAATGGCAACTAATTATCACAGGGGTGTGAGATTGATTTCAATGATCCAAAGACCCTGGGAGCTTTCCATCTTTATAACATCTAATTTAATTAATTTATTAACATCTTTATGACACTTAATTCCAATTTGCACAATAATTTGGAGTGTGTGTAAATGGCAGGAGTAGGTGGGCACCCTGGCACAGATCTTACATTGAAGCCCTCTGGACAGGACACAGATTCGGCAATGTGTATGAGATGTGCAAAAAACGTACAAACCCCGCGCAGAGTGCTATGTGCTCGAGGTGCCGGCCGTCTCACTAGGAGTCTCGTTTGCAGTAGGAACGCGCAGGCTTCATAGATTCATGCAATGTTTGCAAGTGTTTAGGCCACGTCTATAACCTGAAAACTGTCGGGAAGAGGGGAAAAATGGCGTCTTCATTCTTTATATTGGACCCGAACTCTGCCGCTGGCATGAAGGACACATTTCCCTCTTGAGTCTCAGGATTGATTTTCATTTATCGCCATCAAGTGGCCGAGAATAAACACAACTGTATCACGGAATCAGGAGAGAATGTAGATTGTGTGGGAAGGTACACACTGAGTGTTACATAGTGGGAGCAGCAGGATCCCCAGCAGCACAGAGTATTTCAGGAGAGAATGTTGATTGCGTGGGAAGGTACACACTGAGTGTTACATAGTGGGAGCAGCAGGATCCCCAGCAGCACAGAGTATTTCAGGAGTGAATGGTGATTGTGTGGGAAGGTACACACTGAGTGTTACATAGTGGGAGCAGCAGGGTCCTCAGCAGCACAGAGTATTTCAGGAGAGAATGTAGATTGTGTGGGAAGGTACACATTGAGTGTTACATAGTGGGAGCAGCAGGGTCCCCAGCAGCACAGAGTATTTCAGGAGAGAATGTTGATTGTGTGGGAAGGTACACACTGAGTGTTACATAGTGGGAGCAGCAGAATCCCCAGCAGCACAGAGTATTTCAGGAGTGAATGGTGATTGTGTGGGAAGGTACACATTGAGTGTTACATAGTGGGAGCAGCAGAATCCCCAGCAGCACAGAGTATTTCAGGAGAGAATGTTGATTGTGTGGGAAGGTACACATTGAGTGTTACATAGTGGGAGCAGCGGGATCCTCAGCAGCACAGAGTATTTCAGGAGAGAATGTAGATTGTGTGGGAAGGTACACATTGAGTGTTACATAGTGGGAGCAGCAGGATCCTCAGCAGCACAGAGTATTTCAGGAGTGAATGTTGATTGTGTGGGAAGGTACACATTGAGTGTTACATAGTGGGAGCAGCAGAATCCCCAGCAGCACAGAGTATTTCAGGAGTGAATGGTGATTGTGTGGGAAGGTACACATTGAGTGTTACATAGTGGGAGCAGCAGAATCCCCAGCAGCACAGAGTATTTCAGGAGAGAATGTAGATTGTGTGGGAAGGTACACATTGAGTGTTACATAGTGGGAGCAGCGGGATCCTCAGCAGCACAGAGTATTTCAGGAGAGAATGTAGATTGTGTGGGAAGGTACACATTGAGTGTTACATAGTGGGAGCAGCGGGATCCTCAGCAGCACAGAGTATTTCAGGAGAGAATGTTGATTGTGTGGGAAGGTACACACTGAGTGTTACATAGTGGGAGCAGCAGAATCCCCAGCAGCACAGAGTATTTCAGGAGTGAATGGTGATTGTGTGGGAAGGTACACATTGAGTGTTACATAGTGGGAGCAGCAGGATCCCCAGCAGCACAGAGTATTTCAGGAGTGAATGGTGATTGTGTGGGAAGGTACACATTGAGTGTTACATAGTGGGAGCAGCAGGATCCTCAGCAGCACAGAGTATTTCAGGAGTGAATGGTGATTGTGTGGGAAGGTACACATTGAGTGTTACATAGTGGGAGCAGCAGGATCCCCAGCAGCACAGAGTATTTCAGGAGTGAATGGTGATTGTGTGGGAAGGTACACATTGAGTGTTACATAGTGGGAGCAGCAGGGTCCTCAGCAGCACAGAGTATTTCAGGAGAGAATGTTGATTGTGTGGGAAGGTACACACTGAGTGTTACATAGTGGGAGCAGCAGAATCCCCAGCAGCACAGAGTATTTCAGGAGTGAATGGTGATTGTGTGGGAAGGTACACATTGAGTGTTACATAGTGGGAGCAGCAGAATCCCCAGCAGCACAGAGTATTTCAGGAGAGAAGAATGTTGATTGGTGGGAAGGTACACATGAGTGTTACATAGTGGGAGCAGCAGATCCAGCAGCACAGAGATTTCAGGAGAATGTGATTGTGTGGGAAGGTACACATTGAGTGTTACATAGTGGGAGCAGCAGGGTCCCAGCAGCACAGAGTATTTCAGAGAGATGTTGATTGTGTGGGAAGGTACCATTGAGTGTTACATAGTGGGAGCAGCAGCACAGAGTATTTCAGGAGAGAATGTTGATTGTGTGGAAGGTACACATGAGTGTTACAAGTGGGAGCAGAAGGGTCCCAGCAGCACAGAGTATTTCAGGAGAGAATTTGATTGGTGGAGGTACACATGAGTGTTACATAGTGGGAGCAGCAGTCCAGCAGCACAGAGTATTCAGGAGTGAATGTGATTGTGTGGGAAGGTACACATTGAGTGTTACATAGTGGCAGCAGGGTCCCCAGCAGCACAGGTATTTCAGGAAGAATGTTGATTGGTGGAAGGTACACACTGAGGTACTAGTGGGAGCACAGGTCCCAGCACACAGAGATTTCAGGAGAGATGTTGATTGTTGGAGGTACACATGAGTGTTACATAGTGGGAGCAGCAGGTCCAGCAGCACAGAGTATTTCGAGGAATGTTGATTGTGGGGAGTACACATGAGTGTACTAGTGGGAGCAGCAGATCCCAGCAGCACAGAGTATTTCAGAGAATGTGATTGTGTGGAAGGTACACATTGAGTGTACATAGTGGGAGCAGCAGTCCCAGCACACGAGTATTTCAGGAGGAATGTTGATTGTGTGGGAGGTAACACTGAGTGTTACATAGTGGGAGCCAGCAGCACAGAGTATTTCAGGGAGAATGTGATTGTGGGAAGGTACACATGAGTGTTACATGTGGGAGCAGCAGTCCCAGCAGCCAGAGTATTTCAGGAAGAATGTGATTGTGTGGAAGTACACCTGATGTACAAGTGGGAGCAGCAGTCCCAGCAGCACAGAGTTTCAGGAGAGAATGTTGATTGTGGAGGTACACATGGTGTTACATAGTGGAGCAGCAGGATCCACAGCACAGATATTTCAGGAGAGAATGTTGATTGGTGGAGGACACATGAGTGTTACATATGGAGCAGCAGATCCCAGCCACAGAGTATTCAGGAAGAATGTGTTGTGGGAAGGTACACATGATGTTACAAGTGGAGCAGAGGTCCCCAGCAGCACAGAGTATTTCAGGAAGAATGTTGATTGTGTGGAAGGTACAATTGAGTGTTACATAGTGGAGCAGCAGCACAGAGTATTTCAGAGGAATGTTGATTGTGTGGGAAGGTACACATGAGTGTTACATAGTGGGAGCAGCAGGGTCCCAGCAGCACAGAGTATTTCAGGAGAGAATGTTGATTGTGTGGGAAGGTACACACTGAGTGTTACATAGTGGGAGCAGCAGTCCTCAGCAGCACAGAGTATTTCAGGAGAGAATGTTGATTGTGTGGGAAGGTACACATTGAGTGTACATAGTGGAGCAGCAGGTCCCCAGCAGCACAGAGTATTTCAGGAGAGAATGTTGATTGTGTGGGAAGGTACACACTGAGTGTTACATAGTGGGAGCAGCAGGATCCCAGCAGCACAGAGTATTTCAGGAGAGAATGTAGATTGTGTGGGAAGGTACACATGAGTGTTACATAGTGGGAGCAGCAGGTCCCAGCAGCACAGAGTATTTCAGGAGAGAATGTTGATTGTGTGGAAAGTACACATGAGTGTTACATAGTGGGAGCAGCAGGATCCCAGCAGCACAGAGTATTTCAGGAGTGAATGTGATTGTGTGGGAAGGTACACATGAGTGTTACATAGTGGGAGCAGCAGGTCCCAGCAGCACGAGTATTTCAGGAGAGAATGTTGATTGTGTGGGAAGGTACACACTGAGTGTTACATAGTGGGAGCAGCAGTCCCAGCAGCACAGAGTATTCAGAGAGAATGTTGATTGTGTGGGAAGGTACACATTGAGTGTTACATAGTGGGAGCAGCAGGTCCCAGCAGCACAGAGTATTTCAGGAGAGAATGTTGATTGTGTGGAAGGTACACATGAGTGTTACATAGTGGGAGCAGCAGATCCCCAGCAGCACAGAGTATTTCAGAGTGAATGTTGATTGTGTGGGAAGGTACACATTGAGTGTTACATAGTGGAGCAGCAGGTCCCAGCAGCACAGAGTATTTCAGGAGAGAATGTTGATTGTGTGGGAAGGTACACACTGAGTGTTACATAGTGGAGCAGCAGATCCTCAGCAGCACAGAGTATTTCAGGAGAGAATGTTGATTGTGTGGGAAGGTACACACTGAGTGTTACATAGTGGGAGCAGCAGGATCCCCAGCAGCACAGAGTATTTCAGGAGAATGTTGATTGTGTGGAAGGTACACATGAGTGTTACATAGTGGAGCAGCAGCAGCACAGAGTATTTCAGGAGGAATGTTGATTGTGTGGGAAGGTACACATGAGTGTTACATAGTGGGAGCAGCAGGATCCCCAGCAGCACAGAGTATTTCAGGAGAGAATGTTGATTGTGTGGGAAGGTACACACTGAGTTTACATAGTGGAGCAGCAGGTCCCAGCAGCACAGAGTATTTCAGGAGAGAATGTTGATTGTGTGGGAAGGTACACATTGAGTGTTACATAGTGGAGCAGCAGGTCCCAGCAGCACAGAGTATTTCAGGAGAGAATGTTGATTGTGTGTGGAAGGTACACACTGAGTGTTACATAGTGGGAGCAGCAGATCCCAGCAGCACAGAGTATTTCAGGAGGAATGTAGATTGTGTGGAAGGTACACATTGAGTGTTACATAGTGGGAGCAGCAGGGTCCCAGCAGCACAGAGTATTTCAGGAGAGAATGTTGATTGAGTGGGAAGGTACACACTGAGTGTTACATAGTGGGAGCAGCAGGATCCCAGCAGCACAGAGTATTTCAGGAGAGAATGTTGATTGTGTGGGAAGGTACACATTGAGTGTTACATAGTGGGAGCAGCAGGTCCCCAGCAGCACAGAGTATTTCAGGAGAGAATGTTGATTGTGTGGAAGGTACACACTGAGTGTTACATAGTGGGAGCAGCAGGATCCTCAGCAGCACAGAGTATTTCAGGAGAGAATGTTGATTGTGTGGGAAGGTACACATTGAGTGTTACATAGTGGGAGCAGCAGGTCCCCAGCAGCACAGAGTATTTCAGGAGTGAATGTTGATTGTGTGGAAGGTACACATGAGTGTTACATAGTGGGAGCAGCAGGATCCTCAGCAGCACAGAGTATTTCAGGAGTGAATGTTGATTGTGTGGGAAGGTACACATGAGTGTTACATAGTGGGAGCAGCAGGATCCCCAGCAGCACAGAGTATTTCAGGAGAGAATGTTGATTGTGTGGGAAGGTACACACTGAGTGTTACATAGTGGGAGCAGCAGGATCCTCAGCAGCACAGAGTATTTCAGGAGAGAATGTTGATTGTGTGGAAGGTACACATTGAGTGTTACATAGTGGGAGCAGCAGGGTCCCCAGCAGCACAGAGTATTTCAGGAGAGAATGTTGATTGTGTGGGAAGGTACACATTGAGTGTTACATAGTGGGAGCAGCAGG
>JARQOD010000003.1:597092976-597107817 GCA_033576555.1 Oophaga sylvatica
GTCCTACAGTCACCTCCCCCAGTAATGGCTGATAACAGGGAGTAATAGTTTGCGTTCCCCTGTGTCACAGTCGGCCTCTCCCCAGCCCCGGGGGCCGTGCACCCCCAGGAGATGGTGAGCAGGCAGAAGTCCGCAGTTATGACGTCCCTATGACTGATGTCTTTACTCTTCTCCCTGCTGACCTGGATGTTTGCTGTGGTCGTAGCCCAGAGACAAATGACTCAGGATTCCCACAGTGAAGGAGTTAATAAAGTCCCTTGTGGTTTAGGTTCTGCAGGAAATGCCCAGGGCAGCTTGTGCCCATTTGCATGTGAGGCTTGTAGTCATCCATTATCCTGGCTGTGCGGAGCTGTATGCAGATGTCCGGGCACGCTGCGCTGCGCAACTCCATTACAGAGCAACAAGGCATTAGAAAAATGTCTGCTAGTCACAGTGCCCCGGGGAAGTGTGTGAGGTATGTCTTCACATGCCACAGCTGTGATGCACAGCCCCAGGGCACCACCAGCCAAAGAAATGGTCTGCAGGGCACCCCCTGCCATGGGGATCTTCTTGCAAGATGAGTCTTTGGACCCCACCTCCTTCTGATGGCCGATGATCATCGAGGGGGGATTCTGCTATATCCATACTTGAATTAGAGATGGGGCATGATCATAGGCGGCAGCACCTAGTTGTCCACAAATAGTCACTTTAATAAACTTTGTAAAAGTTCAAGCAAATGTAAGAAACTTTGTAATCTATTTTATTAGAGAAATTTGCTACTTTCTCCACTCCCCTATATTCCCATTAACAGACAGACCTGAGAGGCCATTTGCTTTTTTGTGGGTAGAAGCTTTTATTGGTGGCATTTTGGGCTACAGAACATTTTGAATCAGTTCACATTATCCTGCGCTCGACGCTGAGCACTTACATCTAAGTCTCTGAATGAAATAGAGTCATAGAATCATAGAATGGTAGAGTTGCCTCTGAGACACACAAGGACGGTAACACCCTTGACCTGGTCTTTGTCCGGCTCTGCTCAATCTCCCACCTGAATAACTCACCGCTTCCACTCTCTGACCACAACATTCTCTCCTTCATGCTCACAAATCCTCGACCACCCCAGCGCACTCCTACCTACCTCACATTCAGAAATCTACAAGTCATTAACCCCCAGACACTTTCAGACTCCCTACACTCATCTCTGTCCCCAATCTCCTCTTTTTCCTGTCCTGATCTGGCTGTTCATCACTACAATGACACTCTTAGAAGCACCCTTAACCAAGCAGCGCCGCTCACCCTCTCTCTCCTCCTCTCGTCCGACTACATGTACTACCGACCCCATTCCCTCACATCTCCTCCAGTCTCTCTCTCCAGTTGTCACAACTCACCTAACTACAATCTTTAATCTCTCACTCTCCTCTGGCATTTTCCCATCCTCCTTCAAACACTCCATCATTACTCCATTACTAAAGAAACCCGCTCTCGACCCTTCCTGCACAAACAACTACAGACCGGTCTCCAATCTCCCCTTCATCTCTAAACTTTTGGAGCGCCTAGTCTACTCACGCCTCACCCGTTACCTCTCCACTCACTCCCTCCTAGACCCTCACAGTCCGGCTTCCGCCCCCTACATTCGACTGAAACTGCACTCATCAAAGTGACCAATGACCTTCTGACAGCAAAACGTAACGGCGACCACTCTCTGCTCATTCTTCTCGACCTTTCTGCAGCTTTCGACACGGTTGACCACCGTCTCCTACTGTCTAGGCTCCGGTCATTAGGTATTAAGGACACTGCTCTCTCCTGGTTCTCTTCCTATCTTTCTGACCGCTCCTTCAGTGTTTTGTTCTCTGGCTCCACGTCATCTCCTCTTCCTCTCGCTGTCGGTGTACCCCAGGGCTCAATCCTTGGCCCCCTTCTCTTCTCTTTCTACACGGCCCCAATTGGACAGACCATCAGCACATTTGGCTTTCATAGTAATAATAACATAGTTATTAAGGTTGAAGGAAGACTTTAAGTCCATCTAGTTCAACCCATATCCTATCCTAACCTGCCCTAACATGTACCATCTTTATGCTGATGACACACAACTATACACGTCATCCCCCGACCTTTCCCCCGCTGTACTACAGAACGCCACCGACTGTCTGTCCGCAGTCTCCAACATCATGTCCGCTCTCTATCTGAAACTCAACCTCTCCAAAACTGAACTTCTTCTGCTCCCGCCGTCTACTAACCTCCCTAAATCTGACATTTCCCTCTCCGTGGGCGGCACCCTAATAACACCCCGGCAGCAGGCTCGCTGTCTGGGTGTTATGTTTGACACCAATCTCTCCTTCACCTCCCATATACAATCTCTTGCCCGCTCTTGCCGCCTACACCTAAAGAACATCTCTAGAATCCGCCCTTTTCTCACCATGGAAACAACAAAAACCCTCACTGTCGCCCTGATCCACTCCCGCCTGGACTACTGCAATGCTCTATTACTTGGCCTCCCCGTTACTCGACTATCCCCTCTCCAGTCCATCCTTAATGCAGCAGCCAGGGTCATCCATCTGGCTAATCGGTACTCGGATGCGTCCGCTCTTCGCCAGTCCTTACACTGGCTGCCCATTCATTATAGGATCCAATTCAAAAGTACTTGTTCTCACCCACAAAGCTCTCCACAGTCAGCCCCCCCTACATCTCCTCCCTCATCTTCTATCACCCTGCCCATCCTCTCCACAGTGCAGCCCCCTACATCTCCTCCCTCATTTCTTCTATCACCCTGCCCGTCCTCTCCACAGTGCAGCACCCCCTACATCTCCTCCCTCATTTCTATCTACACCTAGCCCGTCCTCTCCACAGTGCAGCACCCCCTACATCTCCTCCCTCATTTCTATCTATCACCCTGCCCGTCCTCTCCACAGTGCGGCCCCCTACATCTCCTCCCTCATTTCCATCACCCTGCCCGTCCTCTCCACAGTGCAGCACCCCCCTACATCTCCTCCCTCATTTCTGTCTATCACCCTGCCCGTCCTCTCCACAGTGCAGCACCCCCTACATCTCCTCCCTCATTTCTGTCTATCACCTACCCGTCCTCTCCACAGTGCAGCACCCCCCTACATCTCCTCCCTCATTTCTGTCTATCACCCTGCCCGTCCTCTCCACAGTGCGCCCCCTACATCTCCTCCCTCATTTCTATCATCACCCTGCCCGTCCTCTCCACAGTGCAGCACCCCCCTACATCTCCTCCCTCATTTCTGTCTATCACCCTGCCCATCCTCTCCACAGTGCAGCCCCCCCTAATCTCCTCCCTCATTTCTGTCTATCACCCTGCCCGTCCTCTCCACATGCAGGCCCCCTACATCTCCTCCCTCATTTCTATCTATCACCCTGCCCGTCCTCTCCACAGTGCAGCACCCCCCTACATCTCCTCCCTCATTCTTCTATCACCCTGCCGTCCTCTCCACAGTGCAGCACCCCCCTACATCTCCTCCCTCATTTCTGTCTATCACCCTGCCCGTCCTCTCCACATGCAGCACCCCCCTACATCTCCTCCCTCATTTCTATCTATCACCCTGCCCGTCCTCTCCACAGTGCAGCACCCCCCTACATCTCCTCCCTCATTTCTATCTATCACCTGCCCGTCCTCTCCACAGTGCAGCACCCCCCTACATCTCCTCCCTCATTTCTGTCTATCACCCTGCCCGTCCTCTCCACAGTGCAGCACCCCCCTACATCTCCTCCCTCATTTCTGTCTATCACCCTGCCCGTCCTCTCCACAGTGCAGCACCCCCCTACATCTCCTCCCTCATTTCTGTCTATCACCCTGCCCGTCCTCTCCACAGTGCAGCACCCCCCTACATCTCCTCCCTCATTTCTTCTATCACCCTGCCCGTCCTCTCCACAGTGCAGCACCCCCTACATCTCCTCCCTCATTTCTGTCTATCACCCTGCCCGTCCTCTCCACAGTGCAGCCCCCCTACATCTCCTCCCTCATTTCTGTCTATCACCCTGCCCGTCCTCTCCACAGTGCAGCACCCCCTACATCTCCTCCCTCATTTCTTCTATCACCCTGCCCGTCCTCTCCACAGTGCAGCACCCCCTACATCTCCTCCTTCATTTCTGTCTATCACCCTGCCCGTCCTCTCCACAGTGCAGCACCCCCCTACATCTCCTCCCTCATTTCTATCTATCACCCTGCCCGTCCTCTCCACAGTGCAGCACCCCCCTACATCTCCTCCCTCATTTCTATCTATCACCCTGCCCGTCCTCTCCACAGTGCAGCACCCCCCTACATCTCCTCCCTCATTTCTATCTATCACCCTGCCGTCTCCCACAGTGCAGCACCCCTACATCTCCTCCCTCATTCTATCTATCACCTGCCGTCTCTCACAGTGCAGCACCCCCCTACATCTCCTCCCTCATTTCTATCTATCGGCCTAACCGACTGCTGCGCTCTGCAAACGACTTTCGACTAACCTCTGCACTAATCCGTACCTCCCACACCCGACTCCAAGACTTCTCCCGCACTGCGCCAATCCTCTGGAATGCTCTACCCCAAGAAATTAGGACCATCCACAATTTGCATGGTTTCAGGCGCTCCCTCAAAACACATTTGTTCAGAGCGGCCTATCACATTCACTAATCAAAGTCATTCTATGTGTAAGTGTGTGTGTGTGTGTGTGTAGCCCATTCACTATCTCCATCCATCCCTCACTCCCTCAAGATGGCTGGACCATCATTGTAAATGCACCATTGTGTATACACACCTGTACTTTGTATCTCCCACACCTCATTGTGATTGTAAGCTTTCACCAGCAGGGGCGGCTGATTTTGCTTTAATTATTGTATTGTTAACGTTGTTACTTATGACTTGCGTTTTGAAACTGTTAAACTGTAAAGCGCTGCGGAATATGATGGCGCTATATAAATAAAGATTATTATTATTAATAGTTGGAAGGGACCTCCTGGGTCATCTGGTCCAATCCCCTGCTCAAAGCAGGATTCACTAAATCATCCCAAACAGATGTCTGTCCAGCCTCTTTTTGAAGGCTTCCATTGAAGGAGAACTCACCACCTCTCGTGGCCGCCTGTTCCACTCATTGATCACCCTAACTGTCAAAAAGTTTTTTCTAATATCTAATCTGTGTCTCCTCCCATTCAGTTTCATCCCATTGCTTCTAGTCTTTCCTAGTGCAAATGAGAATAAAGATGATCCTTCTACAATGTGACAGCCCTTGAGATATTTGTAGACAGCTATTAAGTCTCCTCTCAGTCTTCTTTTTTGCAGCTAAACATTCCCAAATCCTGCAACCGTTCCTCATAGGACATGGTTTGCAGACCGGTCACCATTCTGGTCGCTCTTCTCTGAACTTGCTCCAGTTTGTTGATGTCTTTTTTAAAATGTGCCCAAAACTGGACACAGTATTGCAGATGAGGTCTGGACATGATTCAGATGAAACCCCTGAAGGATCTATTCACTATTATGAGGCAGCAGCATTACTCTGGACTCCATCTTGCCTTTGTTCAACGTTGTCCATTTTTTCAGAGGTGCAGAAAACTATGGCCAAAGGCACTTTTATACTCGCCTAAATAGACGAACACTGCCGGATCACAGGTCCTATGACGTCCACAGTGCCTCCATCTGCCTCATTATAGTAAATCTTCTGCTGGGGGTCTCGACTGAATCACGTATTTCAGAGATTTACATGGAAACCCCGATGTAAGCGCTCAGCGCAGTGCACAGGATAAATGTGCGCCGAGCATTCCTGCGATCTTTAGGAGTCAGAATGAACAAATCAACAACAGGTCAAGAATTGGTTTATTTCTTGGTTTATTTATTTTTTACGCCGTTCCTCGTGCGGTATAAGTGATTAGACGACTTTATTCTTCGGGTCGGTGCGATTACAGCGATACCAGATTTATAGTGGATTTTTATATTTGGCAGCTGTCACACACTAAAAGATGCTTTTCATTGCAAAAACTATTTTTGCATCCTCATATTTTGAGAGCTATAATTTTTCCATATTTCGGCCGACAGAGTCATGTTATGGCTTGTTTTTTATGGGACGAGTTGATGTTTTTATTGGTACCATTTTCGGTCACATGACATTTTTTGATCGCTTTCTATTCCAATTTTTGGGAGGCAGAATGAACAAAAACCAGCAATGTATTTTTTCTAATTTTTTCAATCCTCTTCTTAACTTTTATGATTTGTTTACTTAGTCCCTCTATGGGACATTAGCACAGTGACAGCGTAAAGACATGACGGGTATTGCCCATCATGATGCGTGACCTGACTTCTGCTTATGGGGTTAAATATTTCTTATCTAGTTCTGCCTGGTGGGAACCTGCCCTGCAATGAGCAGAATATGGGGCCAGCTGACAGCTGAGAGGTGATTTCCACCTTCTTCTTCTTCCATTTTCACTTCTGTTTTCTCCGACCACCGAGTACAGCGGCCGGGCGATCTGTCATCAGAAATCCCCTTACTATGATGATGACCATTATATAAGGGTTTCCTCTAATCATCCTACAGATCCCACAAAAAGACTGAAAGCAAAACTTCACTTTTATCAAAATTCCACAATTTGTGAAAAGTTTCCAAACTTTTTCTTTACTGTTTTGCCTCAATTTCATGATCACTGATCTTCCATTATTCCCCCCCCCCCAAAAAAAAGTGATCCTTTATCTATGTGTTGATCACTGGTGGTCCGACCTCTCAGACCTCCAAAGATCCTAAAATAAGGGCTCTTTGATCATGCTCTCCACTGCTCCATGCACGGTCAGTGGGACTATTGGACCCCCGTAATCAGGAAGTTACTTTGGGAATAACCCTTTAACGCTCCGGATCATTTCCTACTCCGTGTCTCTTGCAGTGTCATGAGCTCGCTACAGATGACACGAGTCTCATTCATGCTGCAGACCCTTAATCCTGGGCTTACTGGGATTCCCAACAGTTGGAATCCCAGTGATCTTAGGATCAGTGAAAACTTACTATTTTGGCAACGACCCTTTAATGGAGCAGAGCTACCATGGATGTTGGACCATCAGTATTGGGGGGGCTTCTTCGCCCCATCTTCCCACCATTCACGGTTCCTTGGTTCTTCTTGCCTAGAGCCCATTGCCATATGTCTTGTCCTTGTGCCTCCGGGTTGTGCACACTCGAGGGTCAGATGGACCCATCAGAGCATCCGAGGAGGAGGCAAGGATCCATCATGCTGGGAGTTGTAGCTCCTCCACAGCTGGACAGCGGCAGGTTGGAGACCCATGGTCATGTATTGTATTAGGAGACGAGCCATCATCCAGTTCCGCGCAGTTTCCGGCCCCGGCGTCTGGCGCGTCTCCCTCCATTTGTTTAACAGCTCTGTAAATGGTTTCTGGGTCCATTTCCTGCAGGAAATATACGGAAACGACCAGAATAGAAACACCTTAATGAATGATTTGTGTCCGGCTCATCCCAGACTTGGCACGGTCGTATTTCTATTCTATCGGTAGTGTAGATATTGTCCAGAAAGTCCTACAGGATGAGGCGGATAAACCTTGGAAGTGTCCAGGGCTGACAGGTGGACAGATATCACGAGTCTACGACAGAGAAGCCTGTGGGGTAACGCACAAATCATAGCACTCAATGCCAGTCTGCTGCACAAAAGCTGCTAAAAAGTTCTGTGATTTTAGGAAAAGTGTTTTATTCTACCCTAAACCTCAAGGACTCTGGCATAAATCAGTTTTGGGCTGGTGTGTTGTACAGGGATATGCTTCATTCTTTTCTTTATCTTTTAGGCTGTAGCCTAACGTGCACCATAGAAGTCAGTGGATCTGGCCCATATCGAGGGGCTCTCGTGGTTTACTAAGAACAGAGCACAGAATAATCCCCGGCTGTACAAATGTTTCCACATTCGCGATACACATCCGACAGATCCACCGCATGTAAACGAGGAGGTAACGAGCGCGGACAATGTTGTTCCAGGGTTTGCAAATATTCTAATCCACAAGACAGCGAGATCCTGACATCCAGGTGCAGAGGACACGACGTCTGCAGAGACCGACCGTCCGTCACCGAGCCCAGAGTCACCGAGGAACCAAACCCCAGCGACCACTCGCGGACGACGCGCCTGTCCGGGGAGCAACATATTGATCACCCACTTATTGGAAGCCGGGAAAGGAGGCAAATGTAAGGCCTCATTCACATGTCCGTTGTCCACCATGTTCTGGGAGGGTTTTCATGGATAGGACACACATCAATTATATATTTACAAGACCGACACAATGGGTGTAGATCAATGTCATAATCCCTATGGAAAGGGGACAACTCCCTCCATTATTGGAAACTACAAAAAAATGGAGCATTGAGCCCTAAGAAAAAGGTAGTACTGGAGTACTACACATGCTGATGTTAAAATATACATTTTATGAGATAATGATTAAAAAGTAGACAAATATTAAAACAGTATATGGTAAAGACACAAAATTAATCCAAATGTCACCATTCAAAACTGCAAAATGCGCGCCCGCTTATTGCAAAAAACCAAGATAAATGACCTGGTATTCACATAAATAGCCTGATGATACGAAGTATGAAACTGCTGCTGATACACAGAAACCAATGTAAAATAATAAGAAACAATCCGTGCGGTAGAAAGTATTGCTGTGCAGAGATAGCATAGATGAGAGCGATCTCTGCAGTCAGTATGAACCGGGCGTGCTTTTGCAGCTTTGGATGGTGACATTCGGATTAATTTCGTGTCCTTACCATATACTTTTTTAATATTTGTCTACTTTTTAATCATGATCTAATAAAGTTTATATTTTAACATCAGCATGTACAGTGCTCTTTTACTACTCTACTCAATGCTCCATTTCTTGTAGGTTTCACACATCCATTATAGTCTATGGAGCTGTTCACATGGTCATGGTTTTTTTTTTTTGCACAAACGAACATTTTTTATCCAAATCACAGATCATAGTCTATGGACCTCACAAATAAGCAAATCACCGATCCATTCATGTCATATATGGGAAAAAAAATGGACACCTGAAGAAGGCCTAAGGGTCTGGTCTTCTGGGGTGTTATAGCATCTTATGGGTGTTTTTGGTATATAGTGTCTTTTGGTTAGTTCTCGGGTCTTGTGGGGTGTTCCCGGAGTAGTCGGGTCTTCTGGGGCGTTTCTGGAATACAGTGCCTCTTTTGAGGCGTTCTCAGGTCCTCTGGGTTCAGTATACGGCAGATCTTGTGGGGTGTTCCCGGAGTACGTCGGGTCTTCTGGGGCGTTTCTGGTATACAGTGCCTCTTTTGAGACTTTCTCAGGTCCTCTGGGTTCAGCATACGGCAGATCTTGTGGGGTGTTCCCGGTATACGATGGGTCTTCTGGGGTGTTTCTGGTATACAGTGCCTCTTTTGGGGCGTTCTCAGGTCCTCTGGGTTCAGTATACGACAGATCTTGTGGGGTGTTCCCGGAGTACGTCGGGTCTTCTGGGGCGTTTCTGGTATACAGTGCCTCTTTGAGACTTTCTCAGGTCCTCTGGGTTCAGCATACGGCAGATCTTGTGGGTGTTCCCGGTATACGACGGGTCTTCTGGGGTGTTTCTGGTATACAGTACCTCTTTTGGGGCATTCTCAGGTCCTCTGGGTTCGGTATACGGCAGATCTTGTGGGGTGTTCCCGGAGTACGTCGGGTCTTCTGGGGCGTTTCTGGTATACACTGCCTCTTTTGGGGCGTTCTCAGGTCCTCTGGGTTTAGTATACGGCAGATCTTGTGGGGTGTTCCCGGAGTAGTCGGGTCTTCTGGGGCGTTTCTGGTATACACTGCCTCTTTTGGGGCGTTCTCAGGTCCTCTGGGTTCGGTATACAGCAGATCTTGTAGGGTGTTCCCGGAGTACGTCGGGTCTTCTGGGGCGTTTCTGGTATACAGTGCCTCTTTTGGGGCATTCTCAGGTCCTCTGGATTCGGTATAAGCAGATCTTGTGGGGTGTTCCCGGAGTACTTTGGGTCTTCTTGGCGTTTCTGGTATACACTGCCTCTTTTGGGGCGTTCTCAGGTCCTCTGTTTTCGGTATACGGCAGATCTTGTGGGGTGTTCCCGGTGTACGTCAGGTCTTCTGGGGCGTTTCTGGTATACAGTGCCTCTTTTGGGACGTTCTCAGGTCCTCTGGGTTCGGTATATTGCAGATCTTGTGGGGTGTTCCCGGAGTACGTCGGGACTTCTGGGGCGTTCCTGGAATACAGTGCCTCTTTTGGGGCGTTTTCAGGTCCCCTGGGTTCAGTATATGGCAGATCTTGTGGGGTGTTTCTGGAAGTACGTCGGGTCTTCTGGGGCATTTCTGGTTTACAGTGCCTCTTTTGGGGCATTCTCAGGTCCTCTGGGTTCAGTATACGGCAGATCTTGTGGGGTGTTCCCGGAGTACGTTGGGTCTTCTGGGGCATTTCTGGAATACAGTGCCTCTTTTGGGGCGTTCTCAGGTCTTCTGGGTTCAGTATACGGCAGATCTTGTGGGGTGTTCCCGAAGTACGTCGGGTCTTCTGGGGCGTTTCTGGTATACAGTGCCTCTTTTGGGGCGTTCTCAGGTCCCCTGGGTTTGGTATACGGCAGATCTTGTGGGGTGTTCCCGGAGTACGTCGGGTCTTCTGGGGCGTTTCTGGTATACACTGCCTCTTTTGGGGCGTTCTCAGGTCCTCTGGGTTCGGTATACCACAGATCTTGTGGGTGTTCCCGGAGTACGTCGGGTCTTCTGGGGCGTTTCTGGTATACAGTGCCTCTTTTGGAGCGTTCTCAGGTCCTCTGGGTTCGGTATACCACAGATCTTGTGGGTGTTCCCAGAGTACGTCGGGTCTTCTGGGCCTTTCTGTTATACCGTGCCTCTTTTGGGGTGTTCTCAGGTCCTCTGGGCTCAGTATATGGCAGATCTTGTGGGGTGTTCCCGGAGTACGTCGGGTCTTCTGGGCGTTTCTGGTATACAGTGCCTCTTTTGGGGTGTTCTCAGGTCCTCTGGGTCCAGTATACCGCAGATCTTGTGGGGTGTTCCCGAAGTACGTTGGGTCTTCTGGGGCCTTTCTGGTATACAGTGCCTCTTTTGGGGTGTTCTCAGGTCCTCTGGGTCCAGTATACCGCAGATCTTGTGGGTGTTCCCGGAGTACGTCGGGTCTTCTGGGCGTTTCTGGTATACAGTGCCTCTTTTGGGGTGTTCTCAGGTCCTCTGGGTCCAGTATACCGCAGATCTTGTGGGGTGTTCCCGGAGTACGTTGGGTCTTCTGGGGCCTTTCTGGTATACAGTGCCTCTTTTGGGGTGTTCTCAGGTCCTCTGGGTCCAGTATACCGCAGATCTTGTGGGGTGTTCCCGGAGTACGTCGGGTCTTCTGGGCGTTTCTGGTATACAGTGCCTCTTTTGGGGTGTTCTCAGGTCCTCTGGGTCCAGTATACCGCAGATCTTGTGGGGTGTTCCCGGAGTACGTCGGGTCTTCTGGGCATTTCTGGTATACAGTGCCTCTTTTGGGGTGTTCTCAGGTCCTCTGGGTCCAGTATACCGCAGATCTTGTGGGGTGTTCCCGGAGTACGTCGGGTCTTCTGGGCCTTTCTGGTATACAGTGCCTCTTTTGGGGTGTTCTCAGGTCCTCTGGGTCCAGTATACCGCAGATCTTGTGGGGTGTTCCCAGAGTTTGTCGGGTCTTGTGGGGTGTTTTCCATAAACAGCATTTCTTTTGGGGTGTTCTCTATATACAGCGGGTGTTTTGGGGTGGTCTCAAGGCATGGCTGTGGCTGCAGACCGGCGCTGACCTGTCTTCTTCTCGTGGGCTCATGATCTTCTCACCTGGACCTTGGAGATGGCAGCGGATCTGCCGGATGAATCACATTTTCCATCACATGGACGGTCGCGTGCGTCACTCATGTGAGGAAGAGATGGCAGCAGGATGCAACATGGGGGAAGACAAGCTGATGGGACAGGGTGATGGGCGATGTCCGGAGGAGAATCCTTGTCTCCTGGCACCATGCGGACGGGGCATGTACCAGATTATCAGGTTTTCTGGCCTGTTGGTGCCAGATGTTTGAATGTGCCATATACACATATTTTATCATCCCCGCTGTGCATGCTGGGAGTGGTTGTCTCTCTGCAGGATTTAGACCTATACATAATTCCTGTCTCCAGCATACATGGGGCAGGTGGGGGATGGGAAGCCGGAGCCCTCTTCTGCCCGCAGGTGCCGCCTCGGCCTACGCTCTCAGGTGCCCTCCAATAAGTCGCTATTGATTATGGAAACAGACAGCGCAGCGTTGTCTCCTCTCATCCCCCCCAGGAGGGAGACCCTGAGTCATAGAAGCCGACTGACGTACAATCCCCATCTGTGACACCGAGGAGGCCGGATACACACGTAACCCTTTCCCTGCTTCGCTCCATTTCTTCGTGCACCTTGCTAATCCAGAAAGCAGCGAAAAGCGAAGTTCTCTCATCACATCGTCCTGACGTTATGTGTGTGCAACAATGTAAATAATGATGCAACAATGTAACGATGCAACAATGTAAAAATGTAACTACACAACTATCTAACATCACAATGTAACGATGTGACAATGTAATAACATAACAATGTAACATTGTAACAATATAACGATGCTCCAGTGTAACAAAGTACTGACAATGCACCAATGTAGCAATCTACCAACACAACAATGTTACAATGCAACAATGTAATGACGCAGCAATTTAACATTACAACAATGTTTGGATGCACTAATGTGACAATACAATGAAGTAGCGATCCAACAATGTAATGACACAACAATGTAACAATGCATCAATGTAATGATTCAATAATGTTTGGAAGCAACTATGTAACGATGCAACAATGTAACCGTGAAATCCAGAGGAGATTCTCCACCATTACAGCTGTGGAAAACTGATATTCATGATCTGTATTAGGGGATTGCACCACCAGCAAATCCTTACAGACATTGTCATCAATAAAGCAGATTTTATCTGGTGGATTTTAGTCGGAGTAATGGTTTTGGGGTTGATGAAAACTGGGTAATGTCAGGTGACATCAAGTCCAGGGGTTAGTAATGGTGAGGCATCTATAAGACAACCTCATTACTAACCCCATAATCAAAAGTAAGAAACACGCACAAAGAGAAAAGTCCTTTAATTATGTGACCATGTGGGACCTGCAGTAACCTTACTGACATCACCGCTCGCATCGTGAGAACTTAAGGTTAACGCAGTTCATAGTTCGGCTGACACAGAGGTTACCGTGAGATCTGCCGCCTGTGACCTGCGGTAACCTTACTGACGTCACCGCTCTTTACTGCAGGCGTGTTCTCACACTACTGTCCGTGTTTTCCGGCAACCATACTGAGAAGTCACATTACTGATGTCACCGCTCAGCACAGCATCCGGATGTAGCAGAGTTGGGGATCATCATGGGGCAGATTTACAGAAGACCACTTTGGATTATTTTTTTTGGGTATGGTAATAAATGGGTAACAGAAGATCGGGGCTTGCTTTTTACAATTAAAAGACTTTTCTCTGTGTGTTTACTACTGTTGACTGCGGGGTTAGTAATGGGGGTGTCTTACTATTTATTTCACAGACAGCAGGTTCTGACTACAACTCTCATCAGTGTCGCCTGGTGTCACTAATCGCAGGTAGACCAGGCGAGGATGATGAGAGTTGTATTCAGCACCCGGCACGTGGGAACAACGCTAACTGTAATGCTTTCACGGCCACCAGAACATTTCGCTCCGAGACGTGTCACATATGTCATCCACCCTGCACGTGTGCCGTAAGCATTTCATCTGTGGCGCCAAAAAAAAAAAAAGGACACGTCTGCGGGTGTTCTACACGGACACATGTGTGAAAGCCCTGACATGTGCGCCGCACCACTGAATACAACAGGTGTGCACATGTCAGGATTTGCGGTCCTTAAAAAACGGACGTGTGAAGGGGCCTAATGTGCTCTCATCCCCCCTCTTATAACGCTCCGGCACCGTTATAGACTGGTTACACCCGCCGCCGCCGCGTCAGATGATGTTGTGATCTTTACATTATTCATTCTGGAGGGCGATTGATGTTTAGCTCCTCAATGGCATCAAGAAAAACTGAAACCGAAGTTGATGAGGGAAACCCCGGAGTGGATTGTGCGCAGGTTGTTTTTTCCACTCGAGTCTTCGAGCAAATTCCTTGTCTTCCTCTTCTGGTATCAGGCAGGAAATGACGGGCAGGTGTCTCTTCTGCTCCGCAGCCGCCACCAGGGGATGAACGGAAGCAGCCGGCGTTGTGGCGGAGCACAATGTGCCGCCAGGATGTGCTCTGCGCTCAGCGTTCCATTCTGTCACTCAGCTGCTGCAGCGCCTCTGTGGCCCCTGACTCCCCTTCATTTCCTTCCTGTGGCCTTTGGCTTCCTGCCCTCGTAGGTGACATCTTGCGATCATGAATTACGGAAGTAATGGCGGGGTCACACATATAGGGGCTGCCGTGCGTCTATCTGGCGACCGAGGTGCAGGTGCGATACACCCGGGTCCTGACAGCCGCCGTCAAAAATAGATTGCGTGGAAAAGCGTGAATGTATATTACTTGTTATTAATGTGGCGGGCTGTGCAAAAATCCGCATCAAAATCCACAGACTCTGAATCAGCTTCTTATTATAATTGGTGGGAAATTACCAAAAATCAAGTGGAGGAAACCAAAGTGATCGACTTTCACCAATTTCCCCATAATCTGTTTGCCAGCCCCAGAGTCTGCGTTCCTCCATCCGCTGATCGCTGGCTCAAAATGGATCTGCTTTCCAACACGTATGGATTCCGGTGAATCTGGGTGCGAATCTATACATTCATCCAGGTTGTCCTGCTGCTCATGTATATAATCCATGTATATGGGGGTGTTGGGGGAAAA
>JARQOD010000003.1:597107917-597134379 GCA_033576555.1 Oophaga sylvatica
ACACCCAGTGCCCGCTTCATGGAGGGGTCTTAGAGTAGTGGGCTCACCCAGTGCCCGCTGCATGGAGGGGTTTGAGTGTGTGGCTCACACCCAGTGCCCGCTTGCATGGAGGGGTCTTGAGTAGGTGGCTCACACCCAGTGCCCGCTTGCATGGAGGGGGGTCTTGGTAGTGAGGGCTCAAGTGCCGCTCATGAGGGGTCTTCATGAGGGGTTGAGTCGGCTCACCAGCCCGCTTGCATGGAGGTGGTCTTAGAGTAGTGTCGTCACACCCAGTGCCCGCTTGCATGGAGGGGGTCTTAGTAGTAGCGGCCACACCCAGTGCCCGCTTGCATGGAGGGGGTTTGAGTAGAGTCGGCTCACACCAGTGCCCGCTTGCATGGAGGGGTCTGGTAGTTCGGCTCACACCAGTGCCCCTTGCATGGAGGGGGTCTTGGTAGGTCGGCTCACACCCAGTGCCCGCTTGCATGGGTGTCTGAGAGTGGCTCAGCACAGTGCCCCTGCAGGGGGGGCTTGAGTGAGGGTCCACAGTGCGCCTCACGAGAGGCGTCTTGGTAGGGGGTCCTTGGTGTTGCTGGAGGGGTGCTTGCTGAGGGCTCAACAGTGCGTTGATGGACGGCCCTGAGTGGTCGGTCAACCGGGTCCGTTAGGTAGTGTCTGGCTCACCATCAGTGCCCGCTTGCATGGAGGGTCTTGAGTAGATGGGCTCACACCCAGTGCCGCTTGCATGGAGGGGGTCTTGAGTAGTGTCGTCACACCGTGCCGCTTGCATGAGGGGTCTTAGAGTAGTGCGGTCACACAGTGCCCGCTGCATGGAGGGTGCTTGAGAGGTCGGCTCAGACCAGTGCCCGCTTGCATGGAGAGGGTTTGAGTAGTTCGGCTACACCCAGTGCCCTTGCATGGAGGGGGTCTTAGAGTAGTAGGCTCAACCCAGTGCCCGCTTGCATGGAGGGGTTGAGTAGGTCGGTCCACCAGGCGTTTGGAGGGATAGGTGCACATGCGCTGCGGAGGGTTTGAGTTCGTACGTCCGTGCATGAGGTTTGGTGCGGTCACCAGTGCCTCTGAGGTCTTGGCGCTCACACAGTGCCGCTTGCAGGGTCTTGAGTGTCTCACACGTGCCCGTTTGGGGTCTAGTAGGTGGCTCCCCATGGTTGATGGGGGTTAGTAGGTCCCCGTGCCCGCTTGCTGGAGGTTGAGTGGTCGTCACACGTGCCGCTCATGGGGGTTGATAGGGGTCCACCAGCCGTGATGGAGGGTGATAGGTGTCACCAGTGCGTTGCATGGGGGTGAGTAGTGGTCACACCAGTGCCTTGCATGGAGGTTGATGTGGCCAACATGCCTGCAGAGGGCTTGAGTGGCTACACCAGTGCGTGCATGGAGGGTCTAGAGTGCTCCCAGCCTGCTGGTAGGGCGTCACATGCGCTTCATGAGGGTAGAGTGTGGCTACATGCGCTTGCATGGAGGGTTATTGGCTCAACCATGCCTGCAGAGGGTCTAGTGTGCTCACACCCAGTGCGCTTGATGGAGGGCTTAGGTGGGTCACCATGCCGTTGCATGGAGGGGGTCTAGAGTGTCGGCTCACACCCAGTGCCCGCTTGATGAGGGTCTTAAGTGGGTACACCATGCCGCTTGCATGAGGGGTCTTGAAGTGGCTCACACCATGCCGCTTGCTGAGGGGGTCTGAGTAGGTGTCACACCCAGTGCCCGTTGCATGGGGGCTTTGAGTGTGCTCACCATGCCCCTTGCATGGAGGGTCTGAGTAGTGGTCCACCAGTGCCGTTGCATGGAGGGGGTCTGTAGTGGGCTCACACCAGTGCCGCTTGCATGGAGGGTCTTGAGTAGTCGCTCACACCATGCCCGCTTGCATGGGGGGTCTGAGTGTGTCACACCATGCCTTGCATGAGGGTTGGTAGGGCTCAACCATGCCGCTTGCTGAGGGTCTTGAGTGTGCTCACCCAGTGCGCTTGCAGGGGTCTGTATGTCGGTCACACAGTGCCCTTGCATGGAGGGTTTAGTATGGTCAACCAGTGCCGCTTGCTGGAGGGTCTTGAGTAGTGGTCAACCAGTGCCCGCTTGCATGGAGGTCTATAGTCGCTCACACTGCTTTGGAGGTTTGTAGTTCAACGTTGCGGAGGCTAGGGCACAGTGCCTTGCAAGTTGAAGCGGAACCCATCGCTGCGGGCTAAGTCGCTCCCCGGTGATGAGCTGATATCGCTCACCCGGCCGCGCAGGAGGTCTAGAGGTCGGCTCACGTGCCTTTGGGGCTAGGGAAGGCCTCGAGCTTTTCGTTAGGGTTTTAGGCCCGCCTTGTGGGGGCTGAATGGCTAAGTGGTTGTGGGGTTGGGGGCTTCCGCTTGGGGCTGGGGTCCATTTGTGGGGGGCGGTATGTGCCTGGTTGGGGGCTATAGTGGCATGTGGGGCTATCGTGTTGGGGTCTGAGTAGGGCAGTGCTGCGGGGGTCTTGATAGGTCGGCACTGCGCTTGCGGGGTCTAGGGCTCACCGTGCCGCTGCTGGGGGGTTAGATAGTGTGTCCCAGTGCCGCTGTGGGGTTTAAGGGTCCTGTGTGGGGTCTGATGGGCCCCTGCCCTGCTGAGGTTTAGTCGGTCCACGCCTTGCTGGGGGTTATGCACAGCGTCAGGAGGCTGGAGTGTCATGCGCTGTGGGTCTAGTGGCTAACAGTGCCCTGCTGGGGGTCTGTCGTTTAGAGTAGTGCGGCTCAGACCCAGTGCCCGCTTGCATGGAGGGGTCTTGAGTAGTGTCGGCTCACACCCAGTGCCCGCTTGCATGGAGGGGTCTTAGAGTAGTGACGGCTCAACCCAGTGCCCGCTTGCATGGAGGGGGTCTTGAGTAGTGCGGCTCACACCCAGTGCCCGCTGCATGGAGGGGTCTTAGAGTAGTGTCGGCTCACACCCAGTGCCCGCTTGCATGGAGGGGGTCTCTGAGTAGTGTCGGCTCACACCCAGTGCCCGCTTGCATGGAGGGGTCTTAGAGTAGTGTCGGCTCACACCCAGTGCCCGCTTGCATGGAGGGGTCTTGAGTAGTGTCGGCTCACACCCAGTGCCCGCTTGCATGGAGGGGTCTCTGAGTAGTGTCGGCTCACACCCAGTGCCCGCTTGCATGGAGGGGGTCTTGAGTAGTGTCGGCTCACACCCAGTGCCCGCTTGCATGGAGGGGGTCTTAGAGTAGTGTCGGCTCACACCCAGTGCCCGCTTGCATGGAGGGTCTTGAGTAGTGTCGGCTCACACCCAGTGCCCGCTTACATGGAGGGGGTCTTAGAGTAGAGTCGGCTCACAACCCAGTGCCCGCTTGCATGGAGGTGGTCTCTGAGTAGTGTCGGCTCACACCCAGTGCCCGCTTGCATGGAGGGGTCTCTGAGTAGTGTCGGCTCACACCCAGTGCCCGCTTGCATGGAGGGGGTCTCTGAGTAGTGTCGGCTCACACCCAGTGCCCGCTTGCATGGAGGGGGTCTAGAGTAGTATCGGCTCACACCCAGTGCCCGCTTGCATGGAGGGGGTCTTTGAGTAGAGTCGGCTCACACCCAGTGCCTGCTTGCATGGAGGGGGTCTTGGTAGAGTCGGCTCACACCCAGTCCCGCTTGCATGGAGGGGGTCTTAGAGTAGTGTCGGTTCACACCCAGTGCCCGCTTGCATGGAGGGGGTTTTGAGTAGTGTCGGCTCACACCCAGTGCCCGCTTGCATGGAGGTGGCCTTAGAGTAGTGTTGCTCACACCCAGTGCCCGCTTGCATGGAGGGGGTCTTTGAGTATGTCGGCTCACACCCAGTGCCCGCTTGCATGGAGGTGGGTCTTAAGAAGTGTCGGCTCACACCCAGTGCGCCCGCTTGCATGGAGGGGGTCTTTGAGTAGTGTCGGCTCACACCCAGTGTCCCGCTTGCATGGAGGGGGTCTTTAAGAGTGTCGGCTCACACCCAGTGCCCGCTTGCATGGAGGGGTCTTTAAGAAGTGTCGGCTCACACCCAGTGCCCGCTTGCATGGAGGGGGTCTCTGAGTAGTGTCGGCTCAAACCCAGTGCCCGCTTGCATGGAGGGGGTCTTTAAGAGTGTCGGCTCACACCCAGTGCCCGCTGCATGGAGGGGGTCTTAGAGTAGTGAAGGCTCACACCCAGTGCCCGCTTGCATGGAGGGGGTCTTTGAGTAGTGTCAGCTCACACCCAGTGCCCGCTTGCATGGAGGGGGTCTTAGTCCCTGTGCACACGTTGCGTTTTTAGATGCGTTTCCGCTGCGTTTTTCAACGTGCGGAAACGCATCAAACCCGCAGCACAGTGCACATGCAATGTAATCCAATGGGAACCGCAGGTCTGCTGTGCACATGCTGCGGAAAAAAGTGCGGTTTCGCCGCGTTTTATTTTCGAAGCATGTATATTCTTTGTGCGGAACTGCAGCGGTTCGGCGCCCATTGACTTGCATTGAGTCGGGCACTTCCGCAGCAAAACCGCAGGTCTAAAACAGATCTGCGGTTTTGCTGCGGGTGAAACCCCTGCAGTTTGGGAGGAGGGAAGTGTCTGGCAGTGCATGGGCGTGTATAGTTAGGGGTGCGGCGGTAGTGTGGTGTTGTGGGGCGGTGCGTGGGCGTGTATAGTGTGGCATGGCTGTGTGTGTGGGAGCGGTGCGTGGGCGTGTATAGTGTGCTGCGCTATGTGGGTGGGGTAGTGGGGCGGTTTGGGCGGTGCGGGCGTGTATAGTGTGCGGCGCTATATGTGTGGGCGGTGCGGTGGGCGTGTATAGTGTGGCGTGCGCTCGTGTGTGTGTGGTGGTGGGTGCGTGGGCGTGTATAGTGTGCAGCGCTATGTGTGTGGGCGGTGCGTGGGCGTGTACAGTGTGCTGCGCTGTGTGTGTGGGCGGTGCGTGGGCGTGTATAGTGTGCAGCGCTATGTGTGTGAGAGGTGTGTGGGCGTGTATAGTGTGCTGCGCTGTGTGTGTGGGCGGTGCGTGGGCGTGTATAGTGTGCTGCGCTGTGTGTGTGGGCGGTGATTGTGTGCCAGTGTCTGCGTGATCGGTGTGCGGGCCTGTGTGCGGGATCGGTGTGCGGGCTGTGTGCGGGATCGGTGTGCGGGGCGTGTGTGCGGGGCTGTGTGCGGGGCTGTGTGCAGGATCGGTGTGCGGGGCTGTGTGCGGGGCTGTGTGCGGGATCGGTGTGCGGGCCTGTGTGCGTGATCGGTGTATGTGCGGGGCTGTGTGTGTCTCCGCATATGCAGGCATCGTCTACAGTGACAGTGACTGACACATTAGCCAATGATGGGACAGTAGTAGTCCCATCATCCGGCTAATGTGCTGAATATGAAAAAAAACAACACATACATGACATACAACACATAACATATATGACATACAGAACATACAATGACATACAACACATAACATTGAGCACATACTCACCTATTCCCCGACGCCATAGATCTGTGTACCGCTCTGCCGCCGGGAGAGAATGACGTCACTTCAGTTCATTCTCTCATGGCAATGCTGGGTGAGAAAATTCCCACGCAGCATTGCCATAAAGTGAGAGAATGAACTCAGGTAACCTCAGTGATGCACTGCAGGAGCCATTGTCTCCTGTCAGTGCATCACTGGGAGGCCCTACAGAGCAGTGGCATCACCTGATGTCACCGTTCTATAGGGGAGACCGTTGTGGGACACTCGTTATTAATTGGACTGCGTCGGACAGGGAGTATACGGTTGTTTTATTTTTTTGCGTTTTATTACAGGAGATCGAGGGAGTCGCTTGGATCTGAGCGTGTAATAAAGATATGAAAACCATGTTGTGTTTTATTTCATTAAAATAATTTATTCTTATGCGTGTGTTGTTTTTTTTAACCCTTTATTAATATAAGATTAATAATGGATAGGCGTCTTATTGACACCTCTCTATTATTAACCGGGCTTAATATCACCTTACAATAGCAAGGTGATATTAACCCCTTATTACCCCATATCCCACCGCTACAGGGGAGTGGGAAGAGAGGGGCTAAGTGCCGGAATTGGCGCATCGTACAGATGCGCCAATTCTGGGGTGGCTGGGTGCTGGTATTTTTAGCCAGGGGGGGCGCCAATATCCCCTTCCTAGGCTATGAATATTAGCCCACAGCTGTCTGCATAGCCTTTCTGGCTATAAATTATAGGGGGACCCCACGTCATTTTTTTTGGGGGTCCCCCTATTTTAATAGCCAGTGAAGGCTAGCTGCGGGCTGATATTCATAGCCTGGGAAGATCCATGGGTATTAACCCCTTCCCAGGCTAGAAATATTGGCCCCGGCTGTCGGCTTTCTCCCTCTGGCGCAGAAAATTGCGCGGGAGCCCACGCCATTTTTTTTCCTATTTTTTTTTTTAATTAACTATTGCATTATTTTGTGTATGTGTGCGCGTGTGTGTCTTTAACTAGTTATGTACCATTTTATCTATCTATCTTCCTATATATCTTTCTGTCTATATATCTATCTTTCTATATATATTTCTAACTATCTATTATCCATCTATCTATGTATTTTCTATCTATCTAACTACTGGTATCTATTATCTATCTATGGCCGGCGTCACACTTGCGAGTTTGATGCGAGTTAGTCGCGCAACTTTCTCGCATCAACACCCGGCACGGCCGCCCGCTCTCAGACCCGAGTGTGCGGCTGCATAGAAATACATGCATAGAAATACATGCAGCCGCACACTCAGGTCCGAGAGTGGGCGGCCGTGCCGGGTGTTGATGCGAGAAAGTCGTGCGACTTACTCGCATCACACTCGCAAGTGTGACGCCGGCCTATCTCTATCTGTGTGTGTGTAATGGAGTGTGGGTTGGACAAATGAAAAAGAGGAGGTTGGACAAGAAATGACATCACAAATCTTTTTTTTTTGTTAAACAACATATCTTTATTTAGCTGTCAAAACCGCATGAGAAAAAGCATGAAAAACCGCGCCAAAACTGCGCCTGCGTTTTCTGCCAAGAGGTGCGGTTTTGGCGCGGAAAAATCCGCAATGTGTGCACAGGCCCTAAGAGTAGTAAAGGCTCGGACCCCCACCATCCCCGCGCACAGATGCTTATTAATTATAGGCTTATCTTGTATCACAGAGAATATGGACGAGGCGAATGTTTGCTGATCTCGGACATGGATGAGGGGGCACAGGTTCTGCTCACAATGATTCATCCAATTAAGTATGTCCAGATCTTGTAGAAATCTGCCAAGGAAGCGATAATCCCACGGTGACATCACCGACGTCTTGCACTTTTCATCGACTCTGTAGAGAGCGGTGCTCAGGACGTTCATGCGGCACTTACGTGCTGCCGAGAACACGCTGCACACAATGCAGACACAAGATGAATGAGTAATGAACCCCGAGTCCGGCCTTCAGCGCCCATCACTCAGTGACGCAAGAGACGTCTTCAACAGACTGCGGCATAAATATTTCAGGAGACGCCGCATTACACCGAGTACTGATCATACCCCGACCTCAGCGCCGCACCAAGTGCCCACGATGCCTCCCAATAATGAGTCATCTCAAACATTCCTGCTGAAAACTAAAAAATAACATTACAAAAAAAAAAGGTTCCATTAATCCGGCGTCTGAACATACGGAAAGTCCAATAATCCAACCGGCACGGAAATGAAATGTAATAACGGCAAGGGCAGAAACTAATGATACATTTTCCACTTTCTTTTAAACTGCGAAGGTTCCTGTCCGATCCGATCACAGGTTAAAGTCCCCGAGGGAGACAAAAAAATAAAGTGCATAATTAAGAAAATTTTAAAAAAATGTCTAAAACAATAAAAAACTTTGAATCGCAAATCTTTACCCCATCTAGTAATAAAGAAAATAAAAATAAAGAATATTTGGACGCCACAAAAGTCGACTCATATAAGTGAACGACTGAAAAATAAAAAAAGTTATGTCTCTAGGAAGACGGGGAATTAAAAACAAAAGGTAAAAATGTAAATTGGCCGCGTCCTGGGGGCTTCATTTGGGGGATATTTCTACATTTTCCTCTACGTCACAATGTTACCTGAATCTGTGTATAAAGCGCAGAATGTTTATGATGGAGGACGAACAGTTAATTATGCCGCTGTCTCCGCAATTGTCGGAAATCAATTCTTCTGGTGGCCCTTCCTGCTGTCACAATGTAGCGACTTGCAGTGTTCATTGCTGGGCTTTACATCTGAGCTCGGCCCCTTCATGTAAAGAGGCGGCCTATTGATCGAGTGACTCACACAAGCTCCAATCTCAAGTAATTGTTTAATGGTCCTACATGGATGATTATAATTCTGCCGAGTAAAAATCTCCCCAGCTCCATTCACTGCAAGATCCAAGATAAGGAGAATAACAGAGCGACTTACGCGGATCAGTGCGGAGAGTCACGGCGGTGACGTAGGTAACAGCACCTTGTCATCGGCTCCGGCTCCCACCACGCTGACTCCTCCATTGTTGTGTTTGAGACAAGAAAAACACAAATACAATAAATTGTAAGAAATATTGTGAGAGATGCCGAAAATACAAACATTTCATCTCCAGTACTGATCCTGAGTCACATCCTGTATTATACTACAGAGCTGCACTCACTATTCTGCTGGTGCAGTCACTGTGTACATACATTACATTACTGATCCTGAGTTACATCCTGTATTATACTCCAGAGCTGCACTCACTATTCTGCTGGTGCAGTCACTGTGTACATACATTACATTACTGATCCTGAGTTACATCCTGTATTATACTCCAGAGCTGCACTCACTATTCTGCTGGTGCAGTCACTGTGTACATACATTACATTACTGATCCTGAGTTACCTCCTGTATTATACCCCAGAGCTGCACTCACTATTCTGCTGGTGCAGTCACTGTGTACATACATTACTGATCCTGAGTTACATCCTGTATTATACTCCAGAGCTGCACTCACTATTCTGCTGGTGCAGTCACTGTGTACATACATTACTGATCCTGAGTTACATCCTGTATTATACCCCAGAGCTGCACTCACTATTCTTCTGGTGCAGTCACTGTGTACATACATTACATTACTGATCCTGAGTTACGTCCTGTATTATACTCCAGAGCTGCACTCACTATTCTGCTGGTGCAGTCACTGTGTACATACATTACATTACTGATACTGAGTTACATCCTGTATTATACCCCAGAGCTGCACTCACTATTCTGCTGGTACAGTCACTGTGTACATACATTACATTACTGATCCTGAGTTACATCCTGTATTATACTCCAGAGCTGCACTCACTATTCTGCTGGTGCAGTCACTGTGTACATACATTACATTACTGATCCTGAGTTACCTCCTGTATTATACTCCAGAGCTGCACTCACTATTCTGCTGGTGCAGTCACTGTGTACATACATACATTACTGATCCTGAGTTATATTGTAAGGTTCTATGTATATATTCCTGAAACTCAGTTTGTTCGTCAGCCATTTTACTTTCTGTCTTGCTGCAGCTATCTTGCCCTCAGTCAAAATGGAGTTTCCAGCTTGCATGTTCCCGCCCTGATTCTCTCCTTTGCTTCTTAAGCAGCCACAGCTGAGCAATCAGTGCTTCAGAATCTAGCCTGCAGTGAACCTGTGACTTGACTCCTGTAAGCCTTGGACCTTGTACTCCAGCTATTCCTACTGAGGAACTCTGAAGCACTTGTGGACTCTGAACCCTGCTCTTTGAAAGACCCACGTTTGCATGGACGTACGGTAACAGAGAAGAAGATCCTGAATCTGTATTGGAGAGTGATTGCTGAGCTTGGATTACTCTGGCCTGCTGTGTCTCCTGTTTCTGTGTCTGCAAACTGTGTGACTATTTCTGCCAACTTGTATGAAGTAATACAGGACTTTTCTATATCAAACCTGTGACTCCTGTGTTTTCATCGCACCCAAGCACAAGACGCTATATGAACTGTACTACATACATTACAAGATTCTGAAGCCAAAACGTTAGTGTCTGCTGGGTCTGGAAGGCTGTGTCTGCTGTACTGTGGATATCAGACGTCCGGTTGTACTTTCTGTGATGACAGTGGTTGTGACTTCTCACAACCATTCCAGGTGAGCAATTCCCTTAAGTTTTTTCTTTTTGCAGTGTTACCACAGGTAAACACTATTGTTTTTTTTTTTTCTTTTCTCTTTTTTGTCTGCTGTAACTGTGGATATCAGATGTCCAGTTGAACTTTCTGTGATGATAGTGGTTGTGACTTCTCACAACCATTCCAGGTGAGCAGTTCCCTTAATTTTTTTTTCTCTCTGCAGTGTTGCCACAGGTGAACACTATTGTTTTTTTTCTCTCCTCTTCTTCCAGTAATCCTGTTTTAAAAGATCTGGAAAATGGAGGCCCGCATAAAGGAACTTTGCGGAGTGACTGATAATATCCTTGCAGATTTGCAGAATATAAAGACCCGTTTTACAAATCTACAGGACCTCAATAATCACAATTTGCAAGTGGTTGGACAGACTACCCAGGATTTGCGAGCCAGGATTGAGGTTCTAGAGGGGCGAGTCCAGGCTCCTGCCGTAGCCCCGAGTGCTGGGATTCCCAAGTTGCCCCCTTTTCGTTTTGGCGGTGAACGTGAGAAATTCAGGGGATTTATTAATCAATGCAATCTTTTTTTTCTGCACATGCTTCACAATTTCCCACTGAACGATCTAAGGTGCTTACTATAATTATGTTGCTTACCAACAAGGCTTTAATGTGGGCAAACCCTCTGATTGAGACTGAGGATGATTGTTTGAATCACCTTGATGATTTTATTTCAGCCATGGGGCAGGTGTTTGATGACCCCAATCTAGGTGCAACAGCTGAAGCAGCCATGTTAGCTTTGCGCCAAGGTAAGCACTCGGTAGCTGAATATGCCTTGGATTTCAGGAGATGGGCCCTTGATACCACCTGGGACAGTTCATCCAAAAAATCTATTTTTCGAAAGGGGTTATCTCCACTGATTAAGGATGAACTTGCTCGTGCCGACCCTCCCACTGCGTTAGGTGACTTTATTAACTACTGCATCCGTATTGATACTCGTCTGACTGAACGCAGGCAAGAGAGATGGTTCGAAAGCAATCGTACTAACCTTTTCCTACCTTCCTCTCCAGCTAAGGAACCTTTGAGTAGGATTACACGGGAACCTGAACCTGAACCCATGCAGGTAGACTCTTTACAACGACGGTTAGTGATGCACGCAAGGAACATCGTTTTAAGGAGAATCTATGTTTCTATTGTGGTAAGTCAGGGCACTTCATTATAAACTGCCCCAGCCGTTCTCGTAAGACTACTGCAGCACTCATTCATTGTGAGTGTTGCGAGAGGGGATCTGTCAGGTCCGAGCCTCAGGCTCCAGAGAGATCTGCAGCAACAGATCTTGATTTCTCGGACTTAAACTCCGTTACCTCTGAGGACGTTGACTGTGTAAACGCTGCCATTTTTCAAGTTTCCTCAGCGGTGTCCCAGCTGAGTTGTAAGAAAAACAATTCTCATTGCTTTCTTTCCATCAAACTCTGGGTTGACTCAGCTTGGGTGTCTAGCTCTGCTATGATCGACTCAGGGGCAAGTGGAAATTTTATGGATGTCTCCTTTGCTCTGAAACAGGGAATACGTTCAGTGAAGAAGGCTACTCCAGTACAGATGGAAACTGTGGATGGCTCCCTGCTGACCTCTGGACCAGTGGATCAGGAAACAGAGCCTTTGAGGGTTCTTATGGGTAAAGATCATCAAGAGAAACTGTCCTTTATGCTTATCTCTTCTCCCCACTTTCCCATTATTCTAGGGCTACCATGGCTGCAGGCTCAGAATCCTACCATTAAGTGGGAGACCAAGGAATTACACTTTCCAGAGAAACAGATGAGTCCAAAAGTTTCAGCTTGCTCTGTTCCTAAAGGAATCATGTCAGTCCCTGAACTACCAGCTGTATACCAGGACTATGTGGATTTATGTGACAAGAAGAACGCTGACCAGCTTCCTCCTCACCGTCCATATGATTGTCCAATTGAATTATTGCCTGGAGCAGAGATACCTTTTGGTAAGATCTACCCCCTGGCGGGGCCGAGCTAAAGGCTTTAAAGGATTACATAGATGAAAATCTAGCCAAGGGCTTCATACGCCCCTCTTCATCTCCTGCAGGTGCACCCATCTTCTTTGTAAAGAAGAAAGATGGATCTCTGAGACCATGCGTAGACTATAGGGAACTCAATAAGGTTACTATTAGAAACCGTTATCCATTGCCTTTAATCCCTGAGTTATTGGAGAGAGTGCGACATGCCAAAATTTTTTCTAAACTAGATCTTCGTGGGCCTATAACTTAGTCCGTATTAGACCTGGGGATGAATGGAAGACTGCATTCAGGTCACGCTATGGACACTTTGAATATCTAGTTATGCCTTTTGGTCTGAGTACCGCCCCAGCCACTTTCCAACACTTGGTGAATGACATCTTCAGGGATCTCCTAGATACATTCGTGGTAATTTATTTGGATGATATTCTAATTTTTTCTAACTCCACAGAGGAACATCATGGACATGTGAGAATGGTCTTGGAACGTCTAAGACAAAATCATCTTTACATCAAACTTGAAAAGTGTGAATTCCATAGGACCGAAATTCAATTTCTGGGGTATGTACTGTCTACACAAGGAATTAGTATGGATGGAAGCAAAACTCAAGCCATCAAGGATTGGCCAAGTCCTAGAAATGTGAAGGAGGTACAGCGCTTCATCGGGTTTGCCAACTTCTATAGACGTTTCATTAGAAATTTCTCTGAGGTAGTGTCACCTATCACTCAACTTACCCGGAAAGAGTCTAGGTTTTCCTGGACTCCCCAAGCCCAGGAAGCATTTTCCCGTCTAAAAGATAAATTTACCACTGCACCTATCCTAGTACATCCCAACCCCGAGCTTGCCTTCATAATAGAGGTGGATGCTTCAGACTGTGCCGTTGGAGCTATACTCTCTCAGAGAGCAGGTGAGAAGAATAGCTTGCATCCCTGTGCCTTCTTTTCCCAGCAGTTGTCTTCGGCTGAGAGGAACTACGATGTGGGCAATAGAGAATTGTTGGCCATTATTGCCGCCTTCAAAGAATGGAGACACCTTCTTCAGGGAGCTGCACAGCAAATAGTCGTCCTGACAGACCATCGTAACCTTGAGTTTATCAGGTCGGCTAAGTGCCTGACTCCTCGCCAGGCTCGCTGGAATCTTTTCTTAAACCAATTTAATTTTATCATCTCTTATAGACCAGGATCGCGCAATGGAAAGGCTGATGCACTCTCTAGGATTTACTCAGCAGAGACACGTCCAATTACTCCTCCTAAGACTATTCTTCCTGACTCTAGATTCCTAGGAGTAATTCATAATCAAGACCTACTTAAGGACATCAAGGAAGCATACCATGCGGATTCCTTTTTGGCACAACCCCCAAGGGACGTAAGTCTTGTCTTTAAGAATGGTGTGTGGATTCAGGGACAACGTCTGTATATTCCTGAAACAGTCAGATTAAGAGTATTGCAACTCATTCACGATTCCAAGATAGCCGGGCATAGAGGAATTCTAAAGACACAGGAATTTCTTTCTCGTTTCTTTTGGTGGCCCACTTGCAGGAAGGATGTTTTGAATTATGTCACTTCATGTGAGGTCTGTGCAAGATGCAAAACACCTCGCTCCTCACCAACTGGTCTGTTACAGCCTCTTCCCACCCCGTCCCGCCCGTGGGATCCATTTCTATGGACTTCATTGTGGAGTTACCAACCTCTCAGGGGAAGAACACCATTCTAGTGGTGGTTGACCGTCTAACAAAGGCAGCTCATTTTATCCCTTGTGTCGGCTTACCCACTGCAAAACAGACATCAGATTTGATGATTAAAGATGTGTTTCGCTTACATGGAGTACCGGATGAGGTTATTTCGGATCGAGGGGTGCAATTCACTTCTAGGTTTTGGCAAAATTTCTGTGCAGCATTGGACATTAAAGTAAACCTTTCTTCTGCTTTTCATCCCCAGACTAATGGACAGACCGAACGAACCAATCAAACCCTGGAGCAGTATCTCCGCTGCTTTATCTGCCACCTACAGGATGATTGGGTGGATCTACTTCCATTAGCTGAGTTCTCGTATAACAACTCTCAGAGGCCTCCACTAAACAGTCTCCTTTTTACTCTAATCTAGGTTATCATCCTAACATTCTACCACGATTTCCCATAGAAACGCCTTTACCAGCAGTGGCTGAAAGAATCACGTCTTTACAGAAGAATATGGATCTTCTAAAGGAAAATCTGGAATCGGCTCAAGAAAGGTACAAGAAAGCAGCAGATAAATTTCGTAAACCTGCACCAGCTTTCAAGGTAGGAGACTTGGTCTGGCTGTCAACCAGAAATCTTAAGTTAAGGATTCCATCGTCTAAGTTGGGACATAAGTACATTGGACCCTATAAAATCAGTAAAATTATAAGTGCCGTTGCTTGTCGTCTTCAACTGCCCAGAACTATGAGAATCCACCCTGTCTTTCATGTATCCCTACTAAAGGCTGCGACACCCAATACGTTTCCTGGACGTTCCTCTCCTTGCCCTGACCCAGTGCTAGTCGATGGTCAGGAAGAATTTGTGGTGGAAAGGATTTTAGATTCCAGGTTGTATAGAAATCAGTTACAATATTTGATTAAATGGCAGGGCTACCCAGTGGAGGACAACTCATGGGAACCGGTCAATAACGTTAATGCTCCTCGCTTGCTCCGTCAGTTTCATCAGAGGTACCCACACAAGCCTGGTCTGAGGTCATCCGGAGGTTGTCCTTAAGGGGGGAGTAATGTAAGGTTCTATGTATATATTCCTGAAACTCAGTTTGTTCGTCAGCCATTTTACTTTCTGTCTTGCTGCAGCTATCTTGCCCTCAGTCAAAATGGAGTTTCCAGCTTGCATGTTCCCGCCCTGATTCTCTCCTTTGCTTCTTAAGCAGCCACAGCTGAGCAATCAGTGCTTCAGAATCTAGCCTGCAGTGAACCTGTGACTTGACTCCTGTAAGCCTTGGACCTTGTACTCCAGCTATTCCTACTGAGGAACTCTGAAGCACTTGTGGACTCTGAACCCTGCTCTTTGAAAGACCCACGTTTGCATGGACTTACGGTAACAGAGAAGAAGATCCTGAATCTGTATTGGAGAGTGATTGCTGAGCTTGGATTACTCTGGCCTGCTGTGTCTCCTGTTTCTGTGTCTGCAAACTGTGTGACTATTTCTGCCAACTTGTATGAAGTAATACAGGACTTTTCTATATCAAACCTGTGACTCCTGTGTTTTCATCGCACCCAAGCACAAGACGCTATATGAACTGTACTACATACATTACATATATCCTGTATTATACTCCAGAGCTGCACTCACTATTCTGCTGGTGTAGTCACTGTGTACATACATTACATTACTGATCCTGAGTTACCTCCTGTATTATACTCCAGAGCTGCACTCACTATTCTGCTGGTGCAGTCACTGTGTACATACATTACATCACTGATCCTGAGTCACATCCTGTATTATACTCCAGAGCTGCACTCACTATTCTGCTGGTGCAGTCACTGTGTACATACATTACATTACTGATCCTGAGTCACATCCTGTATTATACTCCAGAGCTGCACTCACTATTCTGCTGGTGCAGTCACTGTGTACATACATTACATTACTGATCCTGAGTCACATCCTGTATTATACTACAGAGCTGCACTCACTATTCTGCTGGTGCAGTCACTGTGTACATACATTACATTACTGATCCTGAGTCACATCCTGTATTATACTCCAGAGCTGCACTCACTATTCTGCTGGTGCAGTTACTGTGTACATACATTACATTACTGATCCTGAGTTACATCCTGTATTATACCCCAGAGCTGCACTCACTATTCTGCTGGTGCAGTCACTGTGTACATACATTACATTACTGATCCTGAGTTACATCCTGTATTATACTCCAGAGCTGCACTCACTATTCTGCTGGTGCAGTTACTGTGTACATACATTACATTACTGATCCTGAGTTACATCCTGTATTATACTCCAGAGCTGCACTCACTATTCTGCTGGTGCAGTCACTGTGTACATACATTACTGTTATGATTTAGTAGCTGAGGAGAGCAAGCAAAAAAGGAAATACACCAGAGAGGTTGGAATCTATGGGATTGCAGTACCCTGACTAACCACCACAACTAAAAGGCAGCCGTGGAGCGTACCTACGTTGGTCCTAGACGCCTCGTCACAGCCTGAGAAGCTAACTACACCTAAAGACAGAAAGAGGAAAACTATCTGCCCCGGAGCAGATCCCCAAAGAACATAGAAAGCCCCCAAACATGTAATGGCGGTTAGACAAGAAGAAATACAGACACAGATAGAAAATAGTATGAGCAAACGCTGGGGCCCAAACTTCCTAAATAGAAAAGGATAGGAAGGACACTTACTGCAACCCCAAAAAACCCTGAAAAGTACCAACTCTACTAATTACAAAAACACCTGAGATCACACGACCTCTACCACCTAAATTAGTTCTCTGGTGTAACAAAAACTAAACAGCAGCCACTGAAAAAACTGGAAAAGGCAAATGAACAAACAACAGTGGTTGAACTAAACTGAGAGGAGCACAAGCCCCCGGAGGGGACCCAGCAGACCCCCACAGAAGTGCAGGACAAAATGCAAAAAGCAAGCACAAAAAACAAAAAGAAGAAAATGTCTTATCTGATAGCAGAAGATCTAGGCACGAAACAGCAGGCTACAAAGTGAACAGGAATCAAAGATGAGACCAGAACAATTGATCACCGGCAACCCTGATGGGAGGGAACCTCCCTTATACAGTGCCTACAAGTAGTATTCAACCCCCTGCAGATTTAGCTGGTTTGATAAGATGCAAATAAGTTAGAGCCTTCAAACTGCAAACGAGAGTAGGATTTATTAACAGAAGCATAAATCTTACAAACCAAAAAGTTATGTTGCTCAGTTGAATTTTAATAAATTTTAAACATAAAAGTGTGGGTCAATTATTATACAACCCCTATGTTTAATATTTTGTGGAATAACCCTTGTTTGCAATTACAGCTAATAATCGTCTTTTATAAGACCTGATCAGGCCGGCACAGGTCTGTGGAGTTATCTTGGCCCACTCCTCCATGCAGATCTTCTCCAAGTTATCTAGGTTCTTTGGGTGTCTCATGTGGACTTTAATCTTGAGCTCCTTCCACAAGTTTTCAATTGGGTTAAGGTCAGGAGACTGACTAGGCCACTCCAACACCTTGACTTTTTCCCTCTTGAACCAGGCCTTGGTTTTCTTGGCTGTGTGCTTTGGGTCGTTGTCTTGTTGGAAGATGAAATTACGACCCATCTTAAGATCCTTGATGGAGGAGCGGAGGTTCTTGGCCAAAATCTCCAGGTAGGCCGTGCTATCCATCCTCCCATGGCTGCAGACCAGATGGCCAGGCCCCTTGGCTGAGAAACAGCCCCACAGCATGATGCTGCCACCACCATGCTTGACTGTAGGGATGGTATTCTTGGGGTCGTATGCAGTGCCATCCAGTCTCCAAACGTCACGTGGTTGGCACCAAAGATCTCGATCTTGGTCTCATCAGACCATAGAACCTTAAACCAGTCTGTCTCAGAGTCCTCCAAGTGATCATGAGCAAACTGTAGACGAGCCTTGACATGACGCTTTGAAAGTAAAGGTACCTTACGGGCTCGTCTGGAACGGAGACCATTGCGGTGGAGTACATTACTTATGGTATTGACTGAAACCAATGTCCCCACTGCCATGAGATCTTCCCGGAGCTCCTTCCTTGTTGTCCTTGGGTTAGCCTTGACTCTTCGGACAAGCCTGGCCTCGGCACGGGAGGAAACTTTCAAAGGCTGTCCAGGTCGTGGAAGGCTAACAGTAGTTCCATAAGCCTTCCACTTACGGATGATGCTCCCAACAGTGGAGACAGGTAGGGCCAACTCCTTGGAAAGGGTTTTGTACCCCATGCCAGCCTTGTGACCCTCCACGATCTTGTCTCTGATGGCCTTGGAATGCTCCTTTGTCTTTCCCATGTTGACCATGTATGAGTGCTGTTCAAAAGTTTGGGGAGGGTCTTAAATAGTCAGAAAAGGCTGGCAAAAGAGATCATTAATCCACACATGTGAAGCTCATTATTCTTGGTGCCTAAACTACTTCTTAATACTTTAGGGGGACCAAACAGAATTATTGTGGTTTGAGGGGTTGAATAATAAATGACACTCTGAATTAACTTTTAACGTTTTTTTAAAAAAAAAAAAATAATAATAAACAAAAATTTTTGCTGCAGTGCATTTCCCACTTCCAGGCTGATCTACAGTACAAATGTCACAATGCCAAGTTAATTCCGCATGTGTCAACCAGCTAAATCTGCAGGGGGTTGAATACTACTTGTAGGCACTGTATAAGACCAGTCAGTAACACCTGATCGCCAATCTTCCCAATCTTCATTGGATAGTTCAGTACTGTTTGTAACCACCAGAGAGAGCTTCTGTTCAGAATTCATTTCTAGCACATTCACAACAGTACCCCCCCCCTTGAGGAGGCATCACCGAAACCTCATTTGAGCAACCAGGTCGGTCAGGATGAGCTCTGTGATATGCACGGATGAGTCTCCTAGCATGGATGTCCGAAGCAAACACCCAAGAATTGTCCTCCTGACCATAACCTCTCCACTTAACCAAATACTGGAGTTTCCGTCTAGAAAAACGAGAATTCAATATTTTCTCAACCACATACTCCAGATTGCCCTCAACCAAAACAGGGTCAGGAGGCACAGCCATAGGAACCACTGGCTCGACAAACCTCTTCAATAAGGACTTGTGGAACACGTTATGGATCTTAAATGTCCCTGGAAGAAGTAAACGAAAGGAAACAGGATTAAGTATCTCCATGATCTTATAAGGTCCAATGAACCTAGGCTTAAACTTAGGAGATGCAACTCTCATAGGGATATTTCTTGAGGACAACCAGACCAAGTCCCCCACTTCAAACCGAGGACCATCAGTCCTATGCCGGTTGGCAAACCGCTGGGCCCTCTCCTGAGAGAGGGACAACCTCTCCACTACCTGGTCCCAAATCTGCTGCATACGCTCCACAACAGAGTCAACACCTGGACAGACAGAAGCCTCCGTCTGTCCTAAAGAAAATCGAGGGTGAAACCCAAAATTGCAGAAAAATGGGGACATCAAAGTGGCAGAGCTAGCCCTATTATTAAGAGCAAACTCGGCCAAAGGCAAAAAAGAGACCCAGTCATCCTGATCAGCAGACACAAAGCATCTCAGATAAGTCTCCAATGTCTGGTTTGTTCTCTCAGTTTGTCCATTGGTCTGAGGATGAAAAGCCGAGGAGAAAGACAATTGAACACCAAGTTTAGAACAAAAAGTCCTCCAAAATCTGGAAACAAACTGGACTCCTCTGTCAGACACAATGTTCTCAGGAATGCCGTGTAACCGAACCACGTGCTGAAGGAACAAAGGCACCAATTCAGAGGAGGAAGGCAACTTAGGTAATGGCACAAGATGTATCATTTTGGAAAACCTATCACAAATCACCCAGATAACGGTCATTCTCTGAGAAACAGGGAGGTCGGAAATGAAATCCATAGAGATATGGGTCCATGGTCTCTTGGGCACAGGCAATGGCATCAACAAACCACTAGAGCGAGAGCAAGGCTTGGAGCGAGAGCAAGTCCCGCAGGACTGCACAAATTCCCTGATGTCACGAGACAAAGTAGGCCACCAAAAGGACCGACTCACCAAGTCTCTGGTACCAAAAATTCCGGGATGACCTGCCAACGCGGAACAATGAATCTCAGACATCACACTCTTTTTCCATCGGTCTGGGACAAACAATTTCCCAATAGGGCAGCGCTCGGGTTTATCCTCCTGACACCCTTCCAGAGCCAGTCTCAAATTGGGCGAGATGGCGGAAAGAACTACACCCTCTTTCAAAATAACAGCAGGATCAGATAACTCAGGAGAGTTCGCAAGGAAACTCCTCGAGAGGGCATCCGCCTTAACATTCTTAGTGCCAGGAAGAAAGGAAACCACAAAATTAAAACGTGTGAAAAACAAGGCCCACCTGGCCTGTCTAGGATTAAGTCGCTTGGCTGATTCCAGATAAACCAGATTCTTATGGTCCGTGAGGACCACCACCTGATGTTTGGCTCCCTCCAGCCAATGTCTCCACTCTTCAAAAGCCCACTTCATGGCCAATAACTCCCGATTACCCACGTCATAATTACGTTCAGTTGGAGAAAATTTTCGAGAGAAAAAGGCACAAGGGTTACTTTTAGAGGTCTCTGGATCTCTTTGGGACAAAACGGCACCTGCCCCAATCTCAGAGGCATCAACCTCCACCTGAAACGGCAGAGAAACATCAGGCTGCCGTAGAACAGGAGCAGAAGTGAATCTCTGCTTAAGTTCCTGAAACGCAGAGACTGCCTCAGGAGGCCAATTCACCACATCAGAACCCTTTTTGGTCAAATCAGTCAATGGTTTAACAATAACAGAGAAATTACCAATAAATTTACGATAAAAATTGGCAAAACCCAAGAATCTTTGAAGAGCCTTTAATGAAGTAGGTTGGACCCAATCACAGATGGCCTGAACCTTGACCGGGTCCATTTCAATAACAGATGGGGACAAAATGAATCCCAGAAATGAGATCCTCTGTACGCCAAAAAGACACTTTGATCCCTTCACATACAGAGCATTCTCTCTCAAAATCTGGAACACAGTCCGAACATGTTTCACATGAGAGTCCCAGTCATTGGAAAAAATCAAGATATCATCCAAATAAACAATCAGAAATTTATCCACAAAATCTCTGAAAATGTCATTCATGAAGGACTGGAAGACAGAAGGAGCATTAGTGAGCCCAAAGGGCATCACTAGGTACTCAAAATGCCCCTCTGGGGTATTAAATGCCGTCTTCCATTCATCCCCTTGCTTAATGCGAATAAGGTTATATGCCCCCCTGAGGTCAAGCTTGGTAAACCAAGTAGCACTTTTCACCCTGGAAAACAGGTCAGAAATCAAGGGTAACGGATATTGATATTTCACAGTGATATTGTTCAAGAGATGATAATCAATACACGGCCTTAATGAACCATCCTTTTTGGCCACAAAGAAAAAAACGGCACCCAAGGGTGAAGAGGATGGTCTGATATGACCCTTCTCCAATGACTCCTTGATATAAGACCGCATAGCGTCATGTTCAGGTACAGACAAGTTAAAAAGGCGACCTTTAGGGAATTTACTACCAGGCACTAATTCAATAGCGCAGTCATAGCTCCTATGGGGGGGCAAGGATGCAGATTTACTTTCGCTAAACACATCAGAAAAATCAGTCAAAAAGTCAGGAACATCCTGAGCCTGGGGGGAGGCAGAAAAAAGAGGAGTGTTGGTATTAACACATTGGCAGCCTCAACTGGTTACAGACACAGATTTCCAATCCAAAACAGGATTATGAGACTGTAACCAAGGGAAACCCAGTACGATAATGTCATGCAGATTATACAGCACCAAAAATTTGCAACTCTCCTGATGATCAGGTTCAACCCTCATTATCACCTGAGTAGAGAACTGAGGTTTATTCTCAGCCAAAGGGGTAGAATCGATCCCCAGTAGGGGAATAGACTTCCATAGGGGTATCAAGGGAAACCCACAACGTTTAGCAAAATCAAAATCCATCAGGTTAATAGCTGCTCCCGAATCAACGAAAGCCTGAGCAGAAAATGTGGATAGGGAGCAAATCAGGGTAACAGTCAACAAAAATTTAGTCTGAACACTACCCAAGACAACTGAGCGTGCAAAACGTCTTCCCCGCTTAGGGCAGACTGAAATAGCATGAGAGGCGTCACCACAGTAGAAACATAACCCATTGCGTTTTCGAAACTCATGACGCTGTGCCCCAGAAGCCACTCTATCACACTGCATGGGTTCAGAAGCTGGTTCACAAGGCAACACTATTCCACGCATACCTCTACGCTCACGCAAACGTCTGTCAATTTGAATCGCAAACTGACATAGAATCATTGAGACCAGAGGGGACAGGGAATCCCACCATAACATCCTTTACATTCTCTGACAGACCCTTCCGAAAAAGGGCTGCCAAAGCATCGTCATTCCATTTGGTCAGTACTGCCCACCTTCGGAATCTCTGACAGTACAACTCAGCGTCCTCAAGCCCCTGATTTAATGCCAACGAGGCTTTTTCAGCTTGATCAGTGACATTAGGCTCATCGTACAATAACCCCAGAGCCTGAAAAAATGCATCAACATTACTCAAAACAGGATCCCCAGGTGTCAGGGAAAAAGCCCAATCCTGAGGATCGCCGCGCAGGAGAGAGATGACAATTTGAACCTGCTGTGCTGCGTTCCCTGAGGACTTAGATTTCAAGGCAAAAACAACTTTCAGTTATTTTTGAAATTCAGAAATTTAGCTCGATCCCCCAAAAATAAATCTGGCATGGGGATCCTAGGTTCCACAACCGGCAACCTAGCAAGATAGGTAGCAATACTCCGAACTTCAGTGGCAAGCTGATCCACACGGCCAGACAACTGTGCAAACTCCATTGAGAGAAAAAAAAAAAATCCTCCTCAGCACCCAGAGATACAGAGGGAA
Organism: Oophaga sylvatica; assembly: GCA_033576555.1. Lineage (NCBI taxonomy): Eukaryota > Metazoa > Chordata > Amphibia > Anura > Dendrobatidae > Oophaga > Oophaga sylvatica. Next base: position 597,130,535 of record JARQOD010000003.1, read on the forward strand.
AAAAAAAATCTCTGACAACTCTGACAATCTTCTTTCTTTAACACTATTTTTCCCTTCTGTGAGTACCATACAAATATCAGTTTTTGGGCCGGTGATACTGTTATGATTTAGTAGCTGAGGAGAGCAAGCAAAAAAGGAAATACACCAGAGAGGTTGGAATCTATGGGATTGCAGTACCCTGACTAACCACCACACCTAAAAGGCAGCCGTGGAGCGTACCTACGTTGGTCCTAGACGCCTCGTCACAGCCTGAGAAGCTAACTACACCTAAAGACAGAAAGAGGAAAACTATCTGCCCCGGAGCAGATCCCCAAAGAACATAGGAAGCCCCCAAACATGTAATGGCGGTTAGACAAGAAGAAATACAGACACAGATAGAAAATAGTATGAGCAAACGCTGGGGCCCAAACTTCCTAAATAGAAAAGGATAGGAAGGACACTTACTGCAACCCCAAAAAATCCTGAAAAGTACCAACTCTACTAATTACAAAAACACCTGAGATCACATGACCTCTACCACCTAAATTAGTTCTCTGGTGTAACAAAAACTAAACAGCAGCCACTGAAAAAACTGGAAAAGGCAAATGAACAAACAACAGTGGCTGAACTAAACTGAGAGGAGCACAAGCCCCCGGAGGGGACCCGGCAGACCCCCACAGAAGTGCAGGACAAAATGCAAAAAGCAAGCACAAAAAACAAAAAGAAGAAAATGTCTTATCTGATAGCAGAAGATGCAGGCACGAAACAGCAGGCTACAAAGTGAACAGGAATCAAAGATGAGACCAGAACAATTGATCACCGGCAACCCTGATGGGAGGGAACCTCCCTTATATAAGACCAGTCAGTAACACCTGATCGCCAATCTTCCCAATCTTCATTGGATAGTTCAGTACTGTTTGTAACCACCAGAGGGAGCTTCTGCTCAGAATTCATTTCTAGCACATTCACAACACATTACATTACTGATCCTGAGTTACATCCTGTATTATACTCCAGAGCTGCACTCGCTATTCTGCTGGTGCAGTCACTGTGTGCATACATTACTGATCCTGAGTTACATCCTGTATTATACTCCAGAGCTGCACTCACTATTCTGATGGTGCAGTCGCTGTGTACATACATTACATTACTGATCCTGAGTTACATCCTGTATTATACTCCAGAGCTGCACTCACTATTCTGCTGGTGCAGTCACTGTGTGCATACATTACTGATATTGAGTTACATCCTGTATTATACTCCAGAGCTGTACTCACTATTCTGATGGTGCAGTCGCTGTGTACATACATTACATTACTGATCCTGAGTTACATCCTGTATTATACCCCAGAGCTGCACTCACTATTCTGCTGGTGCAGTCACTGTGTACATACATTACTGATCCTGAGTTAAATCCTGTATAATACTCCAGAGCTGCACTCACTATTCTGCTGGTGAAGTCACATTTATTCTGCCTTTTGGTAGACAGAATGTTGTTGTTAGTGGTTGGGTGAAGCCATTTATTGTCAAACTATTGTGTTTTTCTCTTTTAAATCATAATGACAACCCAAAACATGCAAATGACACTGATCAAAAGTTCACATACCCCATTTCTTAATACCGTGTATTGCCCCCTCTAACATCAATGACAGCTTGAAGTCTTTTGTGGTAGTTTTGGTTGAGGGTCTTTATTTTCTCAGATGTAAAGCTGCCTACTCTTCTTGACAAAAAGCCTCCAGTTCCTGTAAATTCCTGGGCTGTCCAGCATGAACTGTGGCTTGAGATCTTCCCAGAGTGGCTCAATGATATTGAGGTCAGGAGACTGAGATGGCCACTCCAGAACCTTCACTTTTTTTCTGCTGTAGCCAATGACAGGTCGACTTGGCCTTGTGTTTTGGATCCTTGTCATGTTGGAGCGTCCAAGTACGTCCTATGTGCAGCTTCCAGGCTGATGAGTGCAAATTTGCCTCCAGTATTTGCTGTTAACATGCTGCATTCATCTTTCCTTCTTCTTTGACCAAGTTTCCTGTGCCTTTGTAGCTCTCACGTCCCCAAAATATCAGCGATCCACCTCCGTGCTTTACAGTAGGAATGGTGTTCCTTTCATCATAGGCCTTGTTGACCTCTCTCCAATTGTAACGTTGATGGTTGTGGCCAAAAAGTTCAACTCATCACTCCAAATGACCTTGTTCCAGTAGTTTTGAGGCTTGTGTCTGAGCTGTTTTGCGTATTGTAAGTGAGATACTTTGTGGCATTTGGGCAGTAATGGCTTTCTTCTGGCGACTTGACCATACAGCCCCTTTTTCTTCAAGTGCCTCCTTATTGTGCATCTTGAAACTGCCACACCGCTAGTTTTCAGAGAGTCCAGTATTTCAGCTGATGTTATTTGTGGGTTTCTCTTTGCATTCCGAACAATTTTCGTGGCAGTTGTGGATTACATTTTTGTTGGTCTACCTGACCATGGTTTTGTTTTTGCAGAGCCCCTGATTTTCCATTTGTTAATCACAGTTTGAACGCTGCTGACTGGCAGTATCAATTCCTTGGATATCTTTTTGTATCCCTTTCCTGTTTTATACAGTTCAACTACCTTTTCCCGTAGATCCGCTGACAATTCTTTTGCTTTCCCCATGACTCACAATCCAGAAACATCAGTGACTGGATGAAAGATGCAAGAATCTGTCTGGATCCCAGAAACTCAGCTTTTATGCACGCACACTGATTACAAGCAAACAGGTCACAGGTGAGGATGTTACCTTTAGTAGCCAGTCACACCCATTTGTGTCAACTTCTGTGCATGTTATCAGGCCAAAATCACCAGGGTACGTGAACTTTTGAGCACAACTGTATGTTATATAGGTGACTTCTGCCTTTTGTCAGGATGGGGGGAGCCCCCACTTCTGACACCTGCGGGGTCCCATATGCTGCAGCTGCTGTTCTGTTGCTCCCTCCAGGCGCCGCTGATCTCCACCACTTACTTCCTCAGGAAGTAAAGCAAATCTGTCTCATTAGAGCATTGTACGATATTCTCACATATTAGTGGGCAGATTAATCCTGGGACCCCCCAAAGATTCAGCACCCCAGCACCGGGTCATGTGCAATGGGGGCTTGATTCCTGGAGTCGCACACTATTTTCGGGTACTGTCCCCTGGACCATCGTACCATGACATATACACGATGAGTTTTCGGTCTCCCATCACTGACAGCAAGCAGAGATCTTGAACATTGTGACAAATTGAGACACGAAATGTTAGAGATTCGCTGAACTCATCTTTACAGAGGTGATAAAACCTGATTTCTTTGTTCCAGATCCAGCGCCTCCCCTGTCCTCAGGTTGCGTGTGGTATTGCATCTCAGCTCTGGTAAAGTGAGTCTAAGCAGGCGGACCCCCATGATCAATAATAACCCTTAATGATCCTGATTATTCCCTCTCCGGGCGTCTCGCTGCGGTCTCATGAGGAGACTACAGAGAACCTGAAGCCACAGGTGGGAGTCTCATTCATTGACAGGAAGCCGATGATAATCAGAGCCACAGACCACAGAGACATCAGAGGAACTTCCCCCAGAGACTGCCGAGAAGACTGACATCAGCGCAGCATCAGCAGCCGCACATTACTGGAAGAGCCGGTGCGGACGATGAGGGGAGTAGTGCTGTCACCCAGGGGAGATACACGGCTCAGCAGAGAGTATCACACAGGAGAGGATTAGATACACGGCTCAGCAGAGAGTATCACACAGGAGAGGATTACATTCACGGCTCAGCAGACAGTATCACACAGGAGAGGATTAGATACATGGCTCAGCAGAGAGTATCACACAGGAGAGGATTAGATACACAGCTCAGCAGAGAGTATGACACAGGAGAGGAT
>JARQOD010000003.1:597134479-597181721 GCA_033576555.1 Oophaga sylvatica
CCAGAATCTGGAGTAATGGTCCACCATGGTCAAGGCGTATGAGTATCCAGATCTACTCGGCGACAATTTGACGTGGTCCAGGGCCACAATCTCCAGGGGACGAGTCGTCCCGGATAGGTTGCAGGGGGGCCTTTTGACTACCGTAGTCCTTTCTTCTGAGACCACAGGGTCCACAGTTCCGACACCACCTCTCGATGGAGCTGCGCATCCCTACCCAGTAGAACCGGCATCTCAACAGGGTCTCCAGCTTCCTCCAGCCAAAGGTCCTGCTTGATCGTGGTACGCTTCCAACACCATTGGGACGTCTGTCTTTGGGACCACGATTTGCCAGACCATTTCATGGGTTCTGGGGGTTGACGTATCTTCTGCACAACTTCTCACGGTACAGGAACAACCTGCTTCTCTCGTTCCACAGGAGCTTGGCGGGCATAGGTGCATCCTTTTCCAAGGAGGAGCCTTCTTGCTTTAACAACTCCTTGATGTGGCTGACCACTGGATCACTGTCCTGAGTCTCTTTCCAGCTGTGATGGGGTAAAGGATTTAATGTTGCACCATTTTGCTTTCTGTGGACTTGATGCTCGTGGACTACCCCATTTCGATGGAACGCGGGTAGCTCAATTTCTTCCAGGTCGTCCGATTCTTCTTCCGTATCAGAGTCATGCGGCATACGGGACAACGCATCAGCATTAGCATTCTTTCGACCTGCCCGGTACTTGATAGTAAACTGGTAATTGGACAACCGAGCCATCCATCGCTGCTCCATGGCGCCCAGCTTGGCGGTTTCCAGGTGCGTTAACGGGTTGTTGTCTGTGTACGCAGGAACTTATTGGAGGCCAGATAGTGCTTAAATCTTTCAGTAATGGCCCAGACCAGCGCCAGAAACTCTAGCTTAAAGCTGCTATAATTTTCCGATTCCTTTCAGTTGGCCTGAGTTTTCTGCTAGCATATGCATGACTTTTTTGTCCATTCTGCTTCTGACTGAGAACGGCTCCCAACCCTTCATTACTGGCGTCGGTGTACAACAGGAACGGTTGGCTGTAATCAGGATAGGTTAAGATCTCATCACCTGTCAGGATCTCTTTCATCTTTTGGAATGCTTCAGCCTGTTCTTTACCCCAATTAAAGGGAGGGTTTCTGCTCTTTAAGGATTGTCCTACCAGGAGGTCCTGTAAAGGAGCTGCCTTCTTCGTGTAATCTTTCACGAATCTCCTGTAGTAACCCGGTTAGTCCCAGGAACTGTCGCACTTCCTTAAGGTTTTTCGCTCCGGCCACTTCTGGATGGCAGTGACTTTCTCTGGGCCGGCGCTACTCCTTCCGAACTGACGATGTGCCCCAAGTATTGTACCTTCTGCTTGAGTAGATGGCATTTTGAGGGTTTCAACTTCATCCCGTACCTGGACAGGGACTCAAACACTTCTGCCAGGTGCTTCAGATGGTCCTCATATGTCTTGGAATACACGATAACGTCGTCTAGGTATAGCAGCACGGTTTCAAAATTGAGATGTCCCAGACAGTTTTCCATCACTCTCTGAAATGTTCCTGGGCACTGCTGAGCCCAAACGGCATTCTGTCGAACTCACAGAGCCCCATTGGGTGGTGAAGCCGTTTTCTCACGATCCTCCTCAGCCACAGCCACTTGCCAGTAACCACTAGTCAGATCAAGGGTAGAAAAGTAGTTAGCCGTTTTCAGAGCAGCTAATGATTCCTCTATGCGTGGTAGGGGGTATGCATCCTTGTGTGTTATGCGGTTCACCTGCCTGTAATCCACACACATTCTCATACTACCATCTTTCTTTTTAACCAGAACTAGAGGGGCTGCCCAGGGACTACAACTATCCCTTATGACCCCAGCTTTCTTCATATCATTCAACATTTCTTTAGCCTTCTGATAATGAGCTGGAGGTAGGGGCCTATACCGCTCTTTGATGGGAGGATGACTGCCTGTAGGGATATGATGTTGTACTCCCTTAATTGTCCCAAAATCAAGTGGATTTTTGCTAAACACTTGGGCGTACTCTTGCACCACCCGTAATACCCCTTGCTTCTGGTGAGCGGGAGTGGTGTCCGTCCCAACATGGAGTTGCTGACCCATTCCGCCACCTGGGTTGCTGGTCATTGTCCTCCTCTATTTGACAGGAGTCTAAGGACTCAGCCGGGAGAATAGAATTATTATCAACAGCATGAAGTTTAGCAATGGTTGCATAAGGGGTAAATTTACCTCATCATCTCCCCAATTGAGAAGCCGTACCGGTACTCTTCCATTCACCACTTCTACTACTCCTCTAGCAGTCATAAGTGTAGGTCTATGTTCTGAATGGTGGGGTTCTACTACAGCTTGGTAATTCTGTCCCCTCAGACCTATGGCCGCCCTGCACCAAATGATCATTTCACTCATTGGGGGTATCACAATAGGATCTGAGTCAGTGACCCGTACATTACCAATTTCGCCGTCGGTAAGCTTCGCTTGCTGCTGACACACCAGGGCCCGGATCTCTCTTTGGATTACTCCTCTCTGCCTTGGTCGGGCAATCTCAGCGAGCTGTTGGAGCAAGAACACAACTTCTCCCAAACAATTACCGATAATGTTAGTACCCAAAATGATATTTAAACCGTTCTCCTCATTTACAGTCTTTACTACCAGAAGCCCTTGGTCTTTCAACTCCTCTCTGCCCACCTTTACATCTACACATTTTGTTCCGAGTACTTCTACAGGAAGACCATTCGAAGCATACACAGTAAAGTCAAGGCTCGGAGGTTTAAGACTGTCCATTGACCAGTACTTGGTATATAGAGCATCAGGTATTAGGGTCACCTGGGACCCAGTGTCTAACAATGCTGGAACAGCAATACCATCTAGAATAATAGACAGGTAGGGTCGCCCGCCCACATACCTGCGGTTCCAGTCTAGGGGGCCTGACGGGTATTCTCCTGGGTGTTGGCCCTTGGACCCAGGTTCTGCCCGTTTAAAGGACACTGTGTAGACAGATGACCTTTCCGGTTGCAGCGGTAACAGATGATCTCTCGACGAGAAGGGTGTTGATCAGAGGTTGCTCCTGGGGTGGCGTTGTCCTCCTCCGGGGGGGCGACGTCTTCTTTCTCCTCCGGTGCATCCACGGAACGTCCTCTGGGCAGTCAGCTAGCAAGATCTTCCCTTCCTCTTCTTTCCGCAGCTGTAGGGCACTCATCACAGCGGCCAGATTTTTAGTCAGCTGGCGCACCTCTGAGCGCAGACAGTCCAATTCACTAGGAGGTGTCACCTGCGCTTTGGCTTCAGCCACTAGCGGGGAACAGGGGTTACTGCCGGTTCCAGAGTGACTTCACCCTGATGATGTTGGGTGGCCACCTCAGGTTTGCCCAGGGGCCGCAGCCCTTTTATTGCCATGTCCTTTAGGGCATCAAAGGTAGCATCCGGATGATCTAAGGACCACCAATTTACAGTTCTGCGTTCCTCTGGGGATCTCAATCCCTGTATAAATTGTTCTTTCAGCATTCTATTCTCGTCGATAGCATTTAAAGTGTTAATTTGCTTGAGGGCTCTCAGGGCCCCCTGTAGTCGGCAAGCGTAGTCCGGATGCTGTCACCTGGCTGTTGTGAACAGTGATAGAAGGCCATCCGGAGATCCGTTTCTGTGCGGTCTTCAAATATGGCATGTAGCTTCAGGAAGATCGCAGGTACCGACTCCTGATCAACGGTATCCCAAGTCTCCACTTCCCTTTCAGCAGCGCCAGTTAGCTCCCCTATTAGCACAGCAGCTTTTTGTCTCTCAGGCATGGAGTACATTTCTAGGATGCTGCATAACTTCCGCTTGAAGCCTGCTAATGTGCCTGGCCCACCGCTGTATTGGGGAAGCCATTTCGCCCCGGGCATATATGGGAGCGTTAGTGGCATGATCGGGACTACCGGACTGGGTGCAGGGCCTGCGCCCCCATCCGGCGCTACAATACCAAGCGGTGCGGGATTGGGGCCTCCGGCCGGGGCCGCACTGTCAGCCGGTTGTTGTGACATCTTAGCGCCCCCTTGGTTAAACGGAGCCTACCGGTTTCAGACGCTGCTACTTCACAGGCACAGCAGTGGGAACAGGACCTTCGTCGCAGGCGCTCTGATGTCAGAGCGTTCACTTCCTGTTGCAGGACCTGCCGATGAGTCAGAGCCGGGGGCGTGTCCAAGACTTTGCGCGCTCTTTCAGGTACGCCCACCTTCTTCTCCAGCGCCTGAGGGCGCGAATATGGCGACAAAAATGGCGATTTTGGCGCCAAAAGTGCAAACGATCCTTTTTTCACAAAAACACTCCACAGGCACACAGGGCTCGCAATGCTGCAAGTTTCGTATCCTGTTCGTGACGCCAAGTATTTGTGTCGACCCGCCACCACAATTGTGGGTTACCAGGGCAATGGGGTACTCAGAGCCGAGCCCGTAGAAGTCTATGGGGATTGTCACAGGTAGCTGTGGCTCGGTCTGTGGCCCGGGCGGTCTGGCGTATGTTGTTGTTGGGAATATTTACAGGGGATAACTATATACAGTTCGTGACGCCACCTGTAGTATTCTGGTAATTAGTACCAGCGCTGCTGTAGATCTCTGAGGGGATGGTGAGGCAGCTAGATGTCGGGTCCCCTACAGGTGGGACTCTTCCCTCAAAGTCTGTTAAGATGGTGAAGTGCGGTGCCGGTAAATAACACAGTCTCACACAGTCAAAGTCTTTCCATACCTTTACTTGCAGAATGGTAAAGCAGGTCCCAGGGAGGCTGATGGGGTTGATGGAGGATGAGCTTTGAGGCAAACGGTTAAGCAAGTTAGGGGCCTCCTTTAACTCCAATGAAGCTGAGTACGACCAGCCTGAAGCGTAGTCCTCTCTATGATTCCAGCTTATCTTTAGCTGTTCTGCCCGATCAGTGTTGTGGTTGGAGCCTTTTTTTGTGAGAAAGGTGATTTCCTATATTGTCGTGCACTGACTCACGGTCCTCACTTCCTCTGACCCCAGTTACGTACTGACTGTATGGGCTTATCCGCCGCGACCTAGGGTCCGGTAGATTTCTGGCTATCTTATCACCTTGCTTGAAACAAAGATGATTCTTCGGTCCCCAGTAACCGGTAGATTCGTGCAGGTATTCTTCACCTATAGCACTTCCTTGCTTTCTTCCACTTTTGCCCTTCGACTTGCTCAGTTCTCAGGAGATATTTCAGCCTGTCTCCAGTGGGGCACAGCTTTGACTAGGCTCGGGTACGTTAAAGTACCTATACTAGACTCCACAATTTTAAGCTGAAGATAGAGCAGAGTCCCTAAGACGTCTTGTCTCTCCTGAGTCTGGACACACTCTCCTACTGACACTCCCTTCCACACCCCTACTGGGCGTGTTTGAAGGTACATGATGACATGAAGAACACTTAACCTTTACCTCTCCACTCATCCTCCTGGTATTGTGTACCAGGGCTACACATATAACTATTTACACTTATATACAAAACATTACATTAACAGACCTACCACACAAAACACTACATTACATTACTTTACCCACATTACATTACATTAACCACACTTTGCTTAAACCACAACATTATAAACATTTACACTGTACACTGACCACATAACTTGCAAGGCCCAAGTTCAGCGCCTGCAAGCCCAATATCCATTATTTCCTGAATTTACAAAACAAAAAGCTAAATGTGCCACACACCAGCCCACCACCGGGAAACTGGAGTCCTAAGAGGCCCCGTCCCTAACCACCAACACACGCACCCTGTCCCTCACCAACTAAATCTGCCCCTAAAAGAAAATAAACTGACCCTAACTATCCCTACCTGCCCCTACCTATCCCTACTCTACCTAGCTTATCAAAACTAACTATCTAGCTATCCCTAAACTGGCCCTCCCTGTCCCTATCTGACCCTACTTTTCTCTCCCTCAACACCCACACCACCTTATCTTACCCTACCAACAATCTCACACAGACCAGCTCTCCCTAAGGCACGTTAAAGGAGAAACCCCTCCAAAGCCAAGAGGCCCTCCTCGCGCCCAGCCTCTCGAACTCCAAAGAGCGCACCTTCCCCAGGTCACCCAAGATGTTTCTAAGCACCTCATCCTGGGGGAGGACTTTCCGCTGCGTGGAAACTAAACACCGTGCACTCCAAGTGTGGAACCTAATGACTACACTAATCAGGAATAAAGTGCTCCGTTCTCGGCCACCCAGGGATCTGAATGCCCCATAAGCCCACTCCGGATAAGAAAGGGACGCCAGTCTAGGCCAGCCTATGGAAGCACCCACCCTGTTGTAGACCCCTGTATTAAAGGGACACCGAAGGAGGAAATGCTCCATGCTTTCCAACATGTCGCCACACTCCTCACGGGGACAACCCCGATCATCGGAGCTCCTGCACTTCAGGTTGTCCCTTACATACAGCCTCCCATGGAAGCAGCGCCAGGCCAAGTCCCAAAACTTCAAGGGGATCCGCTTGGAATTTAATAACCCAAGCCCAACCTCCAGATCCCGGCCTGGGCAATCCTTGAGCACCAGGGGCTTCTGGAAATGGGTCAACAGAACCCTGCTGTCAAGGAATTTCCTCGACATGGTCCTGATTTCCCACATTCCCAGACCCCACCGGCGGATCACCTTCAGAACCGGGGTAGCATAAGCCGGGAGATGTCCGTGCGGTGTGCGCAGGTCCTTCACCTGCCCTCCTGTCTCCCATTCCTGGAAGAAAGGCCGAAACCAACCCCTGCAGGAGAATACCCACGGAGGAGCCCTCTCTAAATAGAGGTTGGCAACATTGATCTTAAGAAAGGTGTTTATCAGAAACACCACCGGGTTGACCATACCCAACCCACCTAGTCTCCTCGTGCGGTACGTGACCTCTCTCTTAATTAGGTTAAGCCTGTTCCCCATAACAGCTGGAAGAAAAGGCTATAGACCCGTGTCCAGAGAGGCTCTGGCAAGACGCAGACACTGCCCAGGTATATTAACAAGGGAAGCAGAAAGCCTTTGGCCAAGTTGACCCTTTCCCTCAGGGTTAAAGACCAACCCTTCCACTGGTCCACCTTTTGGGCGGCGATCTTAAGTCTGCCCTCCCAATTTTGCTGGGGGTAGTCCCCGGGCCAAATTCGATGCCTAGGATTTTGGCGGAGGTCTGGGGCCCTGGAAGGGTGTCCGGGAGATCAAAACTAGGATCTCCCCCTCCCAGCCAGAGACTTTCGCACTTTTCCCGGTTGATCATGGACCCGGACGCCTCCGAGTAGCGTTCGACCTCAGACATGACCCAATCCGCCTCCTCTCTCGAGGACACAAAGAGGGAGACGTCGTCAGCGTACGCTACCACCCTCAGAGTGGCCCCCGGCTCCGCCCGGTCCATCCCGACTCCCACCAACGGTCCACGATCTACCCTCCTCAAGAAGGGATCGATCGCGAACACGTATAAAAGTGGGCTCAGAGGACAACCCTGGCGGACCCCGGAACTCACCTCAAAAGGGTGACCAACCCAACCGTTCACGAGTGGAAAAGTCTCAGCCCCCTGGTATAAGGTCTCTAACCAATTTACAAACCTCCCAGGCAGACCGTACCTCAAAAGGACAGACCAGAGGTACTCGTGATTCACCCGGTCAAAGGCCTTTGCTTGATCTAAGGACAGCAAGTACCCCTTCCAGTGACCCGCCCAGCCCTGCTCCACTGCCTCTCGGACACCGAGCACAGCACTAAAAGTACTGCGGCCTGGAACAGAGCAGTGCTGAGCCCCCGAAAGGAGCTGGGGTGCAAACTTCACCAGCCGATTAAACAGCACCTTTGCCAGAACCTTCCGGTCCACATTGAGAAGCGCTATGGGACGCCAGTTCTCAATACGGGACGAGTCCTTACCCTTTGATAGGATAATCAGGGCTGACCTCCTCATTGAGCTGGGAAGAGCACCCGAGGAAAGGCACTCATTAAACACCTCAGTCAAGAGGGGACCAAGGAGTCCCTAAAGGCCTTGTAAAACTCGGATGTTAAGCCATCCGGACCTGGCGATTTTTTGGGCCGAAGCCCATCAATGGCCAGTCTCACTTCCTCTTCCCTGATTGCCTCTACCAAAACATCAAGAGAGGGGTCATCTCCTGGCTCAGGAATGGTCTCAGCCAGGAAAGCCGACATCCCGTCTCGATCCAGATCCCTCTTTTCCAAGAGGTGCGAGTAGAAGGATCTGACCACCTCCAGGATCCCTGATTTGGATCGGTTCAGGGAACCCGTACTGTCGATCAGTCCTGTCACCATCTTACAATTCACTGACATCTTACAGTTTCTGTAAGGGTCGGGCGAGCGGTACCTCCCGAAATCCCTCTCAAAAACCAAAGATGTGTGCCTATCATACTGACACCTCTTGAGCAAAGACTTCACCCTGGAGATCTCTCACGGTCACCCCCAGTCGAGACGAGCTGCTCGAGTTTCCTCCTCAAAGCCTGATACAAGCGGTGCCTGTTCAGACTCCTGAGGCTCGAGAGCTGACGGAAGAACCCCGCCACCCTCTCTTTGAAGATCTCCCACCACTCAGACTTACTGCTACAGAGATCCAAAAGCGGTACCTGGCTCTGAAGAAATTCCTCAAAGGACTGTCTCACTTCCGCTTCTTCCAACAGGGATGAATTCAGCTTCCACAGCCCTCTTCCCATCCGGGGCGTCTCTGTAACATTCAGAGAAAAGAAAATTAAACAGTGATCGGAGAATTCCACCTCAACGGCGGACACTGCAGAAAAGATGGCATCCTCCTTCAAAAAAACCTATCAATCCTAGACCTACAGCTACCTCTATGAAAGGTGAAACCCCCGTGACCTGGGGTGTGCCGGATGTGGACATCCACCAGGCGAGCTTCGCTAGCTATACTATTTAATGCTGTACTATCGTAAGCCAGGTGGCCTCCGGGGCCCCCCCTATCACGGGATCTCGTAATGGTGTTAAAATCCCCACCGAAGACCACCTGCCGGCTCGTAAAAAGAAAGGGCTTGATCTTCATGAAGAGACATTTGCGGTCCCACTTGGATTGTGGACCATAGATGTTTATGAGCCGAAGCTCCTGTCCCCTCATGAAAACGTCTAAGACCAGGCACCTCCCCATTTCTATCTCAATAACCCGTCGGCATTCCACCTCCGCGGTCTTAAAAAGGACCGCCACCCCGCTATACGGCTCGGCCGCAAGAGACCAGTATGAGGGCCCACACCTCCACTCCCTCCTGGCTTTATGGATGGCCCCCATGTCTGTTAGTCGGGTCTCTTGCAAAAACAAAATTTCAGCCTCAAATCGGGTGAAAAAATCAAAGGCCGCAAATCTGGCCGCATCTGACTTAATACTGGCGACATTAATGGACGCCAGAGTCAACGGGGTGAGTTCCGCCATCATGGGTGATTGGGTTAGATGGCCTTCTTCTTCCCCACCCCGTCTTTCCCATCTTTCCCCTCCGAAGAGGGGTCTGATCCCTTCCGTTTTAGGGAAGACGAGGTATCCATCCCCATGGTCTCCTTGCCTCCGGGCTCCAGGTCTGTCCCCCCCCCAGAGGAAACAGCGTCCCCTGGGGGACAGACTCCGCCATCCCCTGAAAGCCCCCCAGATGGCGCCCCCGGCCCCTCGCCCCCGACCTCCGTCCCAGCAGGGTCGTCGAGGGCTTGGTACCGGTTGGAGAGGGCAATCAGAGGGGAGCCGGTGAGCCCTTCCGTTGGCATACTTACGGTCGGGGGAGGAGGTTTGGAAGGCTTAACCACCTTCTTCTTCCTCCTTCCGGTACGCTTTTTATCACCCTTCTCTACTGTAGGCTGATCCGTGACCTCCTCATCCACACTTTCATACTGGGAGGAGTTGTCGGAGTCAGCCAGGTTTTCCTCCCTCTCCAACCTCCTGATCTCCTCGCATACCTCTTCCTCCCCCGGGGCCTCAGAGACACCGGCCACCGGCCTAGAGGGGAGGGCAGGCATCACCCCAGTTGCCTGAGGCTCTCCCCGCCCCTCACCCCCGTGGCGATTTTCCTGTCTCCTCTGGTAAGAGGGACCTCTATTGGCCTTGTCCTTCCTCACTGGCCCCTTAGCCCCTCTCCCGCCACCACCACCTGCCACAGCAGAGGTCGCGCCGCCAGGGGTTGCCCCCTCACGGTCTCCCCCCACCGGGTCTGCAGCGGCATTGGTAAAGGAGCGAGGGCAGCGGCTATACGGGTGACCTAGGTCACCACACAGGTGGCACCGAATGTCCTTGCAAGATGCAGCGAGATGACCTACCCCCCACACAAGGCACATTTCTGCACCTTGCAGCTTGCGCTGAAGTGGCGGGGATCACCGCACTTGTGGCAGACCTTCGGCTGCCCCTGGTAGAAGACCAGGATCCTGTCCCTCCCTAGGAACGCCGAGGAAGGGATGTGGGTGACGGTACCCCCTGAGACCTTCAACTTCATCATGAAGGTCCAGCCCCCCGACCAGATACCGAACTCGTCCCGATTTTTTTTGGGGACGTCCGTGACTTCCCCATAACGGGAAAGCCACGTCATGATGTCAACGCCGGAGAGTGACTCGTTACAAGTCACCACGGTCACTCTCTTAACGGCATTTTGGCGAGACAACGCCTGTACGGCGAAGCCTCGCCATCTGGGCTCCCCCTTTACCAGCTCGTAATTAGACCAGAAGAGCTCTAGCCCCTCCGGCCGAACGAAACTGATGTCGAAGAATAGGGTGGCCGAGGGATGGATCAGGGCAAAGATGTCCATCGCCCTGAAGCCCATCTTCAGGAGGAGCTCCACCACCCTACTCCTGGGTGGGCAAGCTTCACCGCCCCTCCAGCGAAGACGGACCACATTCCTCCTGGCCGGCCCTTGCCCGGCTGTCGGGAGGGACCAAATGGTTTCCCCCTCCCTTCTATCTTGGAAGGCGGCCAGGCCATGTCTCTCCAACCAGAAAGACAAGTCCACCTCTCTTCCCTCTACATTGACCGACCGCTCTCCTTTTTTAAGGGCCTCCAGAAAACGGCGGTGCAAAACGCCGTCCCCAGAGTCCGGAGGCAAGGAGACCCCCCGAGAACCCCCCGGAGCCCCAGCCACAACCCCCGCAAAAGAACGGGGTCTCACTGCTGGGGGGCTAGATGGGCCAGCCCCTCCCTCACCAACACTCACTCCCTCCGCATTCACTCCCACATCCACATCACTCATGTCACTCACCTCACTCATACCATTCACCTCAGCCAATTCATCAGAATTTTCAATATTATTTTCCTTGCTGTTTCGTTTTTTACCTGCTGGGGGCCCTGGCTGATTGGTGCTCTGCCCCGTATTGTTTTTGCCCAGGAGTACTGCCGCCCCTTTACGAGCCGCAGAACAAAGCCCACCTAGTAAGCTCTGCCTGGGCTCAGGAGCAGCAGCACTTCCTGAGCTCTCTGGCTCCATTTTTTTTTTTTCTGTTGTTACATTTGGGGCAGGGACAGGCTCTGCCTCTGCACCCTGCCCCCCACTGGAAACCTGTGCTGGCTTCTCTTGGGGCACCGGAGCCCCTGCACCACCAGATGGAGGTAAGCGGGCCGAGGACCCCGGCAACCCCTTGCCAGCTCTCTCGGGCATTGTTTTGGGTGGGACAGAAGGCAGCGGGCCCGCCGAGGCTACGCCCCCCCCGCTGGTCACGGCAATGGCGGGTAGAGCGAAAGCCCGAAAGGCCACGCTCCCCCCGCCAACCGTGAGCACAGCGAGCGGAGCTGCGGCCGCCGAGGCCACGCCCCCACCGCCAGCCGCAGTCATAGCGGGTGAGGCAGCAGCCCGCAAGGCTACGCCCCCCCCGCCAGACGCGACAATAGCGGGTGGGACAGCGGCTGAGGAGGACACGCCCCCCTCACAGGCCACCACCGCCCTCTTGTACCCACCACTCGCTTTTGGCAAGGTCGGCCACTCCCCCTCGGCGCCCAGCGGCGGCGGGGCCCCCGGCGCGGACCCCTTATTGGATCGACGCGCAGAGGACCCCGACCCTGCCGCGGACACCGCCAGGGGAGCGACCAACAGCTTGCACTTTTTAACTTGCTGCCTTACGGCAGACTCCGCGCCCTTTCTTGGTCTCTGGACCCCCAAAAATGATCCAGTCTGAGCGGATCCGCGTGTGGGGGGCCCAGAGACCCCAGCTCTCGCCGCCAGAGATGCGGCCCTGGCTGTACCGACTCCAGGTGCCGGGCCAGCCCCCGCTGCCACAGAGGACTGGGCCCGAGCACCACCATCAACAACACCGGCACCGACACTCTCCATATCGCTGCCTGAGTCCGAGCTGCCACCACCAGACATGGCACCCAGACCCGGGCAGACTCTTCTCTCCCCGCTCCCTTGCTGCGGACCCACCACAGGGCCCGAGCCGGGGTGGGTAGCGGGTTCCACACAACGGGACAGGGGGGCCCCAGGAAGGGGAGCATAGACGAATTTGTCTATGGTGGTGACTCTGGCTTTTTTTTTCTTTTCTTCCCCTTCCCGGTTGCCCCATCCTCGCAGATCTCATCCCCAAACAACAGCTCTCCAAACCGTGCTGGGGACTCGATCTGCCGCACTTGTTGCAGGATGAGGCAGCCCCCCTCACTGCTGATACCACTCCCGCCATCCTCCCCCTCGCTCCCACTTTCCTCCGAATTACTGGAGTCCGGTGGGAGGGCCACTTGCTCGGGGGCTATCCCGCTGCATGATACCTGGGCGTTTACACTCACCAGGTCAATTTCAGGTGGGACTGGCGCAGATACCTCACAGCCGCCATTTTCCTCCTTCTCCTCCTCCACCTGGCTGGCGCCTCCTGACCCCCAGAGAACCACCGGTCAGGGCCCTGAACCGGTCATCGTTTTTGAGCTTCTCCTCGAAAGGGCCGCTCCCAGCCAGGATCTCTGCCCTCCGGTTTTCCAGATCTGTAATTGACCCCTTCAGCCTCTGCACCGTGGCGGTGACCTCTGCTCTCCTTGAGGCAGGGAGCTTGTTCTTCGCCATGATGCGTGCTCCCTTCAACTCCTCCCGGAGTCTCCTTAGCTGTTTGGCGGCCTCCTCGTATTCGCAGAGGTGCGCGTGGATGCGGGAGCCATAGGTGGTGACAGGCTCCCCCGCTGCCTTGGAGCCCCAGATGTTGGGGGGCTCCACCACCGCACCTCCGCTGGCCGCCTCTCCTACTCCTCCTCCGGAAGGAGTAACCACCACGGTCCCAGCCTCGGGGGTCTTGGTTCCTGGGGTCTTGCGGCCCCCCGAGGGCTTTTTCCTCGCCATCTCCCCTGGGACCGGCTAGATGGTATGGCCTCCTGCTGGTATGTGAGGCCTCCCACCCCCAGCCGCCTTGCTGGAGGGTGGGAGCCGGCGCACGGTCCCAGGGATAAGTGTCTCTCTGTGGGAAGGCAGGCAGGTGGACCAGGGAAAAAAAAATCCTTCCTTTGCAGAGATCTTTCCAAGCAGCTGCAGACACCGAGCACACGTCAAGCTCCGCCCCTTCCTGTGTGAGACTCCAGAGCTGCACTCAATATCCTGCTGGTGCAGTCACTGTGTACATACATTACATTACTGATCCTGAGTTACATCCTGTATTATACTCCAGAGCTGCACTCACTATTCTGCTGGTGCAGTCACTGTGTACATACATTACATTACTGATCCTGAGTTACATCCTGTATTATACTCGAGAGCTGCACTCACTATTCTGCTGGTGCACTCACTGTGTACATACATTACATTACTGATCCTGAGTTACATCCTGTATTATACCCCAGAGCTGCACTCACTATCCTACTGGTGCAGTCACTGTGTACATACATTACATTACTGATCCTGAGTTACATCCTGTATTATACTCCAGAGCTGCACTCACTATTCTGCTGGTGCAGTCACTGTGCACATACATTCCATTACTGATCCTGAGTTACATCCTGTATTATACCCCAGAGCTGCACTCACTCTTCTGCTGATGCAGTCACTGTGCACATACATTCCATTACTGATCCTGAGTTACATCCTGTATTATACCCCAGAGCTGCACTCACTATCCTACTGGAGCAGTCACTGTGTACATACATTACATTACTGATCCTGAGTTACCTCCTGTATTATACTCCAGAGCTGCACTCAATATCCTGCTGGTGCAGTCACTGTGTACATACATTACATTACTGATCCTGAGTTACATCCTGTATTATACTCCAGAGCTGCACTCACTATTCTGCTGGTGCAGTCACTGTGTACATACATTACATTACTGATCCTGAGTTACATCCTGTATTATACTCGAGAGCTGCACTCACTATTCTGCTGGTGCACTCACTGTGTACATACATTACATTACTGATCCTGAGTTACATCCTGTATTATACCCCAGAGCTGCACTCACTATCCTACTGGTGCAGTCACTGTGTACATACATTCCATTACTGATCCTGAGTTACATCCTGTATTATACTCCAGAGCTGCACTCACTATTCTGCTGGTGCAGTCACTGTGTACATACATTACATTACTGATCCTGAGTTACATCCTGTATTATACCCAAGAGCTGCACTCACTATTCTGCTGGTGCAGTCACTGTGTACATACATTCCATTACTGATCCTGAGTTACATCCTGTATTATACCCCAGAGCTGCACTCACTATTCTGCTGGTGCAGTCACTGTGTACATACATTACATTACTGATCCTGAGTTACATCCTGTATTATACCCAGAGCTGCACTCACTATCCTACTGGTGCAGTCACTGTGTACATACATTCCATTACTGATCCTGAGTTACATCCTGTATTATACCCCAGAGCTGCACTCACTATTCTGCTGGTGCAGTCACTGTGTACATACATTACATTACTGATCCTGAGTTACATCCTGTATTATACTCCAGAGCTGCACTCACTATTCTGCTGGTGCAGTCACTGTGTACATACATTACATTACTGATCCTGAGTTACATCCTGTATTATACTCCAGAGCTGCACTCACTATTCTGCTGGTGCAGTCACTGTGTACATACATTCCATTACTGATCCTGAGTTACATCCTGTATTATACCCCAGAGCTGCACTCACTATTCTGCTGGTGCAGTCACTGTGTGCATACATTACATTACTGATCCTGAGTTACATCCTGTATTATACTCCAGAGCTGCACTCACTATTCTGCTAGTGCAGTCACTGTGTACATACATTACATTACTGATCCTGAGTTACATCCTGTATTATACTCCAGAGCTGCACTCACTATTCTACTGGTGCAGTCACTGTGTACAGACATTACATTACTGATCCTGAGTTACATCCTGTATTATACTCCAGAGCTGCACTCACTATTCTGCTGGTGCAGTCACTGTGTACAGACATTACATTACTGATCCTGAGTTACATCCTGTATTATACCCCAGAGCTGCACTCACTATTCTGCTGGTGCAGTCACTGTGTACATACATTACTGATCCTGAGTTACATCCTGTATTATACTCCAGAGCTGCACTCACTATTCTGCTGGTGCAGTCACTGTGTACATACATTACATTACTGATCCTGAGTTACATCCTGTATTATACCCAAGAGCTGCACTCACTATTCTGCTGGTGCAGTCACTGTGTACATACATTCCATTACTGATCCTGAGTTACATCCTGTATTATACCCCAGAGCTGCACTCACTATTCTGCTGGTGCAGTCACTGTGTACATACATTACATTACTGATCCTGAGTTACATCCTGTATTATACCCCAGAGCTGCACTCACTATCCTACTGGTGCAGTCACTGTGTACATACATTCCATTACTGATCCTGAGTTACATCCTGTATTATACCCCAGAGCTGCACTCACTATTCTGCTGGTGCAGTCACTGTGTACATACATTACATTACTGATCCTGAGTTACATCCTGTATTATACTCCAGAGCTGCACTCACTATTCTGCTGGTGCAGTCACTGTGTACATACATTACATTACTGATCCTGAGTTACATCCTGTATTATACTCCAGAGCTGCACTCACTATTCTGCTGGTGCAGTCACTGTGTACATACATTCCATTACTGATCCTGAGTTACATCCTGTATTATACCCCAGAGCTGCACTCACTATTCTGCTGGTGCAGTCACTGTGTGCATACATTACATTACTGATCCTGAGTTACATCCTGTATTATACTCCAGAGCTGCACTCACTATTCTGCTAGTGCAGTCACTGTGTACATACATTACATTACTGATCCTGAGTTACATCCTGTATTATACTCCAGAGCTGCACTCACTATTCTGCTGGTGCAGTCACTGTGTACAGACATTACATTACTGATCCTGAGTTACATCCTGTATTATACTCCAGAGCTGCACTCACTATTCTGCTGGTGCAGTCACTGTGTACATACATTACTGATCCTGAGTTACATCCTGTATTATACCCAGAGCTGCACTCACTATTCTGCTGGTGCAGTCACTGTGTACATACATGACATTACTGATCCTGAGTTACATCCTGTATTATACTCCAGAGCTGCACTCACTATTCTGCTGGTGCAGTCACTGTGTACATACATTACATTACTGATCCTGAGTTACATCCTGTATTATACTCCAGAGCTGCACTCACTATTCTGCTGTGCAGTCACTGTGTACAGACATTACATTACTGATCCTGAGTTACATCCTGTATTATACTCCAGAGCTGCACTCACTATTCTGCTAGTGCAGTCACTGTGTACATACATTACATTACTGATCCTGAGTTACATCCTGTATTATACTCCAGAGCTGCACTCACTATTCTGCTGGTGCAGTCACTGTGTACAGACATTACATTACTGATCCTGAGTTACATCCTGTATTATACTCCAGAGCTGCACTCACTATTCTGCTGGTGCAGTCACTGTGTACATACATTACTGATCCTGAGTTACATCCTGTATTATACCCAGAGCTGCACTCACTATTCTGCTGGTGCAGTCACTGTGTACATACATTACATTACTGATCCTGAGTTACATCCTGTATTATACTCCAGAGCTGCACTCACTATTCTGCTGGTGCAGTCACTGTGTACATACATTACATTACTGATCCTGAGTTACATCCTGTATTATACTCCAGAGCTGCACTCACTATTCTGCAATCTTCAGAGCTGAACTCTCCCAGTATTGGCTGCTTGCCTGTTACTTTCTCTGGAGATTTGCTCTCAGTTCTGGATTATTGGATTACATGCCGGATTACAGGTTCGCTGCTTCATTTTGCTCTTTGTTACTTTGTATCCTGTTTGTTGCATGGTCTCCCAGCCCTGATGTAGATGGCGCCCACCCCCCTTCCCTGCTGGCTCTGGGCACTGGCACTTGTCCGGGTGCCACGGTTGCTGATGCCGGCCCTGATGTAGATGGGGGACCCGTGGCCCCGTGGAGCTGACGCTTTGCTGAGTTCTCTTAGTTTCTGTGTAGCAGAATGTTACTGAGTCACCAGCAATGTTTGGTTTCGCTTTGTAGTGTTCCCCGGTACGATTGCGGCAGATACTGCGCCCCGAGGTGTCGGCCATTTGCCAGGAATCTCCACTAATCCTGAGCGAGGTATTGTGCCATCTTCTCAGTGAAACCTGCTCGTCTTGTTGTCGCTCGTTTCACCTCCGAGATCATACACGAAATAACGCATACAGCGGACGTGGCGGTGAGTCAGCGGAGGTCACGTGATGCGTCACCGGATGATAAACCGGGACAATAGATCACACAATAGAGAAACGATTGTTATCGACATCACGTTCTCCCTGCAGCGGCGCCTGTATGTGACCGCAATAAACGTACGCGGCTGATCCCCAATGGTCGCGCTGTCGTATCGACCACACGGCGAGTGCTGATAGTTACACTCCCCCGGCGCTGCTCCCGTCCTGCAGCCTCCATCAGTCTTTTCAGAATCTCTGCATCATTTCTGAATAAATCTAGGAGGAAAAAGACGGGAGATAAAGATGTTTATACGTTATACTAACTTTATCGTAATGAAATATGAATATCCATACATGTACCCGGGATTACAGAAATGTGACCCTTAGTCACTGATGCAATGGCTTTTGTGCTTATGTTCCCACTTCTTGACTTCTCAGCGCTTATTCACATGGAGCAGATTTCTGTGCCTGATCCCCCCGTACATGTGAGTGGGCTCGGATATTTCTGCAGCCCCCATGTTTCTTTTTGACAGTGATGTACAATGATCTCCCGTGACACACAGATCTGAGTAATCAGACGATCAGGGGGATTTACAGAACTGAACGTCTCCTATTTCTCATCATTTCTATCTTACGACAACGGTTTATTAAAGGGACGGGCTCCTTTCTATGCCTTAATCAGAGAGCATCTACCAAGAGCTTCTCTGCCTGCAGGACCCAACACCTGGATACATGGACCGAGTGTAATGCTTCATTCCCCCTGTGGGGGCGCTGCGGGAAAAATGAGCACTTACAGCGGAGTAACCCACACAGCTTGTTACTGATCGTGAGGGTCCCAGATCTATGTGCCAGGTGTCGTCGCTGGATGAGGTTGGTTTTGGGATCGGTGGGATCTCCTTACAGTCGGTGTCCAGGTCAGATTCAGACCTCAGTTCTGTAAAAACCATAACTTGCCCGTCTACGTGACAGCCACCCACGCACAGGGTATATAGGGAGTCATCCTCTAATCCTGACTTATCTGGATAGTTTGGGGGTCCGGGTGACGTCCCCTTATATCTGCAGCTGTGAAGATATAGGGCAGCGGCGCCAGTCATGGAGTGAGATGACTATATCGCACAAATAATCCCAAAAATAGAGAAGCCGCCCCCGCACGGGACATTAATAAGCCGTCTCCATCCATAAATATAAGACGTGCGTGTCGCCGCGCCCCCCGGGGCACGGGGTAAATATAAAGCTGCGGAAGGCTTGGAATAGAGCGCACATGGGAGAAACGACCGAAGACGGAGCCGACCCCATACAAGAAGCTGCAGAGCAGCAGGGAATGAACGACTGATCCAGCTCCTCAGGATCTCTGCTTGCTGTCAGGGACCGGGAACCGCTGATTACAATGTAACAAGTCCCGTCTGTATCGTGTATTCACTGACAGCAAATGGCGAGATAGTGAGAGGGAACGTGTGCTCGGAGGGGGCAGAGCTTCTCCACTGGTTACTGCGCCAGGTGTGTGAACGCGGCTCCTCGTAAACGCTGCGGCGCATCATAAAGCGTTTTATGGGGAGTACGCAGCACCCATGAAAAATCTTCACGCCTCCGGGGCCTGGAGCCTCGTCACTGCGCTGTATGTAACGGAGAAGCGTCTGTGGGGAAGTCTCAGCGGTTTTCGATACAATTCTTTTACTAACTGCAACAGTGAAAAAAAGTTTGTCGAGGGTCCGGCGCAGAGACCCCCACTGATCGCCCACTATGTCCCAGGGAGACACTGCTGATGGCTTCTTCTTTCCAGAATACCCCGAATCTGCCCTTCATATCCTGAGCAGATATTGTGCTGAGGGTGAAGACTCTGCAGAATGATCCATCACAAAGGAAATAAGTGCAGAAGTATTCACGTCCCGCACCCTCCCCTAGGGCTGTAGACTCATCGGCATGGCAGCGTGTGTGGATTGATCTCATGAGAACAGGACTGGAATCAGCGGTGACAGCAGCAGAATTCCTCTACATCAATATCTGTCAATATGCCTCATATAATGCTGTGACCCCAACATGGAAGACGGGGGGCGTTAAAAGAATGGATCACAAAAAATCATTGTTCATCCATCAGAAACTATTCCAGACCAAAAATTGCACCAACGTTCTGTCCACCAAAAGGCAAAATAAATGTGACTGCACCAGCAGAATAGTGAGTGCAGCTCTGGAGTATAATGCAGGATGTAACTCAGGATCAGTAATGTAATGTATGTACACAGTGACTGCACCAGCAGAATAGTGAGTGCAGCTCTGGAGTATAATACAGGATGTAACTCAGGATCAGTAATTAATGTATCTACCATGACTGCACCAGCAGAATAGTGAGCGCAGCTCTGGGGTATAATACAGGATGTAACTCAGGATCAGTAATGTAATGTATGTACACAGTGACTGCACCAGCAGAATAGTGAGTGCAGCTCTGGAGTATAATACAGGATGTAACTCAGGATCAGTAATGTAATGTATTACCATGACTGCACCAGCAGAATAGTGAGCGCAGCTCTGGAGTATAATACAGGATGTAACTCAGGATCAGTAATGTAATGTATGTACACAGTGACTACACCAGCAGAATAGTGAGTGCAGCTCTGGAATATAATACAGGATGTAACTCAGGATCAGTAATGTAATGTATGTACCAGTGACTGCACCAGCAGAATAGTGAGGCAGCTCTGGAGTATAATACAGGATGTAACTCAGGATCAGTAATTAATGTATGTACCCCATGACTGACACCAGCAGAATAGTGAGGCAGCTCTGGAATATAATACAGGATGTAACTCAGGATCAGTAATGTAATGTATGTACACAGTGACTGCACCAGCAGAATAGTGAGTGCAGCTCTGGAGTATAATACAGGATGTAACTCAGGATCAGTAATGTAATGTATTACCACTGACTGCAGCAACAGCAGAATAGTGAGCGCAGCTCTGGAGTATAATACAGGATGTAACTCAGGATCAGTAATGTAATGTATGTACACAGTGACTCACCAGCAGAATAGTGAGTGCAGCTCGGGAAATATAATACAGGATGTAACTCAGGATCAGTAATGTAATGTATGTACACAGTGACTGCACCAGCAGACAATAGTGAGCAGCTCTGGAGTATAATACAGGATGTAACTCAGGATCAGTAATGTAATGTATGTACACAGTGACTGCACCAGCAGAATAGTGAGTGCAGCTCTGGAGATATAATGCAGGATGTAACTCAGGATCAGTAATGTAATGTATGTACACAGTGACTGCACCAGCAGAATAGTGAGTGCAGCTCTGGAGTATAATACAGGATGTAACTCAGGATCAGTAATGTAATGTATGTACACAGTGACTGCACCAGCAGAATAGTGAGTGCAGCTCTGGAGTATAATCAGGATGTAACTCAGGATCAGTAATGTAATGTATGTACCAGTGACTGCACCAGCAGAATAGTGAGCGCAGCTCTGGAGTATAATCAGGATGTAACTCAGGATCAGTAATGTAATGTATGTACACAGTGACTACACCAGCAGAATAGTGAGTGCAGCTCTGGAGTATAATACAGGATGTAACTCAGGATCAGTAATGTAATGTATGTACACAGTGACTGCACCAGCAGAATAGTGAGTGCAGCTCTGGAGTATAATACAGGATGTAACTCAGGATCAGTAATGTAATGTATGTACACAGTGACTGCACCAGCAGAATAGTGAGCGCAGCTCTGGAGTATAATAGAGGATAAGTAATGTATGTACTCACTGGATGTGATGTAAATTATTACGCTTCCTATAAGTCTTCTCTGGCTTTGTACAGGTGATATTTTGGGGTGGGTGCATGGGCGTACCCAGGATCAAAACTAGGGGGGGCAAGCCAATGTCACATCTTATACAGGTACATCATATACACTGTACATTATCCTGCATATTAGGTATGGAGCATTAGAACTGTGTATATTTGTATAATACAGCAGTGTATGCGACACTACACTGTATATACCATATATTATACATGGCACACTCACCTCTATACATAGAATAAGAGCATTATAACCTGTATATGAAAAGTATAATACAGCAGTGTATATACACTCTATATACCGCACACGATGTGTATGACCCTGTATACACCATATACTACACTCTATATACCGCACACGATGTGTATGACCCTGTATACACCATATACTACACTCTATATACCGCACACGATGTGTATGACCCTGTATACACCATATACTGCACTCTATATACCGCACACGATGTGTATGACCCTGTATACACCATATACTACACTCTATATACCGCACACGATGTGTATGACCCTGTATACACCATATACTACACTCTATATACCGCACACGATGTGTATGACCCTGTATACACCATATACTACACTCTATATACTGCACCCGATGTGTATGACCCTGTATACACCATATACTACACTCTATATACCGCACACGATGTGTATGACCTGTATACACCATATACTACACTCTATATACCGCACACAATGTGTATGACCCTGTATACACCATATACTACACTCTATATACCGCACACGATGTGTATGACCCTGTATACACCATATACTACACTCTATATACCGCACACGATGTGTATGACCCTGTATACACCATATACTACACTCTATATACCGCACACGATGTGTATGACCCTGTATACACCATATACTACACTCTATATACCGCACACGATGTGTATGACCCTGTATACACCATATACTACACTCTATATACGCACACGATGTGTATGACCTGTATACACCATATACTACACTCTATATACCGCACACATGTGTATGACCCTGTATACACCATATACTACACTCTATATACCGCACACGATGTGTATGACCCTGTATACACCATATACTACACTCTATATACCGCACACGATGTGTATGACCCTGTATACACCATATACTACACTCTATATACCGCACACGATGTGTATGACCCTGTATACACCATATACTACGCTCTATATACCGCACACGATGTGTATGACCCTGTATACACCATATACTACACTCTATATACGCACACGATGTATATGACCCTGTATACACCATATACTGCACTCTATATACCGCACACGATGTGTATGACCCTGTATACACCATATACTACACTCTATATACCGCACACGATGTGTATGACCCTGTATACACCATATACTACACTCTATATACTGCACACGATGTGTATGACCCTGTATACACCATATACTACACTCTATATACCGCACACGATGTGTATGACCTGTATACACCATATACTACACTCTATATACGCACACGATGTGTATGACCCTGTATACACCATATACTACATCTATATACTGCACACATGTGTATGACCCTGTATACACCATATACTACACTCTATATACCGCACACGATGTGTATGACCCTGTATACACCATATACTACACTCTATATACGCACACGATGTGTATGACCCTGTATACACCATATACTGCACTCTATATACCGCACACGATGTGTATGACCCTGTATACACCATATACTACACTCTATATACCGCACACGATGTGTATGACCCTGTATACACCATAACTACACTCTATATACGCACACAATGTGTATGACCCTGTATACACCATATACTACACTCTATATACCGCACACGATGTGTATGACCCTGTATACACCATATACTACACTATATACCGCACACGATGTGTATGACCTGTATACACCATATACTACACTCTATATACCGCACACAATGTGTATGACCCTGTATACACCATATACTACACTCTATATACCGCACACGATGTGTATGACCCTGTATACACCATATACTACACTCTATATACGCACACGATGTGTATGACCCTGTATACACCATATACTACACTCTATATACCGCACACGATGTGTATGACCTGTATACACCATATACTACAACTCTATATACCGCACACGATGTGTATGACCCTGTATGCACCATATACTACACTCTATATACCGCACACAATGTGTATGACCCTGTATACACCATATACTACACTCTATATACCGCACACGATGTGTATGACCCTGTATACACCATACACTACACTCTATATACCGCACACGATGTGTATGACCCTGTATACACCATATACTACACTCTATATACTGCACACGATGTGTATGACCCTGTATACACCATATACTACACTATATACCGCACACGATGTGTATGACCTGTATACACCATATACTACACTCTATATACCGCACACGATGTGTATGACCCTGTATACACCATATACTACACTCTATATACCGCACACGATGTGTATGACCCTGTATACACCATATACTACACTCTATATACCGCACACAATGTGTATGACCCTGTATACACCATATACTACACTCTATATACCGCACACGATGTGTATGACCTGTATACACCATATACTACACTCTATATACCGCACACGATGTGTATGACCCTGTATACACCATATACTACACTCTAATATACCGCACACGATGTGTATGACCCTGTATACACCATATACTACACTCTTATTTTGAAGTAAAAAAAAAAACAAAACAGGAACAAATACAATACTTAAAATAGAGAACAAGTAAAGTTAAAAATCAACAAACTTACTGGTATTTCAGTGGGAACTATGGGCCTGCTTTTGGCTAATGAGATGGTCAATGTTCGGTTCCATATTTGTCACAAGTGAAGCAATTTTTCTCTTTCTTGATATATTATTTCCTAGGGATTCCAAATTGCTATTAGTAAAATACCAATATATATACAGTGCTACAAAAACAATATACCAGCAATAAAACTGCCCACACAGAGACATACAGCCTGCACTGCCCATCACTGCAGCCTTGCCAATCCATATCATTTCATCCTCATCAGTGCACATATTGGCGCAACTCCGCTTTTAGCTCAGACTGGTGTGGTGCGAGAGTCCCCAATAGGCAGGTAAATGTCCCCAATAGGCAGCATTGGTCCCCAATAGGCAGCAAATGTCCTCAATAGGCAGCATAGGTCCCCAATAGGCAGGTAAATGTCCCCAATAGGCAGCACTGGTCCCCAATAGGCAGCAAATGTCCTCAATAGGCAGCATAGGTCCCCAATAGACAGCATAGGTCCTCAATAGGCAGCATAGGTTCCCAATAGACAGCATAGGTCCTTAATAGGCAGGTAAATGTCCCAATAGGCAGCATAGGTCCCCAATAGGCAGCATAGGTCCCCAATAGGCAGCATATGTCCTCAATAGGCAGGTAAATGTCCCAATAGGCAGCATAGGTCCCCAACAGGCAGAATAGGTCCCCAATAGGCAGCATATGTCCTCAATAGGCAGCATAGTAGTCCCCAGTAGGCAGCATAGGTCCCCAATAGGCAGCACAATCCCCATAGGCAGCATAGTAGTCCCCAGTAGGCAGCATAGGTCCCCAATAGGCAGCATAGGTCCCCAACAGGCAGCATAGGTCCCCAATAGGCAGCATAATCCCCCATAGGTAGCATAGTAGTCCAGAGTAGGCAGCATAGTCCCCCAATAGGTAGGTAAATGCCCCCATAGGCAGCATAATCCCCCATAGGCCGGGCCCGGCGTTAAAAAAAAAATTGCCAATACTCACCTATCTCCCCCGCTGCTCTGAAGAAGCGTGCGCTGGACTTCGTCTTCTCCTGGCACCGATGGCGTGATGTCATCAGGACGCGCAGGCGGCGTGATGACGATCACGTCGTCTGTGCTGCATATGGAAGGCCGCAAGGCCTTCCTCACCACATTCCGCCCGCCGCGATTAAAGGGCCCGCCGGCACTGAACTGTCAGTTCTTTCATTGTGCGCCCCTGCTTCTAGGGGGGGGGGCAGCTGCTCACAGTGCAATTCCCCAATTCTGATGCTCCCTTTGCTCTGTTGGGTCCCCGCAGGGTGCAGTGATGTCTTCCAGGTTGAGGACACGTCATCGGCTGCAGCCGCCTCCTGTGCTGATCACTTCACAGTTTCCACTTCATCGGGCTGAGTCACGGCTGCCATCCCTGGTGCTCATGTGTCTATCACCGTGTACCGGCCGACATCACACTCGTCACTCGCTCTGATGTGCGCACACAGCCGTGTATGAGACGTGCTGGACGTTATCACCGGATCCGCCATTCCGTGCAGATATTGTACATGGGCTCCTCATCCTAGGTGTTTGCTTTCTCCCTGTAGTGATGTATTTTCTTTATTTTTATTGCTCCAAAACACCTGAAATAAATTGGTAACAGTCTGTTTGCTGACTGATGCGTCTCCACGGCAACAGACTACAAACCAACTCTGTGTAGTCTGCTCCTGCAGCCCTGTGCTGCCCCCTCTTCTGGTGCCTGGGAATCTGTACAGGGAACATTCTTGGCCTCACATCCACATCTGCACGTAGTTTTAATTTCCTTGCTGTGGTTTTCATCTGTGGGGCGAGTGTTCATGGACCACACGGAGATGTGCTACATCCCAATTCTGCCGAAGATGTCAATCAACAAGTTGTGCAAAGAAAATGGACAGTGCGTCTAACCCAGATGCCACCCCAGCATGCACCAGTAGTCAAAGGATTGCAAACCCCCAAGTGGTCTTCAGGGTCCCTCAAGGGACAGCTCCTGTGACATTTTGTACATTGAACCTGAAGGCTTTGACCAGGAGGCTCCAAGTTCCTACAACAGTTGGGAAAAACCTGCATTTTCATCAATGATCCTCAGTTACATCCTGTATTATACTCCAGAGCTGCACTCACTATTCTGCTGGTGCAGTCACTGTGTACACACATTACATTACTGATCCTGAGTTACATCCTGTATTATACCCAGAGCTTCACTCACTATTCTGCTGGTGCAGTCACTGTGTACATACATTACATTACTGATCCTGAGTTACATCCTGTATTATACTCCAGAGCTGCACTCACTATTCTGCTGGTGCAGTCACTGTGTACATACATTACATTACTGATCCTGAGTTACATCCTGTATTATACTCCAGAGCTGCACTCACTATTCTGCTGGTGGTCACTGTGTACATACATTACATTACTGATCCTGAGTTACATCCTGTATTATACTCCAGAGCTGCACTCACTATTCTGTGGTGCAGTCACTGTGTACATACATTACATTACTGATCCTGAGTTACATCCTGTATTATATCTCCAGAGCTGCACTCACTATTCTGCTGGTGCAGTCACTGTGTACATACATTACATTACTGATCCTGAGTTACATCCTGTATTATACTCCAGAGCTGCACTCACTATTCTGCTGGTGCAGTCACTAGTAATACAATACATTACTGATCCTGAGTTACATCCTGTATTATACCCAGAGCTGCACTCACTATTCTGCTGGTGCAGTCACTGTGTACATACATTACATTACTGATCCTGAGTTACATCCTTATTATACCCAGGCTGCACTCACTATTCTGCTGGTGCAGTCACTGTGTACATACATTACATTACTGATCCTCAGTTACATCCTGTATTATACTCCAGAGCTGCACTCACTATTCTGCTGGTGCAGTCACTGTGTACATACATTACATTACTGATCCTGAGTTACATCCTGTATTATACTCCAGAGCTGCACTCACTATTCTGCTGGTGCAGTCACTGTGTACATACATTACATTACTGATCCTGAGTTACATCCTGTATATACCCCAGAGCTGCAGTAACTATTCTGCTGGTGCAGTCACTGTGTACATACATTACATTACTGATCCTGAGTTACATCCTGTATTATACTCCAGAGCTGCACTCACTATTCTGCTGGTGCAGTCACTGTGTACATACATTACATTACTGATCCTGAGTTACATCCTGTATTATACTCCAGAGCTGCACTCACTATTCTATGGTGCAGTCACTGTGTACATACATTACATTACTGATCCTGAGTTACATCCTGTATTATACTCCAGAGCTGCACTCACTATTCTGCTGGTGCAGTCACTGTGTACATACATTACATTACTGATCCTGAGTTACATCCTTTATTACCCCAGAGCTGCACTCACTATTCTGCTGGTGCAGTCACTGTGTACATACATTACTGAGATCCTGAGTTACATCCTGTGTTATACTCCAGAGCTGCAATCACTATTCTGCTGGTGCAGTCACTGTGTACATACATTACATTACTGATCCTGAGTTACATCCTTTATTATACCCAGGCTGCACTCACTATTCTGCTGGTGCAGTCACTTTGTACATACATTACATTACTGATCCTGAGTTACATCCTGTATTATACTCCAGAGCTGCACTCACAATTCTGCTGGTGCAGTCACTGTGTACATACATTACATTACTGATCCTGAGTTACATCCTGTATTATACTCCAGAGCTGCACTCACTATTCTGCTGGTGCAGTCACTGTGTACATACATTACATTACTGATCCTGAGTTACATCCTGTATTATACCCCAGAGCTGCACTCACTATTCTGCTGGTGCAGTCACTGTGTACATACATTACATTACTGATCCTGAGTTACATCCTGTATTATACTCCAGAGCTGCACTCACTATTCTGCTGGTGCAGTCACTGTGTACATACATTACATTACTGATCCTGAGTTACATCCTGTATTAAACTCCAGAGCTGCACTCACTATTCTGCTGGTGCAGTCACTGTGTACATACATTACTGATCCTGAGTTACATCCTGTATTATACTCCAGAGCTGCACTCACTATTCTGCTGGTGCAGTCACTGTGTACATACATTACATTACTGATCCTGAGTTACATCCTGTATTATACCCCAGAGCTGCACTCACTATTCTGTGGTGCAGTCACTGTGTACATACATTACATTACTGATCCTGAGTTACATCCTGTATTATACCCCAGAGCTGCACTCACTATTCTGCTGGTGCAGTCACTGTGTACATACATTACATTACTGATCCTGAGTTACATCCTGTATTATACTCCAGAGCTGCACTCACTATTCTGCTGGTGCAGTCACTGTGTACATACATTACATTACTGATCCTGAGTTACATCCTGTATTAAACTCCAGAGCTGCACTCACTATTCTGCTGGTGCAGTCACTGGGTACATATACATTACTGATCCTGAGTTACATCCTGTATTATACTCCAGAGCTGCACTCACTATTCTGCTGGTGCAGTCACTGTGTACATACATTACATTACTGATCCTGAGTTACATCCTGTATTATACCCCAGAGCTGCACTCACTATTCTGCTGGTGCAGTCACTGTGTACATACATTACATTACTGATCCTGAGTTACATCCTGTATTATACTCCAGAGCTGCATCACTATTCTGCTGGTGCAGTCACTGTGTACATACATTACATTACTGATCCTGAGTTACATCCTGTATTAAACTCCAGAGCTGCACTCACTATTCTGCTGGTGCAGTCACTGGGTACATACATTACTGATCCTGAGTTACATCCTGTATTATACTCCAGAGCTGCACTCACTATTCTGCTGGTGCAGTCACTGTGTACATACATTACATTACTGATCCTGAGTTACATCCTGTATTATACCCAGAGCTGCACTCACTATTCTGGTGGTGCAGTCACTGTGTACATACATTACATTACTGATCCTCAGTTACATCCTGTATTATACTCCAGAGCTGCACTCACTATTCTGCTGGTGTAGTCACTGTGTACATACATTACATTACTGATCCTGAGTTACATCCTGTATTATACTCCAGAGCTGCACTCACTATTCTGCTGGTGCAGTCACTGTGTACATACATTACATTACTGATCCTGGGTTAACATCCTGTATTAACTCCAGAGCTGCACTCACTATTCTGCTGGTGCAGTCACTGTGTACATACATTACATTACTGATCCTGAGTTACATCCTGTATTATACTCCAGAGCTGCACTCACTATTCTGCTGGTGCAGTCACTGTGTACATACATTACATTACTGATCCTGAGTTACATCCTGTATTATACCCCAGCTGCACTCACTATTCTGCTGGTGCAGTCACTGTGTACATACATTACATTACTGATCCTCAGTTACATCCTGTATTATACCCCAGAGCTGCACTCACTATTCTGCTGGTGCAGTCACTGTTTTACATACATTACATTACTGATCCTGAGTTACATCCTGTATTAAACCCAGAGTTGCACTCACTATTCTGCTGGTGCAGTCACTGTGTACATACATTACATTCTGATCCTGAGTTACATCCTGTATTATACTCCAGAGCTGCACTCACTATTCTGCTGGTGAGTCACTGTGTACATACATTACATTACTGATCCTCAGTTACATCCTGTATTATACCCCAGAGTTGCACTCACTATTCTGCTGGTGCAGTCACTGTGTACATACATTACATTACTGATCCTGAGTTACCTCCTGTATTATACTCCAGAGCTGCACTCACTATTCTGCTGGTGCAGTCACTGTGTACATACATTACATTACTGATCCTGAGTTACATCCTGTATTATACTCCAGAGCTGCACTCACTATTCTGCTGGTGCAGTCACTGTGTACATACATTACATTACTGATCCTGAGTTACATCCATGTATTATACTCCAGAGCTGCACTCACTATTCTGCTGGTGCAGTCACTGTGTACATACATTACATTACTGATCCTGAGTTACATCCTGTATTATACTCCAGAGCTGCACTCACTATTCTGCTGGTGCAGTCACTGTGTACATACATTACATTACTGATCCTGAGTTACATCCTGTATTATACTCCAAGCTGCACTCACTATTCTGCTGGTGCAGTCACTGTGTACATACATTACATTACTGATCCTAGTTACCTCCTGTATTATACTCCAGAGCTGCACTCACTATTCTGCTGGTGCAGTCACTGTGTACATACATTACATTACTGATGCTGAGTTACATCCTGTATTATACTCCAGAGCTGCACTCACTATTCTGCTGGTGCAGTCACTGTGTACATACATTACATTACTGATCCTGAGTTACATCCTGTATTATACTCCAGAGCTGCACTCACTATTCTGCTGGTGTCAGTCACTGTGCACATACATTCCATTACTGATCCTGAGTTACATCCTGTATTATACCCCAGAGTGCACTCACTATTCTGCTGGTGCAGTCACTGTGTACATACATTACATTACTGATCCTGAGTTACATCCTGTATTATACCCAGAGCTGCACTCACTATTCTGCTGGTGCAGTCACTGTGTACATACATTACATTACTGATCCTGAGTTACATCCTGTATTATACTCCAGAGCTGCACTCACTATTCTGCTGGTGCAGTCATTGTGCACATACATTACATTACTGATCCTGAGTTACATCTGTATTATACTCCAGAGCTGCACTCACTATTCTGCTGGTGCAGTCACTGTGTACATACATTACATTACTGATCCTGAGTTACATCCTGTGTTATACTCCAGAGCTGCACTCACTATTCTGCTGCTGCAGTCACTGTGTACATACATTCCATTACTGATCCTGAGTTACATCCTGTATTATACTCCAGAGCTGCACTCACTATTCTGCTGGTGCAGTCACTGTGTACATACATTACATTACTGATCCTGAGTTACATCCTGTATTATACCCCAGAGCTGCACTCACTATTCTGCTGGTGCAGTCACTGTGTACATACATTACATTCACTGATCCTGAGTTACATCCTGTATTATACTCCAGAGCTGCACTCACTATTCTGCTGGTGCAGTCACTGTGTACATACATTACATTACTGATCCTGAGTTACATCCTGTATTATACCCAGAGCTGCACTCACTATTCTGCTGGTGCAGTCACTGTGTACATACATTACATCACTGATCCTGAGTTACATCCTGTATTATACCCCAGAGCTGCACTCACTATTTTCTGCTGGTGCAGTCACTGTGTACATACATTACATTACTGATCCTGAGTTACATCCTGTATTATACTCCAGAGCTGCACTCACTATTCTGCTGGTGCAGTCACTGTGTACATACATTACATTACTGATCCTGAGTTACCTCCTGTATTATACTCCAGAGCTGCACTCACTATTCTGCTGGTGCAGTCACTGTGTACATACATTACATTATTGATCCTGAGTTACATCCTGTATTATACTCCAGAGCTGCACTCACTATTCTGCTGGTGCAGTCACTGTGTACATACATTAATATGGTCATTATTATAGATTGTGCAGTCAGACACTTTGCATTCGGGTTTGGTTACCCCGGTCTTGTGTTGCTCTCTGGCACTGGATACATTGGGTGGTCTCTCTGTAGCATTTTCCCACACTCAGGGGTCTCTTCAGTGTCATCATGAGAAGAATTTGCACTTGTTGGTGTTGAGTGCAGCAGAGGCTGGAGATAAGGAGGCTCCTGAGAGCAGATAAAACCATATTTCCAGCAGACACCAGGGGGGAAGTGCTCCTCTCATCATGAACTCTTCCTTGTAGGGTCACAGCCGGGGTCACTCCTCAGCAGCTGGATATAGCGCCCCCTATTTTGTCCTGCGCGTTCCCCCTTATTGAGGTGCCGCCCCTATAAGTGTAGAGTCCTGCCTCTGGTCCATACAGTGGGGGCCATATTCTGACAGTAATACCCAGATGTGACTGCGGTTAATACTGTATATAGGGAAACTGTATAGCACTGTATATGGGGACATGATGAGTGAAACAATTTTTGGATATTTGTTGATACTTTAACACTGTATATAGACTTCTACCTGGCACTGTATGTGGGGGTATTCTGACTCACATTATACCCAGGAGCACGTTATGACGCTGGTTAATGTTGTACATACATTATTTAGCACTGTATATGGGGCACTCTCTTCCTATCACTCTATATTAGGGCTCTCTGACTGACACTGTGTATGGGGGCACTCTATCCAGCACTCTATATTGGCACTGTATAAAGGCGTACTCTCTATCCAGCACTCTACATAAGAGCTCTCTGACTGGCACTGTATATGGGGGCACTTTCTATCCAGCACTCTACATAAGAGCTCGCTGACTGGCACTGTATATGGGGGCACTTTCTATCCAGCACTCTATATAAGGGCTCTCTGACTGGCACTGTATATGGGGGCACTCTCTATCCAGCACTCTACATAAGAGCTCGCTGACTGGCACTGTATATGAGGGCACTTTCTATCCAGCACTCTATATAAGGGCTCTCTGACTGGCACTGTATATGGGGGCACTTTCTATCCAGCACTCTATATAAGAGCTCACTGACTGGCACTGTATATGGGGGCACTCTATCCAGCACTCTATATTGGCACTGTATAAAGGCGTACTCTCTATCCAGCACTCTACATAAGAGCTCGCTGACTGGCACTGTATATGGGGGCACTTTCTATCCAGCACTCTATATAAGGGCTCTCTGACTGGCACTGTATATGGGGGCACTTTCTATCCAGCACTCTATATAAGGGCTCTCTGACTGGCACTGTATATGGGGGCACTTTCTATCCAGCACTCTATATAAGGGTTCTCTGACTGGCACTGTATATGGGGGCACTTTCTATCCAGCACTCTATATAAGGCTCTCTGACTGGCACTGTATATGGGGGCACTTATCCTATAGCACTCTATATAAGGGTCTCTCTGTAATCTGGCCCACTGTATATGGGGGCACTTCTATCCAGCACTCTACATAAGAGCTCGCTGACTGGCACTGTATATGGGGGCACTTTCTATCCAGCACTCTATATAAGGGCTCTCTGACTGGCACTGTATATGGGGGCACTTTCTATCCAGCACTTACATAAGAGCTCGCTGACTGGCACTGTATATGGGGGCACTTTCTATCCAGCACTCTACATAAGAGCTCGCTGACTGGCACTGTATAAGGGACTCTTCTATCCAGCACTCTACATAAGAGCTCGCTGACTGGCACTGTATATGGGGGCACTTTCTATCCAGCACTCTACATAAGAGCTCGCTGACTGGCACTGTATATGGCTACTTCTATCCAGCACTCTATATAAGGGCTCTCTGACTGGCACTGTATATGGGGGCACTTTCTATCCAGCACTCTATATAAGGGCTCTCTGACTGGCACTGTATATGGGGGCACTTTCTATCCAGCACTCTATATAGGGCTCTCTGACTGGCACTGTATATGGGGGCACTTTCTATCCAGCACTCTATATAAGGCTCTCTGACTGGCACTGTATATGGGGGCACTTTCTATCCAGCACTCTATATAAGGGCTCTCTGACTGGCACTGTATATGGGGGCACTTTCTATCCAGCACTCTACATAAGAGCTCTCTGACTGGCACTGTATATGGGGGCACTTTCTATCCAGCACTCTATATAAGGCTCTCTGACTGGCACTGTATATGGGGGCACTTTCTATCCAGCACTCTATATAAAGGCTCCTGACTGGCACTGTATATGGGGGCACTTTCTATCCAGCACTCTATATAAGGCTCTCTGACTGGCACTGTATATGGGGGCACTTTCTATCCAGCACTCTATATAAGAGCTCACTGACTGGCACTGTATATGGGGGCACTTTCTATCCAGCACTCTATATAAGGGCTCTCTGACTGGCACTGTATATGGGGGCACTTTCTATCCAGCACTCTACATAAGCTCACTGACTGGCACTGTATATGGGGCACTCTATCCAGCACTCTATATAAGGCACCATGTATAATGGGGCACTACTTCTATCCAGCACTCTACATAAGAACTCCTGACTGGCACTGTATATGGGGGCACTTTCTATCCAGCACTCTATATAAGGGCTCTCTGACTGGCACTGTATATGGGGGCACTTTCTATCCAGCACTCTAATAAGAGCCTCTGACTGGCACTGTATATGGGGGCACTTTCTATCCAGCACTCTACATAAGAGCTCACTGACTGGCACTGTATATGGGGGCACTCTATCCAGCACTCTATATTGGCACTGTATAAAGGCATACTCTCTATCCAGCACTCTACATAAGAGCTCGCTGACTGGCACTGTATATGGGGGCACTTTCTATCCAGCACTCTATATAAGGCTCTCTGACTGGCACTGTATATGGGGGCACTTTCTATCCAGCACTCTATATAAGGGCTCTCTGACTGGCACTGTATATGGGGGCACTTTCTATCCAGCACTCTATATAAGGGCTCTTGACTGGCACTGTATATGGGGGCACTTTCTATCCAGCACTCTATATAAGAGCTCCTGACTGGCACTGTATATGGGGCACTTTCAATCTAATGGCACTCTATATAAGGGCTCTCGCATCTATAGGCCTATGCATGTATATGGGGGCACTTTCTATCCAGCACTCTACATAAGAGCTCACTGACTGGCACTGTATATGGGGGCACTCTATCCAGCCAATACTTATTGGCACTGTATAAGGCAACTCTCTATCCAGCACTCTACATAAGAGCTCGCTGACTGGCACTGTATATGGGGGCACTCTATCCAGCACTCTATATTGGCACTGTATAAAGGCATACTCTCTATCCAGCACTCTACATAAGAGCTCACTGACTGGCACTGTATATGGGGGCACTCTATCCAGCACTCTATATTGGCACTGTATAAAGGCATACTCTCTATCCAGCACTCTACATAAGAGCTCACTGACTGGCACTGTATATGGGGGCACTCTATCCAGCACTCTATATTGGCACTGTATAAAGGCATACTCTCTATCCAGCACTCTACATAAGAGCTCGCTGACTGGCACTGTGATATATGGGGGCACTCTCTATCCATGCACTCTATATAAGGGCTCTCTGACTGGCACTGTATATGGGGGCACTTTCTATCCAGCACTCTACATAAGAGCTCTCTGACTGGCACTGTATATGGGGGCACTCTCTATCCAGCACTCTATGTAAGAGCTCGCTGACTGGCACTGGTTATCGAGCACTGTGGCTGGCACTGGTTATGGGGGCACTGTGGCTGTTACCCTACCTGCTGAATCTTTATTCTCCCTGAATTGTCAGTCTTTGGAAGGGATGAAATGATTCTGACCCGCGATTCCCTGGACTCTCCGGATATCGGTGACATCGGACATGGAGGCGTCTGTCCGACATTGGGTCTGGGGGAGACAACCTGAAATATCCCAGAGATACGCATGAGATACGTCCCACAAAGCCGCGGATCAGCGCCATGGCCGGAGGAGAGGACAGAGGCCGGAGCAGAGGACAGAGGCCGCAAGAGAGGACAAAGGCCGGAGGAGAGGAAAGAGGCCGGAGGAGAGGACAGAGGATGGAGGAGAGGAAAGAGGCCGGAGGAAAGGACAAAGGATGGAGGAGAGGAAAGAGGCCGGAGGAGAGGACAGAGGCCTGAGGAGACGGAAGAGGCCGGAGGAGAGGACAGAGGCCTGAGGAGAGGGAAGAGGCCGGAGGAGAGGACAGAGGCCAGAGGAGAGGACAGAGGCCGGAGGAGAGGACAGAGGCCGCAAGAGAGGACAGAGGCCGGAGGAGAGGACAGAGGCCGCAAGAGAGGATAGAGGCCGGAGGAGAGGAAAGAGGCCGGAGGAGAGGAAAGAGGCCGGAGGAGAGGACAGAGGCCAGAGCAGAGGACAGAGGCCGCAAGAGAGGACAAAGGCCGGAGGAGAGGAAAGAGGACGGAGGAGAGGAAAGAGGCCGGAGGAGAGGACAGAGGATGGAGGAGAGGAAAGAGGCCGGATGAGAGGACAGAGACCGGAGCAGAGGACAGAGGCCGCAAGAGAAGACAGAGGCCGGAGGAGAGGAAAGAGGCCGGAGGAAAGGACAAAGGCCGGAGGAGAGGAAAGAGGCCGGAGGAGAGGACAGAGGATGGAGGAGAGGAAAGAGGCCGGAGGAGAGGACAGAGGCCGGAGCAGAGGACAGAGGCCACAAGAGAGGACAAAGGCCGGAGGAGAGGACAGAGGCCGGAGGAGAGGACAGAGGCCAGAGGAGAGGACAGAGGATCGAGGAGAGGAAAGAGGCCAGAGGAGAGGACAGAGGCCAAAGGAGTGGACAGAGCCTGGAGGAGAGGACAGAGGCCGCAGGAGAGGAAAGAGGCCGGAGGAGAGGACAGAGGCCGGAGGAGAGGAAAGAGGCCGGAGGAGAGGACAGAGGCCGGAGGAGAGGAAAGAGGCTGGAGGAGAGGACAGAGGCCAGAGGAGAGGACAGAGGCCGGAGGAGAGGACAGAGGCCGGAGGAGAGGACAGAGGCCAGAGGAGAGGACAGAGGCCGGAGGAGAGGACAGAGGCCGCAGGAGAGGAAAGAGGCCGGAGGAGAAGACAGAGGCCACAGGAGAGGACAGAGGCCGCAGGGAGGACAGAGGCCGGAGGAGAGAACAGAGGCCGGAGGAGAGGACAGAGGCTGGAGGAGAGGACAGAGGCCGCAGGAGAGGACAGAGGCCGGAGGAGAGAATAGAGGCCGGAGGAGAGAACAGAGGCCGCAGGAGAGGACAGAGGCCGGAGGAAAGGACAGAGGCCGGAGCAGAGGACAGAGGCCGGAGGAGAGGAAAGAGGCAGGAGGAGAGGACAGAGGATGGAGGAGAGGAAAGAGGCCGGAGGAGAGGACAGAGGATGGAGGAGAGGAAAGAGGCCGGAGGAGAGGACAGAGGCCAGAGGAGTGGACAGAGGCCGGAGGAGAGGACAGATGACGGAGGAGAGGACAGAGGCCGGAGGACAGGACAGAGGCCAGAGGAGAGGACAGAGGATCGAGGAGAGGAAAGAGGCCAGAGGAGAGGACAGAGGCCAAAGGAGTGGACAGAGCCTGGAGGAGAGGACAGAGGCCGCAGGAGAGGAAAGAGGCCAGAGGAGAGGACAGAGGCCGGAGGAGAGGAAAGAGGCCGGAGGAGAGGACAGAGGCCGGAGGAGAGGAAAGAGGCCGGAGGAGAGGACAGAGGCCAGAGGAGAGGACAGAGGCCGGAGGAGAGGACAGAGGCCGGAGGAGAGGAAAGAGGCCAGAGGAGAGGACAGAGGCCAGAGGAGAGGACAGAGGCCGCAGGAGAGGAAAGAGGCCGGAGGAGAAGACAGAGGCCGCAGGAGAGGACAGAGGCCGCAGGAGAGGACAGAGGCCGGAGGAGAGAACAGAGGCCAGAGGAGAGAACAGAGGCCGCAGGAGAGGACAGAGGCCGGAGGAGAGAACAGAGGCCGGAGGAGAGAACAGAGGCCGCAGGAGAGGACAGAGGCCGGAGGAGAGGACAGAGGCCGGAGCAGAGGACAGAGGCCGGAGGAGAGGACAGAGGCCGGAGGAGAGGACAGAGGCCGGAGAAGACAGAGGCTGAAGCAGAGGACAGAGGCCGGAGGAGTGGACAGAGGCCGGAGGAGAGGACAGA
This sequence comes from Oophaga sylvatica, assembly GCA_033576555.1. Taxonomy (NCBI): domain Eukaryota; kingdom Metazoa; phylum Chordata; class Amphibia; order Anura; family Dendrobatidae; genus Oophaga; species Oophaga sylvatica. The sequence goes on from JARQOD010000003.1 coordinate 597,172,364, forward strand.
GGCCGCAGGAGAGGAAAGAGGACGGAGAAGAGAACAGAGGCCGCAGGAAAGGACAGAGGCCGGAAAAGAGGAAAGAGGCCGGAGGAGAACACAGAGCCTGGAGCAGAGGACAGAGGCCGGAGGAGAGGACAGAGGCCGGAGGAGAGGACAGAGGCCGGGACCCCAATATCACATGACGGGCTCTGGGACAGATAATGAGATTCTCCGGGTGCAGAGACCCCACAGGACCGCGGGGGAAGGGTCAGAGCTCTACTCTGCTTCATACCATGGTGGGGGATGGGCAGGTGGGACCCCCATTGCAATGATGGAGCCCTCCTGGGTCACTAACATGGCAGAGACCCTGTGTACGGTGCTGCGGAGGAAAGAGGGGGCACAAATGAATTCAGGTTGTGTCATTTATTGTAATTGTAGCTGCAGCTCCTATAAATACGGCATCCAGCCGCCCAGCGCTGCCATCTGCTCCGCCAGCGCAGCGCCAATCATCGCGATCTGCCAGCACTGCCGTTATGTCACAGCCAAGTAGGGCAGCCATACTGTTAACCTGTTCAGTGCCACCCGGTGCAGATAGCGCTCCACGCCTCTCTAGTTCTTCGGATCATGCAGCGCCTTCTTATAACCGTCCAATCTTTAGGCACAGAAGACGCAGCGCCATTTATACCAGTGTGGATAATCGCAGTACCAACATGAAAGTGTACGTAGGTAAAACAGCGGGCAATAATCGCCCCCCATTATATCGCCCGGACCTTGGGCGTCTTATAGATGGCGATCCAACATTATACAAGATGATCCCAGGAGATGTTACCAGAGGACGCTGAAGGGTTAACTCCACAGCGGTGCACACGCCATTGCCAAGAGGAGAGCAGACTGTGCCGTACCGCACTGTGCCCCGCCGGCCTGTGCTTTACCCGCTATTTATAGAAGTATACGCCGGGTGCGGAAACACCGGAGCAACAACATGCCAGGAAAATCAACGTGTCACCGGTGGGAGGATGATGGCCATCCACAGAGGAGCAACCGATATCCACCATCAACGTGTCACCAATGGGGGGAAGATGGCCGTCCATAGAGGAGCAACCGGTATCCACCATCATCGTGTCACCAGTGGGAGGGAAGATGACCATCCACAGAGGAGCAACCGATATCCACCATCAACGTGTCACCGGTGGGAGGATGATGGTCGTCCTCAGAGGAGCAACCGATATCAACCATCAACGTGTCACCAGTGGGAGCATGATGGCCGTCCACAGATGAGCAACCGATATCCACCATCAATGTGTCACCAGTGGGAGGGAAGATGACCATCCACAGAGGAGCAACCGATATCCACCATCAATGTGTCACCAGTGTGGGGATGCTGGCCGTCTACAGAGGAGCAGCCGATATCCACCATGAACGTGTCAACAGTGTGGGGATGATGGCCGTCTACAGAGGAGCAACCAATATCCACCATCAATGTGTCACCAGTGGGTGGATGATGACCGTCCACAGAGGAGCAACCGATATCCACCATCAACGTGTCACCGGTGGGAGGATGATCGTCGTCCTCAGAGGAGCAACTGATATCCACCATCAACGTGTCACCGGTAGGAGCATGATGGCCGTCCACAGATGAGCAACCGATATCCACCATCAACGTGTCTCCAGTGGGAGCATGATGGCCGTCCACAGATGAGCAACCGATATCCACCATCAACGTGTCACCAGTGGGAGCATGATGGCTGTCCACAGATGAGCAACCTATATCCACCATCAATATGTCACCAGTGTGGGGATGCTGGCCGTCTACAGAGGAGCAACCAATATCCACCATCAACGTGTCACCAATGGGGGGAAGATGGCCATCCATAGAGGAGCAACCGGTATCCACCATCATCGTGTCACCAGTGGGAGGGATGATGGCCGTCCACAGAGGAGCAACCCATATCCACCATCAACGTGTCATCAGTGTGGGGATGATGGCCGTCTACAGAGGAGCAACCAATATCCACCATCAACGTGTCACCAATGGGGGAAGATGGCCATCCATAGAGGAGCAACCGGTATCCACCATCATCATGTCACCAGTGGGAGGGAAGATGGCCGTCCACAGAGGAGCAGCCGATATCCACCATCAACGTGTCATCAGTGGGAGGATGATGGCCATCTACAGAGGAGCAACCGATATCCACCATCAATGTGTCACCAGTGTGGGGATGATGGCCGTCTACAGAGGAGCAACCAATATCCACCATCAACGTGTCACCAGTCGGAGCATGATGGCCGTCCACAGATGAGCAACCGATATCCACCATCAATGTGTTACCAGTGTGGGGATGATGGCCGTCTACAGAGGAGCAACCAATATCCACCATCAACGTGTCACTAATGGGGGGAAGATGGCCGTCCATAGAGGAGCAACCGATATCCACCATCATTGTGTCACCAGTGGGAGGATGATGGCCATCCACAGAGGAGCAACCGATATCCACCATCATCGTGTCACCAGTGGGAGGATGATGGCCATCCACAGAGGAGCAACCGATATCCACCATCATCGTGTCACCAGTGGGAGGGATGATGGCCGCCCACAGAGGAGCAACCGATGTCCACCATCAATGTGTCACTAGTGGAAGGGATGATGGCCGTCCACAGAGGAGCAACCGATATCCACCATCAACGTGTCACCAGTGGGAGGATGATGGCCGCCCACAGAGGAGCAACCGATATCCACCATCATCGTGTCACCAGTGGGAGGGATGATGGCTGTCCACAGCAGAGCAACCAATGTCCACCATCAATGTGTCACTAGTGGAAGGGATGATGGCCGTCCACAGAGGAGCAACCAATATCCACCATCAACGTGTCACCAGTGCGAGGATGATGGCCGTCCACAGAGGAGCAACCAATATCCACCATCAACGTGTCACTAATGGGGGGAAGATGGCCGTCCATAGAGGAGCAACCGGTATCCACCATCATCATGTCACCAGTGGGAGGGAAGATGGCGCGTCCACAGAGGAGCAGCCGATATCCACCATCAACGTGTCACCAGTGGGAGGATGATGGCCGTCTACAGAGGAGCAACCCATATCCATCATCAACGTGTCACTCATGGGGGGAAGATGGCCGTCCATAGAGGAGCAACCGGTATCCACCATCATTGTGTCACCAGTGGGAGGGAAGATGGCTGTCCACAGAGGAGCAGCCGATATCCACCATCAACATGTCACCAGTGGGAGGATGATGGCCGTCTACATAGGAGCAACCCATATCCACCATCAACGTGTCACCAGTGGGAGGATGATGACCATCCACAGAGGAGCAACCGATATCCACCATCAACGTGTCACTGGTGGGAAGATGATGGTCGTCCTCAGAGGAGCAACTGATATCCACCATCAACGTGTCACCAGTAGGAGCATGATGGCCATCCACAGATGAGCAACCGATATCCAACTTCAACGTGTCACCAGTGGGAGCATGATGGCCGTCCACAGATGAGCAACCGATATCCACCATCAACATGTCACCAGTAGGAGGATGATGGCCTCCACAGAGGAGCAACCGATATCCACTATCAACGTGTCATCAGTGGGAGGGATGATGGCTGTCCACAGAGGAGCAGCCGATATCCACCATCAATGTGTCACCAGTGGGAGGGATGATGGCTGTCCACAGAGGAGTAGTCGATATCCACCATCAACGTGTCACCAGTGGGAGGATGATGGCCGTCCACAGAGGAGCAACCGATATCCACCATCAACGTGTCACCAGTGGGAGGATGATGGCCGTCCACAGATGAGCAACCGATATCCACCATCAACGTGTCACCAGTGGGAGGATGATGGCCGTCCACAGAGGAGCAACCGATATCCACCATCATCGTGTCACCAGTGGGAGGGATGATTACCGTCCACAGAGGAGCAGCCGATATCCACCATCAACGTGTCACCAGTGGGAGGATGATGGCCGTCCACAGAGGAGCAACCGATATCCACCATCAACGTGTCACCAGTGGGAGGATGATGGCCGTCCACAGATGAGCAACCGATATCCACCATCAACGTGTCACCAGTGGGAGGATGATGACCGTCCACAGAGGAGCAACCGATATCCACCATTGACGTGTCACCAATGGGGGAAGATGGCCATCCACAGAGGAGCAACCGATATCCACCATCAACGTGTCACCAGTGGGAGGATGATGGCCGTCTACAGAGGAGCAACCAATAGCCACCATCAACGTGTCACCAGTGGGAGGATGATGGCCGTCCACAGAGGAGCAACCGATATTCACCATCAACGTGTCACCAGTGGGAGGGATGATGGCCGTCCACAGAGGAGCAGTCGATATCCACCATCAGCGTGTCACCAGTGGGAGGGATGATGGCCATCCACAGAGGAGCAGCCGATATCCACCATCAACAAGTCACCAGTGGGAGGATGATGGCCATCCACAGAGGAGCAACCGATATCCACCATCATCGTGTCACCAGTGGGAGGGATGATGGCCGCCCACAGAGGAGCAACCGATGTCCACCATCAATGTGTCACTAGTGGAAGGGATGATGGCCGTCCACAGAGGAGCAACCGATATCCACCATCAACGTGTCACCAGTGGGAGGATGATGGCCGCCCACAGAGGAGCAACCGATATCCACCATCATCGTGTCACCAGTGGGAGGGATGATGGCTGTCCACAGCAGAGCAACCAATGTCCACCATCAATGTGTCACTAGTGGAAGGGATGATGGCCGTCCACAGAGGAGCAACCGATATCCACCATCAACGTGTCACCAGTGGGAGGATGATGGCCGCCCACAGAGGAGCAACCGATATCCACCATCATCGTGTCACCAGTGGGAGGATGATGGCCATCCACAGAGGAGCAACCGATATCCACCATCAACGTGTCACTAGTGGGAGGGATGATGGCCGTCCACAGAGGAGCAGCCGATATCCACCATCAACATGTCACCAGTGGGAGGGATGATGACCATCCACAGAGGAGCAGCCGATATCCACCATCAACATGTCACCAGTGGGAGGATGATGGCCATCCACAGAGGAGCAACCGATATCCACCATCATTGTGTCACCAGTGGGAGGGATGATGGCCGTCCACAGCAGAGCAACCGATGTCCACCATCAATGTGTCACTAGTGGAAGGGATGATGGCAGTCCACAGAATAGCAACCAATATCCACCATCAACGTGTCACCAGTGGGAGAATGATGGCCGTCCACAGAGGAGCAACCGATATCCACAGTTAACATGTCACCAGAAGTCTAGAGAGGGATGATGGCAACTGATACAACTGTCAGCACAAAACCAGTGCAGTGGTGGAGGGGGATGATGGTCATCTATAAGGGAGCAGCTGATTTCCCCCTCCATTCACATGCATGGATGTACAGGGTTCAGAGATCCGCCGTTGGTCTCGATGTTTACTGCAGATTTTTGTATTCTATTCATGACCATGACGCTTCCAATAAAAGGTCTGTACAGCCAGCCTTGTGTGCTAAAATGGCTGATAACAGAGAGCAATGGCAGTATTCCCATCTCTGCGCTTAGTGCCCCCGTGAAGCCCTGGCGGGCTGCAGTAATGTGGGTCAGGATATAATGTGCTGATGACGGCACTGTGTAATTATGATAATAGACGCGGCGTTCTAGGAAAATACCGTCATCTGCTGCTGACCCCGATCCCATCAGGATGAGTCAATCCGCTGCCCTATTGTATTGTGAGAAAGGAAGAGGATCCCGGGATCTGTGGCCCCTGCGTCATACACAATGTGCCCAGCATCAGCGAGCCCGCAGGTCCGGTACTGAGCGCGGACACATGGCTGCAGTGCTCGGCATCCCTATGACTGTGACCAGTGGTGGGCACAGACAGAAAAGGGCCCCTGTGCAAGAACAGTATATGGGCCCTTATCAGCTCAATAGTTCTGTCTATGAGAGAGGCTGCTCGCAGCTTTGGAGGTGGATGTGGCCCCGTTACCTCTCGGGCCCCTGTGCGGCTGCACCAATGATCCGTCCCTATCAGTGACCGGCCAACATTTCAAGGACACATCAAGGTCACTAGGGACCCCAGAAGGACGGAGCCCTAACATGCAGGAAATTAGTGAATGGTGCAAATTGCGTGTTTGCTGCACGTCACAATCTCCATTTTTGGGGGAGCATTTTACTAAACTGCTGCCCCACTAAGTATAAATAATGCCCGAAAAACAGCACTCACAAATCTGCGCTGCGAGTGGGACCCTCGGAGAGGTTTCTGTCCTTATAGGACCCTTCACCTCCAGTAATAGCAGGGAGGATGGTGCTGGGGGGATACACATGACGAGACATCAGACTGACACAGGATGAGAGACAGGTGACAGACGACAAGAGATAAGAGACAGCAGACAGCGGAGCGCTGACTGACAGACCGCCACATACACAGACACAATGTCGTCTCATCAACACTCATCCATCAGGGCAGGAAAACCTCAGCAGATGTGACCTGGGTATGACTGTCCGTGACCTGAGCGCACCACAAAGCCCAGAGACTCCGGGATCTGTTACCTTCCAGAGCTGAAATCGAAATGCAGCCAAGAACTCAGGATGTAATCAGATAGAGAGAAGATACAGACAGACGGATCAATAAATCCGAAGATAGAAAGCAGAGTGAGGACACAACCTCCCCGCTCCTCACAGGCTGCCGTGATCTGCCACCGATCTATGGCGCACCTGTCTTATATTGGGGCTGCAGGATGGGGGGCGCAGAGACAACTACAGGGGAAACGCAGGAAAGTCATTAACATCTCTATTTACAAGGCAGATGTAGCAAAGAAGAATGTCACAACCTCAGCTCTGCTGCATCTGCGATGTCATCCAGGCAAGGCGTCCATCCGGGCTCCAGTATTTGGGGTAATTAATGCCCCCCAATCTCACCACTGATGCTGGGTCAGGGCGGGAATAATAAGGGGTCTGCACATATACAGCGCGTGACGAGTAGTTGTGATGACGGATTCATTTTTACTTTGCTGTGTTCGCACATTGCTGCTGCGGTTTGTGTTAATTTAATGCAATGTGTGAACACAACCGTAAGAGGAGCTGTCACCAAGTGCGAAGTATATATATAGAAATGAGTAAAGTAAGTGTTCGGGCTTTGCTCTTATTTTGGTCGTGATTCTTCCGTTTTCTTTTGTTTTTTTTTATCCGCCATACGGGTCCAGAGATATGACAAGGCGTTCGAAACGCGTCACCGTGTCCATCTCAATCAAACCATGCAATCTTTTTAATTGTTTAATTGTCCAATAATGTCTGTAAATGCGCTGAGGAATTAATGGCGCTATATAAATGAGTAAAATAAATAAAAAATAAAATCAAAATAAATTGGAATAAACTTTTTCATACCGTTCAAACTGGAACCTCCTTAATTTCGTGCTTCGGGCGCCTGGAGCCTGAGTGAGCCGGTTACTTTTCTTTTTTTGCCTATTTATTTAGTGGTAATATTTATGATCTAATCAAGCAGTGTAACCTAAAGACACGCCCCCGAGGATCCTGTAAGCCACGCCCCCTAATAAAGAACATAAGAATGGGTTGGGTCGGTAGTGGTTCTGGTTCCCCCTTTGCTCAGTATTGGGGGCTGGGTGGGTAGTGTTGGTTCTGGTTTCCCCTTTGCCCAGTATTGGGGAGCTGGGTGGGCACTGGTTCTGGTTTCCCCCTTTGTCCAGTATTGGGGGACTGGGTGGGAAGTTGTTCTGGTTTCCCCCTTTGCCCTGTATTGGGGGCTGGGTGGGCACTGGTTCTGGTTTCCCCCTTTGCTCAGTATTGGGGGGCTGGTTGGGCACTGGTTCTGGTTTCCCCCTTTGCCCAGCATTGGGGGACTGGGTGGGAAGTGGTTCTGGTTTCCCCCTTTGCCCAGTATTGGGGGGCTGGATGGGCACTGGTTCTGGTTTCCCCCTTTGCTCAGTATTGGGGGGCTGGTTGGGCACTGGTTCTGGTTTCCCCCTTTGCTCAGTATTGGGGGCTGGGTGGGCACTGGTTCTGGTTTCCCCCATTGCCCAGTATTGGGGACTGGGTGGGAAGTGGTTCTGGTTTCCACCTTTGCCCAGTATTGGGGGGCTGGGTGGGCACTGGTTCTGGTTTCCCCCTTTGCCCTGTATTGGGGGGCTGGGTGGGCACTGCTTCTGGTTTCCCCCTTTGCCCAGTATTGGGGGACTGGGTGGGCACTGGTTCTGGTTTTCATCTTTGCCCAGTATTGGGGGGCTGGGTGGGTAGTGGTTATAGTTTCCCCCTTTGCTCAGTTTTAGGGGACTGGGTGGGCAGTGGTTCTGGATTCCCTGTTTGCTCAGTATTGGGGGGCTGGGTGGGCAGTGGTTCTGGTTTCCCCCTTTGCTCAGTTTTGGGGAGCTGGGTGGGCACTGGTTCTGATTTCCCCTTTTCCTAGTATTGGGGGGCTGGGTGGGCAGTGGTTCTGGTTTCCCCCTTTTCCTAGTATTGGGGGGCTGGTGGGCAGTGGTTCTGGTTTCCCCCTTTGCCCAGTATTGGGGGACTGGATGGGCAGTGGTTCTGGTTTCCCCCTTTTCCTAGTATTGGGGGGCTGGGTGGGCAGTGGTTCTGGTTTCCCCCTTTACCTAGTATTGGGGGTTGGGTGGGCAGTGGTTCTAGTTTCCCCCTTTGCCCAATTTTGGGGGGCTGGATGGACAGTGGTTCTGGTTTCCCTCTTTGCCCAGTATTGGGGGACTGGGTGGGCGCTGGTTCTGGTTTCCCCCATTGCACTGTGTTGGGGGTCTGGGTGGGCACTGGTTCTGGTTTCCCCCTTTGCCCAGTATTGGGTTGGGTGGACAGTGGTTCTGGTTTCCCCCTTTGCCCAGTATTGGGGGGCTGGGTGAGTAGTGGTTCTGGTTTCCCCCTTTGCCCAGTATTGGGGGGGTGGGGACACTGGTTCTGGTTTCCCCCTTTCCCCTTTGCTCAGTATTGGGGGGCTGGGTGGGAAGTGTTTCTGGTTTCCCCCTTTGCCCAGTATTGGGGGGCTGGGTGGGCACTGGTTCTGGTTTCCCCCTTTGCTCAGTTTTGGGGGGCTGGGTGGGCATGGTTCTGGATTCCCCCTTTGCTCAGTATTGGGAGGCTGGGTGGGCAAAGGTTCTGGTTTCCCCCTTTGCTCAGTTTTGGGGGGGGTGGGCAGTGGTTCTGGTTTTTGCCTTTGCCCAGTATTGGAGGGCTGGGTGGGTAGTGGTTCTGGTTTCCCCCTTTGCTCAGTATTTGGGGGCTGGGTGAGTAGTGGTTCTGGTTTCCCCCTTTGCTCAGTATTGGGGGGCTGGGTGGGCACTGGTTCTGGTTTCCCCCTTTGCTCAGTATTGGGGGGCTTGGTTGGGCACTGGTTCTGGTTTCCCCCTTT
>JARQOD010000003.1:597181821-597290263 GCA_033576555.1 Oophaga sylvatica
ACAAGACCCACTCTTGAAATAGGTGATATCACAGCTCACCTCCTCCTGTGCAATAGCTGATAACTCCTCTATATACAGTAGATAACACAGGATCCACCGTTTACAATATGAGATGTCACAGCTCACCTCCTCCTCCTGTACAATGACTGATAACACCTCTATATACAGTAGATAACATATGATCCACCATTCACAATAGGTGATGTCACAGCTCACCTCCTCCTCCTATACAATGACTGATAGCACCTCTATATACAACAGATAACACAGGATCCACCATTCACAATAGGTGATGTCACAGCTCACCTCCTCCTGTACAATGACTGATAACACCTCTATATACAGTAGATAATACAGGATCCACCATTCACAATAGGTGATGTCACAGCTCACCTCCTCCTCCTGTACAATGACTGATAACACCTCTATATACAGTAGATAACACAGGATCCACCATTCACAATAGGTGATGTCACAGCTCACCTCCTCCTCCTCCTGTACAATCACTGATAACACCTCTATATACAGTAGATAACACAGGATCCACCATTCACAATAGGTGATGTCACAGCTCACCTCTTCCTCCTGTATAATGACTGATAACATCTATATATACAGTAGATAACACAGGATCCACCATTCACTATAGGTGATGTCACAGCTCCCCTCCTCCTCCTCCTGTACAATGACTAATAACACCTCTATATATTGCAGATAATACAGGATCCACCATTCACAATAGGTGATGTCACAGCTCACCTCTTCCTCCTGTATAATGACTGATAACACCTCTATACACAGTTGATAACACAAGACCCACTCTTGAAATAGGTGATATCACAGCTCACCTCCTCCTGTGCAATAGCTGATAACTCCTCTATATACAACTGATAACACAGGATCCACCGTTTACAATATGAGATGTCACAGCTCACCTCCTCCTCCTATACAATGACTGATAGCACCTCTATATACAACAGATAACACAGGATCCACCATTCACAATAGGTGATGTCACAGCTCACCTCCTCCTCCTGTACAATGACTGATAACACCTCTATATACAGTAGATATCACAGGATCCACCATTCACAATAGGTGATGTCACAGCTCACCTCCTCCTCCTGTACAATGACTGATAACACCTTATATACAGTAGATAACACAGGATCCACCATTCACAATAGGTGATGTCACAGCTCACCTCCTCCTCCTGTACAATGACTGATAACACCTCTATATACAGTAGATAACACAGGATCCACCATTCACAATAGGTGATATCACAGCTCACCTCCTCCTCCTGTACAGTGACTGATAACACCTCTATATACAGTAGATAACACAGGATCCACCATTCACAATAGGTGATGTCACAGCTCACCTCCTCCTCCTGTACAATGACTGATAACACCTCTATATACAGTAGATAACACAGGATCCACCATTCACAATAGGTGATGTCACAGCTCACCTCCTCCTCCTGTACAATGAAAGATAACACCACTATATACAGTAGATAACCCAGGATCCATCATTCACCATACATGAAGTCGCAGCTCACCTCCTCTCCCTCCCTTCACAATAACGTTTGCACACGCTTACTGGATGCTTCAATACAAAAGATAGGGTCAGAGTATTTTCATTGCTGCCATATACACATAGATTTCCTGGGAAAAAAAAACAAAAAAAAAAAACAAAACAGGAAGTTAGAGTCTAAAATTGCCCCAGTAGCCAATGTTAAAACTGCAAGATTCCTAAGGCCGGCGTCACACACAACGACAAAAAATCAGTCCGTTTTAGTCGGTCGATTGTCGGATCAAAATGCAAACATCACACATCCTTCTGGCATCCGATTTTCCTTCAAAGATGCGATTTAGTCGCATGTGTGTGTACCTTGTAACATCCGATTTTCATCCGACTTGCGAGAATTTCTCGCAGGCTTGCAAAACTGATATATAATGGATCCAAAAGAATAGTATTTCAATCACAAAAAAAAGAAAAGATATATACACATAGAACACATATATATATATATATATTTATATATATACATGTCATTGTGACATGTACATATACATATATTTATAGTTCCTAGACTTCTACATACTGTTATAGCCGCTAATTCAATTGTCGGCTTTTGTGAAATCACAGAAGCCGACATGAAATGATACATTGTTTCCACACAGTTAACCATGTCATTTCCTGTATTTTGATATATGGTTTGAACTTACAATTACATGAGTGTATTTGTACAAAATTTCAGACATGTAGGGGTTAATTAAAGGTGTAAATTCGTTGAAAAAAAATGCGTGGGCTCCCGCTGTATTTTCTCCACCAGACAGACAAAGCAAGCGAGTGGGGGCAGATAATAATAGCCTAGGGAGGGTACATTTTTTTGTGCCCCCCCTGGCTACTAACATCTGCCCCCAGACACCCCAGAAAGGGCAAATCTATAATTAGATTCGCCCTTTCTGGCACTTTGCCCGTCTATTCCCATTGCCCTGTAGCGGTGGCGAATGGGTTAATAATCTCACCTTAATGTCACCTTAGTATTGAAAGGTGACCTTAAGGCAGGTTAATAATTGAGAGCTGTCAATTAGACAACTATCAATTATTAATCCTATTGAAGTAAATTAAAAAAACACAGACACATTAATAAAAAATAATTTTAATGAAATAAAAAAACATTTTTTTGACCATATTTTATTTTACACTTAATCCGTGCGAAGCCATTGATCTCCTAAAATAAAGAGAAAAAAAAAAACAACATTATTCTTACCTATTCTGCCGATCTGTCACGTCCCACGCTGTAATCCTTCACAAAGGGTTAACTAGCTTTGAGCCAAGCAGTGCAAGTAATCCTGCGTGCTCAGCTCAAAGCTCCTGAATGAATAAGTTCCTCTCCTGGCGACAGGAGAGGATGTGTTTAATGAATGAAGCTTAATTGATTGTGTCCACTTTCCCTTTAGGTCAGGTCACTGAAGTGAAAGTGCCAATAAATCAATTAAGCTCCATTCATGAATCACTTCCTCTACTTTCTGTGGTAGAGGAACTTATTCATTCAGGGGGTTACAGCTAGGAGACAGAATTATCTCCCTGCTAACTGTAACCTGTTAACCCTTTCTGATGGATTACAGCGTGGGACCTGACTGTACATCGGATTGGTAAGAATAATTTTGCTTTTTTATTTTATTTTTATTACAGGAAATGGTTTTAGCAGGAAAATAAAATATGGTCAAAAACTGTGTGATTATTTAATTAAACTTATTTTTTATTAAACTGTGTGTGTTTGATTTTTCTTTCATACAATAGGATTAATAATTGATAGTTGTCTAATTGACAGCTCTCAATTATTAACCTGCCTTAAGGTCACCTTTCAATACTAAGGTGACATTAAGGTGAGATTATTAACTCATTCGCCACCGCTACAGGGCAATGGGAATAGACGGGCAAAGTGCCAGAAAGGGCGAATCTAATTATAGATTTGCCCTTTCTGGGGTGTCTGGGGGCAGATGTTAGTAGCCAGGGGGGGCACAAAAAAAATGTACCCTCCCTAGGCTGTTATTATCTGCCCCACTCGCTTGCTTTGTCTGTCTGGTGGAGAAAATACAGCGGGAGCCCACGCATTTTTTTTTCAGCGAATTTACACCTTTAATTAACCCCTACATATCTGAAATTTTGCACACATATACTCATGTAATTGTAAGTTTCAACCATATATAAAAATACATGAAATTACATGGTTAAATGTGTGTAAACAATGTATCATTTCATGTCGGCTTCTGTGATTTCACAAAAGCCGGCAATTGAATTAGCGGCTATTACAGTATGTAGAAGTCTAGGAACTATAAATATATATATATATGTATGTGTCACAATGACATGTACATATATATATATGTATTCTATGTTTATATATGTAGTGTTTTGTGAGCTGTCAGTGTGATTTTACAGTATAGCCGGGGATGAATTGCCGGCTTTTCTAAAGGACACCGATGCGATTTCATCGCAAGTCACACATGCGGTCCGTTTGTAATCCGATTTTTCATCGCTCCCATAGACTTGCATTGGCGATTGTCGACCCACAATCGGTGACAGTGGCAGCATGCTGCGATTGCACTCGGACGTTTAAAACGGACCACAAAAAATCTGATACTGGGAGCTGCTCCATAGATTAACATAGGGCAGACTGCAATACGATTTTTCATCGCATTGCAGTCGTCCGATTCTGTCGCCAGTGTGACGCCGGCCTAAGGCTAAGTGCAGACGGTGCGGATTGGGCTGCGGAATTTTCCGCGCAGATTTTGGTAAATCCGCAGGTAAAATGACCTGCTTTTTACCTGCGGATTTACTGCGGATTTGATGCGGATTTGCCGCGGTTTTTGTGTGGATTTCCCCAGCGGTTTCAGACCTGTGGATTTCTATTTAGAGCAGGTCTGACAACGCTGCGGAACTGCACAAAAGAAGTGACATGCTGCGGATTTAAATCCGCACCCAATTCCGCGCGGAAAATTCCGCAGCATGTGCACTGCTTTTTTTGTTTAACATTGAATCCAATGGTACTGTACATCACTTGCAATTCTGCTGCGGATCCGCAATGTGTGCACAGAGCCTAAATGTTCGCTTTAATGAAGAGTGTGATACTTAAAAAGATACATATAACGCAAACACCTGACTTCTACAATATGTGATTTTCTGATAACTTCCGTTACGGGAGGTTCTATAAAATGTACAGATGTGATTGGCACAGGGGGCAACGTGCTGTAATGGATGAGGACTGCGGCATTTCCTGATGAACACCGGAATATTGTCTGCATTTTCCAGGTAAACTGACATCAGCAATGCAGCTGTAATATAGGGCAATGGAATGGGAAACATGACACGTTCCCAGAGAGTGTGGGGCGTGGGGGTCTCGGAGCAGGTGTGCTGCACAGTGTACAGGGCAGCGGTGCGACTTAATGCATCACGGATTAGATGGAGTTAAGGGATCATTAGTCGGATCTCACTAGGATCATAAGAAGGATAACACAATCATAAATCTTTCAGACCTGTGAAGCTGTGATTTTCATAGAGTAGGAAGGACAAATACAGGAATCTACAGCAGAGAAAAACGTGGAAATGAAGCATCTGATGTATCTGCATCGCGCCTCTTGTTGCCATCTGGAAACCATCATCAAGAAGGCGAAATGTTCTGAAAAGTCGTCCCTGCACCTGGTAACATGTCAGCTCTTCTGTTAGTCAAAATGGAATAAAATATTGAGGTTGACTTATTAAGGCTGGCCTTGTGCACGTCAGACTTAATGAGGGGCTTACTGGGGTACAATGCGCTATGCTCATTAACCCCTTCACACCAATGAGGGGCTTACTGGGGTACAATGCGTCATGCTCATTAACTCCTTCACACCGAAGCTTCCTGACCAGGCCAATTTTTACATTTCGGACCACTGTCACTTTATGAGGTCATAACTCTGGAACACTTCAATGGGTTCCACTAATTCTGAGATAGTTTTCTCGTGACATATTGCACTTTATGATAGAGGTAACATTTCTTTGATATGATTTGTGAAAAAAATGGAAAATTGGCGAAAATTTGGAATTTTAATTTTTATGCCCTTTAATCAGAGACATATCGCACAAAATAATTAATAGGTAACATTTCCCACATGTCTACTTTACATCAGCACAACTTTTAAAACATAATTTTTTTTGGTTAGGACGTTATAAGGGTTAAAAGTTGACCAGCGATTTCTAATTTTTACAACAAAATTTGCAAAACTATTTATTTTAGGGACCACCTCACATCTGAAGTGACTTTGAGGGGTCTATATGGCAGAAAATACCCAAAAGTGACACCATTCTAAAAACTGCACCCCTCAAGGTACTCAAAACCACATTCAAGAAGTTTATTAACCCTTCAGGTGCTTCACAGGAATTATTGGAAAGTGGAAGGAAAAAATAAACATTTACAGTTGTGCTCAAAAGTTTACATACCTCGGCAGAATTTTTGCTTTCTTGGCCTTTTTTCACAGAATATGAATGATAACACCAAAACTTTTTCTCCACTCATGGATAATGGTTGAGTGAAGCCATTTATTGTCAAACTTTTGTCACTACTGAGAGCGGCACCAGAGGGGTTAAATGCCCGCAATCGGTGCTATCACCGATTGTGGGCGGTGCTGCAGGGAGTCAGCTATCACACGCGATTTTCACGGCGCTCAGCGAGAGGCCACGCCGTACATATACGGTTGTTTGCGGGAA
The DNA here is from genome assembly GCA_033576555.1 of Oophaga sylvatica. Lineage (NCBI taxonomy): Eukaryota > Metazoa > Chordata > Amphibia > Anura > Dendrobatidae > Oophaga > Oophaga sylvatica. The sequence continues at coordinate 597,188,083 of JARQOD010000003.1, forward strand.
CGCAAGCAGTATATGTATGGGAAGAGGTTAACCCCTTCAACTTCCAATCCTGTTTTCACCTGCATGAAAAGCCTAAGGCTATGTGCACACGTAGCGTTTTTTAAGCGTTTTTGCCGCATATTTAAGCGGTGTAATCGCTTAAAAAATGCTTAGAAAACACATCCCATGTAATCCTATGGGATTACGCATTGCTGTGCACATGCTGCATATTTTTGCGGAGCGTAATCGCTTCGCGTAAAAATAAGCAGCATGTCCATTCTTTGGGCGTAATCGCAGCGATTACGCCGCCATAGGATTGCATTGAAACGCTCACTTCACGCATGTGGCTAGGCCCACCATGCGTGAAGTGAGCGCTTCATGTGCGCTTGGTTCCCAGGGTCTGGAGGAGAGGAGACTCTCCTCCAGGCCCTGGGTACCATATTCCTGTAAAAAATAGAAATAAAATAATAAATATTGATATTCTCACCTTCTGGCGGCCCCGCAGTCTTCCCGCTCCTCAGCGACGCGGTCGGCAAGTTCCGTTCCCAGAGATGCATTGCGAGAATCACCCCAGATGACGCAGCGGTCGAGTGACCGTGATGTCGCAAAGGTCATTGTCGCAAGGCATCCCTGGGAACAGAACTTGGCGACCGCGTCGCTGAGGAGCAGGAAGGCTGCGGGGGCCGCCAGAAGGTGAGAATATCAATATTTATTATTTTTTTAATTATTTAAGTTGCTCACACTTGTCAGCACTATGTGTGACTCGTGTGACCAACCTGTCAATCAGTTTTCCAAGCGATGCTACAGATCGCTTGGAAAACGCTAGCATTCTGCAAGCTAATTACGCTTGCAAAATGCTTGTGTTTTGCGGGAAAATGCATACTAATTACGCATGCGTTTTACCCGCGGCGGAGAGTTGTGCAAATACTCCGCAAAATTGCGGAGCATTTGCGCAACGTGTGCACATAGCCTAAATTTTACAATTCTGTCCAGTGTCACTTTATGTGGTTATAGCTGGAATGCTTCAACAGATCTCAGTGATTCTGAGTTTGCTTTTTTGGGACATATAGTACTTCATGACAGTGTTAACATTTGCTCAATAGGACTTGTGCTTATTTGTAAAAAAAAAAATGGAAATTTGGAAAAAAAATAAAAAATTTTGCATTTTTCAAATTTTCATTTTTGTGCCCTTAAATCATTCAGGTGCTTCACAGGAACTCAAGTAATGTGGAAGGAAAAAATTTACATTTTTCTTTTTCTTTTCACAAAAGTTTTAGTTTAGACCCAATTTTTTTTTATTTTCACAAGGGTAAGAGGAGAAAATGGCCCCCAAATTTGTTGCATGCTTTTTCCTGAGCATGCCGATATCCCATATGTGGGGGAAAACATTTATAACGTCGAGCTGTGAATATACAAAAATAAAATTTTTCCCACAATTTATTTTAGCCCCATTTTTTTTTATTTTCACAAGGGTAACAGGAGACATTGCACCATATAATTTGTTGTGGAATTTCTCCTAAGTATGTTGATAACCTATATGTAGGGGAAAATTGCTGTTTGGGTGCACGGCAGTGCAGAAGAGAAGGAACACCGTTTGATTTTTTGAAAGCAAAATTTGCTAGAATCATTAGAGGACGCCATGTTGCATTAAGAGAGCTTCTGATGTTCCTAAACAGTGCAAACCCTCCACAAGTGACACCATTTTGGAAACTAGACCATACAAGGAAGGTATCTAGATGTATAGTGAGCAACTTGAACCCCCAAGTGCTTCACAGAAGATTATAACACTGAGCTGTGAAAAAAAAAAAACACATTTTTCCCACAAAAATTGTTTTTTTAGCCCCAATTTTTTATTTTCACAAGAGTAGTAGGAGAAATTGCACAATACAATTTGTTGGGCAATTTCTCCTTAGTATACTGACTCCACATATGTCGTTGAAAATTACTCTTAAGGTACAGTAAGAAGCTCCGAATTGAAAAAGCGCCGTATTGAAGTTCAGATTTTGCTGGAATGGTTTGAGGGTGCTATGTCACATTGGCAGAGCCCCTGAGGTGCCAGAAAAGCAGAAACACCCCCCATAGATGACATCATTTTGCAAACTACACCTCTCAATTCATTCATCTAGGGGTGCAGTGAGCATGTTGACACCACATGTGCCTCACAGAATTTTATATCATTGGGCGGTAAAGAAAGAATAATTAAATTTTTAAAGCTAAAATGTTGTTTAAGCCCCAAATTTTTAATTTTTTATAAGGGCTAATAGGAAAAAATGGACCTCTCAGTTTGTTGTGCAATTTATCCTGATTGCACCAACACACTTCATGTAATCGGGAACTAACTTTGAGGCACAGTACAAAGCTCAGAAGTGAAGGAGCGCCATATCATAGTGCAGATTGTTATGGTTTCCAGGTGCCGCCCATGACCCACTGGGAGAGCCCTTGAGGTCAAGAACAACATAACCCCCCCGACCATAAGTTACTCCATTTTATAAACTAAACCTCCCAATTAATTAATCTAAGGGTGCAGTGATCATATTGACCCCACAGGTGTGTCACAGAATTAAATACCATTGGGTAGTGAAGAAAAAATAATTACATTTTTACCACAAAAATTTTGTTTTAGCCCCAGGTTTTATATATCCACAAGGAGAAATGGGTAAAACTAGCACCAAAATTTGTCACATGATTTCTGCTGAACGTGGAAATACCCCATATGTGTCTATGACTCTGGAGGGACGGAGCGCTATTTGCCTCCTGGAGTGCAGATTTTCCTAGAATATCCTGCAGACTCCATATAATGATAGCAAAATATCCCCTCGAGTGACAGCATTTTGGAAAATATATCTCTTTGGGAATTTGTCTACAAGTGTAGGGATGATTTTGACTCCATGGGTGTTTTTCAGAAACAAGCAGCTGTGAATGCTGCTGACTGGAAATTGCAAACTGACGTTGTAGTGACCAGTACGTTGTAGTGACCAGTACGTTGTAGTGACCAGTACGTTGTAGTGACCAGCACGTTGTAGTGATCAGTAAGTTGTAGTGATCAGTACGTTGTAGTGACCAGTACGTTGTAGTGATCAGTAAGTTGTAGTGATCAGTACGTTGTAGTGACCAGTACGTTGTAGTGACCAGTATGTTGTAGTGACCAGTACGTTGTAGTGACCAGTATGTTGTAGTGACCAGCACGTTGTAGTGATCAGTAAGTTGTAGTGATCAGTACGTTGTAGTGACCAGTACGTTGTAGTGATCAGTAAGTTGTAGTGATCAGTACGTTGTAGTGACCAGTACGTTGTAGTGACCAGTACGTTGTAGTGACCAGTACGTTGTAGTGACCAGCACGTTGTAGTGATCAGTAAGTTGTAGTGATCAGTACGTTGTAGTGACCAGTACGTTGTAGTGACCAGCACGTTGTAGTGATCAGTACGTTGTAGTGACCAGTACGTTGTAGTGACCAGTATGTTGTAGTGACCAGTACGTTGTAGTGACCAGTACGTTGTAGTGACCAGCACGTTGTAGTGATCAGTAAGTTGTAGTGATCAGTACGTTGTAGTGACCAGTACGTTGTAGTGACCAGTATGTTGTAGTGACCAGTACGTTGTAGTGACCAGTACGTTGTAGTGACCAGCACGTTGTAGTGATCAGTAAGTTGTAGTGCCAGTACATTGTAAACAGCTCATGCAGGGCAGGCTTTCATCGCTACAGAAATGCCAAACATGTGGACACTAACTGCAGTTTAGGTACACTTTGGGGCTCAGAAGGGAGGGGGGCATTTGGATTTGGGAGCACAGAATTTGCTGAATTTCTTATTGGGGACAAAAGCCATTTCACTTTTCCAGAGCCTTTATACTGCCTGTAATGTGGAAACCCATATAATTCCATTAACAGGTAACGAATCTGAGTGGGGACTTGCTGTTTTTGTGGATTGAGTTGAAACTTTTATTAGTAACATTTTACATAACACTTGGGATCTTGGGATCACAATTATCCGGCGCTTTCCGCTTGAGCACTTATATCGGCGTTTCCCTTGAAATCTCCAAGTGACGTAATTCAGATGAAACCCCGAGGGATTAATTCACTATAATGAAGCAGCAGAGTTACTCTGAACTCTGTCTGGCTTCTGTTCAGTGGTGTCCTTTTTTCAGAGGTGCACAAAACTGTGGCGGACCGTGCTTTTATGCACGCCTACAAAGACGGACACCATTGGATAACAGGTCAGGCAGCGTCCACAGTGCTTCCATCTGCCTCGTTATAGGGAATCTTCCACCAGAGGTCCCGTCTGAATCATACATTTCAGAGATTTACACGGACATCTGCTATTGTAGTGCCCATACACTGTAGTGCCCAGTGTGTTGTAGAGCCCAGTACATTATGCCCAGCTCGTGCTTCTGGAGACATGGACCTGTAAGTTAGGTGGTCTCTCATCGGCACAGAAATGCCAAATATGTGGACACTACATGTGGTTTAGACACACTATGAGGCTCAGAAGGGAGGGGGGCATTTGAATTTGGGAGTGCAGAATTCGCTGGATTTCTTTTGGGGGGCGAGGATCCATAGCGCTTTTTCAGAGCCTTTGTACTACCGGTAACGTGGAAGCCCCCTATATTTCCGCTAACAGATGATGGTACTGGCCTTTTTTGTGGATTCAGTTGAAGCTTTCATTGGGAACATTTTACATAACGTTTGGGATCACAATTATCCTAACTTCTACTCTGAGAACTTACATCGGGGTTTCCATCTAAATCTCCGAATTACATAAGTAAGATGAAACCTCCGAGGGCTCCATTCACTATAGTGAGCCAGCAGAGTTACTCTGGACTGCATCTGGTCTCTGTTCAGCAGTGTCCATCTTTTCAGAAGTGCATAAAACTGTTGCAGATGGGACTTTTATAAACGCCTAAAAAAGACAGACACCGCCAGATCATAGGCCAGACAGCGTCCACAGTGCCTCCATCTGCCTCATTATAGGGAATCATCCACCAGGGATTGCGTCTGAATCATGTATTTCAGAGATTTACATGGAAACCCTGGTGTAAGCACTCAGCGAAGAGTGCAGGATAAATGTGCACCGAGCCTTACTGCGACCTTTGGGAGGCAGAATGAACAAGTCAGGTCAAGAATTGGTTTTAATCTTTTTTACATTTGATATAAGTGATGGCTGCTGTCACACACTAAAAGATGTTTTCTTTTTTGCAAAAACTAGTTTTGGCATTGCCATATTTTGAGTGCTATAATTTTTCCATATGTCTGTTGACAGTCATATGAGGGCATGTTTTTTGCTGAACATTTTTACTGGTTCCATTTTCGTGCACATCACATTTTTTGATCGCTTTCTATTCCGAATTTTGGGAAGCAGAATGAACAAAAACCAGCAAATAAAAAATTGTCTTTTTGTTTTTTTTTATTCCGTTCACTGTGTTGGTAAAATTGGTAAGGCAACTTTATTATTTGGGTCAGTACGATTACGATACCACATTTATATAATGTTTTATGTTTTGTCTCTTTTACACAATAAAAACTATTTATATAGAAAAAAGAATTATTTTTGCATAGCTTTATTCTGAGGCTATCCTTTTTTTTATTTTTCAGCTGATGGAGCTGTATGGCAGCGTGTTTTTACGGGGCATGATGTTATCACCATTTTTATTTACATTCATGTTTTATTCTACTTTTTGCTCGGCAATATGATGAAAAAGTATCTTTTTTTTTATTGGTGTTCACTGAAGGGGTTAACTAGAGGGACAGTTTTATAGTTCAGGTCGTTCCAGATGCGGCAATACCAAATATGTATACTTTTTTTATTTATTTTTCATAAGAATATTTATGTATAAAATATAGATTTTTTTTATTATTATTTTGTGAAGTTTAAATATTTTTACAATTTTTTAAAACTTTTTTACTTAGTCTATTATGGGACTTTCACTTTCAGCACTCTGATTGCAGTTATTAAGCATTGCAATGCAGGAGCATATTGATACGTCCAAGATCGTGAAGGGGTTAAGAGATGCAATTCAGTACATCTTCCCTTTGATGCTTGCCTTGCCAGAAATACTATTCCATTTGGTGACTGGCAAAAGAAGCACTGAAGACCATGCGTTGCCGTGCCCAGTCCCGCCTCCATCCTAGATCCACCTATTTTGGCGGCGCTGGCAGAATCTGGAGTGAAAGCTCCAAAAGTTGCAAAAATATTTGCAAAACTCTTCATTGTACACAAATTTTGCAGCTTTTCAAAGTGTTTCACATCAGAAAACTAATGGAAACACTTTGATGAATCGTTCCCATTTTACCCATAATTAAGGCCCTCGTCACACATCCGTATAAAACAAGTGCGAGAATAAACAGTTCCAGTGTCATCAGTATAACATCCATGTGTCTATGCAGGAGCCTACATAGAAATCATGGGGCCCCAAAGCAGAAGTTTTCATTGCCTCCCTCCCACCAACAAAAAATAAATAATTAATATTTGCAGGGGTCAGAGAACAGCATATCTCAGAACTTTGCAGTCCTTATGTCCAGTATGATAACCCTACTGTACCCCACCTCAACTCCCCCGGCAAAGTAAAGTGACCCTAACACAGTATAATCCTCTCAACTGTGACCCCCACACAGCCCCCCATACAGTATAATGGGCCTACATACAATAGAAGAGCCCCACACCTCACCACACTGTATAATGGCCCCCCACTAGCCCTCCACACGGTATGATGGACCCCACACAAATCTTCACACTGTATAATTGCTTGCATACAGTATAGTGGCCCTACAGAGCCCTTCGTAAGGTATAAAGGCTCCCATATAGCCCTCCAAATATTATAATGGCCCCAACAAATATTATAATAGCCCCCTCGTATCCCTCCATATAGTATAATGGGACTCATAATCCTTCATATACTATATTGCACCCCAAAGTTCTCCATACAGTATAATGCACTCCCCATACTCCTCCATATAGTATAATGCACCCCTAGACCTCCATATAGTTTAATGCACCCCATAGTCCACCATACAGTATAATGCACTCCCCATAGTCCTCTATAATGTATAATGCACACCCCATAGTCATCCATATAGTATAATATACCCCCATAGTCCTCCATATAATATATTGCACTCCACATAGTCCTCCATACAGTATAATACACACCCAATAGTCCTGCATACAGTATAATGCACTCTCCATAGTCCTGCAAACAGTGTAATACACCTCATAGTTCTCCAAATAGTATAATGCACTCCCCATAACCTTCAATACAGTTTAATGCATCCCATTATACTCCATATAGTATAATGCACTCCTCATAGTCCTCCATACTGTATAATGCACCCCCAGTCCTCCATATAGTAATTTTTACTCCTCATAGTCCTCCTTACAGTATAATGCACTCTCCATAAACCTTCATTCAGTATAATGCACTCCATATAGTATAATGTACTCCCTATAGGCCTTCATACAATATAATGCACCCCCAGTATTCCATATAGTATATTGCACTCCCCATAATCCTCTATACTGTAAAGTGCCCCCCCAGTCCACCATATAGTATATTGCACTCCCCATAGTCCTCCATAATCCATACAATATAATGCATTCCTCATAGTCCTCCATACTGTATAATGCACTTCCAGTAGTCATCCATACTGTATTATGGCCATCACAATGTACTCACTGATTAAAAGAAAACAAAACAATGCTAACCTCTCCTCCTTCGCCTGCTGCTTCGGTTTCTGCAGCGAGCATTCTGAAGCACTGGCACACCTCAGCACAGCGGGCACCATGTAGTGATGTCATCACTCCCAGTGTGCTGAGACATTAGATGCAGAGGGGGAATGGTGGGAGAGTGAGCTTCAGCTGAAGGTTCCCACACTGAGGGGGAATGGTGGAAGAGCCAGCTTCAGCTGAAAGCTCCCACGCTGAGGGGGAATGGTGGAAGAGAGAGCTTCAGCTGAAAGCTCCCACGCTGAGGGGGAATGGTGGAAGAGAGAGCTTCAGCTGAAGGTTCCCACACTGAGGGGGAATGGTGGAAGAGCCAGCTTCAGCTGAAAGCTCCCACACTGAGGGGGAATGGTGGAAGAGACAGCTTCAGCTGAAGGCTCCCATGCTGAGGGGGAATGGTGGAAGAGACAGCTTCAGCTGAAGGCTCCCATATGCTGAGGGGGAATGCTTGTAGAGAGAGCTTCAGCTGAAGGTTCCCACACTAAGGGGGAATGGTGGAAGAGAGAGCTTTAGCTGAAGGTTCCCAGGCTGAGGGGGAATGGTGGAAGAGCGAGCTTCAGCTGAAGGTTCCCACACTAAGGGGGAATGGTGGAAGAGAGAGCTTCAGCTGAAGGTTCCCACACTAAGGGGGAATGGTGGAAGAGAGAGCTTTAGCTGAAGGTTCCCACACTAAGGGGGAATGGTGGAAGAGAGAGCTTCAGCTGAAGGTTCCCACACTGAGGGGGAATGGTGGAAGAGAGAGCTTCAGCTGAAGGTTCCCACACTAAGGGGGAATGGTGGAAGAGAGAGCTTTAGCTGAAGGTTCCCAGGCTGAGGGGGAATGGTGGAAGAGAGAGCTTCAGCTGAAGGTTCCCACACTAAGGGGGAATGGTGGAAGAGAGAGCTTTAGCTGAAGGTTCCCACACTAAGGGGGAATGGTGGAAGAGAGAGCTTCAGCTGAAGGTTCCCACACTGAGGGGGAATGGTGGAAGAGAGAGCTTCAGCTGAAGGTTCCCACACTAAGGGGGAATGGTGGAAGAGAGAGCTTTAGCTGAAGGTTCCCAGGCTGAGGGGGAATGGTGGAAGAGCGAGCTTCAGCTGAAGGCTCCCTCTCTTATCATTGCTTTCAACAGTATCATCATCCTGGGATGCACAATGATAGGTAGGTGGTCCTCTGTGCCTCCAAGTAATAATAGTGACTCTTCTGTACCTTCAAATAATAATGATACCCCTTTGTGCCTCCACATAATAGTGCCTCCACTGTACCTTCACATAATAATAGTACCACCATTGTACCTCAGAATAGTAGCAGTGCCCTCTCTGTGCCTCCACATAGTAGTAATGCTGCCCCACAAACGATAAGTTCTCCAGCAAAAATAGATTCTATTGTGTATCCATACAGTAATTGTGACCCCATTGTGCCAAAATTAACTCCCATAACTCTGTTCTCATGACAGGAGGGGGTAAGACCAAAGTCTTTGAAATCTGGGATTGGGGACGGATAACATGGAGACACAGGTTGGGAATTACAGCTGGAAGGGTGGTCCTGGTGGGACAGGCCAGGAAGGACAGGTGGAGGGGTGACAATAGGTCTACAATGTCCAGGATCAGATAGTGACTAGTCAGGGCAGGTCTTGGGGTAACGCTCTTTTGTGGATGGGGGTGGGCTGGGAATGGTTCCTCCAGAGGGGCAGGTCCAGGAGCCCAGTCAGGAGGAGCCTGCAGGTCCCGTCATGTTTGTTTTGACAGCCCACCCTCCCTGTGTCTGCCCCGGAGTGGATGTGAGAGCAGCCGTCGGGGGATTTGCTTCTGCCGCTGCTGAATGCTATTGGCAGCCATGAGTCAGGCCAGGGACCCCCGAGAGCAAGAACAGCCCGGGGGAGCCGCCCGCCCTCCGCTGGGACACAAGTAAGTCCTGGGGGACCGTGAGGGCTCGGGGTGCTGCTGAGGGGCAGGAATCCGGGGAAGATACATTGTATCCGAGCACTGGCCGCGGGATTAATGCTCCCGACCCCCAAACACGTGCTGAGCAGCGAGAGGTCCCCGGCACAAAGTGACAAAGTCACAGCGAAGTGTGTGTCCAATACAGAGGGGGTGTATATATATATATACTGTCACCACCACAGCTAGTGTATGTACAATACAGAGTGGGTGTATATATAATGCTACAAGAAGAGTGAGTGTATATACTGTCACAAGCAGAGGGTGAGTGTATATATACTGTCACAAGAAGAGGGTGAGTGTATATATACTGTCACTACCACAGGTAGTGTATGTATACTGTCACAAGAAGAGGGTGAGTGTATATACTGTCACTACCTCTGCTAGTGTATATATATATTACTGTCACAAGAAGAGGGTGAGTGTATATATACTGTCACAAGAAGAGGGTGAGTGTATATATACTGTCACTACACAGGTAGTGTATATATACTGTCACAAGAAGAGGGTGAGTGTATATATACTGTCACAAGAAGAGGGTGAGTGTATATATACTGTCACTACCACAGGTAGTGTATGTATACTGTCACAAGAAGAGGTGAGTGTATATATACTGTCACAAGAAGAGGGTGAGTGTATATACTGTCACTACTTGCTAGTGTATATATAATGCTAAACCACTGCTAGAGTATATATAATGTCACAATCACAGCTAGTGTATATATAATGCCACAAGAAGAGAGTGAGTGTATATATACTGTCACTACCACTGCTAGTGTATATATAATGCTACAACCACTGCTAGAGTATATATAATGTCACAATCACAGCTAGTGTATATATAATGCCACAAGAAGAGAGTGAGTGTATATATACTGTCACAAGCAGAGGGTGAGTGTATATATACTGTCACAAGCAGAGGGTGAGTGTATATATAATGTCTCAATCACAACCAGTGTATATATAATGTCACAAGAAGAGAGTGAGTGTATATACTGCAACCACAGCTAGTGTATGTACAATACAGAGTGGGTATATATATATATACTGTCACAAGAAGAGAGTGAGTATATATATATACTGTAACTACCACAAGTGGTGTATATATAATGCCACAATCACAGGTAGTGTATATATACTGTCACAAGCAGAGGGTGAGTATATATAATGCTACAACCACAACTAGTGTATTTATAATGTCACAAGAAAAGGGTGAGTGTACATATAATGTCTCAATCACAACCAGTGTATATATAATGTCACAGAGGGTTAGCGTATATATAATGTTTCAATCAGAATCAAGGTTAGTACACATGAGTGAGTGGATATAAGATGTCACTACCAGTGTCACAGTGACTGCATAATGTATACAGAAAAATATTTAGACTTGAGAGTCCTCAGTGGTTGATACCTTTTAATGGCTAACTGAAAAGATGGTAACAAATTGCAGCTTTCGAGACTACTCAGGTCTCTTCATCAGGCAAGACTAATACAACATCTGAAGAATCACATATTTATACACAAATAGCACAGAAAAAATGCAATAGGTAAGACAAGTGACGTGAAGCAGAACTGTCATTATGGCAGAGGGATGAGCATAAATATTGGAACAGTTCATAGATAAGGAGAGAAATGTATACAATGTAACTATCACAAGTTTAGTATAAACAATGTAACCATTCAATACAAATGTGAAATCCGCGGTAGTGTAAGTGTTTATACCGTGTCACAATCACAGTCAGTGTAATGTATATACAGTGTCAGATCCCAATCATGGTAAAACGATTTACAATGTCACTGACAACGTCAATGTAAATATATTGTCACATCTAGAATGTGACTGAAGGCACACCATGTCACAATGAGTCATAATAAGTGTAGATATAATATTACAACCAGCGTCAGGGCGAGTGTATATACAGTCTCACAGAGTCAGTGTATAATGCCCTCATGTGTGGGCAGGTGCCAGTTCATATTCAGATCATCCATCTATACCTACCCTAATCCAATGATCTGATAGTAACAATGTGTAATATAAAGCGGTAACTGCAGCAATGCCAACACTGTCGCACTATCCCCAATGAGCGGTCTGCTTACTGCGCCTCATGTTAATCTGCCAGTATTACAATCGAAATCACTAATAAATCAAAACTTTTCAACATGTTTTTATTTCAATTGTTAAAAACAAACAAAAAAAAAAGACAGGAGAGATTTAGATCCAGAACAGCTGAGACACGAGTCAAATGCTGGACACTTATTAGAAAGAAATATGTAAAAATGACCTAGAATACGACGTGACAATGAAAGTGTAAATCAGCCTGATGTGACCACAGTGTGCGGAATACATCAAACATGAGTAGGATAAAAATGGCCATAAAACTAAAAGATGACTGTTTATAGATGATGAGAAAAGTTTCGGGGGAATCATTTTGGTTATTTGATGTCCTAAAGATACAGGGTTATCCTGCTGTTTCCTTAGTGGTCTCACATTAATGACTTTGTATTTTTACTACTCGTGACCTATTACAAGTTACAGTGATTGTATTTATTGAGCTTTGTAGAACACAGAATGATATTTGTAAAATGAGAAAATGTTTCACTTAGAAAATAATTCCCAATCGCTTTGCGACGTTCGCCACCTTGATGGTTGACACCCAAGAGCATGTTCACGTGTTGCAGATTTGCCTTGGATTTTCTGTCCATATTTGTCAGTGGAATATGTGCAGCATATTAATAAATCCCATCCACATGCTGTGAAAAAATTCATGCAGAAACTGACATATGGTGCAAGTATTAAATCCTTGGCATGGCAATTGTTTCAGTGGCATTTTATTCTGGATTTCACATTTTTTTTAGAAAGCTTAGGATGGAATCCACAGCAAATTCACTTGTAAATCGTGCAACATCTGCAGGTGTGAACACATCCTAGTAGTGAAATATTATTGTTCATAAACTTGGTCTGGATCAAACTGATCCAAATCTGACAACTTAATATAAATTTAATTTTACTGATTACACAGAGGAAAGGCAGATTATTTCTAAATGTCTCTACATTAATGGGACATTTTCATTCCTTTGTACCCACATTGGGTCTATCACTATGAAAAATATAAAGATTGGTTTCCGGGTCCTCCAAAAAAAGCAGATGTTGAGACAAAAAATAATTGTCTATGTTGGACTTCAGCTTAGCCAAACTTTAGTTCCCACAAGAGATAAACCACTGTCAGAAGAGTCTGGAGGGGACAGAAGGGTCTTTATGGTTACAGAGGGGTCCGGAGGAGACAGAGGTGGTAGTAATGGCTTCCATCACTTAGAAAACACATGCATGCACGGCCTAGCATAGGTTGCATGACCATGGGAGAGTTGGGAGGAATCAGCAAAAACTAATGTGACTAACCTTTATCTGAGGTTTATGGGGAGCTGAAAACATTGGGGAGAAGCATTAACCACTCCCAGAGAAGTAATTCAGTGCCCTCAGTCACCATCACATATTCACTTTGCTGTTTTACATATCTGACATAAACGACGTTTGATAGTAAGACCTAAGACACTTTGGGATACCGAAGAGTAATAATAAAATAAGTGTTACCGGCCATCATCCGCCACAGATTTTATTTCATGTTATTCACTTGTTGGTTCTAGTAGGATTATTATTGTTATTCACAGAACACGATAAATGATAATGATAATATGGGCGAGGACGTGATAACCACTCGCCCATTCTCATGAGATCGTCCAACGAATGAAATAAAAATGTGATTTATATCAACAGCCACATAAATCAGCCTACGTTACTGTTCTATACCATCTCGTACATCTCTGGCCAGAAGACTTTATTTCTGAAATCACTGTGATTAAGGATAAATTTCCGCCTTCCCCCTTTGTAGGTTTGGTACATATGATGGTTCGGCTACGCTAATATTTTAACGTGTACCGATTTCAACATGTCCTCTGAAATGTGATCGGGTTATTTTGAAACCGCGCTGCATAACTTTCCGTCTGTTGCCTCGTTGAGCCGGCATTATGCCCTTACTACTTCATAAGTCGTTAATCACTGGAATTTCAGAAAATGTTGTTGCTTCCCATTTTTCATTAGGTGACCTCCTTCTTGACTCATGTACTTTTCTTACTTAATTATTCAACGTTTTATATTTTTACGTCATTTAACATTTTAAGTCAGATTTTTTTGTGTTCTTCCGCTGCGTGAATCTGGAAGTTTGTAATTCAGATTTTTTTCTTAAAGACGATAAATGCAAATATTGTTATTTTGTCATTTAAACCGATTGTTAAAATGTATCTATTGCAACGTAACTAACGTAAATACTTTTGTATCAGACGGAGTGCTTTACTATTGACTCCATTAAAAAGAAAACGTTTTAGTGCGACTGCCGCTGATATAATAAAAAAAACATAAATAGTAATGATCGTGAAGGATTTGAAATACATTTTTTAAATGTTTTTTTTAGCTCAATAATCACTTCGGTGTACATTTAATATCAATAAATTACACAACAGTGAAGTTTTTAATGCATGATTAAAGGCAGGGAGCTTTGGAGGTGATCTATAAAGTGACTTCAAAATGTTAGCAACTGGCGTTTAGCTTTGTAGCATGTCATAAAAAAAACCTTTAAATGTATCAAGGACACACAACGTTTACTTCCTGTAGTACAGTGGTTACAGAAAATCTGACACACAACACTAAGTCCGGGCGTCGATTATTATTTTTTTGTAAAACAAACTTGAAATTCATTTGTTTAAAGTCACCGGCAAAAAAATATTTTCAACTTATATTTTTTTAGAAAATAGCAGTTAACAGTTTGAAATTCTATAGATATTTGCAAATCACATTCAACCGTTACTGTTGTATACGTTCAGGTTTTATCGGCGTAGAATGTTTTTTTAGCTTGTTTACATTATGCATGATGGGAACGTAACCGACCCGGGTGGGAACTCGCCTCACATAGGACACCTAATACACTAACGCTATTGTCTAGCAGGTATCTTTTATGACTTCGGTATGGCAATTTATTGCAATTAGATAGCTAACCTGCTATTATTTTTGTACTAAAAACCAAACTGGATATAAAGAGTAGAAAAAGTTTAAGCGCTTACACTATTCTTCAATCCAATCTTGGCTTTGGGGGGAAAACAAAATCTTCCATAAAAACTGCAAGTATGTATCACACTTTGTTCTTGTAGTTAATGTAAAGTACTATGTTTATTACCTAATATCTAATATCACTATTAAATTCAAGGACGGTTCAAAATACAATTTACAATTTACAAAAAAGTTTCTAAATGTAAAAAGGTTTAAAAAAATATAAGTTAATTACTTTCTAGAAATAAAGTCTAGATTCTGAATTCTATAATGATAGCAATTTGTAACAGGCATTATATTTTGATGTAATTAGTATTATTTTTATTAGTGAATGTGGTGTAGTATATACAGCTGTACATACCCAAACTAAAAAGTTATTACTAGACCAAACTGTGTAAAATACAAAACATTAAAATGCTTTTTTCCCCCTATTAGTTTTAGGTCACGGTGCCGGTTGTTGTATGTTTCTTATTATTTTTGTAAGTATTTTATTAGCTTTCATAAAGGTTGAAAATCCCCTTCTCCTGTAAACCTTTCCTAGTAAGTAATACTCCCAGGTTGTGGATGAATGTTGCTTATTATAGACATTTGGAGTCATTTTCCATCGTACCCTTAGGATGACGGTTGCTGAGAACAGACCCGTCGTGAGATATCTACGAAATAGATTTTTTTTTTTCATTCTGCTGCTTTGTTTTTTTTGGTTGGGAATGCTCTTAGTATAAAATGGTTACGAGGACCTGGCGGCGTTGACTGAAGTGTGCCAGCTGTGTTTAGAATGGGATAAAAGGTTTAAAAGTCAATCAAACATCTCAGAGTTAATGTCACATGAAAGGAAAGTGCTGGGCGATGTGTTCGGCGAGTTTACGTCTTATGACATCTCTGGAGAATGAAGAATACTTTCCCGCCGGGCTGCAGTTATATTTATTTGGTCTTGATACATTGTATTTATTAAAATAGAGGGAAAATACTAAAGACTCATGAGAGAATCTGGTATAGGAGATACTATACTTCATAAGTTTATTCTTGGCTTCTATTAGTGAACTCCAGGAGCGGTTTAGAGGAAAGTCTAAGTCCCAGAGTTCTCTGCTCATCACCAGGAAAATACAACATGTAGCATGCCAACAGCTGGAAAGCCACTTGTAGCGTCCTGATCACACATTGTAAAATGCATCTGCAGGCTGCTGACGGATCCCCTGGGATCCTTCACCAGTCGTGAAATAGATCCAATTCCAATATTATATTGCGGAATTGACATTAATTATTATCGTATGCGGCTAAATAACTACGAAGCAATAAATCATTGACTTTCTGCGCTTTCATTTTCAACACTGGTGAATCATACTTGTGGTTACAGCTTTTTTTTATTTTTTAAGTATGACAGTGGCATTTACAACATGGTGAAAAATGTCAGAAAGCGACAATTGTATTGTTTTACTGTGACTTACAGGTTCACGAGAAGCGCTCAAAATAAGGAAAATGTTATGTTTCTTTTTTGCATTTGATTAGTGACGCTGAAGTCTGTGCAGGGTCCGGATGGTTCTGATTTACTTGACCCATTAACTGAGTTGTGTCAGGTGTGTGGAGCGCAGTAATGTAACACTTTTAAGTGTTTCATTCCCATCTAGAAAATAATGAGATGATGCCACAAGAACTTATAGCTTCCGAATAGCCCTCAAGGAATATTTGGTTGTGTACAGAACGCTGCATGAAATTGGTAAAACATAGAATAGTGATGAATATTTGTTCAGTAAGATTTGTCTGTTTCTGGATGTATTTGTGCATAGACCATTACTCGGACACATTGTCATTATGATTATTAGAATTGCAGTGTAAGAATGGACTCAGTTTAGGTTTCTCTCCTTTCCTCACATTTCCTATGACTTGTTGCAAAGACATTGGAAGGAATTGATTCTATCATTTTCTAATTGGACACATTTTGGCATAAATGCTCCAGTTTTTACATCGGAGGTCTTCCTGAGCGACACAGAGAAACTTCTTTGGGGCCATATAACTACTAGATTATAAATTATTTTTATTGTGTAGCTTTAGTTTGGAGCTTCGTTCATACCGGGGGGATGACATAAGAAGAAACATGAGGCTAGGTATAATAATAGCTTTCTTAATGAAGTATAAAATGCTGAAAATACCGTATGCACTGCAAGATATTAATGTTTTTAAAAATGGCTCAGACTAGTGCATGCTGCGATTTTCTACATGTGGACCATCAGTCTGTTCACGTAAGCTGCACCATTGACTTCTGCTGCTCGGCGCTATGACTTTATGCTATCCGCCTCGCATATGGCCGTATAATACGCTTGTCTGAACGAACGCTTATATATGTAGCGCAGGCAAACAGTGGCGCAATCACCTGCAGATCTGGATTCTCCTGGCTCGTTAAGTTTGTGATTTCTCATCTTCTCGCCATCTTTATAAGTGATATCTGACTACATAATAACGAGAGACGGAGAATAAATGTGGTACAGGAAACACTTTAATCTAATTTCTGCCTGGTCACTGGAAGCAGCCTGAGATTAGTCGCTTCGGGACGTGGCGCTGTCTGTGATGTCTTGTCTCAGCAGTAATATTAGATAGATATTGTTATATGGGGGGGGGAACAGATCTGTTGGAGCATGTCATTAGCGATCTGCCATGTTTCTATCAACCTTCTCCCAAAACTAATTTGCCGTCAGTCGGTTCTGTCTCCTTCATGTTTGGGAGGTGAGTTTGTCGTGTTCTCTGTGTATATATATATATATATATGGGTATAATGCAGTAGTGAGTTTGCACCGGCTCATACTGGCTTCATTATGTCAGGAGGTGCTGGTCGGGGTTCGCATTCTGCGTGTTCTTATAGTGGTGCGCTCAGGAAGGTGACGGCGCTCTTTCACCTCTCTATGCCAGGCGTTCTCACTATGAGCGGCTTCAGCTGGTCCATGGGGAGGCAATTTTTGTAGAAGTGATCATACGCTACTCGAACCTTTCCATGGTGCAGTCGTATTCAGTTTAGCCACAAAACTGACTCATTTTTACTCATTTAAATGAAATAAAAAAAGAATGAAAGTTATCTGTCATTTTACCATAGACTTTCACTGTACGGCGACCTACATGACGGCTCCTCTGTTGCATTCGTTTCTTCTAAGTAATACAAATATATTTTGGGGGATTTGTTCGCTCGCAGCTTTTTATAAACTTTACCAAAATATCTTATAGAAGGAATCAGTTGATGGATTCTATTTTTGTAATTTTGGTCTTGGGTTTCTATTGGTTTCTATTATTATTATTAATATTTCTATTACATGATATGAATGACAGGTCACAAACACTTCTAAGACTAGGTTCACACGACCGTATAAAAAATCCTTCAGAGTTGCATCCAGAAAAGTTTTATTAATCTTTTACAGGACCATTGACAGTTTCCCATGTTACAGAATTGCAATGTGTCCGTAACAATTGGATGTTATTCTGTATCTCCGCACGGAATCCGATTTTTTTCTCACACCGATAGACTACAATGGGTGAGCCCCATCTGATTTTTTTTTTGGAGGAAATTGTGCATGTTGCATTTTTTTCACATGCAGATTCATTTAGTGAAAAAAAAAATCGTTCCTCTGCGCTGCCCAATGAATAACATTGGTGCCATCCGTTTTTTTAGCAGATAGCACTCAGACTGAAATTATGGTCGCGTGCACGAGACCTAATAGTGTTACATAGATTACAAGGTAAAAAAAAAATGACTACTGGTATATGTTTTTTATACATTTTTTTTTATGCTAATTTATATACTATAAAATAAAATTACTATATATGTACAGTATATATAGGCCCACTGTAAAAAGAACTTAGAGAATTAATGTAATAAACCAAGATTTTATTTAAAAGGGCTCTCAAATATGTTTACAATGGTTAAAACTGTTTTAAAAAAAATCTAAAAGAATGCCATATTCACCCTCATTTTATATTGTTGCTTTGTACATTCTGGTCCTGTTCTCAACACATGAGAAATTGCCTGTATTTCCGCTCTGGCTGCAGCCCTTACCGGGCCAACTTCCGGTCTGGAACCAGAAAGCATACCCAGTGGGGACCAGTCTGAGTTGTGGGCGATCGCTGAAGGTGAGTATTTATTTTTTATAAACAGTATGTGCATTTTAAAATTATTTTTCATTCCCTAGAAAACCTCTATAAAAGAAACTTCCAAATAATCGTAGTTCAGGTTTAATTCAGATTAAAAAATCCACCTTCCTCTTAGAGATCCTTAGAGATCTTACTTGCTGGAGGATTAACGTGTAGTAGTGAATTCCGGCACCCTCCTCGTATTCTTTCATGTATATGCCACATGTCACTAAATGATCCATAATTAGCCCTCGTAATCCTCAGCAATACTCAGCAGGAAATGTATTCTGCTCCGTGTGTGAGGGGGATTAACCCATTAGCCCAGGTATCAGAGGGGCTACCCCATTAGCGTGAAGGCTTTATTACTGACACCTCCTGTCCCTGGAGACAAGCGAAATCAAAAATGACTGTTGTTTCGTCTCTTACATTTAAGCCTTATTTCTGCACATTCTGACGACCCCTCTTCTTCTCTGAGCGACTGAGATTTGTATTTACATGACAGAAATTTGATGGATATTAGATTTTTTATTTACATATTGATCATTGATAATAACTAATAATTTAGAAATGATTGAGCACTAAAATGCTGGGATTCTTGTTACTCGAACCGAGCAATTTCTAATTTACGGAAAAAGTGCTGAATGGAAGGAGACAGCATGGGGAAGACCCCTGGAAGCATCTCTGACCCCCCGGATCGCTGCTGAAAATAATGGTGTCACACTTCTACTCCACTTTAAGGAGTGATAATAAAACATTTCAAACCAACGAGAAATTGCATTTTACAGGAAAAAAAAGGTCAAGAAACATTTTTTTTCCTATATAATGACTTGTATATAAGGCAAAATTGAAAAAGTATTTTTAAAAAAATTTATAATTTAAGTACCGGTAACCAAAATTGAATTTTTTTAATTAAAAAAATTGGAAATTTCAGTGTAATTTATGAAGGAAGCAAGAGCTGCCAAAAATTAGGGACTCACATACACCCTTTATTAGACATAAAGGAGCGCCTCATACACATTATGTTCCAATTGTAATGTACTGGTACTCCTAGACTCATAAAGGCAATGCATTAAGTTCAAATCCTACCGAAAATTACAAGCAGGGTCATCCATACACCTTTGAAAGGACCAACTGTAGTGCCTCATTCAAATATTGTGAATAAAGTATAGTTCTGTTACTCTTAGGCCAGGGTCACACTTGCAAGTATGATGTGAAAAACTCACGCGAGTCTCTCGCATCAATACCCGGCACTGCCGCCGGCACTCAGGACTGGAGTGTGCGGCTGCATGTATTTCTGTGCAGCCGCACACTCCGGTCAGGGTGCCAGCGGCAGTGTCGGGTATTGATGTGCGAGTTTCTCGCATCACACTCACAAGCATGACCCCGGCCTAACACTCAATAAAAGCTCTGCCCACAGTGCAAAGCCACACAATAATTACAAGCAGGGCCATCCATACACCCTTGAAGGCACCAACTGGAGTGCCTCATATAAATTTAAGAAAGTGAATTTGTGATACTTCTACACTCTTAAAGGCTTTGCACAAAGTGCAAAACCAGGAATAAAATATAAGTAGGGTCATCCATAGACCCTAGAAGGCAACAACTAGCAGGCCTCATTCAAATATTTAACATTAAAAACACTTTATGTGCTGTTGTCACGTGGTGTTGAACAGTCGGGTCTAATCCAGGCTTTGTTCATTGTTATAAAGAGTGAGCTTCTCAGCACTCTCTGTTGACAGGCGAAAGCACCTGTTATGACTCCCCCTTTGGCATAAAACATCCGCTTAGGCAAGCCATTAGTGGTAGGGCAGCACAACACTTCCAAGGCATAGAGGGGCAGCTCATCCCAGGTGTCTAGCTTTGAGACCCAATAGCTGAAGTTTGCATAGGAATTAGGGAGTATGCTGGTTTTAGCAGCTAGGTATTGCTTGACCATCTTTAAAAAAATATTTCCCTTCTTGTTAAAAATACCTGGTGATCAGGGCCTGGATGCTGAAAGGGTGTCATGAAATTGACCCAGGCTTTTGACAATGTACCCGTGCCACTGCTGTGTGTCTCCCTCGCCTCTCCTTGGTTGGCCAAGGAAGCTTCCCCCTGGAGCAAGCGTTGCCTGATGGGAATTTTTCAACATAATTTCCTGGCCTTCTGGTATAGCACCATTTTAGAAGACATCTCCGCCTCAAGAAGAAGAGATGCAAAGTTCTTGTAGCGTGAGTCTAGTAGGGTGAACAACCAGTACTTTTTTTTTGGCCAAGATGAAAGTAACGCGAGGGTCATGGGAAAGGCAGCGGTACATAAAGTCGGACGTTTGTGCCAAGGTCCCTACAGCCAACACTTCCGTGTCTTCCTCCTTCTCCTCCATCTCTTCCTCTTCATTACCCTTCTCAGTCCATTCACCTAAAAAGACAGGACAGAGCTTTACTAGCCTCTTTTACACTGATCCTCTTTTTCACCCTCCATCTCCTCATTGTTACCCAATCTGCGCTGAGCAAATGAGATGAGGCTGGGCAGTATCTCCCTGTCTCCCTCCATCTCCTCATGGTCTACATGCAAAGCTTCGTGATTAATTGTCATTTGCGACTGTTTAACTAGGCACAGAAGTGAGATCGTTGTTCTGTCACTGTTCACCATCTTTGTGGAGTCCTCAAAGTCTTGGAGAACGACGCAAATGTCAGACATCCATGGCCACTCTTCAATTGTTATGTGTGAAGGTTGACTAGAATACTGACGGGCGTGTTGGACAACATTCAACCACTGGCCTCTGCTGTTCACAAAGACTTGCCAGCATGTGCAGTGTGGAGTTCCAGCCTCTGGTCACATCGCACACCAGTCGGTGAGCTGGCACTTGCATGCGCTGCTGCAGTACTGGCTAAGTATTGGCAACTGTAGCGAACTTGTGGGAATGGGCGCTGATGTGGCGTACCTTGACCAGAAGCTATGGTAAATACGGGTAGGTTTTCAGAAACCCCTAAACTACCAAGTTGAGCAAAGGGTACGAGCATGATATGTGCGTGAGCTTGCCAAGCTTCACAGCCGCCACCAGGTTATGCTCATTATCACACAGGACCATGCATGGTTGAAGGTTCAGTGGCAAGAGCCACTGATCTGCCTGGTCTGTTTTTCCTTTCAATCTTTCTGTAGCCGTGTGCGGTTTGTTTCCTAGACAGATTAGCTTCAGCAGAGCCTGTTTCTGCTTTTCTGAGGCAGTTCTGCAGAGCTTCCAGCTGATGTGGACTGAGATAGCACATTGTAGATGATGGATGAGGAGGAGCAGAAGTGGGTGCAGGAACTGGTGTATGAGGTGGAGGATACCCTGATAGGATGTCGGTAGCACATGTGCTGTGCCAGGGTGGGACTCAGCCCGGCATCCACAATGTTCACCCAGTGTGCTGTTAGGGAAATTTAGCTTCCCTGGCCACAAGCACTTGTCCTCGTGTCGGCCATTAAGTGGATATTCACAGTAACTGCATTGGTAGGTGCACGGGTGATATTACTGTACACGTTCTGGTACAAGACATAAACACCACAACGAGAGACATACTGGTGGCTGGAGATTGAGTGCCAAGCGAGGGACCAAATGTGTACACCAGTAGTAGGCCAATTTTGTTTTTACCAATGAAATTTAACACAAAGCAGGTTCTACAGTGTATTTGAAAATAGTCAATTTTTGTAACAAAATACTTGTGAATTGTACCAGGCTAAGCGTTTTATAACAATTTTAACCCACTGTTATTTTAAGTTAAGGATCTGGCATGTTCAATTTTGGACTGACGCGATCCTTTTATTCTCTCTGAGATAAGCTGTGGTCTGAAATGTCTGGCAGTGTCTCTCTCAAAGAGAACACAGGAGTGCTGAGCAGAATGAGCTTTCCAGTGTATTGGAAAGATGACTAAACCATTGTTTAGTGCAGGAACATGGTCTGGTCAAACCACATCTCCTGGGCAGGGAAGAAACCCAAGAGAGGATACAAGCATTACTGCAAGGATCACAGCTGCTGGTACAACATGTTTATAAAAAAGCTGCAGACAAAAAACAAGTTTTTCTGACTTATTTGCTGCGTTTTTCAGGATCCCAAAGTTCAGCTTTGCTTCCACCATACAAGCATGAACAATGTAAATGTTCGGCCACCAATGCAAGACGTATGCGACGCCATTTTTGGAGAAAAGGGAAATTTCATCAAATTATTTAGTGGAAAAAGATTTTTATATCTGAAAAAAATACAGAATTGAAAATGTAAAAACAGCGGGGGGAGTTGAATTGGTCGGAATAGTTTACCTGACACATTGGCAGAGCATTTTGTAGGTCGGACATTGTTTACTTTCATACATCGGTCAGCCATTGAGTTGATCAGTTAATGTTCAATTTCACACGTTGGTCAGGCAATGTTTACTTTCCTCATTAATTGGGCACTGAGATGCTCAGGCTTAAGGTACTGCCACACTAAACTATCCCGCTAGCGATCACGTAAAAGACGCATACTAATTGCGATCGCTAGCGGGATCGTTTTAATATCGCTAGTAGCGGCTTTATTTAGCGATCTCCTTAACGACTTTAGCGGTACAAAATACCGCTAAATCGCTAAATAAAAGGTGCCACACACAGCGATAATACTTACCCAGCGGGAGCGCCGACGATAAAATAGGGTCCGGAACGATTCCAGCGACGAGCGAGATCACAGCAGGAAGCTCGTCACTGGCAGATGCCGCACACAACAACATCGCTAACGGGATCGCTAAATAGTGACGTTTTTTAGCGATCCCGTTAGCGATGTTGTTTAGTGTGGCATACCCTTTAGGCCGGGGTCACACTTGTGAGTGCAATGCTAGAAACTTGCGTGAGTCTCTCGCATGAACACCTGACACTGCCGCCGGCTCTCGGGACAGGAGTGTTCAGCTGCATAAAAATACATGCAGCCGCACGCTCCAGTCCTGAGTGCTGGCAGCACTGCCGAGTGTTGATGCGCGAGCTTCTCGCATTGCACTTGCAAGTGTGACCCCGGCCTTAGTTTACTTTTCATGTGTCAGTAATTTAATTAAACTGTACTCCACCTTAGGCCGGTTTCACACGTCCGTGTCTCCAGTACATGTGGTGACAGTTTTCACACGTACTGGAGACACGTACAGACATAGACACATTATAATCTATGTGTCTATGCACATGTGCGTGCTTTCACATGGATCGTGTGCCAAACACGTAGACATGTCCGCTTTGACACGGACACAGGGACCGGAAAACGTCCGCACACGTGCACACAGAGAAGTGTTCACGCAGTCCTCCATGTGCGTGGACGGCCGCCGGGGAACTCGCGGCTACTGTAAGCCGCTGTCCCCCTGCAGCTGGTGCTGAAGCCGGCTGTAATTTCCCCTGCTCTGTCTGCGACCACAGGAGAACGAAGAGCGGTGTATTAATATACTACTCATCGTTTTCCTCTGCTCGTAGGCAGAGCAGGGAGAATGATGTCTGCCGGCTTCAGCACCAGCTGCAGGAGGACAGCGCTTACTGTAGCCGCGAGATCCCCGGCGGCCGTCCGTGTGTCTGATGCGGCACATGGGTGGCACACGGTTGCCACACGTGTGCCGCACATAGTACACACACGGACACATGGACACTGATATCTCCGGTACCGATTTTTCCGGAACCGGAAATATCAGGACGTGTGAAACCGGCCTTACTGCCATTCTCAGGTGAGGAGACCAAGACATTTTGGTTTAAAGTTGAGAAAATCACAAAAATAAATGGGTTTCATATCCTTCTTTACTTGCTTTTTTTTTCACTAAAAACACAGCAAAAACTTTTAGTAATGTTTTTTGCTACTTTTTTGCACTTACCCATTGCTTTCTGTAGGTGAAAAAGAGCTGCAAAAACGCTGAAAGAAGTGACAGGCTGCAGTTTAAAAAAAGCAGCAGTTTTCCAATTCAGTCAGAAAAAAAAAAAACAACGTGTGTGCAGGAGATTTCTGAAATCTCATAGTTTTTGCTGGTAATGTAGCAGCTTTTAATTTGCATAAAAAAATGCAACAAAAACTCAACGTGTTTAAAAAACCCAATAAAAATGTTTGAAAACCATTATATTAACCTCAACTTGATGTAAACAGATCATTAAATATCTAGTTATCCATTTTGAAAAAAAAAAAAAAACTCAACGTGTGAATATAACCTAACACTCCTGAGAAGGTTGCAGATAAGGAGAGTGACACGCTCTGGTTTATTAGTGATTATTAGAGCTACTGGTGCATTTTTGTTGCATTTTTAATCTATTCTATTTTATGTATTTCCTGACACATGTATCTCCATTTATTATATGTACATCCTCTTTTGGGACAAGGAAGCATCTTATTGTGGTAGTTACTGATGATGTCTATGCCTGTTGGATTTTTTTTTATTATTTTTAGATATTGTGCTTTCTTTTTTTGTGCATTAAAAATAATAAAAAAATGTTCTTGTTATACTCGAGCGTGCATCCCGTCATGGCCACCACCTTTCTTTGCTGAATGTTTGTGTGGCTGTAACGATACTTTGGGACTTGGTGTACTGTTTTTCTATTTGTGTATTTATAGACTATTAGTTGTGCCCTTCACGTGTTTGTGTACAGAAGTCATCTCATTACAATAGAGAAAAAATACCCAAAGATGGTGTCTGCGAAAACAGGATCCAACAATGGGAATAGGTCATAGTAAAAGCTCACCCCTCCCTGCCCGATGACCTCTGCACGTGTCTCTGAGCATGCCGACTACACCCTGTTATGTAATAGATGAAGGCTAAGATTGCATGGAAAAGTTTGGGCACCCCTGGTCAAAATTACTGTTGTTGTGAACAGTTAAGCAAGTTGAAGATGAAATTACGTTTAAAAGGCCTGAAGTTAAAGAAGACACATTTCCTTTGTAATTTAGGCAGAACATTTAAAAAATGACAGAAAGGAAAATGGGTTGATGCAAAAGTTTGGGCACCCTTGGAGATTTGTGTGCTCAGATAACTTTGACCAAGGTTTCAGACCTTAATTAGCCTGTAGGGTTATGGCTTGTTCACTATCATCATTAAGAAAGACCAGGTGATGCAAATTTCCCATCTTTATAAAAACCAAGCCTCCTCTAACCGTGTGCCAAAAATCAGCAGCCGTGAGTTCTTCTTAGCAGCTGCCTAGGACTCTGAAAATGAAAATGGTGGAGGCCCACAAAGCAGGAGAAGGCTATAAGAAGAGAGCAAAGTGGTTTCAACTTACCTTTTCCTCACTTCGAAATGTAATTAAGAAATGCCAGTTGAGGAACAGTGGAGGTCAAGATAAGGTCTGGAAGACCAAGCTAAATTTCAATGAGAGTTGCTTGTAGGATTTTTAGGGTATGTTTCCACGGTCAGGAAACAGTCCGGATTTGCTTAGTGTTTGACGCTGTGTGCTGGTGCAGCGTCAAACACGCAGCGTCCAGATGTTACAGCATAGTGGAGGGGATTTCAAGAAATCCCGTCTCCACTATGCTTACAAACACGCAGGCGTAAGACTTGCGTTTACGGACATGCGGCGCGTCTTTTTAGACCACAGCATGTCCTATTCCCTTGCGGCGAAGCTGCGTCGCCGCAAGGGAAATAACACAGGGCTATGTAGCCCTGCGGTCATTCCGCATGTGTTCCGGATGTGTTCCATGAACACATCCGGAATGACCGCGCGTTCAAAAGGGGGCGGGGCTTTGGGCGGAGCGGACTTTCCTCTCCGTCCAAAGCGCTGTGTTTCCGGACCATGGAAACACAGCCTTAGACAGGTAAACCAGAACCCCTGCTTGACTGTAAAAGAGCTTCAGAAAGATTTAGCAGACTCTGGAGTTGGGGTGCATTGTTCTGGTGTACAAAGACACCTGCACAAATATGGCCTTCATGGAAGAGTCATCAGAAGAAAACCTCTCCTGCATCCTCACCATAAAATTCAGCGCAAGATGTATGTAAAAGAACATCTAAAAAAGCCTCATTTTTCAAATAAGTCCTGTGGACTAATGAGGGTAAAATAGAAGTGTTTGACCATAATGATCAAAGGTATGTGTGGAGAGAAAAGGGCACAGAATTACAGGAAAAGAACACCTTGCCAACCGTTAAGCAAGGGGAGTGGATAAATCATGCTTTGCTGTTGTGCTGCAGCCAATGGCATAAGAAACATTTCATGGGTAGCAGAAAGAATGGATTCAATGAAATTTCAACAAATTCTTGATGCAAACATAACACCGTCTAAAAAAGCTGAAGTTGAAAAGAGGAAGAGGATGGCTGCTACAAATGGATAATGACCCTAAACACACATCACAATCCACAATGGACAACCTCAAAAGACGCAAGATGAAGGTTTTACAATGGCCCTGACAGACCCCTGATCTGAACATCATTGAAAATCTGTGGCTAGACCTCAAAATAGCAGAGGATGGAAGACGACCCAGGAACCTCACAGAACTGGAAGAATTTTCCAAATGAGAATGACTGAAAATCACTCACACAAGAATTAAAAGAATCTTGTCTGGCTGCAAAAAAAACGTTTACAAGCTGAGAAAGTTGCAATATGAGACGCTACTAGGTACTAAGAAAATGTGTCATCTGTAACATTAGGCCTTTTAGATATCATTCCATCTTCAATTTGCTTAACTGTTCACAATAAAAGTAATTTTGACAAGGTTTGCCGAAACGTTTACCTGCCACTGTACAGCTCATCTAAAAAAAAAATAAAAATAGAGAGAGCGCACATGTTGGTATAAGTGCAATGCTTAGGTGCTCATTCACACTGTGGCCATTCAACAAACAGAACCTAAAATAAAAACAAAATCAGCAAATACCCTGTTATAAGTGAATAGTAATAGTACATGTGAATAACATAGGGGAATTAGTTATCAGTACTTTCATCAAAAAAGTGTAAAAGCTCCGACAAGGTATATCCCAAACAGGACGGCACCTAACAAAGGGAAAAGCAGGACTAATTCCTGACTGTTAAGACATCTGCCCGTGAAAAGCTATATAAACAAAATGAACATCCCAAAAAGGGGGAGCCACGCTGCAGTGTGTACAATGTACAAAAAACGAAACCAATCATGCAATCAGTGTTGTCAAATCCAGACACTTAGGGACACAACCCTTTGAAAAGGAGAAGGTAACACTTGTTTATTTATACATTTATCTGAGGAATAACAGAGGAACAAGGCAACACAAAGTAATGAGAAAAGTTGTAAGTTTATGAGGTATGTGGAACTAGTTACTAAAACAAACATATCAGCTCTGGCTAAATAAAATGTTGGATTAAACTCTGTTTGCACCAAGTACGATAGAGTGCGATTTGTAATAATTTCTATAGGTTTAGTTACCACTTAAGTCAACACTGACTTGATGACTTATAGGCAGCGCTGAGCAGAGAAGGCGTTGAGCAAGGACGATACTGAGCATGGAGAGTGCTGAGCAGTGATGATACTGAGCAGGGACGATACTGAGCAGCGATGACACTGAGCAGGGACGACACTGAGCAGGGACAGCGCTGAGCAGGGACGATTCCGAGTAGGGACAGCTCTGAACAGGGATGACACTGAGCAGGGACAGCGCTGAGCAGAGACGACACTGAGCAGGGACAACACTGAGCAGGGACAGCACTGAACAGGAACAGCGCTGAGCAGGGACGACACTGAGCAGGGATGACACTGAGCAGGAACAGCGCTAAGCAGGGACAACACTGAGCAGGGACAGCGCTGAGCAGGAACAGCGCTGAGCAGGGACGACACTGAGCAGGGACAGCGCTGAGCAGGGACGACGCTGAGCAGGGATGACACTGAGCAGGGACAGCACTGAGCAGGGACAGCGCTGAGCAGGGACGACTGTTATGTTTCGGTAGCTGAGGAGAAATTGCAAAATAGCAAAAGTAGTAATACACCAGAGAGGCTGGAAACTATTGGATTACAGTACCCTAAACTAACCGCCACACTAGAAGTAGCCGTGGAGCGTACCAACGGTGATCCTAGATGCCTCGTCACAGCCAGAGAAATAACTACACCTAAAGGTAGAAAGATGAAAGCTATCTGCCCCGGAGCAGAACCCCCAAAGAAATAGGAAGCCCCCAAACATGTAATGGCGGTTAGACAAGAAGAAAATACGGACACAGACAGAAAATAGAATGAGCAAACGCTGGGGCCCAATCTGTCTAGATAGAAAAGTATAGGAAAGAATTCTGACTGCAACCCAAAAAAACCCTACAAAAATACCAACACTTCTGATTACCAAAAAACCTGAGATTACACGATCTCTACCACCTAAATCTGATCTCTGGTGTAACACACAGCAATTCAACAAACAAAAAGTGACAAAGGAACAGAGCAAAAGTGCAAATACAAAATGAGCACAATTGCAGCGCCAGACTCCAAAAGGGGACCAGGCTGAAGTCCACTGCAAGCAGCAAACCAGCAAAGAAAATCCAACCACGGAAAAAAAAAAGCAAATCACTTATCTTAAAGAGCAGGAATGCAAGCTGAGCTCCAAGCAAGACCAGCAAGAACAATTGATTACCGGCAAGGCTGAAGGGAGTTCAGGTCACTTATATCAGACCATTCAGAGCCAGCTGAAGGCCATTCGGCAATTAGTTCATTACCCTCAGCAACCACCGGAGGGAGCTCCAGCTCAGAAGTCGCCTCCAGATTATTCACAACAGTACCCCCCCCTTGAGGAGGGGTCACCGAACCCTCACCTGCGCAGCCAGGCCGATCAGGATAAGCTCGATGATAGGCACGGATAAGTCTCCCAGCATGGATGTCCGAAGCAAACACCCAAGAATTGTCCTCCTGACCATAACCTCTTCACTTAACCAAATACTGGAGTTTCCGTCTAGCAAAACGAGAATCCAATATTTTCTCAACCACATACTCTAAATTGCCCTCAACCAAAACAGGGTTCGGAGGCGCAGCCATAGGAACCACTGGCTCGACAAACCTCTTCAATAAGAACTTGTGGAACATGTTATGGATCTTAAATGTCCCTGGAAGAAGCAAACGGAAGGAAACCGGATTAATAATTTCCATGATCTTATAAGGTCCAATAAACCTTGGCTTAAATTTTGGAGATGCAACTTTCATAGGAATATTTCTTGAGGACAACCAAACCAAGTCCCCCACTTTAAAACGAGGACCATCAGTCCTATGCCGGTTGGCAAACTGCTGGGCCTTCTCCTGAGAGAGAGACAACTTCTCCCCTACCCGGTCCCAAATCTGCTGCATACGCTCCACAATAGAGTCAACCCCCAGACAGACAGAAGCCTCCACCTGTCCTGAAGAAAATTGAGGGTGAAACCCAGAATTGCAGAAAAATGGAGACATCAAGGTGGCAGAGCTAGCCCTATTATTAAGAGCAAACTCAGCCAAAGGCAAAAAAGAGACCCAGTCATCTTGATCAGCAGACACAAAAGATCTCAAATAAGTCTCCAAGGTCTGGTTTGTTCACTCAGTTTGTCCATTGGTCTGAGGGTGAAATGCAGAGGAGAAAGATAACTGAACACCAAGTTTAGAACAAAATGTCCTCCAAAACCTGGAAACAAACTGGACTCCTCTGTCAGACACAATGTTCTCCGGACTGCCATGTAACCGAACCACGTGCTGAAAGAACAAAGGCACCAATTCGGAGGAGGAAGGCAACTTAGGTAATGGCACAAGATGTATCATCTTGGAAAACCTATCACAGATTACACAGATAACGGTCATTCTCTGCGAGACATGGAGGTCGGAAATAAAATCCATAGAAATATGGATCCATGGCCTCTTGGGTACAGGTAATGGCATTAACAAACCACTAGAACGAGAGCAAGGCTTGGAACAAGAGCAAGTACCGCAGGACTGCACAAATTCCCTGACGTCACGAGACAAAGTAGGCCACCAAAAGGACCGACTCACCCAGTCTCTGGTACCAAAAATCCCGGGATGACCGGCCAACGCGGAACAATGAATCTCAGACATCACACTCTTCTTCCACTGGTCTGGGACAAACAATTTCCCAATAGGGCAGCGCTCGGGTTTATCCTCCTGACACCCTTCCAGAGCCAGTCTCAAATTGGGCGAGATGGCGGAAAGAACTACACCCTCTTTCAAAATAACAGCAGGATCAGATAACTCAGGAGAGTCCGCAAAGAAACTCCTCGAGAGGGCATCCGCCTTAACATTCTTAGTGCCCGGAAGAAAAGAAACCACAAAATTAAAACGTGTGAAAAACAAGGCCCACCTGGCCTGTCTAGGATTAAGTCGCTTGGCTGATTTGAGATAAACCAGGATCTTATGGTCCGTGAGGACCACAACCTGATGTTTGGCTCCTTCCAGCCAATGTCCCCACTCTTCAAAGGCCCACTTCATGGCCAATAACTCCCGATTACCCACGTCATAATTACGTTCAGTTGGAGAAAATTTTTGAGAGAAAAAGGCACAAGGGTTACTTTTAGAGGTCTCTGGATCTTTTTGGGACAAAACGGCACCTGCCCCAATTCAGAGGCATCAACCTCCACCTGAAACGGCAGAGAAACATCAGGCTGCCGTAGAACAGGAGCAGAAGTGAATCTCTGCTTAAGTTCCTGAAACGCAGAGACTGCCTCAGGAGGCCAATTCACCACATCAGAACCCTTTTTGGTCAGATCAGTCAATGGTTTAACAATAACAGAGAAATTACCAATAAATTTACGATAAAAATTGGCAAAACCCAAAAATCTCTGAAGAGCCTGGACGGCCCTGAGCAGGGATGGCGCTGAGCAGGGACGACGCTGAGCAAGGATGGCGCTGAGCAGGGAGGACGCTAAGCAGGGGCGACGCTGAGCAGGGATAACGCTGAGGAGAGAAGGTGCTCAGCAGGGACGACTCTGAGCACGGACGACACTGAGCAGGGATGGGGCTGAGCAGGGAGGGTGCTGAGGAGGGACGACTCTGAGTAGGGACGACGCTAAGCAGGGATGACGCTGAGCTGGTCATCTGCCAACGTTATCCACAGTAATGCTCAATGTGGAGTAAAGGCAGATTGCTTATAATACATTTTCCGGGGCTGGCGTCATTGTTACCTGACATGAGGTTTCTGGAGGCTGGACTGGAATTCACCACATCTGTGGCTCGGCCATCACTCCGCTGACAGTCATTTTACTGTAATGTGTTTTGAGATTTTCAGAATTCCTTGCTGGTCCGTTCACTTACACAGAACCTCTGGGGAATACACTTTAGTGTGAGGGATTTTAAAGGAACATTAAAAAACCTGTACTCCATTTTCTGTCCAGCTTCATGTAACTAGTGTTCTCTGTTATCAGCTACTTCAGGCAGAGGAGAGGCTGAATTACAGGGAGTATGTATGAATTGCTTCAGGTCACAAATCTATAGTGCCGGCATCCTGCAAAATTAACTACATTCATGTGTGTCACTGATATCAGCCGCTGCTCTTGTAACAATCCAGCACCTTTCATTTTTTAATTCAATTTTTCTTATACACCTTGCATAATTATTTTAATCTAAAATTAAATTTTTGGACTTTATTGAAAAAAAGGTGTATCCCCTTCATGATCATCTGATTTTCCCTTTATTTTTTTGCACTTTTGTTTTTTCTTACCTTTTGATGCACTTTTGGTGCATTTTTGAAGCTGCATATATTTGCTGCATAAAAAAACACGTTGTCTTACGGTACCAACGAAGTGGATGGGATTTATAGACATCTCCTGCCCTCTGCGCCTCTTTTATCGCAGTGTAAACTGACCTGCGGAGCTGGTATCACTTACGCAGATTGTCAATCTCTCTTGCGGGTACGATGAGTTTTCTGTGCGAATTTTCCCCATAGACTTACATTAAATGGGAAAATTCTGCAGGTATAAAATCCACAAGCATGTTAAGTGCATTTCCGCTGTGGAAACGCATCAAAAATGCATGTAATCCGCAACAAAATATCAATAAGGTTTTGTCAGAGCCAAATACCAGGAAGTTTCAAAAACAAAGCGGCTTTATGTAAAGCATGACACACCAACAAGAGATAAAAAACGCAACATCAAAAATGCGATAAACACTCATGTAAAAAAAAAACAAAAAAGCGATAAACACTCAAGTAAAAAAGCAACAAAATCGTGTTAAACACGCAAGTAAAAAAAGCAACAAAAACATGATAAACGCATGTAAAAAAAGCAACAAAAACGCGATAAACACGCATGTAAAAAAAGCAACAAAATCGAGATAAACACATGTAAAAAAACAGCAACAAAAATGCGATAAAAACGCAAGTGACCTAATTTAAATAGTAGGTGCAGAAAATTCTGTAACATCAAAAGTTCATTATGGGAACGTAGCATAACAGCCCCAACTTTTATATTTTTCCTTTGACGTAGCCATATGAAGGTCTGTTTTTTTTGGTGGGACGTCATTTACTTTATCATATAAAATGTTCTGATAGACCAGAGAAAATACAAAGTGAAGTGAAATGTTAAAGAAAAAAAATTGTAATTCTGCTCTTGTTTTTTGAGTTTTGTTTTACAGCATTCAATGTAGGGTAAAATCAGACCTGGTTACAAGATTCTGCAGGTCACTGCCAACACAGCAATACCAAACCGATATATATTAGTGATAAAAGAAAAGTTAAACTTTGAAAAGTAAAAAAGTTTGTGTCCCTTTTTTGTGAGAAGCAGAACTTCATTTTCCTATTGCGAGGGCCGTATTTTCATGTTGATCTAATGTCTTTTATTGATCCCATTAAGGCCTCATTCAGATAGAACACCCATCCATTAACCCACGGAGCTATTCACGTCTCCTTTTCTGTGGTCCGCGGGTCCATAAAAAATCAGAGACATATCCGTTTTTTATCAGCACCGCAGATGAAAATTACCCGTACAAGTTTGTGGGTCCATGAAAATCATGAACGACTTCTTCATTTTTTTTTTCTTTTATACATGAAAAATTTCAACACTGATGGTAAAAACTGACAAGTGAGTAAATACTGATGAAAACAGGATATAAAACACTGATGATCCATGTTTTTGCCATGGAATATTTTAATGAGGCCTTGGAGGGGACACATGATGTTTTGATCACTTTGAACTGCGGCAGTTTGTTCTTTTTTTTGTTTTCGGCATTTAACATACGGTTTAAATAAATATATATTTTGATAGACGGGATTTTCACGGACATGACAAAACTAAATTTATTTGTTTTATTTCTTTTTCTATATTTTTATTTTATTCCTTAATGCCCCATAATGGATATATTTGTCATGTAGCATGTCAGGGTGTCTGGAGTGGGCTCAGAAGAAGACCCGCTCAACACAGGGAAGGTGACGGCTATATTATATAGGCGGCATCTGCCTCTAACAGCAGCAATTGGTGTGCCTGCAGATTGCTGCTAATAACATCTTGAATGCTGCTGTCAATCACTTATATCAGCATTTAAGTGCTGTGATCCAGCCTGTGTGTTTGTTCGGGGCCCTATCAGACCCCCTGTGACATGATCGTGGGGAGCCAATGGTTGCTATTACAGCCGGGGACCAGATAAAGGCTCCCCATCCCTGCTATCTGATCTCTTCTATGATGTCCAGCCTGTGGTCATTTTACTGTACAGAGCCATATTACGCTTTATTACTTGCTATGATATAATATTAAACTAACTGGCTCTGCATGAACCGATCACATAAACTTTGGTAACATGGTTTCCTCATGTAAGTGGAATAAATGGCGCTATAATAATAAGTAATAATAATAATATAAATGCCATCATTATGAGCTGCAAATAAACTGAATAACTAAATTAGCTTAAAAAAAAACCACTAAAAAAGACAGTTAAAAATAATCCGGTACATTTTAGAAATGCCCTCGGTATAAATCATAGCTTCAAGACTCAAGGTCAACGCTTCACGCCCTTAGGGATTAAATGTTCAGCTTTGGTAAATGGAAGTTGGAGGTTTCTTAACACCGCAGAACATGAATGTGCCTGTAATGCCGCCAGGTAGCGAGGCGGACGGTCAGCGACGGTCAGCGACTGTCAGCGACTGTAACTGAAGCACAACATACAATACAAATTTGCAAAACTTTCATCTCGTTAAACTTTTCCTTGCAATTTTCGGTAAAACCTTCAGATGGTCGCGGAGAGCACACAGCAAGTTTGGAGCTTAATCCGGACACTTTGATAGGAAGGATTTTGGAGCTGTAGACTGAGGTTAACAATTTGGGTTTTAGATCTCCGTAGTATAAAAGAGGAGGCACGTCAGCTGCGGCGCACATTATAATAACCCGCCGAGGAATGAGCAGTGCTCTGTATTATCTATATGTGTGCGGGTGATGAGTGTCACTGCAAAATGGAAACAGCCGTAGAGATACGGGGATTCAAAGCAACGCTGGGACACAGGATAAAAAGCGGCTCATTTTGCCAAATTACTCTTTTAGCAAACATGACGCTGACCAGACGCCACGGACGCATTACACTTTATATGATGGAGTTCGTTCACTGATCCCCGAAGGAAAAACATAAATGTTCCAAGTTTTACTTTTTTTTTGCTCCTAATGAAAAATCAGTCTGCAAAGAACAACTGATCCGATCTTGAACGTGACGGCAGAAAGTTTCCCAAGGTAGAAAATATTACCTGCACTTTGTATACTACGGTGCCTGTTTGTGACATTAAAACGCGATTAAGCTTCAGGAAATCATCTTAACTCCTAATCTTCTATCTGTATCGAGATTACGGTAAGAAATGAGCGGCCCCAGGAAGGAAAGGAAATGAAGTGTTGAAGCAAAGATTGTGCAGTAACTAATAAGGCAAAGTTGAAAAAGTATATTTTGTTTATGAAAAGTAACAACGTTGCGATTGCAGAATTGACCAATTCTATTTGCCCACATTTAGTATAAACACATCTTTGATCTGTGTTTATTGTTATGCTGTAATGTCTATTGTCTGTACAAGTCCCCTCTATAATGTAAAGTGCTGCGGAATATGTTGGCGCTATAGAAATAAAATTATTATTATTATTTTATACCTGATTATTTGATACAAAAGTTAAAAAGTTGCATCAGAAATGAAGCAAAATTTACAACACTTCTACAAAAATTAAAGGAGTTGAAAACATGATTGAAGCTGTAAATCAACCTTTTGTTCCATTTATTAAAGGGAAAGGTTAACAATTAGTGGCGCAGCAGTACTGCTGCTGATAGTGAGACATTTCCAAATGCACCTTTTCATAAATTGGTAGCAATTCTCATAAATTAGCACAAAATCACCATTAATAAAACCTCAGTCAATCGTTTATTCTTCATTTCCCCAGATTTAGTACCGGTGTGCCCGGTGCTGTGTTGTTGAGGTTGTTCTGCGTCATTCTGGTGGGATAATTACATTATTGGATTTTGGTGGGTTTCTATGTTTTTTTTTTTTATCCAACTATTAAATATTATATTTCCAATGCCACACACAATATGGCGTTATGTGCGGGCCGCCAGCTGTCCCAGGAGTAAAGGCATGTAGCTACAAAAATATCAGATAGAGGTAAAGTGATCCAGATTTCAGGGGAGACGGGGGAGAGAACGGGAGCCCCTTTAATTCGGGGTCACAAACCGGTTGTGTTAATATTTTATTGCTGTTTTATGAGAAACTCACTGCATCTGTTTCCATTCAGACACAGAAGAAGCAGATGGGCAGAAACTTCAGCTTCATACATGGCTCCCCTCCATGATTCATACGGTCTCTATTGGAGATTGGGGTTGAGAATTATGTATCATGTCGGGAAGACACAAAGCCTAATTTACAGATTATTAACAATTTACAAATTGTATGTTTGCGGCAGAAACATTGCACAAGTCCTATATGGATTGATGTTCACTGCGGAGGGAGCATGTGGGACTGACAAAAATGCTTTTAACTGAATTTACTATAAAAACAGAAGTAAACATTTACATTTTGGTTAAACCTTTCACTTCACATCGGGACGGTGCATTTGAGAAATGATTTAAACAATATAATAAATAGATGCAAAAAAAATTACAAAATTGAATCTATTTTTCTAGTATTGAGCGAATCATCTTGGCAAAGATTCAAGCAATTGATATGATTTTAGATTGCTCCATAATTTGGAGGAAATTGAGCCTTTTCCTCTCTGTGAATTACAACGTTGGGTGGAGATTGGTCGCCGTCTTTATGGCTGTGACTTTTAATTCAGTGGATCGGTCGGTTATTGCAGGTTTTCTTCAGCTCAGACTCGTTCTTGGAATGGACGAGTTCGGCTAACATTACGTGGCGTCTAGTATCTGACATATTGTCTCCGCGGCTGTGACTGGCAGGATTGCATAGCGGGTGATTAGTTTCAGGGCCACTCAGTTCTGGACATCATCAGTCCTGAGCGACAGGTGCAGTTTTGGTAGTGGATTTATGTCCCAAAGAAAAGCTGGGTCAGCGCTGACAGAACATAAAACCTGAAGTATCTGGATCACATTTGCGCAGTAATGAAACTGATCTATATGTTGTGTCCAGCGCTGCTGTACGTGGTGGGTGAGCTCCATATCACGCTGAGAAAAACGGACTCTCATGCTCGGATTGCTCAGTGAAAACACCAGACTGAGTTTAGAATAGTTTCCCAAGATTTTCCTAAATATGGAAAACAATAAAGTCGCAATAGATTTCACAGATCTAACAGACGCCGTCTTGGTGAAGATGAGGGCAGAATTGTCTTTTAGCACTTTGACTCTGCAACTCTGGACACTTTTTTTTAAGTGCAGGGCTTCATAGATATGGTGCCATGTGTGTCTACAACAGAACACTGACCTAGAGATATTGATAAATTGCACTTTTGTTAAACTTATTTTTAGAGCATTGCCAGTGGTGGTCGGGCTCAGCCGCCTCCCCTCGGCCGTGTCTCTGAGCACTGAACACCTTGTACTTCTGTGTCTTGCTCAGTGGTGGTCGGGCTCAGCCGCCTCCCCTCGGCCATGTCTCTGAGCACTGAACACCTTGTACCTCTGTGTCTTGCTCAGTGGTGGTCGGGCTCAGCTACCTCACCTCGGCCGTGTCTCTGAGCACTGAACACCTTGTACTTCTGTGTCTTGCTCAGTGGTGGTCGGGCTCAGCCACCTCACCTCGGCCGTGTCTCTGAGCACTGAACACCTTGTACTTCTTTGTCTTGCTCAGTGGTGGTCGGGCTCAGCCACCTCACCTTGGCCGTGTCTCTGAGCACTGAACACCTTGTACTTCTGTGTCTTGCTCAGTGGTGGTCGGGCTCAGCTTCCTCACCTCGGCCGTGTCTCTGAGCACTGAACACCTTGTACCTCTGTGTCTTGCTCAGTGGTGGTCGGGCTCAGCTACCTCACCTCGGCCGTGTCTCTGAGCACTGAACACCTTGTACTTCTGTGTCTTGCTCAGTGGTGGTCGGGCTCAGCTTCCTCACCTCAGCCGTGTCTCTGAGCACTGAACACCTTGTACTTCTTTGTCTTGCTCAGTGGTGGTCGGGCTCAGCCACCTCACCTTGGCCGTGTCTCTGAGCACTGAACACCTTGTACTTCTGTGTCTTGCTCAGTGGTGGTCGGGCTCAGCTTCCTCACCTCGGCCGTGTCTCTGAGCACTGAACACCTTGTACTTCTGTGTCTTGCTCAATGGTGGTCGGGCTCAGCTTCCTCACCTCGGCCGTGTCTCTGAGCACTGAACACCTTGTACTTCTGTGTCTTGCTCAGTGGTGGTCGGGCTCAGCTTCCTCACCTCGGCCGTGTCTCTGAGCACTGAGCACCTTGTACTTCTGTGTCTTGCTCAATGGTGGTCGGGCTCAGCCTCCTCACCTCTGCCGTGTGTCTGAGCACTGAACACCTTGTACTTCTGTGTCTTGCTCAGTGGTGGTCGGGCTCAGCTTCCTCACCTCGGCCGTGTCTCTGAGCACTGAACACCTTGTACTTCTGTGTCTTGCTCAGTGGTGGTCGGGCTCAGCTTCCTCACCTCGGCCGTGTCTCTGAGCACTGAACACCTTGTACTTCTGTGTCTTGCTCAGTGGTGGTCGGGCTCAGCTTCCTCACCTCGGCCGTGTCTCTGAGCACTGAGCACCTTGTACTTCTGTGTCTTGCTCAATGGTGGTCGGGCTCAGCCTCCTCACCTCGGCCGTTTCTCTGATCACTGAACAACTTGTACTTCTGTGTCTTGCTCAGTGGTGGTCGGGCTCAGCCTCCTCACCTCTGCCGTGTGTCTGAGCACTGAACACCTTGTACTTCTGTGTCTTGCTCAGTGGTGGTCGGGCTCAGCCTCCTCACCTCTGCCGTGTGTCTGAGCACTGAACACCTTGTACTTCTGTGTCTTGCTCGGTGGTCGGGCTCAGCCTCCTCACCTCTGCCGTGTGTCTGAGCACTGAACACCTTGTACTTCTGTGTCTTGCTCAGTGGTGGTCGGGCTCAGCCTCCTCACCTCTGCCGTGTCTCTGAGCACTGAGCACCTTGTACTTCTGTGTCTTGCTCAGTGGTGGTCGGGCTCGGCTTCCTCACCTCGGCCGTGTCTCTGATCACTGAACACCTTGTACTTCTGTGTCTTGCTCGGTGGTCGGGCTCAGCCTCCTCACCTCGGCCGTGTCTCTGAGCACTGAACACCTTGTACTTCTGTGTCTTACTCAGTGGTGGTCGGGCTCAGCCTCTTCACCTCGGCCGTGTCTCTGAGCACTGAGCACCTTGTACTTCTGTGTCTTGCTCAGTGGTGGTCGGGCTCGGCTTCCTCACCTCGGCCGTGTCTCTGAACACCTTAGAATCATAGAATGGTAGAGTTGGAAGGGACCTCCTGGGTCATCTGGTCCAACCCCCTGCTCAAAGCAGGATTCTCTAAATCATCCCAGACAGATGTCTATCCAGCCTCTGTTTGAAGACTTCCATTGAAGGAGAACTCACCACCTCTCGTGGCAGCCTGTTCCACTCCTTGATCACCCTAACTGTCAAAAAGTTTTTTCTAATATCTAATCTGTGTCTCCTCCCATCCAGTTTCATCCCATTGCTTCTAGTCTTTCCTTGTGCAAATGAGAATAAAGATGATCCTTCTACAATGTGACAGCCCTTGAGATATTTGTAGACAGCTATTAAGTCTCCTCTCAGTCTTCTCTTTTGCAGCTAAACATTCCCAAATCCTGTAACCGTTCCTCATAGGAGATGGTTTGCAGATCGGTCACCATTCTGGTCGCTCTTCTCTGAACTTGCTCCAGTTTGTGGATGTCTTTTTTAACCCCTTCACCCCCAAGGGTGGTTTGCACATTAATGACCGGGCCAATTTTTACAATTCTGACCACTGTCTCTTTATGAGGCTATAACTCTGGAACGCTTCAACGGATCTTCGCGATTCTGAGACTGTTTTCTCGTGACATATTGTACTTCACGTTAGAAGTATAATTTCTTCGATATAACTTGCATTTATTTTTGAAAAAAACACAAATATGGCGAAAATTTTGAAAATTTTGCCATTTTCAAACTTTGAATTTTTTTTTCCCTTAAAACAGAGAAATATGTCACACAAAATAGTTAATAAATAACATTTCCCACATGTCTACTTTACATCAGCACAATTTTGGAACCAAAATTTTTTTTTGTTAGGAAATTATAAGGGTTAAAAGTTGACCAGTGATTTCTCATTTTTACAACAAAATTTACAAAGCCATTTTTTTAGGGACCACCTCACATTTGAAGTCACTTTGAGGGGTCTATATAGCAGAAAATACCAAAAGTGACACCATTCTAAAAACTGCACCCCTCAAGGTACTCAAAACCACATTCAAGAAGTTTATTAACCCTTCAGGTGCTTCACAGGAGCTGAAGCAACGTGGAAGGAAAAAATTAATATTTAACTTTTTAGTCACAAAAATGATCTTTTACAAACTTTTTTTTATTTTGACAAGGGTAAAAGGAGAAAATGGACAGATAAAGTTGTTGTGCAATTTCTCCTGAGTATGCCAATACCCTATATATGGGGGGAAACCAGTGTTTGGGCACACGGCAGAGCTCGTAAGGGAAGGAGCGCCGTTTGACTTTTTCAAACTAAAATTGGCTGAAGTTGAGGTTGGACGCCATGTCGTGTTTGGAGAGCCACTGATGCGCCTAAACAGTGGAAACCCCCCACAAGTGACACCATTTTGGAAACTAGACCCCCTAAGGAACTTATCTAGATCTGTTGTGAGCACTTTGAACCCCAAAGTGTTTCACAAAAGTTTATAATGCCTGGGTGTGAAAAAAAAACAAAACAATTTTACACAAAAATGATTTTTTAGTCCCAAATTTTTGATTTTTCCCAAGGAAATTGGACCCCAAAAGTTGTTGTCCAATTTGTCCTGAGTACGCTGATACCCCATATGTGGGGGGGGGACTGTTTGGGCGCACGGCAGGGCTTGGAAAGGAAGCAGTAACGTTTTGGAATGCAAACATTGATGGGGGTCATGTTCCGTTTGTAGTGCCCCAGATGAGCCTAAACAGTGGAAACCCCCCACAAGTGACCCCATTTTGGAAGCTAGACCCCCTAAGGAACTTATCTAGATCTTTGGTGAGCACTTTGAACCCCCAAGTGCTTCACACAAGTTTATAATGCCCGGGCATGAAAATAAAAAATCCTATTTTTTTCCCACAAAAATTATCTCTTAGTCACTAATTTTTTATTTTCCCATAGGTAACAGGAGAAATTGTACCTCAAAAGTTGTTGTCCAATTTGTCCTGAGTACGCTGATACCCCATATGTGGGGGGGAACCACTGTTTGGGCGCATGGCAGAGCTCAGAATGGAAGTAGCACCATTTGACTGTTTCCAACCAAAATTGGCTGGAATTGAGATTGGACGCCATGTTGCATTTGGAGAGTCCCTGATGTGCCTATACAGTGGAAACCCCCCACAAGTGACCCCATTTGGGAAACTAGACCCCCTAAGGAACTTATATAGATCTTTGGTGAGCAATTTGAACCCCCAAGTGCTTCACACAAGTTTATAACGTAGAGCCGTAAAATTAAAAAATCATATTTTTTCCACAAAATTGATCTTTTCACCCCAATTTTTATTTTCCCAAGGGTAACAAGACTCCAAAAGTTATTGTGCAATTTGTCCTGAGTACACTGATACCCCATATGTGGGGGTAAACCACTGTTTGGGTGCATGGCAGAGTTTGGAAGGGAAGGAGCGCCGTTTGACTTTTTCAACGCAGAATTGGCTGGATGCCATGTCGTGTTTGGAGAGCTCCTGATCTGCCTAAACAGTGGAAACCCCCCACAAATGACACCATTTTGGAAACTAGACCCTTCAAGGAACTTATCTAGATGTGTGGTGAGCACTTTGAACCCCAAAGTGCTTCACAGAAGTTTATAACGTACAGCCGTAAAATAAAAAATCTTTTTTTTTTTTTACAAAAATGATTTTTTCGCCCCCAATATTTTATTTTCACAAGGGTAACAGGAGAAATTGGACCCCAAAAGTTGTTGTTCAATTTGTCCTGAGTACGCTGATACCCAACATGTGTGAGAAAACGACTGTATGGGTGCACGTCTGGGCTCAGAAGGGAAGTAGTGACGTTTTGGATTGCAGACTTTGATGGAATGGTCTGGGGGCGTCATGTCGCATTTGGAGAGCCCCTGATGCGCCTAAACAGTGGAAACCCCCCACAAGTGACCCCATTTTGGAAAATAGACCCCACAAGGAACTTATCTAGAAGTATGTTGAGCACTTTGAACCCGAAGTGCTTCACAGAAGTTTATAACGTACAGCTGTAAAAATAAAAAATCCTTTTTTTACAAAAATTATTTTTTCGCCCCCAATATTTTATTTTCACAAGGGTAACAGGAGAAATTGGACCCAAAAGTTGTTGTCCAATTTGTCCTGAGTACGCTGATACCCAACATGTGTGAGAAAACGACTGTATGGGTGCACGTCTGGGCTCGGAAGGGAAGTAGTGACGTTTTGGATTGCAGACTTTGATGGAATGGTCTGGGGGCGTCATGTCGCATTTGGAGAGCCCCTGATGCGCCGAAACAGTGGAAACCCCCCACAAGTGACCCCATTTTGGAAAATAGACCCCACAAGGAACTTATCTAGAAGTGTGGTGAGCGCTATGAAGCCCCAAGTGCTTCACAGAAAATTTATAACATACAGCCGTAAAAACAAAAAAATCATTTTTTTTTTACAAAAATGATTTTGTCCCCCCCAGTTTTTTATTTTCCCAAGGGTAACAGAAGAAATAGGACAAATTGCACAATAACTCTTGTGGTCCAGAGTACGCTGATACCCCATATGCGGGGGTAAACTACTGTTTGGGCGCATGGCAGAGCTCAGAAGTGAAGGAGCACCGTTTGACTTTTTCAACGCAGAATTGGCTGGAATTGAGATCAGACGCCATGTCACATTTGGAGAGCCCCTGATGTGCCTAAACAGCAGAAACCCCCTAATTCTAACTCCAACCCTAACCCCAACATACCCCTAACCCTAGTCCCAACCCTAACCACAAATCTAACCCTAACACACCCCTAACCCTAATCCCAACCATAACCCTAATACTAACTTTAGCGCCAATCCTAACCCTAACTTTAGCCGCAACCCTAACCCTAATGGGAAAATGGAAATAAATACATTTTTTTAATTTTATTATTTTTCCCTAACTAAGGGGGTGATAAAGGGGGTTTGATTTACTATTTATAGCGGGTTTTTGTGATCGGCAGCTGTCACGCTAAAAGACGCTTTTTATTGCAAAAAGTAGTTTTTTGCATCACCACATTTTGAGAGCTATAA
This sequence comes from Oophaga sylvatica, assembly GCA_033576555.1. NCBI lineage: Eukaryota > Metazoa > Chordata > Amphibia > Anura > Dendrobatidae > Oophaga > Oophaga sylvatica. Next base: position 597,231,574 of record JARQOD010000003.1, read on the forward strand.
TTTTTGCATATTTTGGCCCACAGAGTCATGTGAGGTCTTATTTTTTGCGGGACGAGGTGACGTTTTTATTGGTACCATTTTTGAGCACGTGACATTTTTTTGATCGCTTTTTATTTCGATTTTTGGGAGGTTAGAATGAACAAAAATCAGCAATTCATGAATTTCTTTTGGGGGAGGCGTTTATTACCGTTCCGTGTGTGGTAAAATTGATAAAGCAGTTTTATTCTTCGGGTCAGTACGATTACGGCGATACCTCATTTATATCATTTTTTTATGTTTTGGCGCTTTTATAGAATAAAAACAATTTTATATAAAAAATCATTATTTTTGCATCGCTTTATTCTGCGAGCTATAACTTTTTTATTTTTTCGCTGATGATGCTGTATGACGGCTCGTTTTTTTGCGGGACAAGATGTCGTTTTCAGCGGTACCATGTTTATTTATATCTGTCTTTTTGATCGCGTGTTATTCCACTTTTTGTTCGGCGGTATGATGATAAAGCATTGATTTTTTGCTTAGTTTTTTTTTTTTTAAGGGGTTCACTAAAGGGGTTAACTAGTGGGACAGTTTTATAGGGGGTCGTACGGACGCGGATACCAATATGTGTACTTTTATTGTTTTGTTTTTTTTATTACAGGAAGCAAATGAATTATTGGGATTTTTTTTTTTTTTATGATTTTTTTTACCACTTTTATTTACTTTTTTTACTTTTTACTTTGTCCCAGGGTGGGACATCACAGTATTTAGCAGATCGTGGTGTGACAGTGTGCACAGCACTCTGTCACACACGATCGCTCTGCATCGCTGCAGCTTCCTATGCGCTGCTCTCAGCAGGACTGAGGAAGCCGCTCCTGCAGGCCCGGGCCATCTTGATCCGGGCCTGGAGGAGGACGGACCTCGAACAGCGCGACAATCGCGTGCTCTGAGGGTCTCAGGGGGCGCAGGAGCCCTGCTGCCGATCCTCCCTGTGCCCGCACACCGCGATCATGTTGACCGCGGTGTGCTAGGTTAAAGTGCGGGAGCGTCGTGACGTCCTGACACATATGCGGTGTCAGCTTGATATACAGCTGACACACGCGGCGATCAGCTACGCTCCCGGGAGCGCAGCTGATCGCTATAAGTACTATTCGTCCATGGGAATTAGGTCCAGGTCACATGACGGATAGTTGTTGATGGGAGAAGGGTTAAATGTGGTGCCCAAAACTGGGCACAGTATTCAGATGAGGTCTGACAAGAGAGTAGAGGGCAATAATGATCACGTGATCTAGATGTAGCTTCTGTAATAATCCAGAATTGATTTGCCTTTTGCTGCTGCATCACCACTGTGACTCATGTTCAGTCTGTGATCTATTAGTATACCAAGTCTTTTTCAATGTGCTGTTGCTTAGCTCTATTCCTCCATTCTGTATACTCTTTTCATTTTTATTCCAATGTAGTACTTTGCATTTCCTGTTAAAAACCATTCTGTTAGTGCTGCCACTGCTCAGTTTATTTATATCTTTGAAACCTCTCTCTCTCTTCTCTAGTATTAGCTATCCTCTACCTTGTGTCATCAGCAATTTAATCTGTTTACCTCAATCTTCATCTAAATCATTGATAAGAGGTTGAACATTACAGGCCCAAGACAGAGCCTTGGTACCACTTGATACATTCTTCCAACTGATGTGCAGCCATTTACGACCATCTTGGGTCTATCACTAGCAGTTATGAATCCACCTACAGTTGCCTCGTCCATCATACTTAGTCATTTTTTCAAAGATTGTGTGAGATACTTGTCAAATGCTTTGCTGAAGTCAGATATAATATATCTACAGCATTTCCTGATCCACCCAGTCAGTAATTCTGTCATAGAAGGAAATTAAATTAGTCTGACTGCCTTATTAGTTACAAACCATGCTGACTCTGGTTAAGCACTTCATTCTTGTCCAGGTACTTACATACATGTTGTTTAATAATTTGTTCAAAGATTTTCCTGTATAGATGTCAGATCATTGGCTATAGTTCCTGGGTCCCCTTCTTCCCTTTTGAAGATAGAACAACATTTGCTCTTCTCAGTCTTCTGGGACTTCTCCTGTTCTCCATGAATTTTCAAGATTGGAGAGTGGTTCAAAATTCTTTGCTATCTCCTCAGTACTCTGGGTGTATTCATCTGACCTGAAGACTTGAATTAATTTATGTTAGCTAAGTGATTCCTCACTATTTTTCTGTTTATAGATATTCTGGATTCTTCTATTCCCTTAATAGGACAGTGAAGATCAGTTGATGTTACATTTCCTTTCTGACAGAAAACAGATGCAAAATAGGAATTTAAAAGTTCGGCCTTCTCAACATCCTTTCTTACCATTTCATAATTTTCATCCTGTAAAAATCCTATAGCATCTTTGACTTTTCTTTTACTTTTGACATATCCCCAAAATCCTTTTTAATTGCTTTTGACATCTCTTGAAGTATTAATTCATTGTCAACTTTAGCTAATATGATTCTTGCTCTGCAGGTTCTGCAGACATCATTATATTCTTCTTTAGATATGCCTCCCTCTTTCCATTTGATAAACATTTATTTCTTCCTTTTTAGCATGTGGTTAAGTTCTGTGTTCATCCATCCTGGTTTCCTTAAATGCTTCCTATTCTTCCCTCTTTTGGAATTGTTAATGATTGTGCTTTGAGAATCTCATTTTTCAAGATTTCCCATCCTTCCTAGACATTTTTGTCCTTAAGAATATCCAGCCATTGGATCCCTCCGATTCTCTTTCTGAGTCCCTTAAAATCTGCCTTTCTGAAATCTAATCTTGAAGTCTGAGTCTTCACAGGTCTTCCTCCTCTAGTTATCCAAAATTCTAAAATAGCATGGTCGCTAGATCCTAGTGTCCCAGCCACTCTTAAGGCACTGCCACACTTAGCGATCACACTAGCGATCACTACAACGACTTAACCTGGCGAGATCGCTAGTGCGATCGCTAAGTGATCGCTAGTTAGATTCCAAACACAACTCATCAGCGATCTGTGATTCCAAACACATCTCATCAGCGAATCTGTATAACGACCTCTGCGGTCGTTGGGAAAACCTAGTCCCACCTGCGATGCTGGTGAAGTCGTTCATAAAGGGTGTCACACTCAGCGAATCAGGCTCACCAGCGGGACACCAACGACCAAAAAACGGCTCAGAACGTTCATAAGCGATCAGCGACATCTCAGCAGGGGCTACATCGCTGCTACATGTCACACACAGTTAAGTCGCTAACAAGATCGCTGCTGCGTCATAAATGGTGACGCAGTAGCGATGTCGTTAGCGATCTCGCTTGCGATCTCGCTTAGTGTGGCATACCCTTTACCTTCTCAACCATTTCCTCCCTGTTTATAAGGATTAGATCCAAGGTAGCAGATCCCCTTGTTTTCTCCCCTACCTTTTGGAAGATAAAGTTGTCAGCAAGAGAGGATAAGAATTTCCTTGACTTGTTAGTTTTGCCTGAGAGAGATTCCCAACAAATGTCTGGATAGTTGAAATCTCCCATAACCACTATGTCATATTTTTTGGCGAACTTGGCCATTTGATGGATAAAGAGTTCTTCCATATCTTCAGCTTACATAGGCGGCCTGTAGTAAATGCCTACAATGGTGTCCTTTCCATTGTTCTGTCCTTGTATTCTTACCCAAACAGTTTCCACAGAACTCCCAGTCTCTGAAGCTTCAATCTCTGTGCAGATATACGCTTTTCTAACATACAATGCAACACCTCCTCCTCGTTTATCAAGTCTGTTTCTTGCAAATAAGTTGTATCCTTCTAGCCTTGTATTCCAATCATGTGTATCGTCCCACCAAGTTTCAGTGATTCCAATGACATCATATTTCTTCTCCTGTGTTAGTAGTTCCAATTCTCCTTGCTTGTTGCCCATGCTTTGTGCGTTTGTATAGAAACATTTTAGTTTGTGATTGGTTTCTCTTCCTCCAATATTTTTATTATGTAGATTTTTTTGTCTTTGTTCTTCCTTTCCACTTCTTATAGCAGAATTCTCAATAGATTTGTCAGGTGTATGGCTTTTTCTGGCGTTTTGCTTCCCTTCCCACATTGTTCTTGTTTAAAGCTCTCCTGATGAGTGTAGCAAGGCGACTTCCAAATACATGTTTTCCAGTCTTCGTAAGGTGCACCCCATCTCTAGCAAGTAGTCCATCGTACAGGTAATTCACTCCGTGATCCAGAAATCCAAACCTTGCTGACGGCACCATCGACGTAGCCAGTTATTCACCTGCAGAATTTTATTCCACCTCCTTGTTCCATGGCCATCCACTGGGAGGATGGAGGAGAAGACCACCTGCGCTCCCAGTTCTTTCACTTTCTTGCCTAAGTTTTCAAAGTCAATGCGTACAATAATAAATTATATTGTGGTACCGTGTTAGCTAGAAAAATCGATGTGAATACTTTTCCGTCAAATTATGACAAGAGCATTCTTAAAGTGATACCTTTATTGGCTAACCAGAAAATTATATCTCAGGCCTTTTGCGAACATATAATTTTCTGGTTAGCCAATAAAGGTATCACTTTAAGAATGCTCTTGTCATAATTTGACGGAAAAGTATTCACATCAAAGTCAATGCAGATGGTTTCCAGGTCTTTCTGCGGTGCCCTTTGTCCCCACATGTATTAGCAGGAATGGGTAGTCATCTTTAGGTCTGAAGAGTCCTGATATCCTGTCAGACACATCTTTAATTTTTGCACCTGGAAGGCAGCACATTTCTCTTGAGGTTAAATCCGGTCTGCAGATAGCGGCTTCTGTTCCTCTCAACAGGGAATCCCCCATGACCACAACTCTCCATTTCTTCTTCACAACATTTTTCTTTCTCCATCCAGGAGGACTCTGAGGGCGTACAAGGTTGTTCTTTGTGGGCAAAGTCTTATCTTGATGTATTTCTTCATCGTTCTCCTGTGTGAGAGCCTGGTACTGGTTCCTGAGCAGTATGGGTGCTGACTGCCTCCTGATCCTCCTGCTTCTCTGGGTCACATGCTTCCATTCCTCTGCTTCTTCAGGTGCTCTTCTTCGAATTTCTTCTCTTCCTGTACCAGGAAGAGATAATTCTGCTCTGTCTAAGAACTCTTCATCTTCCTTAATGATCTTCAGTGTAGCTAACCTCTCTTCTAGATTTCTCAACTTTTCCTCCAACATGGACACAAGCTTGCATTTCTGGCATGTGAAATTTGGCTTTTCCACTGGTGAATCTGTGAACATGTAGCAAGAAATGCAGCTCACCACATGGCTCCTGGACTCTTCCATGTTCTTAAAGAGATATCAAAGTGGTGAAAGATGTACCAAATGTCCTCCTTTCAGCTGCAACGGCCAAAACCCAGGTTCTTGGAGCTCGCGGAGAGTCTTCACTTATCCCAGAATGAACTGGGAATATGCAAATGATCTCCTCAGGACTCCTCCCCTGGTTTTCTCCTCAGGGCTCCTCCCTGGTTTTCTCCTCAGGGCTCCTCTGTCACGGGTGTGTCGCGGCGGAGATCGTCGCGATTGCACACCCTGACTTCGCACAGCTGAGTTTCTGGTGCTGGGTGTTTTTCGGCACTGAGGGAGTTAATTCTTTCTCTCTCGGTGCTGGGCTGACCAGCCTCGCCCAGCTGCGATTGATGTTTTATTAATTAGCTTCCTTCATATACCTGCTGGTCTGCTGGGGAAGTTGCCGGTGAAAGCATTCATTCAGACCAGCAGAGCGGATCGTTTCTGAGAAGACTTAAGCTAAGAGTGCCTGTTGTGGTTTTTCCTCTCCTCGCTTATTGTTTATCTCCTTTACCTTTTGTGTTCCTCTGTAGTGGAAGTGTTGTATGCAAGGCTGTGTTTTCTTTACCCCTTGTCTGTCTCGTTTGTCTTAGACTGTGTGTAAGCTGTGACCTGCCCATTCCCTGTGGTGGTAATCAGGGTCCTTCTCAGGACTAGATTACAGTGGTCAGGGATCTACAGGAGACAGGGTTACGCTGGCGGCCTGGACCTCTGTACCATTAACAGTACCTCCAGGTGAGAGGGACTAGTCAGGACCCCAGTTCAGGGTCAGCATAGACCCCGGACCACCTCTTTCCAGAGACAGCGTGACACGTACACAGTATTGACCCACAATACAGAGGATATTATGTCAGGTAAGACATTGCTGGCAGATACTATGTATACATGTTGATTTTCTCTATTATATGAAATTTAGAATGATGTCAGTCACATTAGATATAGGTTGCTATCTTTGAATATATCTGTTATACGTCGTGACATTTTCACCGGCCCATCTAAAGATTCTCCCCAGCCACCATGGATCCAGTAGCCCATTTAGCTCAGCAGTTGCAGAGTTTGTCCATGGAGCTGACGGACGTTAAATCCAAGGTTTTGTACCCCGGGAGCAAACCAGATTTGAACCTAAAGTAGCTCTCCCGGACAGGCTCACTGGTGGGCGGGACAAGTTTTTTACTTTCCGGGAAGCATGTAAATTGTATTTTCGGCTGCGGCCGCAGTCGTCGGGGAGTGAGGATCAGAGGGTGGGAATTGTCATCTCGCTCTTACAAGGGGACCCTCAATCCTGGGCGTTCTCTCTCCCCCGGGCTCCCCGGCTCTCCAGTCAGTGGACTGATTTTTTACAGCCCTGGGTCTGGTATATGATGACCCGGATCGGGTCTCCCTTGCTGAAATGAAGTTACGTAGGATACAGCAGGGAGATCGTCCGGCGGAAGAATTTTCTTCAGAGTTCCGTAGGTGGCCACGGATACTCAGTGGAATGACCCGGCTCTTAAGAGCCAGTTTTGTCAAGGTTTATCTGACAAATTAAAAGATGTGTTGGCTCAGTATGATTCTCCCCCGTCACTGGAGGCCGCTATGGCTCTTGCTATTCGCATTGATAGACGGCTTCGGGAGAGGTGTGCGGTAACTCCCCCCCTGTGATGACTCCACCTCCTTCTAAAGTCCCTAATATTGAGGTTCCCCTGGTTTGTTCCGAGGAACCTATGCAGTTGGGAGGGACATCATTCCGAGGGAGGGGATCGGCGGTGCGCCGCAAAACAAGAAGGTGTTTCTTCTGCGGGAGAGAGGGACATTTTATTGAGGGGTGTCCATCCCGTACTGTACTGAGCAAGAAGTCGCCGGAAAACTATTAATCCCAGGTTGTGTGGTGGACGACAATCTGGGAGTATGTATTTCGTCCCAAGTCCGTCTCAGTTTCTCGTACCAGCGGAGGTGGTGGTAGGTACGAGAACTGAGAGGATTTCTGTTCTTCTGGATAGTGGGGCCGCGGCTAATCTGGTGGACGCTCGGTTTGCCCAGGTGCAAGGTATGCAACTGAGTGTATTGGCCAAACCTATCCCTATATTCTCTATTGACGCCAGGCCTCTCGGTCAAGGTAGCTTTGTGCAAGCCGTGCATAACATAGACCTTCGAGTGGGGGCAATACATAAAGAACTATTGTCTTGTTATGTGTTGGAGGGCCTTCCCACTCCTATTGTGTTGGGACTTCCTTGGTTAACTAAACATAACCCAGTTATTAATTGGCAATCCAGAGAGATAAGCCAGTGGGGTGAATTTTGCAATAGTAACTGCATGAACACGGTCATCGGTACGGTCGTGCCTAGAACCTTACCTCCTTTTCTGGAGGACTTTGAGGATGTGTTTTCAGAGGAAGGGTGTCAAGAATTACCTCCTCATCGCGCATATGACTGTGCTATAAAATTGCTTCCTGATGCTAAGTTACCAAAATCTAGGTTATATAACCTTTCTGGTCCTGAGAGGCAAGCTATGAAGGATTACATTTCGGAAAGTCTGGCCAAGGGGCATATTAGACCTTCATCTTCCCCAGTGGCCGCGGGGTTCTTCTTTGTGAAGAAAAAAGATGGAGGCCTACGCCGTTGCCTGGATTTCCGTGAGCTTAATCGGATTACGGTCCGAGATCCGTATCCGCTCCCACTTATTCCTGATCTCTTCAATCAGATTGTGGGCGCCAAATGGTTCTCTAAGTTGGATCTCAGGGGGGCGTATAATCTGATTAGGATAAAGGAGGGGGATGAGTGGAAGACGGCGTTTAACACTCCGGAGGGACATTATGAGAACCTTGTCATGCCTTTCGGTCTGACTATTGCCCCGGCGGTGTTTCAACATTTTGTTAATGACATCTTTCGCCACCTAGTGGGACAGTTTGTTGTCATTTATCTAGATGACATCTTAATTTACTCGCCGGATCTTGTGTCTCATCAGGAGCATGTGAGACAAGTGTTGCAGATCTTGCGAGATAATAAACTGTACGCCAAATGGGAGAAGTGTGTATTCGCTGTACAAGAACTTCAGTTTTTAGGATTCTTGGTGTCAGCCTCCGGTTTCCGTATGGACCCTGGGAAAGTGAAGGCTGTGCTTGAATGGGATCGGCCAGAGGATCTTAAAGCACTGCAGCGTTTCCTGGGGTTTGCTAACTACTACCGGAAATTTATTCGTAATTTCTCACTGTTGTCAAACCTCTCACTGACATGACAAAAAAGGGACGGATTTTTCTAGGTGGTCTGACAAAGCTTGTCAAGCATTTTCCTCCTTGAAAAAATGTTTTGCTTCAGCACCCATACTCATCCAACCTGATGCATCACAACCGTTCATTGTGGAGGTAGACACATCCGACGTAGGAGTGGGTGCGGTATTATCTCAAGGTCCGTCCCCTGGTAAATGGCATCCGTGCGCTTTCTTCTCTAAAAAATTGTCGTCCGCTGAGAGGAATTATGATGTCGGCAATAGGGAACTCTTGGCCATTAAGTTGGCTTTTGAAGAGTGGCGTCACTTTTTGGAGGGGGCAGTCCACCGGTCACCGTCATTACTGATCACAAAAACCTGCTGTATTTAGAGTCTGCAAAACGTCTGAATTCCAGACAAGCTAGATGGTCGTTGTTTTTTACCAGGTTTAATTTTGTCGTCACATATCGTCCTGGGTCAAAAAATGTAAAGGCTGATGCCTTATCTCGTAGTTTCCCGGGGGCCGGGAAGACGGATGACCCGGTTCCTATTCTTCAGGAGGGAGTTGTGGTGTCGGCTGTATGCTCTGAGCTTGAGGAGGAGGTATTGGAGGCTCAGGGGGACGCCCCTGTAGGACCTCCAGGGAAACTGTTTGTTCCAGATCAGTTAAGACAAAAGGTTATCGAGGCACATCATAATTCTGCTTTGGCAGGACACCCAGGGAGTAAAGCAACTGTAGATCTCGTTTCTCGCCGGTTTTGGTGGCCTAACTTAAATAAAGAGGTGGTAACTTTTGTCGCGTCTTGTGGGGTATGTGCGCACTCTAAGACCCCACATACCCGTCCGTCTGGGGCCCTTTTACCGTTGAAAATCCCGGAGCGTCCATGGACCCATCTGTCTATGGACTTCATTACGGACCTTCCTCCGTCTTCAGGTAAGACTGTCATACTAGTTGTAGTTGACAGGTTCAGCAAAATGGCACATTTTATTGCTCTTCCTAATGCTAAAACTCTGGCGCAGGTGTTCATTGGGGAGATTGTGAGACTTCACGGGTTGCCTTCCGATGTGGTGTCGGATCGGGGGTCTCAGTTTGTGTCCAAATTCTGGAAGGCATTTTGTTCTCGTCGGGGGATGCAGTTGTCATTTTCTTCGGCTTTTCATCCGCAGACCAATGGTCAGACAGAGCGTCTGAATCAGAGCTTAGAGACATATCTCCGGTGTTTTGTCTCAGAGAACCAAGAGGACTGGTCTTCTTTCTTGCCTCTGGCAGAGTTCGCTCTTAACAATAGGCGGAGCGAGTCCACTGGTAAGTCCCCGTTTTTTGGGGCATATGGTTTTCACCCCCAGTTTTGTACTTTCAATGGGGGGGCTCTTCTGGGGTTCCTGAGGAGGAACGATTTTCGTCGTCACTTGCTTCAGTGTGGAGAGGAGTGCTTAATAATCTGAGCACTATGGGGAACCGATACAAACGTATGGCTGATAGGAGGAGAGTGTCTGGTCCGGACCTAAGTGTGAACGATCTGGTATGGTTGTCTACCAAGAATATAAAACTTAAGGTTCCCTCCTGGAAACTCGGTCCCAGATTCATCGGGCCATACAGGATCAGTTCAATAGTTAATCCGGTGGCTTTCCGTCTTGACCTCCCTCCTACATTTAAAATCCACAATGTGTTCCACAAATCGTTGCTTAAGAGGTACGTGGCACCAGTTATACCGTCACCTCTACCTCCTCCAGTGGTGGTCAATGGTAATTTGGAGTTTCAGGTATCGAAGATCATTGACTCACGTCTGAATCGCCGGTCCCTTCAGTACCTTGTTCATTGGAGGGGGTATGGTCCTGAGGAGAGGATGTGGGTTTCTGCGTCGGATATTAACGCAGACCGTTTGGTTCGGGCCTTCCACACTACTCACCCAGATAGACCAGGCCCTGAGGGTCCAGAGGCCCCTCGTAGAAGGGGGGGTACTGTCACGGGTGTGTCGCGGCGGAGATCGTTGCGATTGCACACCCTGACTTCGCACAGCTGAGTTTCTGGTGCTGGGTGTTTTTCGGCAGTGAGGGAGTTAATTCTTTCTCTCTCGGTGCTGGGCTGACCAGCCTCGCCCAGCTGCGATTGATGTTTTGTTAATTAGCTTCCTTCATATACCTGCTGGTCTGCTGGGGAAGTTGCCGGTGAAAGCATTCATTCAGACCAGCAGAGCGGATCGTTTCTGAGAAGACTTAAGCTAAGAGTGCCTGTTGTGGTTTTTCCTCTCCTCGCTTATTGTTTATCTCCTTTACCTTTTGTGTTCCTCTGTAGTGGAAGTGTTGTATGCAAGGCTGTGTTTTCTTTACCCCTTGTCTGTCTCGTTTGTCTTAGACTGTGTGTAAGCTGTGACCTGCCCATTCCCTGTGGTGGTAATCAGGGTCCTTCTCAGGACTAGATTACAGTGGTCAGGGATCTACAGGAGACAGGGTTACGCTGGCGGCCTGGACCTCTGTACCATTAACAGTACCTCCAGGTAGAGGGACTAGTCAGGACCCCAGTTCAGGGTCAGCATAGACCCCGGTCCACCTCTATCCAGAGACAGCGTGACACGTACACAGTATTGACCCACAATACATAGGATATTATGTCAGGTAAGACATTGCTGGCAGATACTATGTATACATGTTGATTTTCTCTATTATATGAAATTTAGAATGATGTCACATTAGATATAGGTTGCTATCTTTGAATATATCTGTTATACGTCGTGACATCCTCCCCTGGTTTTCTCCTCAGGGCTCCTCCCCTGGTTTGTACTTCTTTGTCTTGCTCAGTGGTGGTCGGGCTCAGCCTCCTCACCTTGGCCAGTGTCTCTGAGCACTGAACAACTTGTACTTCTGTTTCTTGCTCAGTGGTGATCGGGCTCGTCCTCCTCACCTCAGCCGTGTCTCTGAGCATTGAACACCTTGTACTTCTGTGTCTTACTCAGTGGTGGTCGGGCTCGTCCTCCTCACCTCGGCCGTGTCTCTGAGCATTGAACACCTTGTACTTCTGTGTCTTGCTCAGTGGTGGTCGGGCTCAGCCTCCTCACCTTGGCCAGTGTCTCTGAGCACTGAACAACTTGTACTTCTGTTTCTTGCTCAGTGGTGATCGGGCTCGTCCTCCTCACCTCGGCCGTGTCTCTGAGCATTGAACACCTTGTACTTCTGTGTCTTGCTCAGTGGTGGTCGGGCTCGTCCTCCTCACCTCGGCCGTGTCTCTGAGCATTGAACACCTTGTACTTCTGTGTCTTGCTCAGTGGTGGTCGGGCTCGTCCTCCTCACCTCAGCCTTCTCTCTGAGCTACGTCAGCGGAAAAATAAAAAAGTTATAGCTCTCAGAATAAAGCAATGCAAGTATAATTATTTTTTCTATAAAATAGCTTTTATTGTGTAAAAGTGTCTGTGAGGAACTAAGCCGACTGCCACATGGTAGCCTGGGTATCACAGCTTCTGATCCCACCGCCGCTACCAAATGTGAAGGCCAACCCCCTTCCTCCCACGTCACCAATGGGACGTAACTCCACAGGTACAGCTCTCCGGCGCCCCCTTTGTCTCTCAGGTCAGCAAGGGAACTGCACCTAGAGCAAATGGCCGCCGGGGAGGGTGTCCTGTTACCCACTGGGTATTCTAAGATTCGTGATCAGAGTAAAAGCATCAGCCCAAGATTAATTTTATGGTTTAATTTGCCTTAAGGGCGCACTAGATAATTACAGAAATATACAGTAAAGCTATACAACGTAATTACAATGGAATTGCAGTCAGAGAAAAAATACAACGATAATGTACAAGGCTTAAAGGTATATGCTATAGATCAATATTACCGGGTAGTATGGTCATGAGAAGGCAGGGGCTCTACCATTCCCAGGTACAGTCTTCAGTTGCTGGATAGTCCCTTGGTCCTTCCTAGACCATCTTCTTGGCTTCTGTGTCTAAGATGGAATGACCACCCTGTACATGGCTACAATTCTTAAACCTGCTAGGCCCTTCCCTTTTGCTTTGAAGCACGCATATTAACTGGCCTGCAATTCATATGGAGCAGGAAACAAGGGCTTGAGCTTGAGCTATTTACCATACGACTGACCATCTTATTCAGACACTGGCCTAAACTAATTAGCATGCTAAAGCCCCTTTGATTCCTAGTGGACATCAAAACCGGTCGTACTGGATATGCTAATAGGCCCTGTGTAGTTAAAAGTTTGTGGCTCTGTGAACAGACAAGATGGAGGCTGGTATACAAAATGGCGACGTCCCTTTCCTTACACCTCCCTGCTTTTGAGGGCGCTAGGGGGTATCACATTCCTGTGTTCCCCCGTGCGCCCTACCGCACCCTCTCTTTGGCTAGGGTGGCAGATCCAGAAAGACTTCTGACTCTCTGTCCTCTGAAAGGTTGCACACTGGTTGGGCATAAGCCTCCCGCTCATGATGGGCCTTCATCATGTTCACATGGAAGGCCTTCCTCCTTCCACGGGCGTGGTCCAGGGTGACCAGGTAGGTGACGGCGTTGAGCTGCTCGTGCACGAGGTATGGACCCTCCCAGGCCGCCTGAAGCTTGTTTTGTGGTACGGGGACCAGTACCCACACCTTTTGACCCACCTGGTAGGTCCGCTTACAAGCATTCTGGTCGTACCATCGCTTCTGGTCAGCCTGAGCTTGGGCCATATTGTCATGCACCAGCCGCGTCAAGGCCATAATTCGGTCCCCGAAGCGCACGACACACTCAATGACCGACACTCGAGGGGTGGCTAAATCCCCTTCCCATGCTTCCTTCACAAGAGCAAGGGGCCCCCGTACACGCCGCCCGTACAGGAGCTCAAAGGGGGAGAACCCCGTTGAGGCCTGTGGGACCTCTCGGTAGGCAAACAGCAGGTGTGGGAGATACCGCTCCCAGTCTCTCCCGTGGGAGTCGACCAACATCTTCAGCATCTGCTTTAGGGTGCCATTGAACCGCTCACACAAGCCATTGGTCTGTGGGTGATACGGGCTGGCCACCAGATGTTGCACCTGTACCTGCTTACAGAGAGACTCCATCAGCTGCGACATGAACTGGGTCCCTCGGTCGGTGAGCATTTCCTTGGGAAACCCCACTCTGGAGAAAATCTCCAGTAAGGCAGTGGCCACTTTGTCGGCCCGAATGGACGACAAAGCTACCGCCTCCGGGTACCGGGTGGCATAGTCCACTACCGTTAGTATGAAGCATTTCCCGGAGCGGCTGGGAGTGGACAGAGGTCCAATGAGATCCACAGCCACCCTCGAGAAAGGCTCTTCGATGATGGGCAGAGTTACCAGTGGGGCTTTGGGGCGCGGCCCCGCCTTCCCCACCCTCTGACAGGTGTCACACGAACGGCAGTAGGCTATCACCTCGGTCCTCATTCCAGGCCAGTAGAAATGCTGAGCTAGCCTGGCCCTGGTTTTAGTGATCCCTAAGTGTCCGGCCATTGGAATCTCGTGTGCGATCCGCAACAATTCCGCCCTGAACGGATGGGGCACCACTAACTGTCGGTCCCTGGGCCACGCCTCCGGTGAACCCTGCTGGACCGTTACCCGGTACAGCCGTCCCTGGTCCCAAACCACTCGCTCGCGGTCGGACTCCAGGGGAGGCTGTGCCGCCTGTTCCTTGAGAGTCTTCAGGCTAGGGTCAGCTTCCAACGCTGCCTGAAATCCCTGACTTGATGTGGCAAGAATCGATGAAACTGCCATGTCCTCTGTCAGTTCCCCGGGATCTGTCTCCTGGCTACTGTCTGACTCGGCAGCCACTTGGTCAGAGAGGGGGAAACCGTCGGACCTCCGCGAGGCTCCTTGGGCTTCAGCGCTCCCACTCCTGGTAACAGCGGCCACGACCGCTGAGACCACGGGTAGCGCCTGCTTTCCCTCATCCTCTGACCAAGTCGCCGGGTCAGGCAGACTTCCCTGACTTCCTGACATCCCGGATGTGGGGAACTCCTGACCTGGGGTCCTACCTGGTGGCTCCTCTCCCGGGACACCCCCTCCCCCCATGGCCTGTTCCTCTTCCTGCAGGGGCCCTAGACTCAGCAGGCTGGGTTCACTTAGGGGCCCTACACTGCTCATAGCAGCCCCTCCCTCCACCTCTGAGCTCTCCCCTACAGCCTCCTCACCTGTCCTCACTGTGAGCCCTATGTGTGTAGTGTCAGTGCATGGCTTACCATCAGGTTTCACTCCCTCCTCCACTGTTGGAGGCACATTCAATACATTAACATTAGCATTCACAGTAGAGTCATGACATTCTTGGGGAGCCGAACTTGGGGGTTCAGTGGCCACATACTGGGACACTAGCCGCCCCAAATCGATCCCAAGCAACACATTTGCAGGAATATTCGGTGTTACTCCCACCTATCGCATCCCCCTCCCGGCGCCCCAGTCCAAATACACCTTGGCAACGGGCAGCGCCGGTTCAACGCCTCCAATTCCGGAGACGGAAAGGGTTTTCCCAGGTACCAAGTCTTGAGGGGACACCACCTCAGGGCGTACCAGGGTTCGTTCAGCGCCTGTGTCCCGCAGTCCCATGACCGCTGAGCGGCCGATGGTGACGGGTTGGTAATTGTCTAGGGACCTCCCACCACCCCCTCCCACACACAAAACAGTGGTCGATTTCTGGGACAGGGATGGGGCCTTCTGGCGCTGGGGACACGCAGCCTTAAAGTGTCCTGGCTGATTGCAATTATGACAACGTCTGGGTTCTGTTCCTGGCCTGGAGAGGGCAGCCGGGGGGTACACCCCTTGCACTCTGGGGGCTGGATATGGGGCTGGGGCAGGATTGGGCTTACCCCCTCTCCAGGTGCTGCTGGCAGGCTTCTTTGGCTCCGGCGCCCTGTTGTTGGCATACTCGTCTGCCAGGGCGGCTGTAGCAGAAGCCCCCTTTGGTTTCCGGTCACGGAGGAACTGCTGGAGGTCCTCTGGGCAGTTCCACAAGAACTGCTCCGTGACGAACAGTTCCTGGACCTCCTGGCGGGTAGTGAGCTCTAGACCCGAGGTCCAGTGCTCCGCAGCTCTCAGCAGTGCCCGCATGTGGTCGGTCCAGGTGTCCTTTGAACCCCGCTGCAGGCTCCTGAACTTCCTGCGGTACGACTCCGGGGTGAGGTTGTAGTGCTGGATCAGGGCCCGCTTGATGCTGTTGTAGTCCTGCTCCTCCCCGGCAGGTAAGTCCCCCAAAACTTCCAGGGACTTACCCCTCAAACGGGGGGTCAGGTACCTTGCCCACTGATCCGGGGCCAGATGATGTTGGAGGCACGTCCTCTCAAAAGCCAGCAGAAAGGAATCCAGGTCTCCATCCTTTTCAAGTAAGGGAAAGTCCTCCGCCCGGACCTTGGAAGCCCTTGTCTCCGGTGGGCCTGGTGCGTCCAGCGGGGGCCCGTGCTGAGCCATCTCCAGTCGGTGCCGGCGCTCCGCAGCTTCACGCCGTTCTGTAGCCTGCAACACACGTTCTGTATGCTCACGCTCTGCCGCTGCTTGCTCCCGCTCCGCTGCTTTCTCTGCCGCCACCAGGAGTCTGTCATAGGCGGCTCATTACCAGCCTCGAGCTGTGCCATAGCCGCTTGGAAGAGGGCCTCCGATCTGGACAGGCTGGGATGGGCAGGGGATGGACAGTCCACTGTGAAACTGAGCACGGGGGTCGGGCTCCTTGGGGAGCCCTGGCTGAGCTCCCCCTCGCCTCCGTCGGTATCGAACCCATCATAGACCATAGCATTGGCCTCCCCCTTTGCCTTACTCCTGGTGCCTTCCGCCATCTTGGGAACCTTTGGTTACTGACACAGCTGCAACCCTGACCTTGCACACAACTTGTTATATTTACACTCTGACCGTCTAGTGCTGGGCTGACCTTAAGACCCCAGCAGTGAAAGTACCGCTGGTAGTCTCTAGTGTCTGGGAGTAGGGGTCCCACGCACACTATTACTCTGATCCCACCGCTGCCACCAATTTGTGAGGAACTAAGCTGACCGCCACATGGTAGCCTGGGTATCACAGCTTCTGATCCCACCGCCGCTACCAAATGTGAAGGCCGACCCCCTTCCTCCCACGTCACCAATGGGACGTAACTCCACAGGTACAGCTCTCCGGCGCCCCCTTTGTCTCTCAGGTCAGCAAGGGAACTGCACCTAGAGCAAATGGCCGCCGGGAAGGGTGTCCTGTTACCCACTGGGTATTCTAAGATTCGTGATCAGAGTAAAAGCATCAGCCCAAGATTAATTTTATGGTTTAATTTGCCTTAAGGCGCACTAGATAATTACAGAAATATACAGTAAAGCTATACAACGTAATTACAATGGAATTGCAGTCAGAGAAAAAAATACAACGATAATGTACAAGGCTTAAAGGTATAAGCTATAGATCAATATTACCGGGTAGTATGGTCATGAGAAGGCAGGGGCTCTACCATTCCCAGGTACAGTCTTCAGTTGCTGGATAGTCCCTTGGTCCTTCCTAGACCATCTTCTTGGCTTCTGTGTCTAAGATGGAATGACCACCCTGTACATGGCTATAATTCTTAAACCTGCTAGGCCCTTCCCTTTTGCTTTGAAGCACGCATATTAACTGGCCTGCAATTCATATGGAGCAGGAAACAAGGGCTTGAGCTTGAGCTATTTACCATACGACTGACCATCTTATTCAGACACTGGCCTAAACTAATTAGCATGCTAAAGCCCCTTTGATTCCTAGTGGACATCAAAACCGGTCGTACTGGATATGCTAATAGGCCCTGTGTAGTTAAAAGTTTGTGGCTCTGTGAACAGACAAGATGGAGGCTGGTATACAAAATGGCGACGTCCCTTTCCTTACAGTGTCAAAATATAAAAAAATTATGTAAATGTGGTATCACTGTATCATACTGACCCGAAGAATAAAGCTGTCTTATCAATTTTACCACATGTGGAACGATATAAAAAAAAAAAAAAACTATTCCTGAATTGCTGGTTTTTGTTCATTCTACCTCCCAAAAATTAGAAAAGAAAGCGATCAAAAAACGTTATGTGCCCAAAAATGGTACCAATAAAAACATCAACTCCTCCCGCAAAAGAGACTCTGTTGGCCGCAATATGGAAAAATTATAGTGTCTAAATATGGTGATGCGAAATAAAAAGCATCTTTTAGTGTGTGACAGCTGTCAAACATAAAAACCCGATATAAATCTGGTATCGCTGTAATCGCACCGACCCCAAGAATAAAGTCGCCTAATCCCTTATACCGTACGAGGAATGGAATAAAAAAAAAAATAAAACCAATTCTTCATCTGTTGTTGATTTGTTCTTTCTGCCTCCCAAAGATTGCAGTAAGGCTCGGCACATTTATCTTGCTCTCTCTGCTGAGCGCTTACATCAGGGTTTCTGTGTAAATCTCTGAAATATGAGATTCAGACAGAACCTCTGGTGGAAGATTCCATATAATGAGGCAGATGGAGGCACTGTGGACAGCGTAGGCCCTGTGATCCGGCCGTGTCCTTCTTTTTAGGCGAGCATAAAAGTGCGGTCGACCACAGTTTTGTGCACTTCTGAAAAGAAAAACAATGCTGAACAGAGGCCAGATGGAGTCCAGAGTAACTCTGCTGCCTCATTATAGTGTGTGGATCCCTCGGGGGTATGAAACCCATCAAGTCAGTTGGAGATTTAGATGGAAACCCCAATGTAAGTGCTCAGCATAGAGTGCAGGATAAATGTGATCCTAAATGTTATATAAAATGTTTCTAACAAAAGCTTCAACTCAGTCCACAAAAAAAGCAAGTCCCCACTCAGGTCCGTCACCTGTCAATGGAAATATAGGGGCTTCCACGTTACTGGTAGTACAAAGGTTCTGGAAAAGCGAAATAGCTCCTCACCCCTCAAAAATTCCACTACTTCCTGTGAAGCATCTGGAGGGTTAATATACTTCTTGAATGTGGTTTTGAGCACCTTGAGGGGTGCAGTTTTCAGAATGATGTCACTTTTGGGTATTTTCTGTCACTTCAAATATGATATTCATAAAAAAAGTTTGTAAATTGTGTAAAAATAAAATTGTTGATCAACTATTAACCCTTATAACTTCCTAACAAAAAAAATATGTTTCAAAAATTGTGCTGATGTGGGAAATGTTATTTATTAACTATTTTGTGTGACACATCTGTGATTTAATGGCATAAAAATTAAAAGTTTAAAAATTGCTCAATTTTAAAATGTTTTGCCAGATTTACATTTTTTTTCCAAATAAACATAAGCCATATCAAAGAAATGTCACCACTAACATGAAGTACAATATTGTCACGAAAAAACAGTCTCAGAATCAGTGGGATCCACTGAAGCGTTCCAGAGTTATGACCTCATGAAGTGCTCGCTCATATATGTGCGTGATAGAGACAGGATGAGTAAACTGCTGAAGACACAAACATAAAAAATATGTCATTACCAGTTTGTACAAAATTTATGGAGAACGTTTCATCCAGACTAGAAGACGGTTATCTCTAGGACTTCTGATAAGTTGATATTATGGTTGTATCACATCATATCTGATAATGCCTGACGACACGACACCGATCTGCGGTGTGACACCATGTCTGATAACAGGTTATTACAGGTGTGTCGCATGATATCATGTCTGATAACAGGTTATTACAGGTGTGACACATGACATCACATCTGATAACAGGTTATTACAGGTGTGTCGCATGATATCATGTCTGATAACAGGTTATTACAGGTGTGTCACATGACATCACGTCTGATAACAGGTTATTACAGGTGTGTCGCATGATATCATGTCTGATAACAGGTTATTACAGGTGTGTCACATACATCCCGTCTGATAACAGGTTATTACAGGTGTGTCATCACGACATCACGTCTGATAACAGGTTATTTCAGGTGTGACACATGACATCACGTCTGATAACAGGTTATTACAGGTGTGTCGCATGATATCATGTCTGATAACAGGTTATTACAGGTGTGTCACATTACATCCCGTCTGATAACAGGTTATTACAGGTGTGTCATCACAACATCACGTCTGATAACAGGTTATTTCAGGTGTGACACATGACATCACATCTGATAACAGGTTATTACAGGTGTGTTATCACGACATCACGTCTGATAACTGGTTATTACAGGTGTGTCACATGACATGACATCTGATAACAGGTTATTACAGGTGTGTCACATGACATGACATCTGATAACAGGTTATTACAGGTGTGTCACAAGACATCACGTCTGATAACAGGTTATTACAGGTGTGTCATCACGACATCACGTCTGATAACTGGTTATTACAGGTGTGTCACATGACATGACATCTGATAACAGGTTATTACAGGTGTGTCACATGACATGACATCTGATAACAGGTTATTACAGGTGTGTCACAAGACATCACGTCTGATAACAGGTTATTACAGGTGTGTAATCACGACATCACGTCTGATAACAGGTTATTACAGGTATGTCATCACGACATCACGTCTGATAACAGGTTATTACAGGTGTGTCACATGACATCACGTCTGATAACAGGTTATTACAGGTGTGTCATCACGACATCACGTCTGATAACAGGTTATTACAGGTGTGTCACATGACATGACATCTGATAATATATAAATAATAATCTTTATTTTTATATAGCGCTAACATATTCCGCAGCGCTTTACAGTTTGCACACATTATCGTCGCTGTCCCCGATGGGGCTCACAATCTAGATTCCCTATCAGTATGTTTTTGGAGTGTGGGAGGAAACCGGAGTACCCGGAGAAAACCCACGCAAACACGGGGAGAACATACAAACTCCTTGCAGATGTTGTCCCTGGTGGGATTCGAACCTAGGACTCCAGTGCTGCAAGGCTGTAGTGCTATCCACTGAGCCACCCTGCTGCCCATTACAGGTGTGTCACATGACATTACGTCTGATAACAGGTTATTACAGGTGTGTCACATGACATCACGTCTGATAACAGGTTATTACAGGTGTGTCACATGACTACGTCTGATAACAGGTTATTACAGGTGTGTCACATGACATCACGTCTGATAACAGGTTATTACAGGTGTGTCACATGACTACATCTGATAACGTTATTACAGTGTGTCACATGACATCAGTCTAATAACAGTTATTACAGGTGTGTCACATGACATCACGTCTGATAACAGGTTATTACAGGTGTGTCATCACGACATCAGTCTGATAACAGGTTATTACGGTGTGTCACATGACATGAATCTGATAACAGGTTATTACAGGTGTGTCACATGACATCACGTCTGATAACAGGTTATTACAGGTGTGTCACATGACATGACTCTGATAACAGGTTATTACAGGTGTGTCATCACGACATCACGTTGATAACAGGTTATTACAGGTGTGTCACATGACATCACGTCTGATAACAGGTTATTACAGGTGTGTCACATGACATCACGTCTGATAACAGGTTATTACAGGTGTGTCACATGACATGACATCTGATAACAGGTTATTACAGGTGTGTCACATGACATGACATCTGATAACTGGTTATTACAGGTGTGTCACATGACATCACGTCTGATAACAGGTTATTACAGGTGTGTCACATGACATCACGTCTGATAACAGGTTATTACAGGTGTGTCACACTGACATCACGTCTGATAACAGGTTATTACAGGTGTGTCATCAGACATCACTCTGATAACAGGTTATTACAGGTGTGTCACATGACATGACATCTGATAACTGGTTATTACAGGTGTGTCACATGACATCACGTCTGATAACAGGTTATTACAGGTGTGTCACATGACATCACGTCTGATAACAGGTTATTACAGGTGTGTCATCACGACATCACGTCTGATAACAGGTTATACAGGTGTGTCATCACGACATCATGTCTTATACAGTGGGGAAGTATTTGATCCTTGCTGATTGTGTAAGTTTCCCACTGACACAGACATGAACAGTCTATAATTATAAGGTTAATTTTAACATTGAGAGATAGAATATCAAAAATAAAATCCAGAAAATCACATTGTATAAATTATAAACATTTATTTGCATTTTGCAGTGAGAAATAAGTATTTGATCCCTCTGGCAACAAGACTTAATACTTGGTGGTAAACCCTTGTTGGCGCAGCAGTCAGACGTTTCTTGTAGTTGATCATGAGGTTTGATGTCAGGAGGATTTTGCTCCACTCCTCTTTGCAGATCATCTCTAAATCAGTAAGATTTTGGGGCAGTCGCTTGTAACTCGGAGCTTCACCTCCCTCCATAAGTTTTCTATGGGATGAAGGTCTGGAGACTGCAGGCCAATCATCCATGACCTTAATGTGCTTCTTTTTGAGCCTCTCCTTTGTTGCCTTGACTGTATGTTTTGGGTCATTTTCTTGCTGGAAGACCCAGCCACCACCCATTTTTAATGTCCTGGCGGAGGGAAGGAGGTTGTCACTCAGGATTTTACGGTACATGGCTCCATCCGTTCTCCCACTGATGCGGTGAAGTAGTCCTGTGCCCTTAGCAGAGAAATATTCCCAAAACATAATGTTTCCTCCTCCATACTTGACAGTGGGGATGGTGTTCTTTGGGTCATAGGCAGCATTTCTCTTCCTCCAAACACGGCGAGTTGAGTTAATGCCAAAGAGCTCAATTTTTGTCTCATCTGACCACAGCACCTTCTCCAATCACTCACAGAATCATCCAGGTGTCATTGGGAAACTTCAGACGGGCTGCACATGTGCCTTCTTGAGCGGGGACTTGTGGGCACTGCAGGATTGTAAACCTTTACGGTGTATGTGTTACCAATGGTTTTCTTGGTGACTGTGGTCCCAGCTGCCTTGAGATCATTAACAAGTTCCCCCGTGTAGTTTTAGGCTGATCTCTCACCTTCCTCATGATCGAGGATACCCCACGAGGTGAGATTTTACATGATGCCCCAGATCGATGTCGATTGACAGTCATTTTGCATTTCTTCCATTTTCTTACTATTGCACCAACAGTTGTCTCCTTCTCACCCAGCGTCTTACTTATGGTTTTGTCGCCCATTCCAGCTTTGTGCAGGTCTACGATCTTGTCCCTGACATCCTTAGAAAGCTCTTTGGTGTTGCCCATGTTGTAGAGGTTAGAGTCTGACTGATTAATTGAGTCTGTGGACAGGAGTCTGTTATAAAGGTGACTATGTAAGAGCTGTCTGTAATGCAGGAACGAGCTGATTAGGAGTCTAACTGGTCTGTAGAAGCCAGAACTCTTAATGGTTGGTAGGGGATCAAATACTTATTTCTCACTGCAAAATGCAAATAAATTTATATAATTTATACAATGTGATTTTCTGGATTTTATTTTTGATATTCTATCTCTCAATGTTAAAATTAACCTATCCTTAAAATTATAGACTGTTCATGTCTTTGTCAGTGAGCAAACTTACAAAATCAGCAAGGGATCAAATACTTATTTCCTCCACTGTAACAGGTTATTACAGTTGCGTCATCACGACATCATGTCTTATAGCAGGTTATTACAGGTATGACACAGTACCAGTATGTCTGATACATGGGTGGGTTATTACAGATGTGTGCCTGGTTTGTGATGGCTGGTGGGGCTAGTATGGCCATGTCACGCTGCTGGCAGTCGCTGTGCCTGTCGCTGACCGCCGGCTGGCTGCTCGCTGTATAAATAGGGCTGGGTGTTGAGCTTTCTTCTAATGATTCAGAGAGGAATTTATGCAGAAAGTGCTGCAGTCTCAGAGTGACTTTAGGGAAGTCTCATCAGCAGCTAAATATATCAGTGAGGTCAGAGGCTGACATCTTATTATAGAGCAGCGAGAGTCTCCGCTGGGTCTCCCTATGGCTGCGCCCAGCCTGTACAATACACAGTATATCGTCGCACTGCTGATAATGTGCACTATTACACGTGAAAAACGTCGGCCGGGATCATCTTACTCTCATTTCACTCCAAATCCTATTGCTTGTGGTCAGAGAATAAATCACTGAGTAACAGATACACTCCATAATTTTGTCTTTCGAAGGTCGTCCAGTCCACCGGAGACGCGCGGTGTTCTTTATCTGTGCTATATTGTTTTACATCCAACGCTTCTTATAGAAATTCATTCTGCAGATTCAGAGTCCATGTTCGGTCCCTTTGGCTGTATGTGGCTCGTTGGTTATCCCCTTAGAGTAGTTGTCCCAACTCCATATTGTTCTGCCCACTTGATATATCACCATTAAAATTCAATGCTTGGAATTCTTGTAAATCCGACTGAGAAGCGACGACCATAATTCTCTCGATGAGAAGCCACATGGCGGGCGATAAGTGGTCACATTAGCCCACTCCTCCTGGATACAGCCACGTGCGCATTGCTTGTCTAGGCAAGAAGTAATGGAGTACGGGTCAGGACTGTCAGTAACTCACAGGATACAGGTGACGGACAAGATTTTTTATTGCAAAGATGTGAATGATGAAAATCTGCCGCCACTGAGAGGAGATTTACTATCACTGTCCTAAAGTTACATGAGATAAAATGAGATGAGGCGGGCAGGAGCTGTGCCAAAGTTATCACGGTGGGACACGATGTGGGATAAAACTGTTAGGCACTTTTCCTTATGTCGCCTCTTGGTTGTCAAACTTTATACCAATAGTTTGTGCCATTAATAATTCTGGATTTTATGAAAGCTAAAAAGTGGTTAAAACAGATAATAAATTTTGCTTAATAAATCTAAGACACAGCAACCTACAGTATATAACAGAGCTTGGCCTCGATGTTCTGGTCATTTTCCAGTGCGGTTCTTCCCATTCCTGCGCTGACTTCTTCCCTTTCACTGCTGCCATTTGTGCCATCGGGTAGGGATATCTTAGGCGGTCAGTTTCCCCGTCTGATTTCATCCATTTCTCCTTGAATAAAAATGATCAAAGAAGACAAAGGAGGGAGGAAAGAGAAATAATGATGTAATGATCTGAGGCCGGTCACTGACAGTTCCTTTCCTCCTTCTCCCCTCCCGCTGTCACTACAAATTGTGGGGGATGAGGGTGTTATTTATGTTATTTCATGTAGCTGACAAAAATTATCTCAATTACCAGTCATCATTTTGTTATGGTCAAGACTCATTTATAAGAAGTGTCCGTCTGCAGACAGATTCTTGGCCACAATTTCTATGAAATTTGTGTCAGATTCCATGAAGAAGTTGCACATAACTGTGTAAATTTGACAATACATTTAAGAAGATAGAAAGACAAGAAAGAGTACATACCAGGACACCAGGGATGCCAAAAATAAATCATAACAATTAGAAAATATTTTTATTGAAAAAACTGCAAAACCACACTGTAGTCATTAAAAACAATTAAAACAAGGCACAAAGCCCATAACAGGAACAATAAACCCCTATAACCCCTATCTGTATAATACAATACACTTAGATGAAATATATATGGAAACCTCAGCCAAACATGGTAGTATACTTAGAGCATAGTCACCCCCAAAGGCCAAAATGAAGACAGGACCAGAGAGGAACAATTAGTCCTCAAATTGCTGCATAAAAAAAAAAAAAAAAAAAAACAGGTAAGCAAGGACAATATGAGATGGTAAAGCAATACAAACAAATTGCTATAGACTAATACAGATCAGATGTAAATAGGTTTACTCATAAAGATTAATATATCAAGTAGATCTTAGCATAGCAGATAGTATAACAGTTGTCTAATACACAAAATAATGCAGCAAATAATATAACAGTTGTCCTTAATCTAGTGCACAAAGTGATGCAGCCTAGTCTAGTGCACAAATAATGCAGCAAATGGTATAGCAGTGTCCTTAATAGTGCACAAAGTCACAAGTAATGCAGCACATGATATAACAGTTGTCCTTAATCTAGTGCACAAAATGATGCAGCCCAAGTCTAGTGCACAAAGTAATGCAGCAAATGGTATAGCAGTTGTCCTTAATCTAGTGCACAAAGTCACAAAGTAATGCAGCACATGATATAACAGTTGTCCTTAATCTAGTGCACAAAATGATGCAGCCCAAGTCTAGTGCACAAAGTAATGCAGCAAATGGTATAGCAGTTGTCCTTAATCTAGTGCACAAAATAACAAAGTAACACAGATATAGGGGGTATCTCATGTTAGAGGCATGACCAGGTTACCAAACCAGGGGTTAATAGGCGGGATAGAGCCCAACGCGTGTCGCCATGTGAAATGGCTTCATCAGGGGCAGAGATGGTGAATAAAGCAGGATTCAAGGTATTTATATATATAACATATTGATTAAAACTCATAGCAGCTGCATGGAGCGTTCCCCCCAGACACAGGACAAAAACAGGAAGTGATGAAATAACATGGCGCTGGATGCCAAAAGGGTGTATCCTCCCCACCTCACTACAGGTGTAGTAAGATGGCCGACAGAGCACATGCAACTTATATGATCTAGAATAGAGGTTATGTTTACCAATAGCTTATATGCTCGCGATTTCATTAGTTAATCATACCCAATGGTTTGATGTGATGACGAGCAAAAGTATCGAACTCCCATTTGCCCTAAATAGTATGGGCAGGATTCAATAATCACCATGTACCATCAAATATCTAGTTAAGCCCCCAACAAAGGGTGGTTTAATCATAGCATACAGAGATAGAGGGTCAACTAGATAGCACGCCCGAATATTTACAAGCAGTAACAGATTAGGTAAAAAAAAAAAATTATAACAACTCTTCATTTAGGCCTTTGGGAGACAAGCTTTGAAGCTTGTAGATCCATTTACTTTCTATACACAGTAATTTATTTACAATGTCCATATATGGTCCAGAATCAAGGTTATGTGTACCAATAGCTTACATGCTCACGATTTCATTAATTAGGCATACCCAATGGTTTGATGTGATGACGAGCAAAAGAATCGAACTCCCATATGCCCTAAATAGTATGGGCAGGATTCAATACCATCAAATGTCTAGTTAAGCCCCCAACAAAGGGTGGTTTAATCATAGATAGAAGGTCAACTAGATAGCATGAGAAAAAAAAAAAAAAAAATTAACAACTATTCAATAATCACCATGTACCATCAAATGTCTAGTTAAGCCCCCAACAAAGGGTGGTTTACTCATAACATACAGAGATAGAAGGTCAACTAGATAGCATGCAAAAAAAAAAACAAAAAAAAACTATAATCGTTTATAATACCCTGTAAATAGCAACTCTTCATTTAGGCCTTTGGGAGACAAGCTTTGAAGCTTGTAAATCCATTTACTTTCTACACACAGTAATTTATTTACAATGTCGCCACCTCTGATCGTGGTGCGTACACTCTCAAGTCCCATACATTTAAAGCAGGTAGATCTGCCATGATGATGTTCTAGGAAGTGACTTGCTACCGATGTCAAAGTCTTGTTCTTATCGCAATCACTTTTGGCAGTTGAGATGCTTGACAGATGCTGTTGCATTCTTCTCCTTAATTCTTGTGTAGTTTGACCAACATAGATCTTCGGGCAGTCACAGAAGATGGCATAGACCAGATTCCGAGATTTACAGTTGAAAAATTCATTGGACCTGATCCGGAAAGGAAGAATAGAAATGGAATAACCATCTTGTCCCGTCATATATTGGCAAACATTGCAATTACCACATGGGTATGATCCAAGAATTCTGGTGCCACGATTAAGTCTCACAATAGGCCGTTGATAATGGCTATGACAAAGCCTATCTTTCAAATTCCTTGCACGTCTAGCGACCATGCAAGGAGAATCTGAAACCAAAGGAGTGATCCTTTTATCGCTAGTTAGAATATCCCAATTGTTGGAAAGTAGATTCCGTACGTCAGACCACTGATTATTAAAGGTGGTAATCAATGAAAGTGGTCGAGACGAATGACGTACCTTTGAACAAAGAAGATCTCTTCTATCTTGTTGTACTGCAAATTGGAAAGCTTGGGAGATAGTCCTCTTAGGATAGCCCCTTTGTCTAAAACAAGAAGACAAATCCTTAGCAGTGTTCAAAAATCCCGGCCCAGTGCTGCAGTTCCTCCTTAGGCGCAAAAATTGGCCCTTGGGTATACCTGCCTTTTGATGGTGAGGGTGAAAGCTTGAAAAATGGAGCAAGCTATTTGTGGCAGTAGCTTTACGAAATAATGCACATCCAATTCATGTGTTGGTAATAGAAAGTCTCAAGTCCAAGAAATCTATTGCAGAATCTGAAATGGTAGAAGTAAGTCTGATGTTTAAGAGATTACTATTCAGATCATCAATAAATGATTGACATTCCTCAACCGATCCGGTCCATATCATCAGGATATCATCAATATATCTTTGCCAGGTTAGAACCTTAGAGAAGAAGTCCAAATGTTCGTACACCACAAGCTCCTCCCACCATCCAAGAAAAAGATTTGCATAAGCGGGCGCACACCGTGCACCCATAGCGGTCCCAGCCCGCTGTCTATAGAACTTCCTGTCAAAAACGAAATAGTTTTTATCCAAAATAAAATGGAGGAGTCTAAGGATGAAGTTGTCATTTCCTTATCCCTATCTATGTTTTTTGCCAGAAAGAACGAAACTGCTTCAATACCTGATTGGTGTTGGATACTTGTGTATAGTGATTCCACATCCATACTGATAAGTAGGGCACCTTCCGGTATGACCAGATTTTCCACAGCCTGCATCAGATGAGTTGAGTCCCTAGTATAGGATTTCAAAGATAAGACCAAAGGTTGAAGGAAATGGTCAATATATATGCAGGGTTTCTCAAACAAACTACCTATACCCGACACTATAGGTCTGCCTGGAGGCTCAACAAGAGATTTGTGTATTTTTGGGAGGGCGTAAAAGGTTGGAACAACTGGTGTTGGTGTAATCAAAAAATCCGCTTCTTTTTTGGTCAACACATTATTTTGAAGGGCATTCTTAATAACTCCATCTATTTGATCTTTAAAGAATATTGTGGGATCTGATGGAAGGATCATATAACTATGTCCTCCTAATTGTCGCAGAACTTCTTTCACATATAGATGGTGGGGCCATAACACCACGTTACCTCCTTTATCAGCCTCTCGAATTAAGAAAGCATCATTATTCTGCAGGTTATATAGCACCTGTCTTTCATTCTTACCCAAGTTGTTGTTTTTGTGTGGGTCCAATTGTAACTGCTCAATGTCTTTGTAGGTCTTTTCAAAGAAAATTTGTACGGCTGGAAATAAAGAGAAAGATGGTGTTGCCCGGGAGGGAAGACGTCTTGTAAATCTTGGGCTCGTGTCAGGGTGTTCATTCTCCTGTAATAAACCTAAAAGATCATTAAAGACCTGTCTATCATCCATGGAAAAGCTGTCCAATAGGGACGGTTGTTGATAAAGTAGCTTGAAGGCAATTTGTCGACAGAATAAATATAAGTCCTTAACCAAGACAAATTTGTTCAATGGGTTCATAGGTGCAAAAGACAACCCCTTAGATAGAACTTCTTTTTCAAGATCTGACAACATATATGTAGAGAGATTAACAATCTGTAAATTACCTTCATTGCTTTTCTCATTAGTATTTATTGTCGTTTCCTGTTGAACCGTGTCTCCCTCCTGTAAGTTGGTGACCAATTCTTGTAGTTTCTGCCTTTCTTTTTGTTGAGGTCTATTCTTCCTTCTCCTACCCCTCCGGCGGCGCCCTCCACATCGCTGGGGTCTGAGGACAAAAAATCACTAGACGACATCTCCTGTCTAGATGTAGTGTCTTCCATATTCTTAGGATCCATCACTTTAAACCGGCGTTTATTGCCATGGTGTGTCCATTTATATACTTTCCCATTGCTATAATCAGATTTGTCTCTATGAAACTTATTCCTTTTACGGAAATAAACTCTTTTCAAAAGTTCATAAGATTCTTAATTTTAATTGAATGGATTCACCAAGTGGTTGTACAAAGTCCAAGTTTCATTCAAGGCCTTAACATTCCTCTTTAATATTCATAAGTAACAAACTGTCATGCTCTATGAGAAATCGATAAGTAGGTGGAACATTGGCAGCCCAGTTTCCAGGTCTTTGAATTCTGATGAGCTCCCAAGCTGGAAATATTTGGATACGGACGGGGTATTAAACCGTTTTTTTGTATTCTTCCAGGCTTATGTTCATCATACCTTTGTAGGGATTTGTGTAGGCTAGTGATTTGACGTAAGATTCTGAAATCAGATCTTTACTATTTAACCAGATCAGTACACGATTTCAACAAGCCAAAAGGTCTGATTACTCCATGCTGTTACGGGAGAAAGATCATACTGCCTGAAATACAAATAAAATAAATCATTTTTAAAATTTTTTGAGGTTTTTAACGAAGTCCACACTCAGAAGGTGGAAAGCCACTCAAAAAGTCTAGAACATAACACAGTGGAGGGCCATTCAGAAATACTTGTAGAAAGGCATCAAACCTGGGGTATGTATAGTAATCAGAAAGACAAGAAAGAGTTAATAAGGGCACCTAGGATGCCATAAATAAATCATAACATTAGAATATGTTAATGAAAAACTGCAAAAACACGAGGTCATTAAAACAATTAAACAAGGAAAAAGCCATACAGGAACAATAAACCCCTATAACCCTTCTGTATAATACAATACACTAGATGAAATATAATGAACTCAGCAAAATGGTAGTATACTTAGCATAGTCCCAAGGCCAAAATGAAGACAGGACCCGAGAGAACATTAGTCTCAAATTGCTGCATACAAAAAAAAAAAAAAAATTTGAGGACTAATTGTTCCTCTCTGGTCCTGTCTTCATTTTGGCCTTTGGGGGTGACTATGCTCTAAGTATACTACCATGTTTGGCTGAGGTTTCCATATATATTTCATCTAAGTGTATTGTATTATACAGATAGGGGTTATAGGGGTTTATTGTTCCTGTTATGGGGCTTTGTGCCTTGTTTTAATTGTTTTTAATGACTACAGTGTGGTTTTGCAGTTTTTTCAATAAAAATATTTTCTAATTGTTATGATTTATTTTTGGCATCCCTGGTGTCCTGGATATGTACTCTTTCTTGTCTTTCTAGCATTACTATTACATACCCCAGGTTGATGCCTTTCTACAATATTTCTTGAATGGTGCCCTCCACTGTTGTTTTACATTTAAGAAGATAAAATGTCGGCAGTGGATTTCTTGTCTGACCTGACATTGGTTGGCTTACATTGTCACCAACTTATTCTTCAACACTGCACAGTTCATTAACTCCAAGTAAATCAAACTTCTGTGAAATCAAACTGTCCACTTAGGAAGGAACACTGATTGACAATCAATTTCACATACTGTTGTGCAAAAGGAGTAGACAACAGATGGAAATTATTGGCAATTATCAAGACACACTCAATAAAGGAGTGGTTCTGCAGGTGGGGACCACAGACCACATCTCAGTACCAATGCTTTCTGGCTGATGTTTTGGTCACTTTTGAATGTTGGTTGTGCTTTCACACTCGTGGTAGCATGAGACGGAATCTACAACACACACAAGTGGCTCAGGTAGTGCAGCTCATCCAGGATGGCACATCAATGCGAGCTGTGGCAAGAAGGTTTGCTGTGTCTGTCAGCGTAGTGTCCAGAGGCTGGAGGCGCTACCAGGCGACAGGCCAGTACACCAGGGGACGTGAAGGGGGCTGTAGGAAGGCAACAGCCCAGTAGCAGGACCGCTACCTCCTCTTTTGTGCAAGGAGG
The DNA here is from genome assembly GCA_033576555.1 of Oophaga sylvatica. Taxonomy (NCBI): domain Eukaryota; kingdom Metazoa; phylum Chordata; class Amphibia; order Anura; family Dendrobatidae; genus Oophaga; species Oophaga sylvatica. The sequence goes on from JARQOD010000003.1 coordinate 597,262,654, forward strand.
AACAAGAGGAGCACTGCCAGAGCCCTGCAAAATGACCTCCAGCAGGCCACAAATGTGCATGTGTCTGCACAAACGGTTAGAAACCGACTCCATGAGGATGGTCTGAGGGCCCGACGTCCACAGATAGGGGTTCTGATCACAGCCCAACACTGTGCAGGGCGCTTGGCATTTGCCACAGAACACCAAGATTGGCAAATTCGCCACTGGCACCCTGTGCTCTTCACAGATGAAAGCAGGTTCACCCTGAGCACATATGACAGACGTGACAGGGTTTGGAGATGCCGTGGAGAGCGATCTGCTGCCTGCAAACTCCTCCTGCATGACCAGTTTGGCAGTGGGTCAGTAATGGTGTGGGGTGGCATTTCTTTGGAGGGCCGCACAGCCCTCCATGTGCTCGCCAGAGGTAGCCTGACTGCCATTAGGTACCATGACAGTCCGTCATGGTGTAAAATCAAACAGTAATATACACACGTGGTCAAATTTGTTGGTACCCCTCGTTTAATGACAGAAAAACCCACAATGGTGACAGAAATAACTTGAATCTGACAAAAGTAATAATAAATCAAAAATCTATGAAAATGAACAGATGAAAGTCAGACCTTGCTTTCAGCCATGCTGCCACAGGATTTTAAAAAAATGAAATTCATGAAATAGGCCTGGACAGAAATGATGGTACCCTTAACTTAATATTTTGTTGCACAACCTTTTGAGGCAATCACTGCAATCAAACGATTTCTGTAACTGTCAATGAGACTTCTGCACCTCTCGAACAGGTATTTTGGCCACTCCTCAAGAGCAAACTGCTCCAGCTGTCTCATGCTTGTAGGTTGCCTTTTCCAGACGGCATGTTTCAGCTCTTTCCAAAGATGCTCAATAGGATTTAGGTCAGGGCTCATAGAAGGCCACTGCAGAATAGTCCAATGTTTTCCTCTTAGCCATTCTTGGGTGTTTTTAGCTGTGTGTTTTGGGTCATTATCCTGTTGCAACACTCATGACCTGCAACTGAGACCAAGCTTTCTGACACTGGGCAGCACATTTCTCTCTAGAATCCCTTGATAGTCCTGAGATTTCATTGTACTCTGCACAGATCTAGACACCCTGTCCCAGATGCAGTAAAGCAGCCCCAGAACATAGCTCAGCCTCCTCCATGTTTTACAGTAGGGACAGTGTTCTTTTCTTGATATGCTTCATTTTTCCATCTGTGAACATAGAGTTGATGAGCCTTGCCAAAAACTTCCATTTTTGTTCATCTGTCCATAGGACATTCTCCCAGAAGCTTTGTGGCTTGTCAACATGTAGTTTGGCAAATTCCAGTCTAGCTTTTTTATGATTTTTTTTTCAACAATGGTGTCCTCCTTGGTCGTCTCCCATGAAGTCCACTTTGGCTCATACAACGACGGATGGTGGGATCTGACACTGATGTTCGTTGGGCTTGAAGTTCACCTTTAATCTGTTTAGAAGTTTTTCTGGGCTCTTTTGTTACCATTCGTATTATCCGTCTCTTTGATTTGTCATCAATTTTCCTCCTGCGGCCACGTCCAGGGAGGTTGGCTACAGTCCTATGCAGCTTAAATTTCTGAATAATATGTGCAACTGTAGTCACAGGAACATCAATCTGCTTGGAGATGGTCTTATAACTTTTACCTTTAACATGTTTGTCTATAATTTTCTTTCTAATCTCCTGAGACAACTCTTTCCTTCGCTTCATCTGGTCTATGTTGAGTGTGATACGCACCATGTCACCAAACAGCAAAGTGAGTATCTGTAGCCTCAATACAGGCCACTCACTGATTCCAAGATTGTAGACACCTATGATGATAATTAGTGGACACACCGCGATTTAACATGTCCCTTTTATCACATTATTTTCAGGGGTAACCATCATTTCTGTCCAGGCCTATTTCATGAGTTTTATTTTTTTTAATTCTATGGAAGCATGGATGAAAAGCAATGTCTGACTTTCATTTGTTCATTTTCAAAGATTTTTGATTTATTATTACTTTTGTCAGATTCAAGTTATTTCTGTCACCATTGTGGTTTTTCTGTCATTAAATGAGGGGTACCAACAATTTTGACCACGTGTGTATACCTATATATGTGCACTTCTTTGGGATGTTACCGTTTCCTCCTTGCGCTATACCACTATACCACTTTGGTTTTTCCTTCAGCAATCGGTCAGATGAAGGTGAGAGTTACTGACCGAAACATCACTTTTTATTGGGTTTCATTTTCTGAAATAAATCACAAATTCACCTTGCATTGTACGAGTGCCAGACTCAAATTTGGAAATTGTGAATGGAGTGGTACCCTACCTGAGGACCGCATCCTACAGAGTGAAGTATATCTCTATCCTATAATGTACACTCACCTATCCATCCTCTGCCGGTCTCTGTACATCCTGTTCTGGCCATTCCATTCTTGGGCCAAATCAGTCACATGCCAGGCCTCACCGGAACAGGAAACACAGAGACTGGCCGGGGAACTTGGGCAGCAATTGCGGAGGAGCAGCTGGGGAAAGTGAGGGGAGTATGCATTTTCTTTTATTTTTACATCCAGTTGAGACTTACTATAATAGTGGTGGACGACCTCTTTAAACTCCAAAAACCAGTGTTGGACGATTTTATACATGTCCTGTACCTACTTTCCCTGCGCTCTACGCTGTTATTGTGGCACCCTAGTAAAGACCATAGAGGGCACATGCGTACATGCTGCCCTGCTTCTCAATAATAATTAGAGTGCTGCTGGCATCTATGTGCAGATCTTCCGCATGGTCGCACTGTCCTATCCGCCCCCTGACTGTTCCTCCCAAGTAGTGTACTCTTTCAGCGTAATGACAGTCAGCCTTGTAAATATGTCAGCGAAGATCATGATAAACTCATTTATCACCGTATTAACTAATTGGAACGACCTGATAATGCCTTATAACATCACAAAGCAGCTGCCCGAGAGCGGTTACATCCAGTGGGATTTTTAAGAGACCGTAAAAAGATTATAGGTCTGAAGTGGTATACTGTGTGGCTGCTAAGTCACGTCGGCTGCATCTTGCGATGGATGGACAGGGTAACATTACCACGGCGTGGATTTTGTCATCTGACCCAGAGCTATGATTTTGCAGATTTGTTTCATATAAGCCGGTTACAGACATCAGTCTTTTGTTCCACGTCAGCTCTCGATCCCATACCGGACAGGAGTTTTGATGGGAAGCCGTACCGGATCCATAAATCTATAACCTCAAGTGCTGTAGAGTAGGGAAGATTTCCTGGAATGTGTCAAGGAAATTAATGTTAATGACCATGTCCACCACAGGGATAATTAATTACGAATACTGATTAGGTTCATTTAAATATCTCTTTCTTTTTCCGCCAGCTGTCTGCTGTTTGATGCATTTTTGATTCGGGGCCATTTGGCCATTTCTGTACTTTCAAGTTGGTTGGACACATTTGCCTGGTGAGGACTCTCCTTATAAACTTCTTCCTGTGTTTTTTTTCTTCCTATGTACGACAAAGGCCGAGTCTGGGGGTCCAGACACAATTCATCTTTTGTCCAGCGTGCAGCTGTTTAGAATGTGGAGCTGGTGACACAGGGATAATGTATCCTCATCCTGTCACACGCGCTTCAGGGCTGCAGATTGAGGAGCAATGCAGTAATTCCTCTGATGAGCTGTAACACTTATGCACTGGTCTTGGCATCGCGTGTGCGTCGCTCTTGGACTATAATTGTTTAGCTTCAGAAAGTTTTTCCATCTTGGGTTCGTGGAGATTAAGGTTAATGATAAGTGATGAGCAGTAACGCAGGAAAACCAGAAAAAAACTAAATTACTAATTACAAGGATTGTAAACCTGCACAATGTCTTTCGTTGTGTCCCGGTACAACCAGGGTAGAGGATCATTTTAGAAATGGAGCCGGTGGGAGCTCCTTACACATGGTGTCAGGGACACCGCACTGCACTTGCTCACTGAGCCAGTGCGTGTGTCCTTAGTGAACAAACTATGCCCAAAGATACCTGTAGCAGAGCCGCAGCAGAGATGACGTGTGTTTCTCAGTAACAGGACCTTCCACATGTGACTGCTAGTGGGCGGAGCCGGCCACACGTCTCTCAGAGTCAGCAGTAGCAGATAGAGAATGCTTCAGAGCAAAGAACCTGCAGGCACGTGACTGCTAGTGGGCGTGGCCTAAGCCCCAGAGAGCTATGAGGTGAAGGAAAACTCCTAGAAGGGTAACTACGGGACACAGTTACCAAGGGGCATATACCGAATGGATAATCAGAACGTAGCCAAGGGGTCATACACATAGAGGGCGACGAAGTACAAGAGGAGCAGGCAGAGCGGAGTCAGAACGTAGCCAAGGGTCATACACGTAGAGAGCGACGAAGTACAAGAGGAGCAGGCAGAGCGGAGTCAGAACGTAGCCAAGGGTCATACACATAGAGGGCAGCAGAGTACAAAAGGGACAGGCAAAACTCAAAACAGGGACACAGCCAAATCAGAACCAGACAGACAAAACGTAGCACAGGCACAAAGCACTGGCACAAGCACAACAGAGTCACACACACTCGGCAAGGGTCAGAGTATAAGCGACAGAGGATGGCCCCACAATGAGGCTATAAAAAGCCTCCCAGAATCCCAGAGTGAGGCCATCCCGGTTAACCCTAAAACCACCTAATCCCAGAAACTCAGCAGACCATGACACATGGCATCTGAACATCCTCCACAAGATGTGCACAATGTAACACTGCTGTCCATAGACATGAGAAAGATGTAATCTGTCCCGACTGTCACATATCCATGTGTGATCAGCTTGGGTGGTGCCAAAGGTTGGACAATCTGACCCAGCACGTCAGATTGTTGGAAAAGTTGGAGTGTGCCAGTCCATAGACATCCTCAGAGGATCCTTCTGAACGTCATGTCTATGTCCAACTCTAGTTTTGTGTCATTAAACCTTTTCCATAGAAAATGAAGACATTTCTCATGGCCCCAGATAATATGGAACAGAATAATGGGAATTCGTTAATTCACTAACATGATCTTCAAACTCAAAGACTCAAATACACAGAGGAGTAGGGAAATCATAACGCACCCCAGTGCTCCTGGAGGAAACTGGCCGACCACAGACAACCATCTATCTCTTATGAGATGCAGTCTATACCACGCCTGCACGCAGGGAAGCCACAAGAACGTGTCAGCAGCTTCTATCTGATGATCACTGTACAACTTGGACCTCTGAATTCTTACTGCCTACAACAGCGGGTTTAATAGCTAAGTTTGGTCTTTTCCAATCATATTGTGCTAATTGAAATTGCCGTTTTTTCATAAACTCCTGTAATAGTCCGGCACTAATGGCGCCTACAGCCCATCAGCTGTCGGTCCAATGCTTATTGGCTGGATTTCTCCAGACACCTTGGGCACTTGCCGCGACTGAACACGAGAGCTTTCTCAATAGGGAAGGGGTGATAAGTGGCTGACAAACTCCTCTGTCCAATCCAGATTTTCCTGGTGTAGTTTACCAGATGTGAGAACAAAGGATCAGACCTGTGGAAATCCATCATGCCTCATCCCCATTTCTCCTAACATATGCTGTCGCGGTAGAGATGGGACACCCTTAATGCACATTACATACTTGAAAAATATTTAGACTTGAGAGTCCTCAGTGGTTGATACCTTTTAATGGCTAACTGAAAAGATGGTAACAAATTGCAAGCTTTCGAGACTACTCAGGTCTCTTCATCAAAGGAGGACATCAGTAAACCAGGGGAGGAGTCCCGAGGAGATAATTTGCATATTCCCAGTGCCTTCTGGGATAAGTGAAGAGTCTCCGCGAGCTCAAGGAACACTGGATTTTGGCTGTTGCAGCTGAAAGGAGGACATCAGTAAACCAGGGGAGGAGTCCCGAGGAGATAATTTGCATATTCCCAGTGCCTTCTGGGATAAGTGAAGAGTCTCCGCGAGCTCAAGGAACACTGGATTTTGGCTGTTGCAGCTGAAAGGAGGACATCAGTAAACCAGGGGAGGAGTCCCGAGGAGATAATTTGCATATTCCCAGTGTCTTCTGGGATAAGTGAAGTCTCCGCGAGCTCAAGGAACACTGGATTTTGGCTGTTGCAGCTGAAAGGAGGACATCAGTAAACCAGGGGAGGAGTCCCGAGGAGATAATTTGCATATTCCCAGTGCCTTCTGGGATAAGTGAAGAGTCTCCGTGAGCTCAAGGAACACTGGATTTTGGCTGTTGCAGCTGAAAGGAGGACATCAGTAAACCAGGGAAGGAGTCCCGAGGAGATAATTTGCATATTCCCAGTGCCTTCTGGGATAAGTGAAGAGTCTCCGTGAGCTCAAGGAACACTGGATTTTGGCTGTTGCAGCTGAAAGGAGGACATCAGTAAACCAGGGGAGGAGTCCCGAGGAGATAATTTGCATATTCCCAGTGCCTTCTGGGATAAGTGAAGAGTCTCCGTGAGCTCAAGGAACACTGGATTTTGGCTGTTGCAGCTGAAAGGAGGACATCAGTAAACCAGGGGAGGAGTCCCGAGGAGATAATTTGCATATTCCCAGTGCCTTCTGGGATAAGTGAAGAGTCTCCGTGAGCTCAAGGAACACTGGATTTTGGCTGTTGCAGCTGAAAGGAGGACATCAGTAAACCGCGCGCCGGTTTTGGCTTATATTTCACCACTTGATTATCTCTTGAACAATAAGAACATGGAAGAGGCTAGGAGCCATGTGGTGAGCTGCATTTCTTGCTACATGTTCATAGACTTACCAGTGGAAAAGCCAAACTTCACATGCCAGAAATGCAAGCTTGTGTCCCTGTTGGAGGAAAAGTTGCAAAATCTGGAAGAGAGGTTATCTACATTGAAGACCATTAAGGAAGGTGAAGAGTTCTTAGACAGAGCAGAATTATCTCTTCATGGTACAGAAAGAGAAGAAATTCGAAGTGCAACTGAAGAAACAGAGGAATGGAAGCATGTGACCCAGAGAAGCAGGAGGATCAGGAGGCAGTCAGCACCAATTCTGCTCAGGAACCAATACCAGGCTCTCACATAGGAGAACGATGAAGAAATACATCAGGATAAGACTTTGCCCACAAACAACCTTGTACGCCCTCAGAGTCCTCCTGAATGGAGAAAGAAAACTGTTGTGAAGAAGAAACGGAGAGTTGTTGTCATGGGCGATTCCCTGTTGAGAGGAACAGAGGCCGCTATCTGCAGACCCGATATAACCTCAAGAGAAATGTGCTGTCTTCCAGGTGCAAAAATTAAAGATGTGTCTGACAGGATATCAGGACTCTTCAGACCTAAAGATGACTACCCATTCCTGCTAATACATGTGGGGACAAATGACACCGCTAGAAACGACCTGGAAACCATCTTCAGTGACTTTGAAAACTTAGGTAAGAAAGTGAAAGAACTGGGAGCGCAGGTGGTCTTCTCTTCCATCCTCCCAGTGGATGGCCATGGAACAAGGAGGTGGAATAAGATTCTGCAGGTGAACAACTGGCTACGTCGTTGGTGCCGTCAGCAAGGATTTGGATTTCTGGATCACGGAGTGAATTACCTATACGATGGACTACTTGCTAGAGATGGGGTGCACCTTACGAAGACTGGAAAACATGTATTTGGAAGTCGCCTTGCTACACTCATCAGGAGAGCTTTATACTAGAACAATGTGGGAAGGGAAGCAAAACGCCAGCAAAAGCCATACACTTGACAAATACTATTGAGATTTCTGCTATTAGAAGTGAAGGGGAAGAACAAAGACAAAAAAATTTACATAATAAAAATATTGAAGGAAGAGAAACCAATCACAAACTAAAGTGTTTCTATACGAATGCACAAAGCATGGGCAACAAACAAGGAGAACTGGAGCTACTAACGCAGGAGAAGAAATATGATGTCATTGGAATCACTGAGACTTGGTGGGACGATACACATGATTGGAATACAAGGCTAGAAGGATACAACTTATTTGCAAGAAACAGACTTGATAAACGAGGAGGAGGTGTTGCATTGTATGTTAGAAAAGCGTATATCTGCACAGAGATTGAAGCTTCAGAGACTGGGAGTTCTGTGGAAACTGTTTGGGTAAGAATACAAGGACAGAACAATGGAAAGGACACCATTGTAGGCATTTACTACAGGCCGCCTGTGCAAGCTGAAGATATGGATGAACTCTTTATGCATCAAATGGCCAAGTTCTCCAAAAAATATGACATAGTGGTCATGGGAGATTTCAACTATCCAGACATTTGTTGGGAATCTCTCTCAGGCAAAACTAACAGGTCCAGGAAATTCTTATCCTCTCTTGCTGACAACTTTATCTTCCAAAAGGTAATGGAGAAAACAAGGGGATCTGCTACCTTGGATCTAATCCTCATAAACAGGGAGGAAATGGTGGAGGAGGTAAGAGTGGCTGGGACTCTAGGAGGTAGTGACCATGCTATTTTAGAATTTTGGATAACAAGAGAAGGAAGACCTGTGAAGACTCAGACGTCAAGGTTAGATTTCAGAAAGGCAGATTTTAAGGAACTCAGAAAGAGAATTGGAGGAATCCAATGGCTGGATATCCTTAAGGACAAAAATGTCCAGGAAGGATGGAAAATCTTGAAAAATTAGATTCTCAAAGCACAATCGTTAACAATTCCGAAAAGAGGGAAGAATGGGAAGCATTTAAGGAAACCAGGATGGATGAACATAGAACTTAAACACATGCTAAAAAGGAAGAAAGAAATGTTTATCAAATGGAAAGAGGGAGGCATATCTAAAGAAGAATATAATGCAGTCTGCAGAACCTGCAGGGCACAAATCAGATTATCTAAAGCTGACAATGAATTAAGGCTTGCAAGTGACGTCAAAAGCAACAAAAAAGGATTTTGGGGATACGTCAAAAGTAAAAGAAAAGTCAAAGATGCTATAGGATTTTTACAGGATGAAAATGATGAAATGGTAAGTCAGGATGTTGAGAAGGCTGAACTTTTAAATTCCTATTTTGCATCTGTTTTCTCTCAGAAAGGAAATGTAACATCAACTGATCTTCACTGTCCTATTAAAGGAATAGAAGAATCCAGGATATCTATAAACAGAAAGACAGTGAGGAAACACTTAGCTAACATAAATGAATTCAAGTCTCCAGGTCCAGATGAATTACACCCCAGGGTACTGAAGGAGATAGCAGAAGAAATTCTTGAACCACTGTCCATAATCTTTGAAAATTCTTGGAGAACAGGAGAAGTCCCAGAAGACTGGAGAAGAGCAAATGTTGTTCCTATCTTCAAAAAGGGGAAGAAGGTGGACCCAGGGAACTACAGGCCGGTGAGTCTGACTTCTATACCAGGAAAGATCTTTGAACAAATTATTAAAGAACATGTATGCAAGTACCTGGATAAGAATGAAGTGATTAAACAGAGTCAGCATGGGTTTGTAACTAATAAGTCATGTCAGACTAACTTAATTTCCTTCTATGACAGAATCACTGACTGGGTGGATCAGGGAAATGCTGTAGATATAGTATATCTTGACTTCAGCAAAGCATTTGACAAAGTATCTCACACAATCCTTATTGAAAAAATGACTAAGTATGGAATGGACAAGGCAACTGTTAGGTGGATTCATAACTGGCTTAGTGATCGGACCCAAAGAGTGGTTGTAAATGGCTGCACATCCAGTTGGAAGAATGTCTCAAGTGGGGTACCACAAGGCTCTGTTTTGGGCCCTGTATTGTTCAACATCTTTATCAATGATTTAGATGAAGGAATTGAGGGTAAACTGATCAAATTTGCTGATGACACAAAGCTAGGAGGGGTAGCTAATACTAGAGAAGAGAGAGAGAGGATTCAAAAAGATATACATAAACTGGAGCAGTGGGCAGCAACTAACAGAATGGATTTTAACAGGGAAAAATGCAAAGTACTACATCTGGGCAATAAAAATGAAAAAAGCATATACAAAATGGGAGGAATAGGGCTAAGTAACAGCACATGTGAAAAAGACTTGGGTATACTAATTGATCACAGACTTAACATGAGTCCACAGTGTGATGCAGCATCAAAAAAGGCAAATGCAATTCTAGGATGTATCAACAGAAGCATACAGTCTAGATCACGTGAGGTCATTATTGCCCTCTACTCCTCTTTGGTCGGACCTCATCTGGAATACTGTGTCCAGTTTTGGGCACCACATTTAAAAAAAGACATCAACAAACTGGAGCAAGTTCAGAGAAGAGCCACCAGAATGGTGACCGGTCTGCAAACCATGTCCTATGAGGAACGGTTGCAGGATTTGGGAATGTTTAGTTTGCAAAAAAGAAGACTGAGAGGAGACTTAATAGCTGTCTACAAATATCTCAAGGGCTGTCACATTGTAGAAGGATCATCTTTATTCTCATTTGCACAAGGAAAGACTAGAAGCAATGGGATGAAACTGAATGGGAGGAGACACAGATTAGATATTAGAAAAAACTTTTTGACAGTTAGGGTGATCAATGAGTGGAACAGGCTGCCACAAGAGGTGGTGAGTTCTCCTTCAATGGAAGTCTTCAAACAGAGGCTGGATAGACATCTGTCTGGGATGATTTAGAGAATCCTGCTTTGAGCAGGGGGTTGGACCAGATGACCCAGGAGGTCCCTTCCAACTCTACCATTCTATGATTCTATGATCAGGCAAAGACTAATACAACATCTGAAGAATCACATATTTATACACAACACAGCACAGAAACAATGCAATAGGTAAGACAAGTGACTTGAAGCAGAATTGTCATTATGGGAGAGAGATGAACATAAATATTGGAACAGTTCATAGATAAGGAGTGTGAAAGTTTTATTGTCCTCTGATTGGGGTCTGGTATTGTTGTGATGCCCTCAGAAGTTCTGAAGAGCAAATTCCTTAATTGATGTAAAAAGACATAAATTCATGCGACATTCATTCCTGTACTGTATCTTTCATACACATTACATACTTGGTCAGTCCTGCCAAGATCAGGGAATTCGACTAATGTTCCTCTCATATGTATGGCCACCTTTAAAAGTGGTTGATGTCAGGCAAACTGGTTGCCAACACGTTGGTAAATCTCCTGGCGGCATCTGCTGCGTCCACTGTCCTTTAATTATTATTCATATTAGAAAGGATAAATTATTACCCTACAGCAATAAGATGAAACCTCAGTAATGGCATCACATTAATGAATGTATCAGGTCATACATGTGTCTGTACAGCACGGCTCCAGTACATTGAGCCTCCACTTTACCACCATCTATAGACTTTCTGCAGGGTGTAACATTAACTCCAATGCTATTGTGGGTGACTGTAGATTTAGGGTTAGGGTTACATAGACAGTTAAAGCCAGGGATGGTAAGGAGTATAAAACGGAGATATTATTAGAGATGAAGCAACCACACTTAGCAACTTTATGTATTTTCATATATGTGTTATCCGATGTGCAAAAATAGGATGTACGTGTCTGGATTATTTCCTAGTTCTGTAAATGAATAAGGGAGAACGTGAGGAAAGTGATGATTAACATGGAAATCTAAACCTGGCCGCCTGATATCACCAATTCTTCTCTTATAATGTCCTTTCAGTAATATTGATGCTGAAAACAATCTTGTACAGAGCTGCGTACATGGACCCAGGACTCGCTCATAAAGCTATTTGTTCCACTCTGTGCACTGGACAAGAGGGTCATAATGCACCTTTTCATATGTCTGACCACGAGGTTTATCCTGAAATTGCAGCTCAGCTCCATTACTTGATGGCACAAGTTTTCTCTCTACAATTTCTCATCTTAAAAGGGTAAACTTGCAAAATAAGAAACTTTGCAATTTACCTTTTATTAAAAATATTCTTATTCAAGGACCGAGGGATTTTTACAAGTAATTCTGTAGTGCAGAGCTCCTTGCTGAGTTGTCAGTCACCTAAACAAAAAGCATGTGTTTTCAGGCTGGTGGCCAAGTAGCTTGTAAGCGCTGTTGTGAAGCTGACCGGATCATAGAATCATAGAATGGTAGAGTTGGAAGGGACCTCCTGGGTCATCTGGTCCAACCCCCTGCTCAAAGCAGGATTCACTAAATCATCCCAGACAGATGTCTGTCCAGCCTCTGTTTGAAGACTTCCATTGAAGGAGAACTCACCACTCTCGTGGCAGCCTGTTCTACTTATTGATCATCCTCACTGTCAAAAAGTTTTTTCAAATATCTAATCTGTCTCCTCCCATTCAGTTTCATGCCATTGCTTCTAGTTTTTCCTTGTGCAAATGAGAATAAAGATGATCCTTCTACAATGTGACAGCCCTTGAGATATTTGTAGACAGCTATTAAGTCTCCTCTCAGTTTTCTCTTTTGCAGCTAAACATTCCCAAATCCTGTAACCGTTCCTCATGGCACATGGTTTGAAGACCGGTCACCTTTCTGGTCGCTCTTCTCTGAACTTGATCCAGTTTGTTGATGTCTTTTTTAAATTGTGCCCAAAACTGGACACAGTACAGCAGATGAGGTCTGACCAAAGAGGAGTAGAGGGAGATAATGACTTCACGTGATCTAGACTCTATGCTTCTGTTAATACATCCAAGAATTGTATTTGACTTTTTTGCTGCTGCATCACACTGTTGACTCATGTGCAGTCTGTGATCTATTAGTATACCCAAGTCTTTTTCACATGAGCTGTTGCTTAGCCCTTTTCAGTGTCCACTTCAATGTGAGAGCACCTTGGGCACTTGCTGCTTGGTCCTATCTCCGGAGTCTCAGGAGTGCATCGCTCTTCCGACAAGCAGGAAGCCGAAAAGTGAGGGATCGTTGAACTCCTGAAAATAGGGACTAGGGACGCAAGACAACCCTTTTATCACATTAATATATTACAGTACATCATTTCTGTTCATCCAACTCCCTAATATTTAGAGCTGTTCCACCCGTTTATGGAATCTCAGTCGCTGGGTTCAATTTGTTATACAAAAATTCTTTACTCACCATCCTTGGGTCCACCACTGAGTCTCCACTGCAGCTCCCGATGCCTGGTATTGGCTGCTGCACTGACATATTTTTAACAACGTAGCAGCCAATCAGTGAGCTCGGCTGCTCTGACCGAGGAGATCCATCTACACGGGAAGTGCCGCTGAGCTAACTGACTGGTCGTCGTGCTGTTGACACTGGCCAGTACCAGACACCGGGAGCAGCAGTTGAGTCTCAGTAATGCATACAAAAAAAGGCTGCACTCAAGCATACTAAAGCATGACAACATGGAATACATGAAATTTAGAATAGCAATATGGCTTTGGAATATAAGGAAAAATTTGAGACGCTTAGTATAAACATTTGGCCAAACATTTTAAAGCCCACCAACCATCGTCAAGGTGGTCTCAATTCTGGTGAGTCCCTGACCTAATGTGAACATACCTCTATTAGGCTGATATCTGAATTTCTGGGTGAATATGCACCTCTGTCAGTAATGCCTGCATTTATGGGTAAAGTAGGGACCTGGTGTAATTAAAATCACCACCTGGTGGGGGCGGAGTGCTCGGTCAGCAAGCTAACATTCAAAAGACAAAAAAACCTGACTGGCACATCCAGACTAATGTGAACTAGGTGCAAACCAAGGGAAGCTACCCCCATGTAAAACATACAAAAAAAGGCTGCACTCAAGCATACTAAAGCATGACAACATGGAATACATGAAATTTAGAATAGCAATATGGCTTTGGAATATAAGGAAAAATTTGAGACGCTTAGTATAAACATTTGGCCAAACATTTTAAAGCCCACCAACCATCGTCAAGGTGGTCTCAATTCTGGTGAGTCCCTGACCTAATGTGAACATACCTCTATTAGGCTGATATCTGAATTTCTGGGTGAATATGCACCTCTGTCAATAATGCCTGCATTTATGGGTAAAGTAGGGACCTGGTGTAATTAAAATCACCACCTGGTGGGGGCGGAGTGCTCGGTCAGCAAGCTAACATTCAAAAGACAAAAAAACCTGACTGGCACATCCAGACTAATGTGAACTAGGTGCAAACCAAGGGAAGCTACCCCCATGTAAAACATAACAAAAAAAGGCTGCACTCAAGCATACTAAAGCATGACAACATGGAATACATGAAATTTAGAATAGCAATATGGCTTTGGAATATAAGGAAAAATTTGAGACGCTTAGTATAAACATTTGGCCAAACATTTTAAAGCCCACCAAACCATCGTCAAGGTGGTCTCAATTCTGGTGAGTCCCTGACCTAATGTGAACATACCTCTATTAGGCTGATATCTGAATTTCTGGGTGAATATGCACCTCTGTCAGTAATGCCTGCATTTATGGGTAAAGTAGGGACCTGGTGTAATTAAAATCACCACCTGTGGGGGCGGAGTGCTCGGTCAGCAGCTAACATTCAAAAGACAAAAAAAACCTGACTGGCACATCCAGACTAATGTGAACTAGGTGCAAACCAAGGGAAGCTACCCCCATGTAAAACATACAAAAAAAGGCTGCACTCAAGCATACTAAAGCATGACAACATGGAATACATGAAATTTAGAATAGCAATATGGCTTTGGAATATAAGGAAAATTTGAGACGCTTAGTATAAACATTTGGCCAAACATTTTAAAGCCCACCAACCATCGTCAAGGTGGTCTCAATTCTGGTGAGTCCCTGACCTAATGTGAACATACCTCTATTAGGCTGATATCTGAATTTCTGGTGAATATGCACCTCTGTCAGTAATGCCTGCATTTATAAGTAAAGTAGGGACCTGGTGTAATTAAAATCACCACCTGGTGGGGGCGGAGTGCTCGGTCAGCAAGCTAACATTCAAAAGACAAAAAAACCTGATGGCACATCCAGACTAATGTGAACTAGGTGCAAACCAAGGGAAGCTACCCCCATGTAAAACATACAAAAAAAGGCTGCACTCAAGCATACTAAAGCATGACAACATGGAATACATGAAATTTAGAATAGCAATATGGCTTTGGAATATAAGGAAAAATTTGAGACGCTTAGTATAAACATTTGGCCAAACATTTAAAGCCCACCAACCATCGTCAAGGTGGTCTCAATTCTGGTGAGTCCCTGACCTAATGTGAACATACCTCTATTAGGCTGATATCTGAATTTCTGGGTGAATATGCACCTCTGTCAGTAATGCCTGCATTTATGGGTAAAGTAGGGACCTGGTGTAATTAAAATCACCACCTGGTGGGGGGCGGAGTGCTCGGTCAGCAAGCTAACATTCAAAAGACAAAAAAAACCTGACTGGCACATCCAGACTAATGTGAATTAGGTGCAAACCAAGGGAAGCTACCCCCATGTAAAACATACAAAAAAAGGCTGCACTCAAGCATACTAAAGCATGACAACATGGAATACATGAAATTTAGAATAGCAATATGGCTTTGGAATATAAGGAAACATTTGAGACGCTTAGTATAAACATTTGGCCAAACATTGCTATTCTAAATTTCATGTATTCCATGTTGTCATGCTTTAGTATGCTTGAGTGCAGCCTTTTTTTGTATGTTTTACATGGGGTAGCTTCCCTTGATTTGCACCTAGTTCACATTAGTCTGGATGTGCCAGTCAGGTTTTTTTGTCTTTTGAATGTTAGCTTGCTGACCGAGCACTCCGCCCCCACCAGGTGGTGATTTTAATTACACCAGGTCCCTACTTTACCCATTAATGCAGGCATTACTGACAGAGTTGCATATTCACCCAGAAATTCAGATATCAGCCTAATAGAGGTATGTTCACATTAGGTCAGGGACTCACCAGAATTGAGACCACCTTGACGATGGTTGGTGGGCTTTAAAATGTTTGGCCAAATGTTTATACTAAGCGTCCAAATTTTCCTTATATTCCAAAGCCATATTGCTATTCTAAATTTCATGTATTCCATGTTGTCATGCTTTAGTATGCTTGAGTGCAGCCTTTTTTTGTATGTTTTACATGGGGGTAGCTTCCCTTGGTTTGCACCTAGTTCACATTAGTCTGGATGTGCCAGTCAGGTTTTTTGTCTTTTGAATGTTAGCTTGCTGACCGAGCACTCCGCCCCCACCAGGTGGTGATTTTAATTACACCAGGTCCCTACTTTACCCATAAATGCAGGCATTACTGACAGAGGTGCATATTCACCCAGAAATTCAGATATCAGCCTAATAGAGGTATGTTCACATTAGGTCAGGGACTCACCAGAATTGAGACCACCTTGACGATGGTTGGTGGCTTTAAAATGTTTGGCCAAATGTTTATACTAAGCGTCTCAAATTTTTCCTTATATTCCAAAGCCATATTGCTATTCTAAATTTCATGTATTCCATGTTGTCATGCTTTAGTATGCTTGAGTGCAGCCTTTTTTGTATGTTTTACATGGGGTAGCTTCCCTTGGTTTGCACCTAGTTCACATTAGTCTGGATGTGCCAGTCAGGTTTTTTTGTCTTTTGAGTCTCAGTAATGGACCGGAAAAGGTGAGTAAAGCAAGATTTTGTTGTTTTTTTCATTGTTAAAACAAATTGCGCCCGGGGACTGGAATTTTCTGAAAAAGTTCAACCCCTTTTAAGCTTTAATAAAGTAACAAGTTATTAGACTTGGAGCCAGCTCACTTGTGACATATCCCATCCATCTGCCAGTTATTACTGCCTCCTGGGCAGTGAAGCCTCATATTCGTGTCTTGGAAAGTCTTACAAGTGTAAGTAGGATTTAAAGCATCTCTGAGTGGGAGAGACACATTCTCGGCTCAGTCTGTTTGCTCAGCAAGTGTCTCCTGACCTTTCAGTGCTTGGTGCCCTGTTATTGGGAATATCCTCCAGTGCAGACAAGATATTAAATATTGCTGCATAATATATGTGGTGCCGCTCACGACATACTGGATGCCCTTTTGCCACCTCGTGGTCATTCTATGTGTAATCTAGGAATTCCTGTAATAAAAGGCACAGACGCCATTTCAGTCGCCCTCCTTTTAATGCATCTTTCTGTTGCACAGAGGAAAAGAGACGCACAAGCTTCCTGCACATCAGTTTTCTAAAGCTTTAATAAATGGGGTCGTGGTCTGTACGTTCTGACAAATATCATATATGGAGGAATGTCACTGTACACTTCTGATGTGAATACTAAATCTCGAGTACAATGACGCGATTGTCTACGCTGCAATGCCCGGCAGTCGCAGATTCCATGTTACGCTTATCCAAGACAATGAGGGGATCATCGATCTAAACATGCCAGAATTATGACACCGTATGCTTTAACTCCTTAGTGACCCAGACAATTTTCAGCTTCATGACCAAGCCAAATTTTGCAATTCTGACCACTGTCACTTTATGTGGTAATAACTCTGGAACGCATCAACGGATCCCGGTGATTCTGAGAATGTTTTTTTTTCGTGACATATTGTACTTCATGACAGCGGTAAAATTTCTTCCATATGACTTGCATTTATTTATGAAAAAAAATGGAAATTTGGTGAAAATTTAGCAATTTTCAAACTTTAATTTTTGTAAAGAAGAAAAAAAGGATGTAGAAAAATATAAAACTTCATCTTTAATGGAAAAAATTCATAAAAAATAAGCACAATGCAGACAACATATAGATCCCAGAGAGCGACCAACCGACGCTTTTTTGACACTCCTGTCCTGTATGACCTCCCTACAATGCCTGGGCATGCTCCTGATGAGGTTGCAGATGTTCTCCTGAGGGATCTCCTCCCAGACCAGGACTAAAGCATCCGTCAACTCCTGGACAGTCTGTGGTGCAACGTGACGTTGGTGGATGGAGCGAGACATGATGTTCCAGATGTGCTCAATCGATTCAGGTCTGGGAACGGGCAGGCCAGTCCATAGCTTCAATGCCTTCATCTTGCAGGAACTGCTGACACACTCCACTCACATGAGGTCTGGCATTGTCCTGCATTAGGAGGAACCCAGGGCCAACCGCACCAGCATATGGTTTCACAAGGGTCTGAGGATCTCATCTCGGTACCTAATGGCAGTCAGGCTACCTCTGGTGAGCACATGGAGGGCTGTGTGGCCCTCGAAAGAATTGCCACCCCACACCATTACTGACCCACCTGCCAAACCGGTCATGCTGAAGGATGTTGCAGGCAGCAGGTTCACACTCAGCACATGTGACAGATGTGATTAGAGTCTGGAGACGCCGTGGAGAGCGATCTGCTGCCTGCAACATCCTTCAGCATGACTGGTTGGCAGGAGCATGCCCAGGCGTTGTAGGGAGGTCACACAGGCACGTGGAGGCCACACATAATACTGAGCATTATTTTGACTTGTTTCCACTTTAATTTTGTCTTGTTTTGATTTTCATTTTGACTTGTTTCCACTTTCATTTTGGGGGTCTCTCCATATCCAGGCCTCCATTGGTTCAAAAATTTGATTTCCGTTGATGATTTTGTGTGATTATGTTGACAGCACATTCAACTTTGTACAGAACAAAGTATCCAATGAGAATATTTCATTCATTTAGATCTAGGATGTGTTATCTGAGTGTTCCCGTTATTTTTTTGAGCAGTGTATATACTGCAGAATGTGGGCTCTGTGTAAGGCCGGGATCCCACATGCAAGAAACACGGCCGAGTCTCGCATGTGAAATCCCAGCTCTGGCGCCTGCACTCGGGAGTGGAGTGTGCGGCTGCATGTATTTCTATGCAGCCACTCACTCCACTCCCGAGTGCCGGTGCCAGAGCTGGGATTTCACATGCGAGACTCGGCCGTGTCTCTCGCATGTGTGATCCCGGCCTAAAGGAGGCTGAGAGGAGAGATATACTGCACAATGGGGGCTCTGTACAGAAGGCTGAGAGGAGGAATATACTGCAGGATAGGTGGTCTGTGTACAGGAAACAGAAAAATACACTGCAGGATGGAGACTCTGCATACAGGAGTTTGAAAGGAGAAATATACTGCAGAATGGGTGCTTAATGTATAAGAGGCTGAGAGGAGAGACATACTACAGGAAGGAGTTCTATATAAGGGGCTGAGAAGAAGATATAGTTCAGGATAGGGCTTTGTGTACAGGGGATGAGATACTATGAGTTGTGTTGCCTACTGCTGAAAAATCTGTGATGTTAAACTGCAAATGCCGCTCTGTTGATTCATATGTCAGAAGATTTATCTTCTGCTTTATGCACCTACAGACCAGCATTTGCAGTTCACATCAATGATCTGTCTGCATCAAGCAACAAACCAGCCAATGATGAAAAACCACACAGCAGCTACAGTGATGTAGATGGCAGAATATAAAGTCTGGCAGGTTACTGTACCATAGCAGACACAGCAGCATGAGGTGAAGTCTGCATTTAGATTAGCCCGATGATGACTGGGAGAGGATCCCCCCCATCTGCTTATGAGCATACAGAATGATTAGTAATAAATGATTTTGTGCGCATAGACTGTCACTGTTATTGGAAGCATATACACAGGATGATGTGCTGCCAAGAAGAATGATTTTTTGGGCAGCCCCATTCACTCAACAAACGAGCATTTAGTGATCAGCAGCTTATTTCAACTGGAAAATTATTGAGAAATGAGTGTTATCATTGCTGTAATCGTGCAGTGTGAATGCAGCCTTACAAGCAAAAATATGAGACAGACGTTTGTATCAGCTTTAAAGGGGTAAAATGTCCCGAAATTTGATGTTAATTTGGACCTAATAAAACGTAATTATTCATTGAAAATCTGGATGTCGTCCATTTTTAAAGAGGGATTGTGCCACACTTGGATTTTTTTTTGTGACTCCCTGAATTTTCCAGAGCAGTCTTGACGAAAGGACCCAAACGCAGGCAGCTGTAACTTAATTATCCATGTAATATCTGCATATAGTCTGTCCACCACACCAACAAAGAAGTGAGCAAGTTTCCACAGCATTTGCATTATTGTGCATAGTGTCATTAGAGGACCTCAGACGTTCTTGTATTTATTGCAATATTCCTATATCCTGCATAGTTATGTGGTGCCAGGAGGTAACCTCGGACGCCGAGACCCCCACCCAAGTCCTGCAGTCTTCCTGCCATGAATTAGCTAAGGATTGCTAGCTGTTCAGTCTCCTCCTTGACAGCCCTATCACTATTCCAGGGCACATGGAGAGCTATGATAACGCAGCCACCAAGATACCATAGTAAAAATTCCTGCCTATTTTTGTCTCTGCACCTAACAATAGAGATGCCAGGACCTGCAAAAAGTGGGACACTGGTGAAACTTGTAGTTTTACCTCCAGGGTGGGCATCTAGGAGTATGAGAAACCATGCTGGCCACATCTGGAGATTGTAAGACAAGGTAAGGAGGGCACCAGAGTATTGGGGTGCGTGCACACGTTGCGGATTGTGCTGCGGGTCCGCAAGTGATGTACAGTACAATGTAAGTTCAGTGGGGAAAAAAAAAATGCTGTGCACATGCTGCGGATTTTTCCGTGCGGATTTGCTGTGGATTTTGAATCCGCAAAATGTCAATTCTTTGTGCAGAATCCGCAGCGGTTATACACCTGCTCCATTATAGAAACCCGCAGGTGTAAAACCGCAGGGGAAATCCGCACAAAAAACGCGGAAAATCCGCAATGGAATCTGCAACGTGTGCACTCATCCCTTGTGTTTAAGGTCAGGAGTGTTCAGAAAAATCATTATCCTGGGAAGGCAGCGCGGAGCGGCTGATGGAGTGCAGCCAGATCCCATAGACTCTGCTCCAGCTAATTCCAGCCTCAGGACTGGCAGAGTCGGGGTCCAGCAGGCATGGGATGTGGAATTCAGCTGCTGCCGGAAAGGGCAGAATTCATCCTCCATTCCTGGCACAATTTCACAATATTTGTTGGCATTTAGGTTGCATTGCAGCCTTTACATTCATTGTGTCTTTATTGGACACAAACACCAGTGCCATCGTTATCTACCTACTCTATAAGGGCAATATCATCCAAATCTCCAGAGGGAATGCTTCTGTCTCTATTGTATCACACCATTATACATGTAAAATAATATATAATATTACCACCAATATGCCAACAACAATCATCTACTACAATAAATAATAATATACAAGATATTTAAAATGAAAATACAAATAATTGTAATATATCAATCATTTATAACTATAGATACTACTACAACATATATACTGCAGTACTATTACCAGACATCTATGATAATATGCAAAGAATAACAGAAATATCTGGTATATTATTATATGTTATTACACAAGTCTGATATATTAGTAGTAGTGTGCATATAATATTATATATATATATACACACACACATACATATATAGTTATTATTGTTTAATTATTTTCTGTGTTAATTTTATATATTATAAATGTCATAATATTATTTAAATAAAGGTCTGACGTATTATTGATGTATTCTCTAACTACAGTCATGGCCAAAAGTTTTGAGAATGACACAAATATTAATTTTTACAAAGTCTACTGCTTCACTTTTTCTAATGGCAATTTGCATATACTCCAGAATGTTATAAAGAGTGATCAGCTTAACAGCAATTACTTGCAAAGTCAATATTGGCTAGAAAATGAACTTTATCCCCCAAAACACATTTCAACATCATTGCAGCCCTGCCTTAAAAGGACCAGCTAACCTCTTTTCAGTGATTGCTCCAGTAACACAGGTGTGGGTGTTGATGAGGACATGGCTGGAGATCAATCTGTCATGAATTAACCCCTTCACCCCCAAGGGTGGTTTGCACGTTAATGACCGGGCCAATTTTTACAATTCTGACCACTGTCTCTTTATGAGGTTATAACTCTGGAACGCTTCAACGGATCTTCGCGATTCTGAGACTGTTTTCTCGTGACATATTGTACTTCACGTTAGAAGTAAAATTTCTTCGATATAACTTGCGTTATTTTTGAAAAAAACGCAAATATGGCGAAAATGTTTAAAATTTTGCAATTTTCAAACTTTGAATTTTTATTCCCTTAAAACAGAGAAATATGTCACACAAAATAGTTAAGAAATAACATTTCCCACATGTCTACTTTACATCAGCACAATTTTGGAACCAAAATTTTTTTTTGTTAGGAAGTTATAAGGGTTAAAAGTTGACCAGTGATTTCTCATTTTTACAACAAAATTTACAAAGCCATTTTTTTTAGGGATCACCTCACATTGAAGTCACTTTGAGGGGTCTATATGGCAGAAAATACCCAAAAGTGACACCATTCTAAAAACTGCACCCCTCAAGGTACTCAAAACCACATTCAAGAGATTATTAACCCTTCAGGTGCTTCACAGGAACTAAAGCAACGTGGAAGGAAAAAATGAATATTTAACTTTTTAGCCACAAAAATGATCTTTTACAAACTTTTTTTTATTTTCACAAGGGTAAAAGGAGAAAATGGACAGATAAGGTTGTTGTGCAATTTCTCCTGAGTACGCCAATACCCAATATGTGGGGGAAAACCACTGTTTGGGCACACGGCAGAGCTCGTAAGGGAAAGAGCGCCGTTTGACTTTTTTCAAACTAAAATTGGCGGGAATTGAGATTGGACGCCATGTCGTGTTTGGAGAGCCCCTGATGCGCCTAAACAGTGGAAACCCCCACAAGTGACACCATTTTGGAAACTAGACCCCCTAAGGTACTTATCTAGATCTGTTGTGAGCACTTTGAACCCCAAGTGTTTCACAAAAGCTTATAATGGGTGTGAAAAAAAAACAAAACAATTTTCCACAAAAATGATTTTTTAGTCCCAAATTTTTGAATTTTCCCAAGGAAATTGGACCCCAAAAGTTGTTGTCCAATTTGTCCTGAGTACGCTGATACCCCATATGTGGGGGGGGGGAACTGTTTGGGTTGCACGGCAGGGCTTGGAAAGGAAGTAGTAACGTTTTGGAATGCAGACGTTGATGGGGGTCATGTTCCGTTTGCAGTGCCCCAGATGAGCCTAAACAGTGGAAACCCCCCACAAGTGACCCCATTTTGGAAACTAGACCCCCTAAGGAACTTATCTAGATCTTTGGTGAGCACTTTGAACCCCCAAGTGCTTCACACAAGTTTATAATGCCCGGGCATGAAAATAAAAAATCCTATTTTTTTCCCACAAAAATTATCTTTTAGTCACTAATTTTTTATTTTCCCAAGGGTAACAGGAGAAATTGGACCACATAAGTTGTTGTCCAATTTGTCCTGAGTACGCTGATACCCCATATGTGGGGGTTAACCACTGTTTGGGCGCACGGCAGAGCTCGGAATCGAAGGAGCACCATTTGACTTTTTCCAACCAAAATTGGCTGGAATTGAGATTGGATGCCATGTTGCATTTGGAGAGCCCCTGATGTGCCTAAACAGTGGAAACCCCCCACAAATGACCCCATTTGGGAAACTAGACCCCCTAAGGAACTTTTCTAGATCTTTGGTGAGCAATTTGAACCCCCAAGTGCTTCACACAAGTTTATAACGTAGAGCCGTAAAATTTAAAAATCATATTTTTTCCACAAAAATGATCTTTCACCCCAATTTTTATTTTTCCAAGGGGTAACAAGACTGCAAAAGTTATTGTGCAATTTGTCCTGAGTGCGCTGATACCCCATATGTGGGGGTAAACCACTGTTTGGGTGCATGGCAGAGTTTGGAAGGGAAGGAGCGCCGTCTGACTTTTTCAAAAGCAGAATTGGCTGGACGCCATGTCGTGTTTGGAGAGCTCCTGATCTGCCAAACAGTGGAAACCCCCATAAATGACACCATTTTGGGAAAATAGACCCCTCAAGGAACTTATCTAGATGTGTGGTGAGAACTTTTAACCCCCAGTTGTTTCACTAAAGTTTATAACGTACAGCCGTAAAATAAAAAATCTTTTTTTTTTTTTTTACAAAAATGATTTTTTTTCGCCCAAATATTTTATTTTCACAAGGGTAACAGAAGAAATTGGAACCCAAAAGTTGTTGTCCAATTTGTCCTGAGTACGCTGATACCCAATATGTGGGAGAAAACTACTGTATGGGCGCACGTCAGGGCTCGGAAGGGAAGTAGTGACGTTTTGGATTGCAGACTTTGATGGAATGGTCTGGGGGCGTCATGTCGCATTTGGAGAGCCCCTGATGCGCCTAAACAGTGGAAACCCCCCACAAGTGACCCATTTTGGAAAATAGACCCCACAAGGAACTTGTCTAGATGTGTGGTGAGCACTTTGAACCCGAAGTGCTTCACAGAAGTTTATAACGCACAGCCGTAAAAATAAAAAATCCTTTTTTTTTTTTGCAAAAATGATTTTTTTGCCCCAATATTTTATTTTTACAAGGGTAACAGGAGAAATTGGACCCCAAAAGTTGTTGTCCAATTTGTCCTGAGTACGCTGATACCCAATATGTGGGAGAAAACTACTGTATGGGCGCACGTCAGGGCTCGGAAGGGAAGTAGTTGACGTTTTGGATTGCAGACTTTGATGGAATGGTCTGGGGGCGTCATGTCGCATTTGGAGAGCCCCTGATGCGCCTAAACAGTGGAAACCCCCCACAAATGACCCCATTTTGGAAAATAGACCCCACAAGGAACTTATCTAGATGTGTGGTGAGCACTTTGAACCCCGAAGTGCTTCACAGAAGTTTATAATGCACAGCCGTAAAAATAAAAAAATATTTTTTTTTTTTGCAAAAATGATTTTTTTTGCCCCAGTATTTTATTTTTACAAGGGTAACAGGAGAAATTGGACCCAAAAGTTGTTGTCCAATTTGTCCTTAGTACGCTGATATCCAATATGTGGGAGAAAACTACTGTATGGGTACACGTTGGGGCTCGGAAGGGAAGTAGTGACGTTTTGGATTGCAGACTTTGATGGAATGGTCTGGGGCGTCATGTCGCATTTGGAGAGCCCCTGATGCGCCTAAACAGTGGAAATCCCCAACAAGTGACCCCATTTTGGAAAATAGACCCCACAAGGAACTTATCTAGATGTGTGGTGAGCGCTATGAAGCCCCAAGTGCTTCACAGAAGTTTATAATGTACAGCCGTAAAAACAAAAAAATAATTTTTTTTGTACAAAATGATATTTTCGCCCCAGTTTTTTTATTTTCCCAAGGGTAACAGAAGAAATAGGACAAATTGCACAATAACTCTTGGGGTCCAGAGTACGCTGATACCCCATATGTGGGGATAAACTACTGTTTGGACGCATGGCAGAGCTGAGAAGTGAAG
This sequence comes from Oophaga sylvatica, assembly GCA_033576555.1. Taxonomy (NCBI): domain Eukaryota; kingdom Metazoa; phylum Chordata; class Amphibia; order Anura; family Dendrobatidae; genus Oophaga; species Oophaga sylvatica. The sequence continues at coordinate 597,287,751 of JARQOD010000003.1, forward strand.
GAGCACCGTTTGACTTTTTCAACGCAGAATTGGCTGGAATTGAGATCAGACGCCATGTCACATTTGGAGAGCCCCTGATGTGCCTAAACAGCGGAAACCCCCCTATTCTAACTCCAACCCTAACCCCCAACACACCCTAACCCTAGTCCCAACCCTAACCACAAACCTAACCCTAACACACCCCTAATCCCAACCCTAACCCTAATCCTAACTTTAGCACCAACCCTAACCCTAACTTTAGCCGCAACCCTAACCCTAATGGGAAAATGGAAATAAATACTTTTTTTTAATTTTATTATTTTTCCCTTACTAAGGGGGTGATAAAGGGGGGTTTGATTTACTATTTATAGCGGGTTTTTATGATTGGCAGCTGTCACGCTAAAAAGACGCTTTTTATTGCAAAAATAGTTTTTGCATCATCACATTTTGAGAGCTAAATTTTTGCATATTTTGGCCCACAGAGTCATGTGAGGTCTTATTTTTTGCGGTACGAGTTGACGTTTTTATTGATACCATTTTTGAGCACGTGACGTTTTTTGATCGCTTTTTATTTCGATTTTTGGGAGGTTAGAATGAACAAAAATCAGCAATTCATGAATTTCTTTTTGGGGGAGGCGTTTATACCGTTCGCGTGTGGTAAAATTGATAAAGCAGTTTTATTCTTCGGGTCAGTACGATTATGGCGATACCTCATTTATATCATTTTTTCATGTTTTGGCGCTTTATAAAATAAAAACAATTTTATATAAAAAATAATTATTTTTGCATTGCTTTATTCTGCGAGCTATAACTTTTTTATTTTTTTTGCTGATGATGCTGTATGACGGCTCGTTTTTTGCGGGACAAGATGACGTTTTCAGCAGTACCATGTTTTTTTATATCGGTCTTTTTGATCGCGTGTTATTCCACTTTTTGTTCGGCGGTATGATGATAAAGCATTGATTTTTTGCTTCGTTTTTTTTTTTTTTTAAGGGGTTCACTAAAGGGGTTAACTAGTGGGACAATTTTATAGGGGGGGTCGTTACGGACGCGGCGATACCAAATATGTGTACTTTTATTGCTTTGTTTTTTTTTATTTACAGGAAGAAGTGAATTTATTGGGGAATATATATATTTTTTTTTTTTTTATTTTGGATTTTTTTTTAAAACATGTTTATTTTTTATTTTTTTTAACTTTTTTACTTTGTCCCAGGGTGGGACATCACAGTATTTTATCAGATCGCTGGTGTGACAGTGTGCACAGCACACTGTCACACCAGCGATCGCTCAGGCAGTGAAGCAGGCTTCTCAGTGCCTGCTCTCGGCAGGCACTGAGGTAGCCGCCTCCCTCCAGGACCCCGGCGCCATCTTGGATCCGGGTCCTGGGAGGGAGGAAGCCCTCAGAACAGCGCGATCACATCGCGCTGCTCTGAGGGTCTCAGGGGGGCGCGCAGGGAGCCCCCACCGTGCGCGATCCTCCCCTGTGCCCCCAGTACACCGCGATCATGTTTGATCGCGGTGTGCAAGGGGTTAATGTGCCGGGAGCGGTCCATGACCGCTCCTGACACACAGTCATGGTGTCAGCTGTGATAATCAGCTGACACCCGGCCGCGATCGGCTGTGCTCCCCCCGGGAGCGCGTCCGATCGCACGAGACGTACTATCCCGTCCCCGGTCATACGGGGCCCAGGTACCATGGACAGGATAGTACGTCCGATGGCAGTAAGGGGTTAAGTAAGAATGACACCACTGGACACTTTAAAAGGAGGCTGGTGCTTGGCATCATTGTTTCTCTTCTGTTAACCATGGTTATCTCTAAAGAAACACGTGCAGTCATCATTGCAATGCACAAAAATGGCCTAACAGGGAAGAGTATCGCAGCTAGAAAGATTGCACCTCAGTCAACAATCTATCGCATCATCAAGAACTTCAAGGAGAGAGGTTCCATTGTTGCCAAAAAGGCTCCAGGGCGCCCAAGAAAGACCAGCAAGCGCCAGGACCGTCTCTTTAAAAGTGTTTCAGCTGCGAGATCGGGCTACCAGCAGTGCAGAGCTTGCTCAGGAATGGCAGCAGGCAGGTGTGAGTGCATCTGCACGCACTGTGAGGCGGAGACTCTTGGAGCAAGGCCTGGTCTCAAGCCACTTCTCTCCAGAAAAAAACATCATGGACAGACTGATATGCTGCAAAAGGTACAGGCAGTGGACTGCTGAGGACTGGGGTAAAGTTATTTTCTCTGATGAATCCCCTTTTCGATTGTTTGGGACATCAGGAAAACGCCTCATTCGGAGAAGACAAGGTGAGCGCTTTCCACCAGTCTTGTCTCATGCCAACGTTAAGCATCCTGAAACCATTCATGTGTGGGGTTGCTTCTCAGCCAAAGGGGAAACGGCTCTCTCACAGTCTTGCCTAAAAACACAGCCCTGGAATAAAGAATGGTACCAGAAATGTCCTCCAAGAGCAACTTCTCCCAACCCTCCAAGAGCAGTTTGGCGATCAACAAAGCCTTTTCCCCGCATGATGGAGCACCTTGCCATA
>JARQOD010000003.1:597290363-597352845 GCA_033576555.1 Oophaga sylvatica
CCTCTGAAAAAAAAAAACCGTGGTGGCACTGATGGGGTCTGCAACGGATGCCCTGCACCCACCCGGACCTACTTAAGGTTTTGGGTGCGGCCCCTTCACAATATTTTGTATATTTTTTGAATGTATTTAATATTTTTGTTTTTCTAAATTTTTTCAACGTTCAAGTACCCACCTCCCGAGGACGAACCAATGTTAATTTTAAGTTTTCTTTAAATAAACAAAAATTCTCTTTGTATTTTACAGCCGGAGTGCTGTTTTTTAACCAGGGGGGAATTTGTTACCCCTTGTTAGGCACACGCAGTACCCTGGAGGGTGTGGGCAACAGCATTTTAATGCTAAATATCATTCACTCAACATATACTAGACACACCCTTGGGGGTAGTGGAGTTTACTCTTGAGGAGTGGAAAGGGCGTATGTGTTAGATTTTTATGAGCTAGTTCCCGTCTTCGGACAGAGAAACGTCGGATTTGTCCTGATTCAAGAAGAAGATCGGGAGGGGGAAGCAGCCCAAGCTCATCTCAGTTGGGAAAGGGAGTTAGAAATAGGTTTTTTAAAATTCACCTTACCATCAGAGCTGCCTCATCGCAACACTGGAAGGGAAAGAAGAATTTTGTGGAAAGTCTCAGTTCCTTAAAAAGGACGGTATAAGGTTCAGAATGCTCCCCCATTGAAAACGAGCACGTAACTAACTTTGAAGTGAAGGAAAAGAAAGAAGTGACTGCTCGACCCTTGGCTAGTGTGAGTGCTTATGTTACCAGCGAGGACAAGGCGAAAGGCACAGTGGTTTATTGGAATAGTGCTTACGGATTGAAGAAGTCCTGCACATTGCTACCGGTCACTGGGGACCGAAGGATCACTACTGTTTCAAGCATAGTGATAAGAAAACCAGGAATTTACCGGACCTTAGGTCGCGGCAAACAAGCCCCTTATAGTCAGTACGTAACTGGGGTCAGGGGGAGTGAAGACTTTGAATCAGTGCACGATAAGATAAGAATTCAGCTCCCTCGCAGGAAGGCTCCTAACACAAAGCTGACTGGGCGGTACAGCTATAGATTAGCTGGAGATATTGAGGGAACTACGCTTCAGGCCGGTTGTACTCATTGTATTGGAAGTAAAGGAGGCCCCTAACTTGTCCAGCTGCTGTCTCAAGATACACTCTCCTTGGATCAGCCTCCCTGGGACCTGCCTGAACATCTTACAAGTAAAGGTATGGAAAGACGCTGACCGTGTGAGACTGTGTTATTTATCTGCACCCGACTTCACTAACTTCATAGACTTTGAGGGACCAGTCCCACCTGTAGGGGACCTGACATCTAGCTGCATCACCATCCCCTCAAAGATCTACAGCAGCGCTGGTACTAATTACCAGAAGACTACAGGTGGCGTCACGAACTGTATATAAACCTATCCCCTGTAAATATTCCCCCAACATACGCCAGACCGCCAGGGCCACAGACCGAGCCACAGCTACCTGTGACAATCCCCATAGACTTCTACGGGCTCGGCTCTGAGTACCCCCATTGCCCTGGTAACCCACAATTGTGGTGGCGGGTCGACACACAAGCTTGTGTCCCTGTTGGAGGAAAAGTTGCAAAATCTGGAAGAGAGGTTATCTACATTGAAGACCATTAAGGAAGGTGAAGAGTTCTTAGACAGAGCAGAATTATCTCTTCATGGTACAGAAAGAGAAGAAATTCGAAGTGCAACTGAAGAAACAGAGGAATGGAAGCATGTGACCCAGAGAAGCAGGAGGATCAGGAGGCAGTCAGCACCAATTCTGCTCAGGAACCAATACCAGGCTCTCACATAGGAGAACGATGAAGAAATACATCAGGATAAGACTTTGCCCACAAACAACCTTGTACGCCCTCAGAGTCCTCCTGAATGGAGAAAGAAAACTGTTGTGAAGAAGAAACGGAGAGTTGTTGTCATGGGCGATTCCCTGTTGAGAGGAACAGAGGCCGCTATCTGCAGACCGGATATAACCTCAAGAGAAATGTGCTGTCTTCCAGGTGCAAAAATTAAAGATGTGTCTGACAGGATATCAGGACTCTTCAGACCTAAAGATGACTACCCATTCCTGCTAATACATGTGGGGACAAATGACACCGCTAGAAACGACCTGGAAACCATCTTCAGTGACTTTGAAAACTTAGGTAAGAAAGTGAAAGAACTGGGAGCGCAGGTGGTCTTCTCTTCCATCCTCCCAGTGGATGGCCATGGAACAAGGAGGTGGAATAAGATTCTGCAGGTGAACAACTGGCTACGTCGTTGGTGCCGTCAGCAAGGATTTGGATTTCTGGATCACGGAGTGAATTACCTATACGATGGACTACTTGCTAGAGATGGGGTGCACCTTACGAAGACTGGAAAACATGTATTTGGAAGTCGCCTTGCTACACTCATCAGGAGAGCTTTATACTAGAACAATGTGGGAAGGGAAGCAAAACGCCAGCAAAAGCCATACACTTGACAAATACTATTGAGATTTCTGCTATTAGAAGTGAAGGGGAAGAACAAAGACAAAAAAATTTACATAATAAAAAATATTGAAGGAAGAGAAACCAATCACAAACTAAAGTGTTTCTATACGAATGCACAAAGCATGGGCAACAAACAAGGAGAACTGGAGCTACTAACGCAGGAGAAGAAATATGATGTCATTGGAATCACTGAGACTTGGTGGGACGATACACATGATTGGAATACAAGGCTAGAAGGATACAACTTATTTGCAAGAAACAGACTTGATAAACGAGGAGGAGGTGTTGCATTGTATGTTAGAAAAGCGTATATCTGCACAGAGATTGAAGCTTCAGAGACTGGGAGTTCTGTGGAAACTGTTTGGGTAAGAATACAAGGACAGAACAATGGAAAGGACACCATTGTAGGCATTTACTACAGGCCGCCTGTGCAAGCTGAAGATATGGATGAACTCTTTATGCATCAAATGGCCAAGTTCTCCAAAAAATATGACATAGTGGTCATGGGAGATTTCAACTATCCAGACATTTGTTGGGAATCTCTCTCAGGCAAAACTAACAGGTCCAGGAAATTCTTATCCTCTCTTGCTGACAACTTTATCTTCCAAAAGGTAATGGAGAAAACAAGGGGATCTGCTACCTTGGATCTAATCCTCATAAACAGGGAGGAAATGGTGGAGGAGGTAAGAGTGGCTGGGACTCTAGGAGGTAGTGACCATGCTATTTTAGAATTTTGGATAACAAGAGAAGGAAGACCTGTGAAGACTCAGACGTCAAGGTTAGATTTCAGAAAGGCAGATTTTAAGGAACTCAGAAAGAGAATTGGAGGAATCCAATGACTGGATATCCTTAAGGACAAAAATGTCCAGGAAGGATGGAAAATCTTGAAAAATTAGATTCTCAAAGCACAATCGTTAACAATTCCGAAAAGAGGGAAGAATGGGAAGCATTTAAGGAAACCAGGATGGATGAACATAGAACTTAAACACATGCTAAAAAGGAAGAAAGAAATGTTTATCAAATGGAAAGAGGGAGGCATATCTAAAGAAGAATATAATGCAGTCTGCAGAACCTGCAGGGCACAAATCAGATTATCTAAAGCTGACAATGAATTAAGGCTTGCAAGTGACGTCAAAAGCAACAAAAAAGGATTTTGGGGATACGTCAAAAGTAAAAGAAAAGTCAAAGATGCTATAGGATTTTTACAGGATGAAAATGATGAAATGGTAAGTCAGGATGTTGAGAAGGCTGAACTTTTAAATTCCTATTTTGCATCTGTTTTCTCTCAGAAAGGAAATGTAACATCAACTGATCTTCACTGTCCTATTAAAGGAATAGAAGAATCCAGGATATCTATAAACAGAAAGACAGTGAGGAAACACTTAGCTAACATAAATGAATTCAAGTCTCCAGGTCCAGATGAATTACACCCCAGGGTACTGAAGGAGATAGCAGAAGAAATTCTTGAACCACTGTCCATAATCTTTGAAAATTCTTGGAGAACAGGAGAAGTCCCAGAAGACTGGAGAAGAGCAAATGTTGTTCCTATCTTCAAAAAGGGGAAGAAGGTGGACCCAGGGAACTACAGGCCGGTGAGTCTGACTTCTATACCAGGAAAGATCTTTGAACAAATTATTAAAGAACATGTATGCAAGTACCTGGATAAGAATGAAGTGATTAAACAGAGTCAGCATGGGTTTGTAACTAATAAGTCATGTCAGACTAACTTAATTTCCTTCTATGACAGAATCACTGACTGGGTGGATCAGGGAAATGCTGTAGATATAGTATATCTTGACTTCAGCAAAGCATTTGACAAAGTATCTCACACAATCCTTATTGAAAAAATGACTAAGTATGGAATGGACAAGGCAACTGTTAGGTGGATTCATAACTGGCTTAGTGATCGGACCCAAAGAGTGGTTGTAAATGGCTGCACATCCAGTTGGAAGAATGTCTCAAGTGGGGTACCACAAGGCTCTGTTTTGGGCCCTGTATTGTTCAACATCTTTATCAATGATTTAGATGAAGGAATTGAGGGTAAACTGATCAAATTTGCTGATGACACAAAGCTAGGAGGGGTAGCTAATACTAGAGAAGAGAGAGAGAGGATTCAAAAAGATATACATAAACTGGAGCAGTGGGCAGCAACTAACAGAATGGATTTTAACAGGGAAAAATGCAAAGTACTACATCTGGGCAATAAAAATGAAAAAAGCATATACAAAATGAGAGGAATAGGGCTAAGTAACAGCACATGTGAAAAAGACTTGGGTATACTAATTGATCACAGACTTAACATGAGTCCACAGTGTGATGCAGCATCAAAAAAGGCAAATGCAATTCTAGGATGTATCAACAGAAGCATACAGTCTAGATCACGTGAGGTCATTATTGCCCTCTACTCCTCTTTGGTCAGACCTCATCTGGAATACTGTGTCCAGTTTTGGGCACCACATTTTAAAAAAAGACATCAACAAACTGGAGCAAGTTCAGAGAAGAGCCACCAGAATGGTGACCGGTCTGCAAACCATGTCCTATGAGGAACGGTTGCAGGATTTGGGAATGTTTAGTTTGCAAAAAAGAAGACTGAGAGGAGACTTAATAGCTGTCTACAAATATCTCAAGGGCTGTCACATTGTAGAAGGATCATCTTTATTCTCATTTGCACAAGGAAAGACTAGAAGCAATGGGATGAAACTGAATGGGAGGAGACACAGATTAGATATTAGAAAAAACTTTTTGACAGTTAGGGTGATCAATGAGTGGAACAGGCTGCCACAAGAGGTGGTGAGTTCTCCTTCAATGGAAGTCTTCAAACAGAGGCTGGATAGACATCTGTCTGGGATGATTTAGAGAATCCTGCTTTGAGCAGGGGGTTGGACCAGATGACCCAGGAGGTCCCTTCCAACTCTACCATTCTATGATTCTATGATCAGGCAAAGACTAATACAACATCTGAAGAATCACATATTTATACACAACACAGCACAGAAACAATGCAATAGGTAAGACAAGTGACTTGAAGCAGAATTGTCATTATGGGAGAGAGATGAACATAAATATTGGAACAGTTCATAGATAAGGAGTGTGAAAGTTTTATTGTCCTCTGATTGGGGTCTGGTATTGTTGTGATGCCCTCAGAAGTTCTGAAGAGCAAATTCCTTAATTGATGTAAAAAGACATAAATTCATGCGACATTCATTCCTGTACTGTATCTTTCATACACATTACATACTTGGTCAGTCCTGCCAAGATCAGGGAATTCGACTAATGTTCCTCTCATATGTATGGCCACCTTTAAAAGTGGTTGATGTCAGGCAAACTGGTTGCCAACACGTTGGTAAATCTCCTGGCGGCATCTGCTGCGTCCACTGTCCTTTAATTATTATTCATATTAGAAAGGATAAATTATTACCCTACAGCAATAAGATGAAACCTCAGTAATGGCATCACATTAATGAATGTATCAGGTCATACATGTGTCTGTACAGCACGGCTCCAGTACATTGAGCCTCCACTTTACCACCATCTATAGACTTTCTGCAGGGTGTAACATTAACTCCAATGCTATTGTGGGTGACTGTAGATTTAGGGTTAGGGTTACATAGACAGTTAAAGCCAGGGATGGTAAGGAGTATAAAACGGAGATATTATTAGAGATGAAGCAACCACACTTAGCAACTTTATGTATTTTCATATATGTGTTATCCGATGTGCAAAAATAGGATGTACGTGTCTGGATTATTTCCTAGTTCTGTAAATGAATAAGGGAGAACGTGAGGAAAGTGATGATTAACATGGAAATCTAAACCTGGCCGCCTGATATCACCAATTCTTCTCTTATAATGTCCTTTCAGTAATATTGATGCTGAAAACAATCTTGTACAGAGCTGCGTACATGGACCCAGGACTCGCTCATAAAGCTATTTGTTCCACTCTGTGCACTGGACAAGAGGGTCATAATGCACCTTTTCATATGTCTGACCACGAGGTTTATCCTGAAATTGCAGCTCAGCTCCATTACTTGATGGCACAAGTTTTCTCTCTACAATTTCTCATCTTAAAAGGGTAAACTTGCAAAATAAGAAACTTTGCAATTTACCTTTTATTAAAAATATTCTTATTCAAGGACCGAGGGATTTTTACAAGTAATTCTGTAGTGCAGAGCTCCTTGCTGAGTTGTCAGTCACCTAAACAAAAAGCATGTGTTTTCAGGCTGGTGGCCAAGTAGCTTGTAAGCGCTGTTGTGAAGCTGACCGGATCATAGAATCATAGAATGGTAGAGTTGGAAGGGACCTCCTGGGTCATCTGGTCCAACCCCCTGCTCAAAGCAGGATTCACTAAATCATCCCAGACAGATGTCTGTCCAGCCTCTGTTTGAAGACTTCCATTGAAGGAGAACTCACCACCTCTCGTGGCAGCCTGTTCTACTTATTGATCATCCTCACTGTCAAAAAGTGTTTTCAAATATCTAATCTGTCTCCTCCCATTCAGTTTCATGCCATTGCTTCTAGTTTTTCCTTGTGCAAATGAGAATAAAGATGATCCTTCTACAATGTGACAGCCCTTGAGATATTTGTAGACAGCTATTAAGTCTCCTCTCAGTTTTCTCTTTTGCAGCTAAACATTCCCAAATCCTGTAACCGTTCCTCATGGCACATGGTTTGAAGACCGGTCACCTTTCTGGTCGCTCTTCTCTGAACTTGATCCAGTTTGTTGATGTCTTTTTTAAATTGTGCCCAAAACTGGACACAGTACAGCAGATGAGGTCTGACCAAAGAGGAGTAGAGGGAGATAATGACTTCACGTGATCTAGACTCTATGCTTCTGTTAATACATCCAAGAATTGTATTTGACTTTTTTGCTGCTGCATCACACTGTTGACTCATGTGCAGTCTGTGATCTATTAGTATACCCAAGTCTTTTTCACATGAGCTGTTGCTTAGCCCTTTTCAGTGTCCACTTCAATGTGAGAGCACCTTGGGCACTTGCTGCTTGGTCCTATCTCCGGAGTCTCAGGAGTGCATCACTCTTCCGACAAGCAGGAAGCCGAAAAGTGAGGGATCGTTGAACTCCTGAAAATAGGGACTAGGGACGCAAGACAACCCTTTTATCACATTAATATATTACAGTACATCATTTCTGTTCATCCAACTCCCTAATATTTAGAGCTGTTCCACCCGTTTATGGAATCTCAGTCGCTGGGTTCAATTTGTTATACAAAAATTCTTTACTCACCATCCTTGGGTCCACCACTGAGTCTCCACTGCAGCTCCCGATGCCTGGTATTGGCTGCTGCACTGACATATTTTTAACAACATAGCAGCCAATCAGTGAGCTCGGCTGCTCTGACCGAGGAGATCCATCTACACGGGAAGTGCCGCTGAGCTAACTGACTGGTCGTCGTGCTGTTGACACTGGCCAGTACCAGACACCGGGAGCAGCAGTTGAGTCTCAGTAATGCATACAAAAAAAGGCTGCACTCAAGCATACTAAAGCATGACAACATGGAATACATGAAATTTAGAATAGCAATATGGCTTTGGAATATAAGGAAAAATTTGAGACGCTTAGTATAAACATTTGGCCAAACATTTTAAAGCCCACCAACTATCGTCAAGGTGGTCTCAATTTTGGTGAGTCCCTGACCTAATGTGAACATACCTCTATTAGGCTGATATCTGAATTTCTGGGTGAATATGCACCTCTGTCAGTAATGCCTGCATTTATGGGTAAAGTAGGGACCTGGTGTAATTAAAATCACCACCTGGTGGGGGAGGAGTGCTCGTCAGCAAGCTAACATTCAAAAGACAAAAAAACCTGACTGGCACATCCAGACTAATGTGAACTAGGTGCAAACCAAGGGAAGCTACCCCCATGTAAAACATACAAAAAAAGGCTGCACTCAAGCATACTAAAGCATGACAACATGGAATACATGAAATTTAGAATAGCAATATGGCTTTGGAATATAAGGAAAAATTTGAGATGCTTAGTATAAACATTTGGCCAAACATTTTAAAGCCCACCAACCATCGTCAAGGTGGTCTCAATTCTGGTGAGTCCCTGACCTAATGTGAACATGCCTCTATTAGGCTGATATCTGAATTTCTGGGTGAATATGCACCTCTGTCAATAATGCCTGCATTTATGGGTAAAGTAGGGACCTGGTGTAATTAAAATCACCACCTGGTGGGGGCGGAGTGCTCGGTCAGCAAGCTAACATTCAAAAGACAAAAAAACCTGACTGGCACATCCAGACTAATGTGAACTAGGTGCAAACCAAGGGAAGCTACCCCCATGTAAAACATACAAAAAAAGGCTGCACTCAAGCATACTAAAGCATGACAACATGGAATACATGAAATTTAGAATAGCAATATGGCTTTGGAATATAAGGAAAAATTTGAGACGCTTAGTATAAACATTTGGCCAAACATTTTAAAGCCCACCAACCATCGTCAAGGTGGTCTCAATTCTGGTGAGTCCCTGACCTAATGTGAACATACCTCTATTAGGCTGATATCTGAATTTCTGGGTGAATATGCACCTCTGTCAGTAATGCCTGCATTTATGGTAAAGTAGGGACCTGGTGTAATTAAAATCACCACCTGGTGGGGGCGGAGTGCTCGGTCAGCAAGCTAACATTCAAAAGACAAAAAAACCTGACTGGCACATCCAGACTAATGTGAACTAGGTGCAAACCAAGGGAAGCTACCCCCATGTAAAACATACAAAAAAAGGCTGCACTCAAGCATACTAAAGCATGACAACATGGAATACATGAAATTTAGAATAGCAATATGGCTTTGGAATATAAGGAAAAATTTGAGACGCTTAGTATAAACATTTGGCCAAACATTTTAAAGCCCACCAACCATCGTCAAGGTGGTCTCAATTCTGGTGAGTCCCTGACCTAATGTGAACATACCTCTATTAGGCTGATATCTGAATTTCTGGGTGAATATGCACCTCTGTCAGTAATGCCTGCATTTATGGGTAAAGTAGGGACCTGGTGTAATTAAAATCACCACCTGGTGGGGCGGAGTGCTCGGTCAGCAAGCTAACATTCAAAAGACAAAAAAACCTGACTGGCACATCCAGACTAATGTGAATTAGGTGCAAACCAAGGGAAGCTACCCCCATGTAAAACATACAAAAAAAGGCTGCACTCAAGCATACTAAAGCATGACAACATGGAATACATGAAATTTAGAATAGCAATATGGCTTTGGAATATAAGGAAAAATTTGAGACGCTTAGTATAAACATTTGGCCAAACATTGCTATTCTAAATTTCATGTATTCCATATTGTCATGCTTTAGTATGATAGAGTGCAGCCTTTTTTTGTATGTTTTACATGGGGGTAGCTTCCCTTGGTTTGCACATAATTCACATTAGTCTGGATGTGCCAGTCAGGTTTTTTTGTCTATTGAATGTTAGCTTGCTGACCGAGCACTCCGCCCCCACCAGGTGGTGATTTTAATTACACCAGGTCCCTACTTTACCCATAAATGCAGGCATTACTGACAGAGGTGCATATTCACCCAGAAATTCAGATATCAGCCTAATAGAGGTATGTTCACATTAGGTCAGGGACTCACCAGAATTGAGACCACCTTGACGATGGTTGGTGGGCTTTAAAATGTTTGGCCAAATGTTTATACTAAGCGTCTCAAATTTTTCCTTATATTCCAAAGCCATATTGCTATTCTAAATTTCATGTATTCCATGTTGTCATGCTTTAGTATGCTTGAGTGCAGCCTTTTTTTGTATGTTTTACATGGGGGTAGCTTCCCTTGGTTTGCACCTAGTTCACATTAGTCTGGATGTGCCAGTCAGGTTTTTTGTCTTTTGAATGTTAGCTTGCTGACCGAGCACTCCGCCCCCACCAGGTGGTGATTTTAATTACACCAGGTCCCTACTTTACCCATAAATGCAGGCATTACTGACAGAGGTGCATATTCACCCAGAAATTCAGATATCAGCCTAATAGAGGTATGTTCACATTAGGTCAGGGACTCACCAGAATTGAGACCACCTTGACGATGGTTGGTGGGCTTTAAAATGTTTGGCCAAATGTTTATACTAAGCGTCTCAAATTTTTCCTTATATTCCAAAGCCATATTGCTATTCTAAATTTCATGTATTCCATGTTGTCATGCTTTAGTATGCTTGAGTGCAGCCTTTTTTTGTATGTTTTACATGGGGGTAGCTTCCCTTGGTTTGCACCTAGTTCACATTAGTCTGGATGTGCCAGTCAGGTTTTTTTGTCTTTTGAGTCTCAGTAATGGACCGGAAAAGGTGAGTAAAGCAAGATTTTGTTGTTTTTTTCATTGTTAAAACAAATTGCGCCCGGGGACTGGAATTTTCTGAAAAAGTTCAACCCCTTTTAAGCTTTAATAAAGTAACAAGTTATTAGACTTGGAGCCAGCTCACTTGTGACATATCCCATCCATCTGCCAGTTATTACTGCCTCCTGGGCAGTGAAGCCTCATATTCGTGTCTTGGAAAGTCTTACAAGTGTAAGTAGGATTTAAAGCATCTCTGAGTGGGAGAGACACATTCTCGGCTCAGTCTGTTTGCTCAGCAAGTGTCTCCTGACCTTTCAGTGCTTGGTGCCCTGTTATTGGGAATATCCTCCAGTGCAGACAAGATATTAAATATTGCTGCATAATATATGTGGTGCCGCTCACGACATACTGGATGCCCTTTTGCCACCTCGTGGTCATTCTATGTGTAATCTAGGAATTCCTGTAATAAAAGGCACAGACGCCATTTCAGTCGCCCTCCTTTTAATGCATCTTTCTGTTGCACAGAGGAAAGAGACGCACAAGCTTCCTGCACATCAGTTTTCTAAAGCTTTAATAAATGGGGTCGTGGTCTGTACGTTCTGACAAATATCATATATGGAGGAATGTCACTGTACACTTCTGATGTGAATACTAAATCTCGAGTACAATGACGCGATTGTCTACGCTGCAATGCCCGGCAGTCGCAGATTCCATGTTACGCTTATCCAAGACAATGAGGGGGATCATCGATCTAAACATGCCAGAATTATGACACCGTATGCTTTAACTCCTTAGTGACCCAGACAATTTTCAGCTTCATGACCAAGCCAAATTTTGCAATTCTGACCACTGTCACTTTATGTGGTAATAACTCTGGAACGCATCAACGGATCCCGGTGATTCTGAGAATGTTTTTTTTTCGTGACATATTGTACTTCATGACAGCGGTAAAATTTCTTCCATATGACTTGCATTTATTTATGAAAAAAAATGGAAATTTGGTGAAAATTTAGCAATTTTCAAACTTTTAATTTTTGTAAAGAAGAAAAAAAGGATGTAGAAAAATATAAAACTTCATCTTTAATGGAAAAAATTCATAAAAATAAGCACAATGCAGACAACATATAGATCCCAGAGAGCGACCAACCGACGCGTTTTGACACTCCTGTCCTGTATGACCTCCCTACAATGCCTGGGCATGCTCCTGATGAGGTTGCAGATGTTCTCCTGAGGGATCTCCTCCCAGACCAGGACTAAAGCATCCGTCAACTCCTGGACAGTCTGTGGTGCAACGTGACGTTGGTGGATGGAGCGAGACATGATGTTCCAGATGTGCTCAATCGGATTCAGGTCTGGGGAACGGGCAGGCCAGTCCATAGCTTCAATGCCTTCATCTTGCAGGAACTGCTGACACTCTCCAGCCACATGAGGTCTGGCATTGTCCTGCATTAGGAGGAACCCAGGGCCAACCGCACCAGCATATGGTCTCACAAGGGGTCTGAGGATCTCATCTCGGTACCTAATGGCAGTCAGGCTACCTCTGGTGAGCACATGGAGGGCTGTGTGGCCCTCGAAAGAATTGCCACCCCACACCATTACTGACCCACTGCCAAACCGGTCATGCTGAAGGATGTTGCAGGCAGCAGGTTCACACTCAGCACATGTGACAGATGTGATTAGAGTCTGGAGACGCCGTGGAGAGCGATCTGCTGCCTGCAACATCCTTCAGCATGACTGGTTTGGCAGGAGCATGCCCAGGCGTTGTAGGGAGGTCACACAGGCACGTGGAGGCCACACATAATACTGAGCATTATTTTGACTTGTTTCCACTTTAATTTTGTCTTGTTTTGATTTTCATTTTGACTTGTTTCCACTTTCATTTTGGGGGTCTCTCCATATCCAGGCCTCCATTGGTTCAAAAATTTGATTTCCGTTGATGATTTTTGTGTGATTATGTTGACAGCACATTCAACTTTGTACAGAACAAAGTATCCAATGAGAATATTTCATTCATTTAGATCTAGGATGTGTTATCTGAGTGTTCCCGTTATTTTTTTGAGCAGTGTATATACTGCAGAATGTGGGCTCTGTGTAAGGCCGGGATCCCACATGCAAGAAACACGGCCGAGTCTCGCATGTGAAATCCCAGCTCTGGTGCCTGCACTCGGGAGTGGAGTGTGCGGCTGCATGTATTTCTATGCAGCCACTCACTCCACTCCCGAGTGCCGGTGCCAGAGCTGGGATTTCACATGCGAGACTCGGCCGTGTCTCTCGCATGTGTGATCCCGGCCTAAAGGAGGCTGAGAGGAGAGATATACTGCACAATGGGGGCTCTGTACAGAAGGCTGAGAGGAGGAATATACTGCAGGATAGGTGGTCTGTGTACAGGAAACAGAAAAATACACTGCAGGATGGAGACTCTGCATACAGGAGTTTGAAAGGAGAAATATACTGCAGAATGGGTGCTTAATGTATAAGAGGCTGAGAGGAGAGACATACTACAGGAAGGAGTTCTATATAGAGGGGCTGAGAAGAAGATATAGTTCAGGATAGGGCTTTGTGTACAGGGGATGAGATACTATGAGTTGTGTTGCCTACTGCTGAAAAATCTGTGATGTTAAACTGCAAATGCCGCTCTGTTGATTCATATGTCAGAAGATTTATCTTCTGCTTTATGCACCTACAGACCAGCATTTGCAGTTCACATCAATGATCTGTCTGCATCAAGCAACAAACCAGCCAATGATGAAAAACCACACAGCAGCTACAGTGATGTAGATGGCAGAATATAAAGTCTGGCAGGTTACTGTACCATAGCAGACACAGCAGCATGAGGTGAAGTCTGCATTTAGATTAGCCCGATGATGACTCGGAGAGGATCCCCCCCATCTGCTTATGAGCATACAGAATGATTAGTAATAAATGATTTTGTGCGCATAGACTGTCACTGTTATTGGAAGCATATACACAGGATGATGTGCTGCCAAGAAGAATGATTTTTTGGGCAGCCCCATTCACTCAACAAACGAGCATTTAGTGATCAGCAGCTTATTTCAACTGGAAAATTATTGAGAAATGAGTGTTATCATTGCTGATAATCGTGCAGTGTGAATGCAGCCTTACAAGCAAAAATATGAGACAGACGTTTGTATCAGCTTTAAAGGGGTAAAATGTCCCGAAATTTGATGTTAATTTGGACCTAATAAAACGTAATTATTCATTGAAAATCTGGATGTCGTCCATTTTTAAAGAGGGATTGTGCCACACTTGGATTTTTTTTTGTGACTCCCTGAATTTTCCAGAGCAGTCTTGACGAAAGGACCCAAACGCAGGCAGCTGTAACTTAATTATCCATGTAATATCTGCATATAGTCTGTCCACCACACCAACAAAGAAGTGAGCAAGTTTCCACAGCATTTGCATTATTGTGCATAGTGTCATTAGAGGACCTCAGACGTTCTTGTATTTATTGCAATATTCCTATATCCTGCATAGTTATGTGGTGCCAGGAGGTAACCTCGGACGCCGAGACCCCCACCCAAGTCCTGCAGTCTTCCTGCCATGAATTAGCTAAGGATTGCTAGCTGTTCAGTCTCCTCCTTGACAGCCCCTATCACTATTCCAGGGCACATGGAGAGCTATGATAACGCAGCCACCAAGATACCATAGTAAAAATTCCTGCCTATTTTTGTCTCTGCACCTAACAATAGAGATGCCAGGACCTGCAAAAAGTGGGACACTGGTGAAACTTGTAGTTTTACCTCCAGGGTGGGCATCTAGGAGTATGAGAAACCATGCTGGCCACATCTGGAGATTGTAAGACAAGGTAAGGAGGGCACCAGAGTATTGGGGTGCGTGCACACGTTGCGGATTGTGCTGCGGGTCCGCAAGTGATGTACAGTACAATGTAAGTCAGTGGGGAAAAAAAAAATGCTGTGCACATGCTGCGGATTTTTCCGTGCGGATTTGCTGTGGATTTTGAATCCGCAAAATGTCAATTCTTTGTGCAGAATCCGCAGCGGTTATACACCTGCTCCATTATAGAAACCCGCAGGTGTAAAACCGCAGGGGAAATCCGCACAAAAAACGCGGAAAATCCGCAATGGAATCTGCAACGTGTGCACTCATCCCTGTGTTTAAGGTCAGGAGTGTTCAGAAAAATCATTATCCTGGGAAGGCAGCGCGGAGCGGCTGATGGAGTGCAGCCAGATCCCATAGACTCTGCTCCAGCTAATTCCGGCCTCAGGACTGGCAGAGTCGGGGTCCAGCAGGCATGGGATGTGGAATTCAGCTGCTGCCGGAAAGGGCAGAATTCATCCTCCATTCCTGGCACAATTTCACAATATTTGTTGGCATTTAGGTTGCATTGCAGCCTTTACATTCATTGTGTCTTTATTGGACACAAACACCAGTGCCATCGTTATCTACCTACTCTATAAGGGCAATATCATCCAAATCTCCAGAGGGAATGCTTCTGTCTCTATTGTATCACACCATTATACATGTAAAATAATATATAATATTACCACCAATATGCCAACAACAATCATCTACTACAATAAATAATAATATACAAGATATTTAAAATGATAAATACAAATAATTGTAATATATCAATCATTTATAACTATAGATACTACTACAACATATATACTGCAGTACTATTACCAGACATCTATGATAATATGCAAAGAATAACAGAAATATCTGGTATATTATTATATGTTATTACACAAGTCTGATATATTAGTAGTAGTGTGCATATAATATTATATATATATACACACACACATACATATATAGTTATTATTGTTTAATTATTTTCTGTGTTAATTTTATATATTATAAATGTCATATATTATTTAAATAAAGGTCTGACGTATTATTGATGTATTCTCTAACTACAGTCATGGCCAAAAGTTTTGAGAATGACACAAATATTAATTTTTACAAAGTCTACTGCTTCACTTTTTCTAATGGCAATTTGCATATACTCCAGAATGTTATAAAGAGTGATCAGCTTAACAGCAATTACTTGCAAAGTCAATATTTGGCTAGAAAATGAACTTTATCCCCCAAAACACATTTCAACATCATTGCAGCCCTGCCTTAAAAGGACCAGCTAACCTCTTTTCAGTGATTGCTCCAGTAACACAGGTGTGGGTGTTGATGAGGACATGGCTGGAGATCAATCTGTCATGATTAACCCCTTCACCCCCAAGGGTGGTTTGCACGTTAATGACCGGGCCAATTTTTACAATTCTGACCACTGTCTCTTTATGAGGTTATAACTCTGGAACGCTTCAACGGATCTTCGCGATTCTGAGACTGTTTTCTCGTGACATATTGTACTTCACGTTAGAAGTAAAATTTCTTCGATATAACTTGCGTTTATTTTTGAAAAAAACGCAAATATGGCGAAAATGTTTAAAATTTTGCAATTTTCAAACTTTGAATTTTTATTCCCTTAAAACAGAGAAATATGTCACACAAAATAGTTAAGAAATAACATTTCCCACATGTCTACTTTACATCAGCACAATTTTGGAACCAAAATTTTTTTTTGTTAGGAAGTTATAAGGGTTAAAAGTTGACCAGTGATTTCTCATTTTTACAACAAAATTTACAAAGCCATTTTTTTTAGGGATCACCTCACATTTGAAGTCACTTTGAGGGGTCTATATGGCAGAAAATACCCAAAAGTGACACCATTCTAAAAACTGCACCCCTCAAGGTACTCAAAACCACATTCAAGAAGATTATTAACCCTTCAGGTGCTTCACAGGAACTAAAGCAACGTGGAAGGAAAAAATGAATATTTAACTTTTTAGCCACAAAAATGATCTTTTACAAACTTTTTTTTTATTTTCACAAGGGTAAAAGGAGAAAATGGACAGATAAGGTTGTTGTGCAATTTCTCCTGAGTACGCCAATACCCAATATGTGGGGGAAAACCACTGTTTGGGCACACGGCAGAGCTCGTAAGGGAAAGAGCGCCGTTTGACTTTTTCAAACTAAAATTGGCGGGAATTGAGATTGGACGCCATGTCGTGTTTGGAGAGCCCCTGATGCGCCTAAACAGTGGAAACCCCCACAAGTGACACCATTTTGGAAACTAGACCCCCTAAGGTACTTATCTAGATCTGTTGTGAGCACTTTGAACCCCCAAGTGTTTCACAAAAGCTTATAATGGGTGTGAAAAAAAAACAAAACAATTTTCCACAAAAATGATTTTTTAGTCCCAAATTTTTGAATTTTCCCAAGGAAATTGGACCCCAAAAGTTGTTGTCCAATTTGTCCTGAGTACGCTGATACCCCATATGTGGGGGGGGGGAACTGTTTGGGTGCACGGCAGGGCTTGGAAAGGAAGTAGTAACGTTTTGGAATGCAGACGTTGATGGGGGTCATGTTCCGTTTGCAGTGCCCCAGATGAGCCTAAACAGTGGAAACCCCCCACAAGTGACCCCATTTTGGAAACTAGACCCCCTAAGGAACTTATCTAGATCTTTGGTGAGCACTTTGAACCCCCAAGTGCTTCACACAAGTTTATAATGCCCGGGCATGAAAATAAAAAATCCTATTTTTTTCCCACAAAAATTATCTTTTAGTCACTAATTTTTTATTTTCCCAAGGGTAACAGGAGAAATTGGACCACATAAGTTGTTGTCCAATTTGTCCTGAGTACGCTGATACCCCATATGTGGGGGTTAACCACTGTTTGGGCGCACGGCAGAGCTCGGAATCGAAGGAGCACCATTTGACTTTTTCCAACCAAAATTGGCTGGAATTGAGATTGGATGCCATGTTGCATTTGGAGAGCCCCTGATGTGCCTAAACAGTGGAAACCCCCCACAAATGACCCCATTTGGGAAACTAGACCCCCTAAGGAACTTTTCTAGATCTTTGGTGAGCAATTTGAACCCCCAAGTGCTTCACACAAGTTTATAACGTAGAGCCGTAAAATTTAAAAATCATATTTTTTCCACAAAAATGATCTTTTCACCCCAATTTTTATTTTTCCAAGGGTAACAAGACTGCAAAAGTTATTGTGCAATTTGTCCTGAGTGCGCTGATACCCCATATGTGGGGGTAAACCACTGTTTGGGTGCATGGCAGAGTTTGGAAGGGAAGGAGCGCCGTCTGACTTTTTCAACGCAGAATTGGCTGGACGCCATGTCGTGTTTGGAGAGCTCCTGATCTGCCTAAACAGTGGAAACCCCCATAAATGACACCATTTTGGAAACTAGACCCCTCAAGGAACTTATCTAGATGTGTGGTGAGAACTTTTAACCCCCAGTTGTTTCACTAAAGTTTATAACGTACAGCCGTAAAATAAAAAATCTTTTTTTTTTTTACAAAAATGATTTTTTTTCGCCCCCAATATTTTATTTTCACAAGGGTAACAGAAGAAATTGGAACCCAAAAGTTGTTGTCCAATTTGTCCTGAGTACGCTGATACCCAATATGTGGGAGAAAACTACTGTATGGGCGCACGTCAGGGCTCGGAAGGGAAGTAGTGACGTTTTGGATTGCAGACTTTGATGGAATGGTCTGGGGGCGTCATATCACATTTGGAGAGCCCCTGATACACCTATACAGTGGAAACCCCCCACAAGTGACCCCATTTTGGCAAATAGACCCCATAAGGAACTTATCTAGATGTGTGGTGAGCACTTTGAACCCCGAAGTGCTTCACAGAAGTTTATAACGTACAGCCGTAAAAATAAAAAATCCTTTTTTTTCTACAAAAATGATTTTTCTCGCCCCCAATATTTTTTTTCACAAGGGTAACAGGAGAAATTGGACCCCAAAAGTTGTTGTCCAATTTGTCTGAGTACGCTGATACCCAATATGTGGGAGAAAACTACTGTATGGGCGCACGTCAGGGCTCGGAAGGGAAGTAGTGACGTTTTGGATTGCAGACTTTGATGGAATGGTCTGGGGGCGTCATGTCGCATTTGGAGAGCCCCTGATGCGCCTAAACAGTGGAAACCCCCCACAAGTGACCCCATTTTGGAAAATAGACCCCACAAGGAACTTGTCTAGATGTGTGGTGAGCACTTTGAACCCCGAAGTGCTTCACAGAAGTTTATAACGCACAGCCGTAAAAAAAAAAATCCTTTTTTTTTTTTTGCAAAAATGATTTTTTTGCCCCAATATTTTATTTTTACAAGGGTAACAGGAGAAATTGGACCCCAAAAGTTGTTGTCCAATTTGTCCTGAGTACGCTGATACCCAATATGTGGGAGAAAACTACTGTATGGGCGCACGTCAGGGCTCGGAAGGGAAGTAGTGACGTTTTGGATTGCAGACTTTGATGGAATGGTCTGGGGGCGTCATGTCGCATTTGGAGAGCCCCTGATGCGCCTAAACAGTGGAAACCCCCCACAAATGACCCCATTTTGGAAAATAGACCCCACAAGGAACTTATCTAGATGTGTGGTGAGCACTTTGAACCCCGAAGTGCTTCACAGAAGTTTATAATGCACAGCCGTAAAAATAAAAAAATATTTTTTTTTTTTTGCAAAAATGATTTTTTTTGCCCCAGTATTTTATTTTTACAAGGGTAACAGGAGAAATTGGACCCCAAAAGTTGTTGTCCAATTTGTCCTTAGTACGCTGATATCCAATATGTGGGAGAAAACTACTGTATGGGTACACGTTGGGGCTCGGAAGGGAAGTAGTGACGTTTTGGATTGCAGACTTTGATGGAATGGTCTGGGGGCGTCATGTCGCATTTGGAGAGCCCCTGATGCGCCTAAACAGTGGAAATCCCCAACAAGTGACCCCATTTTGGAAAATAGACCCCACAAGGAACTTATCTAGATGTGTGGTGAGCGCTATGAAGCCCCAAGTGCTTCACAGAAGTTTATAATGTACAGCCGTAAAAAACAAAAAAATAATTTTTTTTGTACAAAAATGATATTTTCGCCCCCAGTTTTTTATTTTCCCAAGGGTAACAGAAGAAATAGGACAAATTGCACAATAACTCTTGGGGTCCAGAGTACGCT
This sequence comes from Oophaga sylvatica, assembly GCA_033576555.1. Lineage (NCBI taxonomy): Eukaryota > Metazoa > Chordata > Amphibia > Anura > Dendrobatidae > Oophaga > Oophaga sylvatica. The sequence goes on from JARQOD010000003.1 coordinate 597,310,157, forward strand.
GATACCCCATATGTGGGGATAAACTACTGTTTGGACGCATGGCAGAGCTGAGAAGTGAAGGAGCACCGTTTGACTTTTTCAACGCAGAATTGGCTGGAATTGAGATCAGACGCCATGTCACATTTGGAGAGCCCCTGATGTGCCTAAACAGCGGAAACCCCCCTATTCTAACTCCAACCCTAACCCCAACACACCCCTAACCCTAGTCCCAACCCTAACCACAAACCTAACCCTAACACACCCCTAATCCCAACCCTAACCCTAATCCTAACTTTAGCACCAACCCTAACCCTAACTTTAGCCGCAACCCTAACCCTAATGGGAAAATGGAAATAAATACTTTTTTTTAATTTTATTATTTTTCCCTTACTAAGGGGGTGATAAAGGGGGGTTTGATTTACTATTTATAGCGGGTTTTTATGATTGGCAGCTGTCACGCTAAAAGACGCTTTTTATTGCAAAAATAGTTTTTGCATCATCACATTTTGAGAGCTATAATTTTTGCATATTTTGGCCCACAGAGTCATGTGAGGTCTTATTTTTTGCGGTACGAGTTGACGTTTTTATTGATACCATTTTTGAGCACGTGACGTTTTTTGATCGCTTTTTATTTCGATTTTTGGGAGGTTAGAATGAACAAAAATCAGCAATTCATGAATTTCTTTTTGGGGGAGGCGTTTATACCGTTCCGCGTGTGGTAAAATTGATAAAGCAGTTTTATTCTTCGGGTCAGTACGATTATGGCGATACCTCATTTATATCATTTTTTCATGTTTTGGCGCTTTTATAAAATAAAAACAATTTTATATAAAAAATAATTATTTTTGCATTGCTTTATTCTGCGAGCTATAACTTTTTTATTTTTTTGCTGATGATGCTGTATGACGGCTCGTTTTTTGCGGGACAAGATGACGTTTTCAGCAGTACCATGTTTTTTTATATCGGTCTTTTTGATCGCGTGTTATTCCACTTTTTGTTCGGCGGTATGATGATAAAGCATTGATTTTTTGCTTCGTTTTTTTTTTTTTTTTAAGGGGTTCACTAAAGGGGTTAACTAGTGGGACAATTTTATAGGGGGGGTCGTTACGGACGCGGCGATACCAAATATGTGTACTTTTATTGCTTTGTTTTTTTTATTTACAGGAAGAAGTGAATTTATTGGGGAATATATATATTTTTTTTTTTTTATTTTGGATTTTTTTTTAAAACATGTTTATTTTTATTTTTTTAACTTTTTTACTTTGTCCCAGGGTGGGACATCACAGTATTTTATCAGATCGCTGGTGTGACAGTGTGCACAGCACACTGTCACACCAGCGATCGCTCAGGCAGTGAAGCAGGCTTCTCAGTGCCTGCTCTCGGCAGGCACTGAGGTAGCCGCCTCCCTCCAGGACCCCGGCGCCATCTTGGATCCGGGTCCTGGGAGGGAGGAAGCCCTCAGAACAGCGCGATCACATCGCGCTGCTCTGAGGGTCTCAGGGGGGCGCGCAGGGAGCCCCCACCGTGCGCGATCCTCCCCTGTGCCCCCAGTACACCGCGATCATGTTTGATCGCGGTGTGCAAGGGGTTAATGTGCCGGGAGCGGTCCATGACCGCTCCTGACACACAGTCATGGGTGTCAGCTGTGATAATCAGCTGACACCCGGCCGCGATCGGCTGTGCTCCCCCCGGGAGCGCGTCCGATCGCACGAGACGTACTATCCCGTCCCCGGTCATACGGGCCCAGGTACCATGGACAGGATAGTACGTCCGATGGCAGTAAGGGGTTAAGTAAGAATGACACCACTGGACACTTTAAAAGGAGGCTGGTGCTTGGCATCATTGTTTCTCTTCTGTTAACCATGGTTATCTCTAAAGAAACACGTGCAGTCATCATTGCAATGCACAAAAATGGCCTAACAGGGAAGAGTATCACAGCTAGAAAGATTGCACCTCAGTCAACAATCTATCGCATCATCAAGAACTTCAAGGAGAGAGGTTCCATTGTTGCCAAAAAGGCTCCAGGGCGCCCAAGAAAGACCAGCAAGCGCCAGGACCGTCTCTTAAAAGTGTTTCAGCTGCGAGATCGGGCTACCAGCAGTGCAGAGCTTGCTCAGGAATGGCAGCAGGCAGGTGTGAGTGCATCTGCACGCACTGTGAGGCGGAGACTCTTGGAGCAAGGCCTGGTCTCAAGCCACTTCTCTCCAGAAAAAACATCATGGACAGACTGATATGCTGCAAAAGGTACAGGCAGTGGACTGCTGAGGACTGGGGTAAAGTTATTTTCTCTGATGAATCCCCTTTTCGATTGTTTGGGACATCAGGAAAACGCCTCATTCGGAGAAGACAAGGTGAGCGCTACCACCAGTCTTGTCTCATGCCAACTGTTAAGCATCCTGAAACCATTCATGTGTGGGGTTGCTTCTCAGCCAAGGGAATCGGCTCTCTCACAGTCTTGCCTAAAAACACAGCCATGAATAAAGAATGGTACCAGAATGTCCTCCAAGAGCAACTTCTCCCAACCCTCCAAGAGCAGTTTGGCGATCAACAATGCCTTTTCCAGCATGATGGAGCACCTTGCCATAAAGCAAAGGTGATAACTAAATGGCTCAGGGAACAAAACATAGAGATTTTGGGTCCATGGCCTGGAAACTCCCCAGATCTTAATCCCATTGAGAACTTGTGGTCAATCATCAAGAGACGGGTGGACAAACAAAAACCTAAGGGTGAGTTTCCACGGTCAGGATACGCTGCGTGTTTGGCGCTGTGCGCTGGCGCAGCGCCAAACACGCAGCGTCCAGATGTTACAGCATAGTGGAGGGGATTTCAAGAAATCCCGTCTCCACTATGCGTAACAATACGCAGGTGGCAAACCTGCGTAAACGGACATGCGGCGCGTCTTTTTAGACCGCAGCATGTCCTCACGTATTGCGGCGACGGTGCGTCGCCGCAACAGAATTAACTCAGGGCTATGCAGCCCTGCGCTCTTTCCGGAGGTGTTCCGGAGGTGTCCTGAACACCTCCGGAAAGATCGCGCGTGATAAGGGGGGCGGGGCTTAGACGGAGCGGAATTTCCGCTCCGTCCAAAGCGCTGTGGTTCCGGACCGTGGAACCACAGCCTTAAAATTCTGACAAAATGAAAGCATTGATTGCGCAAGAATGGACTGCTATCAGTCAGGATTTGGTCCAGAAGTTGATTGAGAGCATGCCAGGGAGAATTGCAGAGGTCCTGAAGAAGAAGGGTCAACACTGCAAATATTGACTTGCTGCATTAACTCATTCTAACTGTCAATATAAGCTTTTATTACTCATATGTTTACAATTATTATATTTCTGTCTGTGATAAAAACATCTGTCAAACACACATAAAAACCAGAGGGCAGCAGATCATGTGAAAATATAATATTTGTGTCATTCTCAAAATTTTTGGCCATGACTGTACTTACAATATTTGATGAGGACAATAATAATCAACATCAATCACTTTTGAGGTTTTCGTTCTGCTCTTGGACACAGACACATGCTTTTGCCATATTTTTACAACAACAAAAAATTACAGCTTTTGACTATAATACAGGATGTAACTTAGGATCAGTAATGTAATGTATGTACACAGTGACTGCATCAGCAGAATAGTGAGTGCAGCTCTGGAGTATAATACAGGATGTAACTCAGGATCAGTAATGTAATGTATGTACACAGTGACTGCACCAGCAGAATAGTGAGTGCAGCTCTGGAGTATAATACAGGATGTAACTCAGGATCAGTAATGTAATGTATGTACACAGTGACTGCACCAGCAGAATAGTGAGTGCAGCTCTGGGTATAATACAGGATGTAACTCAGGATCAGTAATGTAATGTATGTACACAGTGACTGCATCAGCAGAATAGTGAGTGCAGCTCTGGAGTATAATACAGGATGTAACTCAGGATCAGTAATGTAATGTATGTACACAGTGACTGCACCAGCAGAATAGTGAGTGCAGCTCTGGAGTATAATACAGGATGTAACTCAGGATCAGTAATGTAATGTATGTACACAGTGACTGCACCAGCAGAATAGTGAGTGCAGCTCTGGGGTATAATACAGGATGTAACTCAGGATCAGTAATGTAATGTATGTACACAGTGACTGCATCAGCAGAATAGTGAGTGCAGCTCTGGAGTATAATACAGGATGTAACTCAGGATCAGTAATGTAATGTATGTACACAGTGACTGCACCAGCAGAATAGTGAGTGCAGCTCTGGAGTATAATACAGGATGTAACTCAGGATCAGTAATGTAATGTATGTACACAGTGACTGCACCAGCAGAATAGTGAGTGCAGCTCTGGGGTATAATACAGGATGTAACTCAGGATCAGTAATGTAATGTATGTACACAGTGACTGCACCAGCAGAATAGTGAGTGCAGCTCTGGAGTATAATACAGGATGTAACTCAGGATCAGTAATGTAATGTATGTACACAGTGACTGCACCAGCAGAATAGTGAGTGCAGCTCTGGAGTATAATACAAGATGTAACTCAGGATCAGTCATGTAATGTATGTACACAGTGACTGCACCAGCAGAATAGTGAGTGCAGCTCTGGAGTATAATACAGGATGTAACTTAGGATCAGTATTGTAATGTATGTACACAGTGACTGCACCAGCAGAATAGTGAGTGCAGCTCTGGAGTATAATACAGGATGTAACTCAGGATCAGTAATGTAATGTATGTACACAGTGACTGCACCAGCAGAATAGTGAGTGCAGTTCTGGAGTATAATACAGGATGTAACTCAGGATCAGTAATGTAATGTATGTACACAGTGACTGCACCAGCAGAATAGTGAGTGCAGCTCTGGAGTATAATACAGGATGTAACTCAGGGTCAGTAATGTATGTACACAGTGACTGCACCAGCAGAATAGTGAGTGCAGCTCTGGGTATAATACAGGATGTAACTCAGGATCAGTCATGTAATGTATGTACACAGTGACTGCACCAGCAGAATAGTGAGTGCAGCTCTGGAGTATAATACAGGATGTAACTCAGGATCAGTATTGTAATGTATGTACACAGTGACTGCACCAGCAGAATAGTGAGTGCAGCTCTGGAGTATAATACAGGATGTAACTCAGGATCAGTAATGTAATGTATTACACAGTGACTGCACCAGCAGAATAGTGAGTGCAGTTCTGGGTATAATACAGGATGTAACTCAGGATCAGTAATGTAATGTATGTACACAGTGACTGCACCAGCAGAATAGTGAGTGCAGCTCTGGAGTATAATACAGGATGTAACTCAGGTCAGTAATGTATGTATCACAGTGACTGCACCAGCAGAATAGTGAGTGCAGCTCTGGGTATAATACAGGATGTAACTCAGGATCAGTCATGTAATGTATGTACACAGTGACTGCACCAGCAGAATAGTGAGTGCAGCTCTGGAGTATAATACAGGATGTAACTCAGGATCAGTATAATGTATGTACACAGTGACTGCACCAGCAGAATATTGAGTGCAGCTCTGGGTATAATACAGGATGTAACTCAGGATCAGTAATGTAATGTATGTACACAGTGACTGCACCAGCAGAATAGTGAGTGCAGCTCTGGAGTATAATACAGGATGTAACTCAGGATCAGTAATGTAATGTATGTACACAGTGACTGCACCAGCAGAATAGTGAGTGCAGCTCTGGAGTATAATACAGGATGTAACTCAGGATCAGTCATGTAATGTATGTACACAGTGACTGCACCAGCAGAATAGTGAGTGCAGCTCTGGAGTATAATACAGGATGTAACTCAGGATCAGTCATGTAATGTATGTACACAGTGACTGCACCAGCAGAATAGTGAGTGCAGCTCTGGAGTATAATACAGGATGTAACTCAGGATCAGTAATGTAATGTATGTACACAGTGACTGCACCAGCAAATAGTGAGTGCAGCTCTGGAGTATAATACAGGATGTAACTCAGGATCAGTAATGTAATGTATGTACACAGTGACTGCACCAGCAGAATAGTGAGTGCAGCTCTGGAGTATAATACAGGATGTAACTCAGGTCAGTAATGTATGTACACAGTGACTGCACCAGCAGAATAGTGAGTGCAGCTCTGGAGTATAATACAGGATGTAACTCAGGATCAGTCATGTAATGTATGTACACAGTGACTGCATCAGCAGAATAGTGAGTGCAGCTCTGGAGTATAATACAGGATGTAACTCAGGATCAGTCATGTATAGTACACAGTGACTGCACCAGCAGAATAGTGAGCGCAGCTCTGGAGTATAATACAGGATGTAACTCAGGATCAGTAATGTAATGTATGTACACAGTGACTGCACCAGCAGAATAGTGAGTGCAGCTCTGGAGTATAATACAGGATGTAACTCAGGATCAGTCATGTAATGTATGTACACAGTGACTGCATCAGCAGAATAGTGAGTGCAGCTCTGGAGTATAATACAGGATGTAACTCAGGATTAGTAATGTAATGTATGTACACAGTGACTGCACCAGCAGAATAGTGAGTGCAGCTCTGGAGTGATAATCCAGGATGTAACTCAGGATCAGTAATGTATGTACACAGTGACTGCACCAGCAGAATAGTGAGTGCAGCTCTGGAGTATAATACAGGATGTAACTCAGGATCAGTAATGTAATGTATGTACAGTGACTGCACCAGCAGAATAGTGAGTGCAGCTCTGGAGTATAATACAGGATGTAACTCAGGATCAGTAATGTAGTATGTACACAGTGACTGCACCAGCAGAATAGTGAGTGCAGCTCTGGAGTATAATACAGGATGTAACTCAGGATCAGTAATGTAATGTATGTACACAGTGACTGCACCAGCAGAATAGTGAGTGCAGCTCTGGAGTATAATACAGGATGTAACTCAGGATCAGTAATGTAATGTATGTACACAGTGACTGCACCAGCAGAATAGTGAGTGCAGCTCTGGGTATAATACAGGATGTAACTCAGGATCAGTAATGTAATGTATGTACACAGTGACTGCACCAGCAGAATAGTGAGTGCAGCTCTGGAGTATAATACAGGATGTAACTCAGGATCAGTAATGTAATGTATGTACACAGTGACTGCACCAGCAGAATAGTAAGTGCAGCTCTAGAGTATAATACAGGAGTAACTCAGGATCAGTAATGTAATGTATGTACACAGTGACTGCACCAGCAGAATAGTGAGTGCAGCTGTGGGTATAATACAGGATGTAATCTCAGGATCAGTAATGTAATGTATGTATACAGTGACTGCACCAGCAGAATAGTGAGTGCAGCTCTGGGGTATGGTACAGGATATAATTTGGGATCAGTAATGCAAAGTATTTACAAAGTGACCCAATATTTGTTGTAGAAGATGTGTGTCATAGATAAAATTATCTCCTTTAGTAATAGTATATCAATTACTTTACCAGATGACGAGATTTAAAGTATTACTTCCCAGACATGCAATTATGCCGAGCATCGCTGGGTCCTGATGAAGTGATAGATTAAATATTTTTTCTTGGCAGCTGATAAGTTAAATAGCTACTAACAAAGACATGTGATCTTTGTGTCCAGTAAGTCAGGATGTTACATTTTTTATCATTTGTCTTGCTTTTATATCACATTCTGCATGTTCTTGGGAACCTTTAGGCTAAGTTCACACGTTGCGGAATTGCCGCGGAAATTTCCGCGGCAATCCCGCACTTCTCCCGCAGGAAATACGCACGTTTTTTGTATGCTGATTCCCGCCAGAATAATAGCGTTTTGCAAGCGTAATTAGCTTGCAGAATGCTAGCGTTTTCTAGCGATCTGTAGCATCGCTTGGAAACTGATTGACAGGTTGGTCACACGAGTCAAACATAGTGTTTGACAAGTGTGACCAACTTTTTACTATTGATGCCGCCTATGCCGCATCATAGTAAAAAGATCAATGTAAAAAATAATAAAAAAATAATAAATAATGATATTCTCACCTTCCGGGCCCCCGCAGCCTTCCCGCCTTCAGCGACGCTCCGGCAACTCCGGTCCCAAGGATGCTTTGCGACAAATCACACCGATGACGTAGCATCCGCGAGACCGCTATGCCATCTGGGTGATTCTCGCAAAGGACTCTTGGGACCGAAGTTGCCGGGAGCGTCGCTGAAGGCGGGAAGGCTGCGGGGCCGCGGGAAGGCTGCGGGGGCCGCCGGAAGGTAGAATATCATTATTTATTATTTTAATTATTGTTTTACCAGGGATATGGTACCCAGGGCCTGGAGGAGAGTCTCCTCTCCTCCAGACCCTGGGTACCACCGCACATGCAATACCGACATCGCAGTTAGATGAATGTTGTATTTTAAAGTTTTTTTCGCAGCTGATAATAAATAGCTACTAACCAAAGACATGTGATCTTGTGACAGTAATCAGGATGTTACATTTTTTATCAATTTGTCTTGCTTTTATAACACATCTGCATGTTCTTGGGAACCTTTATTGGTTGTGAAAAAAATTCAGAAGCTGCATTTTCTGTTGATGTTTTATTAAAAAATGTCTGTAATTGTCAGGTTGTACAAAAATAATACAGAAGTGGTTTTAAACTGCTGTTAGGTTATTCCCTGCTCACCTGCTAGGATCTGCTCCTTTATTCTCCTCCGTCCACCTTCTCTGTGGCTCAGGACGAGTTTCCGCTAAATATCCGTCAATCGTGGCGGATAAGAGAGATTTCGCAGAACCCGGTGTAACCGGCTGTGTTATTTTATATAAGTGTTTAGCTTCAGTCATTGTATAAAGAGATTCTGCGTAATAGTGGTCACGTATTGTCAGGCAAAATGTGTCCTACCTTGTAAATTAGTAAAAGGTGTTTTAAATTATTCTGTAAATATATAGTAACTTAATCAATTTATACAAAAGGTTTACAACTTTCTACTGCACCATTTCTATTCACCAATTTCAGTATCTCTGCTGCTTGTCAATTAATCATTGTTTGCATCCAAAGGCTAAAAAGTCTTCCTAACCTTATACAATGCAGAGCTAAGGGTTTATTACAAAGTATACCCACCAAGGACAACATCTGCAAGGAGTTTGTATGTTGTCACCGTGTTTGCGTGGGTTTCCTCCTGGTTCTCTGGTTTCCTCCTGGTTCTCTGGTTTCCTCCTGGTTCTCTGGTTTTCTCCTGGTTCTCTGGTTTCCTCCTGGTTCTCTGGTTTCCTCCTGGTTCTCTGGTTTCCTCCTGGTTCTCTGGTTTTCTCCTGGTTCTCTGGTTTCCTCCTGGTTCTCTGGTTTCCTCCTGGTTCTCTGGTTTCCTCCTGGTTCTCTGGTTTTCTCCCTGGTTCTCTGGTTTCCTCCTGGTTCTCTGGTTTCCTCCTGGTTCTCTGGTTTCCTCCTGGTTCTCTGGTTTTCTCCTGGTTCTCTGGTTTCCTCCTGGTTCTCTGGTTTCCTCCTGGTTCTCTGGTTTCCTCCTGGTTCTCTGGTTTTCTCCTGGTTCTCTGGTTTCCTCCTGGTTCTCTGGTTTCCTCCTGGTTTCTCGGTTTCCTCCTGGTTCTCTGGTTTCCTCCTGGTTCTCTGGTTTCCTCCTGGTTCTCTGGTTTCCTTCTGGTTCTCTGGTTTCCTCCGGGTTCTCCGGTTTCCTCCCACACTCCAAAAACTTACTGATAGGGAATTTAGATTGTGAGCCCCATCGGGGACAGCGATGATAATGTGTGTAAAGAGATGTGGAATTAATGGCGCTATATAAATGAGTAAAATAAATAAATAAAAAGTACAGGTAAAGACAATCCTCGGTGAGCTAAACACATCAGCATCACATATTTGATCTGGACATCTCACTCATTGTGCTTAACCCAGAATAAGGCAGAGATCTTGAAAATGAAGCACCAAGGCTTCGACTCATTCATTCAGACTAGCGTCTTTTCTGCCAGTCTGAATGAAGGCCGCACTATGCTTCTAATAAAACTGTTGCATTTTTTAACTGTTGTGTGTCACTGCACTTTAGTCAGGGACTGGCGTATATCTCTGCTGTAATTTACAATACTTATGCGAATTAAATTATGATGAGTCCGTCTGGAGAACTTGTCCATGCCCCATCCTGACAGGTAAGTGGTTGAAAAATTTCAAGAGTCATGATTTTTGTTGTGCCATTTCGAGATGTGAGGAAGTTTTCCAACATTTCAATCAGTTTTATACAAGAATTCTGGTGAAAACTGCTTGATGAATGGAGGCCAAAGTCTATTAGAACATTGCACAACTTTTCAATATCATCGATTAGCAATGAATCCTCTAATTTTCTGCAATTTTCAGCTAGACATCTGCTTGTTGGCTTCCCTTTAAAAAAAAAGCAGCCCAGGAATTTTTTTTATTTCCTAAACCCGTCTAAATGTGTATGTAATGTCGAGTAAGTTTACTGTACTCATATAGCACCATTAACCCTACAGAACTTTACAGTACAATGAAATACCTATCGCCTTCTTCCCGGGTTTCCAGCGCTGCTCCAATCCCCTTCTTTCTCACGTGATTGAAAGTCCAACTTGCTGGATCAAACGGATGTTTATTTGTGAACCAAAAGTCTCTTTTACAATGTATAAGTATGGAGCTTCGTTCTCTGCTCGTTTGTTCCATAGATTTACGTTGCTAAAGTGACTTTTGGTTCACACATACATCCCTGTGTGTTGTAGCGAGTCGCATCTTCAGTCACGTGCATGAGAAGAGGACTGGAGCGGCGCTGGAAACCAGAGAAGGCATACACATTTAGAAGGTTTTAAGAATAAAATAGTCTTGGGAGAGCTTCGTTAATAACTAGTGACTGATGGTGTCTATTAATTTTTTCAGGATCTATCATTTGTATGACTCTTTCCTCCTACAGACATAACATTGTTTAGTTTTTCACTGTAAAAGCAATCGTTTCTTGGGTTTCTCTGAACAGTGTGGTGAAATGGATCCTAAATACACATCACAATTTCCTACGAACATTTTTAGAACGTTGTGGCTGCTTATGAGACCGGGCAATGACGGCCATTCCGCGTAATCCCGGCTCACATTCCTATTGCTGAACGTGTCAGCGCTTTCCCCAAAAAGGTTATGCTACATTTGGTTGCAAATGGAAATGCAGGTGCTTTGCCTCCAGTGTAATCCAGCGAGTAGTAGGGGGAACTGCTCTCTCAGTGATTTTAGTAAACCCCCAATCCGAGAGCCGCAGTGACAGATTGATCCGGTGAAAGACGTGTTGTTCTACGGTAAAATCATTCTCAGCGCGGCCCTCTTACCGTATTATCCACTAGTGACACCTCACAAGCTCCGGATTATATTCACACTGGAGTGCAAATCCTTCTTTTATATACAGCATTTCGTGTGGCTTCCGTATCCTTGGAGAAGGCACGATTTATTGTTTCTGAAGAATTCTGAACAGAAGCAATAATCTGCTCCCTGCTAGGAAAGGGGCTTAGTCCATAATCAGGAAAACGACAACATTACAGTTAGAAATAACTCCATACAGAGAAGGACTTTCACCTGCCGGGATGGGAGCAGCTCCGAAACATAAAAAATAATGAAAAAAGAGAAAGTAAAAGAACTGTCCCACCTGACAGAGCCGTGGGAATAGCAGAGAGCGAGGCACTGCGGTCAATCTGCATCGTACAGGAGAACCAACTCGTAGTAAAAAACAAACAAGAACAAACCGAGGCAGTGACCAAACACAAGATTCAGACTGGATTTTATTTTTTTTTTGCTATGTGGCTGTCGTATATCTTTTTGTATCAGGTGATTTCTCAGCCATTTTTTTATAAACGTGACAGGGTTCAGCAGGTGATTGTGGTTTATAAATTATAAGATATTTTTTCACTTTTCCGCTCTTCTCATTTCACTGTACAAAATGTCACGTTAGATATTTATCATTGTTATCGGATGATTTATTGTATAAAATGTACTTTTACATTTTCGGGTTTCAATTATGCTACAGAATAGGACAGTAATATAGTTTATTTTATTCTACATGCAAGGCATCCTCCAAAAATAAAAATATGCGTTATCGGGAGAATAAGGGTATGTTCACATTAAGTTGTTCCTTACATGGATTTTGTAGCAGAAACACTTTTAAAATCCACTTAAAAAAAAAACTCTATGGAAACATACCCTAAGTATGCTTCCAGTTCTTTGAAATCAATGGCCTATTCTTTTTTTAATTTCTTTTATTGCCCATCGATTTTAGTTTGGGAGTGGGATGACTCTCGGCACCCCCGCCAGTCTCTGGTATGAAGGCGCAGTTAGTTTTGACGTTCTCATCTAAGATACAATGCTACTATTAAATTAATATATAAATGCGCTGGTTTGTTTAGCATTTTGTTTTAAGTAGAGTTTTTCTTGTCACTTTTTTTTTTAAAAAAATGATTGGATTCAATATAGAGTGGACGTACAATACTGTGGAAAGTTTTACCCAGGTGTAAAAAAAATGTTGCAAAGTAATAAACTTTAAAAAATAAAAGGGGTAATCATTCATATTTCTCAAAATGCAAAGCGAATGAACAAAAGAGAAATCTAAATCTAATCAATATTTGGTGTCAAAACAGAATACAATTTTCTCGGTATACTTGATTCTGCCCCACTTCTCAGAACAGCAGAAAGATGTAGCTGGTCCCACTGGTTGCTGCCAGTTTTGAGCTGATGGATCTTCTAGACATCTTCCGATTTCAGAAGGGAAGTAACGTGATGTATCTTTCATCCGCTGCACCAAGCTTTCTTGGCCGACCACTACATCTACAGTCGGCAACGTTGCCTATTTCTTGGTGCTTCTGTACAGCTTGAGCAGCACATCCTGAGATATAAACCTAGGAGCGACCTCGCTGGTGCAGTATGACTACTTTGTGTCTTGTTGCGTTGCTCGGTCTTGCCGTTGTATATGACCAGTGACATGAAACGGTGTTCCATAACCTCAACTTTGTTGCAGAGACAGGCTGTTCCCCACCCAGTTTTCAGTCTCAAACATGGCTGTTTCGGTACTGCCTGTGTTCCGGTACTGCCTGTGTTTCTGAATATTTAGAAAAAAAAAAGAGGCAAAGAATGTGGGCACTTCAAGATAAAGGACTATGGAAGTGGAGATGATTAGGATTAGGATAGTAGTGGTGAGAGGATGGGTACTCACCTCAAACTCAATGGAGAGTGTTGCTCCTCTTCCCACCACAGGCTGTTGAAGGTGTTCATGTATCCAGATGTAGGAAATAGGAGAAAAATTGGGATTAAGAGAGTGCTGTCTTGAAGTGGTAGACATAAAGGTCCAAGGAGTTTTTCCTATTTGGAGAGATATAAATGCACAGCATAGAGCCTTCTTCAGGCGGTGTACAGACACAATCTTCAATGACTGTGCGTCAATCTACATATGAAGATGATCATCTGTTTAGTACAACTGCTTATTCATACACCCGACTGCAATCCTACAAAACGCCTAACTTTGGGCAAGTGGACATAGAAGAAGTGATGATGTTTTTTGAAGGCAAAGGCCGGCCAGACCAAATATTCATTCTCTTTGCATTTTGTTGATTGAGGAAAATAAACGATAAACACTTCTATTTTGGAAAGATTCTTACTTTGCAGCGTTTTTTCCACCTCTGCCTAAAACTTTTGCAAAGTATTGTATAAAACTATATTAACACATGATAAGTTTGGTTCAAATTTCAGTGATTGTCCCAGAAACAACCAAATCCTGAAGTGTCGAATTCCAGAGTTAAATATTTGTGCGGAGTCGAACTATACACAGTAGAAGCAAAGGACCCGGCATGTAAACACGCTCGTCACTTAGGCATTAACTCCTTTCAGTTCTTCCAATTAGTCGTCTGACTTGTCAGAGTCGCAGGGTTATATTTCAAAGCTCACTTAGCAGGGAAAGGGCTCCAGCAATGTATGTAACCCCAACAGCATAAGTGATCTGATGTTATATATAACATGAGCTCGGTGTAATCTCATGATTTATGAACTGCATGAGCCACAGTAGCCTGTCCTGGATGTCTGCTCTGCAGAAGGATCTTCCCAGACCAGTTATCTGGCTGCTGTGCAATTAAAATGCTTCTGTCTAATGAAGCTATTACCCTGTGACTGAGTATCAGAAAAGGAAGTATGAACCTCCCATGGGGAATACAGCAAAACATCAAGTTCCAGTGATGGAGTCCAGGGCCCGAATGCACTGGCTGCAGCTGTCTGCCTGATAAATGTTCCCACAGAGAATGAGGGGAAGTGACATTCCTGCTCCCCTCTCCTTATAATCTGAAAATCTTCCCGGTAGGATTGGCGCGCCGCGGGCCTGCAAATCCAGAAATGCAGAGAAGCCTTTTTCTCATTCCACAGAGGTTCCAGAAATGGCGAGAGATCAGCCTGCGCCTCCATGCATTTTACATATGTCAAGTGCCAGAACAGAAAACAATAGCAGAGTAAAGGAACACAAACTATGGAGTATCATATGCCCCTGGAGCTTCCAGATTCTAGAACCCTTAGCTTGGAACAGTGGGAAACACGGTTTTAACCCCTTAGTGACAGAGCCTATTCTGTCCTTAGTGACCGGGCCAATTTTTACAATTCTGACCACTGTCACTTTATGAGGTTATAACGCTTCAACATATCCCACTGATTGTGAGAATGTTTTTTCGTGACATATTGTACTTCATGTTAGTGGTAACATTTCTTTGATATGACTTGTGTTTATTTATGAAAAAAAATGGAAATTTGGCAAAAATTTTGAAAATTTTGCAATTTTCAAACTTTTAATTTTTGTGCCCTTAAATCAGAGAGTTATGTCAAAAAAATAGTTAATAAATAACATTTCCCACATGTCTACTTTACATCAGCACAATTTTGGAAACAATTTTTTTTGTTAGGAAATTATAAGGGTTAGAAGTTGACGAGCGATTTCTCATTTTTCCAACAAAATTTACAAAACCTTTTTTCTTTTAAGGACCACCTCACATCTGAAGTGAGTTTGAGGGGTCAATATGACAGAAAATACCCAAAAGTGACACAATTCTAAAAACTGCACCCCGCAAGGTGCACAAAATCATATTCAAGAAGTTTATTAACCCTTCAGGTGCTTCACGAGAGCTAAAGAAATGTGGAAGGAAAAAATGAACATTTTACTTTTTTCACAAAAAAATTACTTTAGACCCAAACTTTTTTTATTTTCACAAGGGTTTCAGGAGAAAATGGACCACAAAATTTGATGTGCAATTTCTCCAGAGTATGCCAATACCCCATATATGGGGGAAAGAAGGGAGGGAGCACCGTTTGACATTTTGAACGCAAAATTGTCTGGAATCAATGGCAGGCGCTATGTTGCGTTTGGAGAGCCCCTGATGTACCTAGACCGTGGAAACCCCCCAATTCTAAATCCAACCCTAACACAGCCCTACCCCTGACCCTAATCACAACCCTAACCCCAACACCACCCTAACCCGAACAACCCAACTGTAACCCCAACACAACTGTAACCCCAACACAACCCTAACTCCAACACAACCCTAACACCAACATCACCACAACCGTAATCCTCACCCCAACACCACAAACCTTAACCCTAGCCCCAACCCTAACCCTAGCCCAACCTTAACCCTAACTCTAACCCCAACCCTAACCTTAGCGCCAACGCTAACCCTAGCTTTAACCCTAATGGAAAAAATATATTTTTTTATTTTATTAATTTTACCTAACTAAGGGGGTGATAAAGTGGGGTTTGAGTTCCTATGTTTTAATTTTGATCACTGTGATAGGGTCTATCACAGTGATCAAAATGAACCAATAGGAAAAATCTCCTATTGTTGCTGGGTGTCGGCCGGCAGATCTCGGCGGGCGCACTGCACATGCGCCCTCCATTTTCTTCCAGGAAGATGATGTGGAAAGCCGGGGGACGGAGCCGGAAAATCAGGGGGAGGCGAAGGTACCTGGGGGGGTGGCTTAGAGGACCCCATTTCTATCTCTTCTGATATGCTAGATCATATCTGAGGAGAGAGAAATGAATGGGAAATCTGACTTTTTTTTTTTTTTGCGATCGTCGTTATTTGGTGAATATTGGCGATCACAAGACTGGGACAGAAAAAACCGACCCGAATCATGTTATCCGGTAGCCGAGACCATGGAGATTTTCTGACGCTGTGGGGGGGGGGCTTATACCCTTATTTCTCAGCGCCGTTAAAAAGCAGCGCTGAGGAAGTTAAAAGGCGTATCGGCAGTCGTTAAGGGGTTAAACAATCCTCTGTAAGCTAAATCCTCTCTTCTCTGCTGATCGTATCAGTGCAGATAAAATCCATGAGGTGGAGTTCAGGCTTCAGCTTAGAAATCAGAGCTTCGTGGTTCTCCGTACAGCGCCGTGTTCTGTCACATACATCACACTCTCACATTAAATTCAGTGGGTGATTTAAAAAAAAAAAACCCTAGTTTTTCTGGATGAAAAACGGATGATTTACATAAGCTAAATGGAACTTAGGATGAATGAGACCAAAAAACCTGAACTCAGTAATTAGAAGATGGGTTTAGATACTGCTAAAAAAGTTTTGGCTCATTAGTTTTAATATGGAAAAAGGCAAAACTTTGTTGGCTGCTGGTGATACCGGAGGCATAGCGCACATTAAATATTAGTCTTTTGCAGTTACATATATGGTTGCATTTTCCTATTCTCAGCCTCATATCTGGAGTGGGAATTTCCAGCAGGGTTTTTTTCCCATGTAATATCTGATCTGACATAAACCCTGCTGGCGCCTGCTGATCACTCCGGCAGCATGTCATTACAGTATCAAATAAGGAAGATCCCTCTAACTTTGTTTGTTTGTGTTTGACATCTCGGGTTTAGGTTACGTGTAGCACTTTAGCGATGTCGGGGAAAAAAAACACTGGAAATAAAATGTCTTTATGTAAGGACTGCGTGTTATCGATACACAGATAAGTTATTTGTTTTACTGTTTATATAGCCATTGTTCCACACGCTTTCAGACATTATCATCGTCCCCATGGGCTCACATCTACATTCCCTATCAGTAGTCTTAGGAGTGTGGGGGAACCCACAGAACACAGGGAGTAACATACAAACTCTTTACGATATTGTCCTTGGTGTTTATCACAAAGTCCACATCTATAGAGTCAGGCCCATTAGTCTTTAAAAGAAGATACTAGTTTAAAGAGAACCTGTCACACATTTGTATGTAAAGACATGGCTGTAATGGCCTGTAATACTTTACTTGATGCATTTGGTGAAGATCAGCTTTGTTGTTCTTACTTTAATCACAATTTAAAGTTTTTCTAAATTAGATTTGTGCACAGGGTGATCAGACTGTGTGCGGGTGTTTTCGCACTGTTGTGACTCCTCTGCGCCTTTGGTTGTTGACAACTGCCTCTCTCTTTGAATGTGCAGAGGTCCTGTCATCAAAGCCCGGGCGCCGAGAGTGGGAACCAGACACGGAAAAGATGACGATGCACATCGCCCCTACATAAGAACCTGTTTGACAGTTCTCTTTAGAATGCCCTTGGCTGGCCAAAAGGGTTAAAATCTCATGTTCACTTTAGTGGCAATAACTGTGAAATGTTCAGCTATTCCATGATTTTGAGATCGGTTTTTTGTGACACATTATACTTTATGTTCATGTAATAAGGATGTATTGTGAATGGGTTTTGAGATAGTTTGACAAAGCTCTCTGGTGTTCAGCGGTGCTAGTGAAGATGTGAGGACTGGATCAGTGTGTTACTGACTGGTCTTATAAAGGGAGTCATTTCCATCAGGGTTGCGGTGATCAATTGTTGGTCTGAATCCTTCATCCAGTTTCCCTTGTACCTGTGTTCGTGTCTATCGTCCTCTACAGATAAACTTTTGCTTCTTTGTCTTGTGCTATATTTTTCATTTTTACTGCACTCTCTTGGGCCTTCAGGTTCCCTCGGGCTTCATGCCCTCTCAGTTTAGTTCAAGCCACTGAGTTTTGATTCTTTGCTTTTCCAGTTTTTTCATGCTGCTTTTTAAATTTGTTACACCAGAACTAAATTTAGTGGTAGAGTCGTGTGATCTCAGTGATTTGAAATTGGTAGGTTGGGTTTTCAGGTTTTTCTGGATGCAGTAAGTGCCATTGTCTCTTTCATTTAGATAGTTTGGCCCCACGTTTGCTCAACTATTTCTTCCGTTCAGATTCTCTTGTCCTAACCGCCATTACATGTTTGGGGCTTTCTATATCTTTGGTTCTGCTCCGGCATACTTCCTTTTTGTCTTTAAGATGTGTTAAGTTTCTCAGCTGTGACGAGGCGCAGGACCAACGTAGGAACGTCCACGCTGCCTCAGTTGGTGGTTATCAGGTACTGAAATCTCATAGATTCAACTGCTAGGTGTATTGCCTTTTTGCCGGGCTCTCCTGCTACCAAAACACGTATCACCGGCTAAAAAATTGAAATTGTATGGTACCACAGAAGGGAAAAATATGGAAAGAAAAGGTGTCCAAGTTCAGAGATATTTTTCTGTTGTTGCATTTTTTATTTTTTACCCCTTGTATCTCCTGGGGCTCGGGAGATCTTTTCTCCATGGAGTTTGCACGTGTTGTCTGCCGTGTAATCAGCTGCCCTGAGTTCAGAGTTTGCTGCCATATCTTGCTAGTTTCCCTGTTGAACCTAGATTCCCATGCCAGATTTGTTTGGGATCGAGAAGTTTAAAGAATTTCAAAAAATTGTAAATTGTTTTTTGCCTAAAATCTAAGTCCTACAGGAACGCAGCGCAGCAGTTCAAATTATCATCTTCTCCTGCCGGCGATCCTCAGGATTGGGCTTTTTCCTGATACCTGGATCCTGTTTGAGTGATGTTGATGCGTTTTTCAGCTTTGGGGTTATTACGATGCCTAATGTCACTGATCAAGCTGAAAAAGTCCTTGTTTGGCATTAAATTCTGGCTTGATGACGCTGATTATACTGTCAGATTCCGTAGGTGGGCATCCTGACCAAAATGGAATGACGACTTTGGCCCTTTTCGAAGGTCTGTCGAATAATGTCAAGAGTTATGGTGATTCTGTCACCTCTGTCTCAATGATTCTATGTCTGCATTCAAATTGACAGACGTTTGCGTGAGCGGAGAAGTATGCGTGGAGTGGTGTTGCCTTGTGAGCCAGCTTCTGAACCCATGCAGTGTGATGGAGTGGTGTCTGGGGCACAGCGTCATGATTTTCGAAAGCGCAATGGGTTATGTTTCTACTGTGGTGATGCCTCTCATGCTATTTCAGTCTGCCCTAAGCGGGGAAGACGTTTTGCACGCTCAGTTATCTTGGGTAGTGTTCAGACTAAGTTTTTATTAACTGTCACTCTGATATGCTCTCTGTCCTCATTTTCTGCTCAGGCTTTCGTTGATTCTGGAGCAGCTATTAACCTGATGGATTATGATTTTGCTAAACGTTGTGGGTTTCCCTTGATACCCCTACAGAAGTCTATTCCCCTACTGGGGATCGATTCTACCACTTTGGCTGAGAATAAACCCCAGTTTTTACTCAGGTGATAATGGGGGTTGAACCTGATCACCAGGAGTGCTGCAAATTTTTGGTTCTATATAATCTGCATGACATTATCGTGCTGGGTTTCCCTTGGTTACAGTCTCATAATCCTGTTTTGGATTGGAAATCTGTGTCTGTAACCAGTTGGGGCTGCCAATGTGTTAATACCAACACTCCTGTTTTTTCTGCCTCCCCCCAGGCTCAGGATGTTCCTGACTTTTTGTTTGATTTTTCTGATGTGTTTAGCGAAAGTAAATCTGCATCCTTGCCTCCCCATAGGAGCTATGACTGCGCTATTGAATTGGTGCCGGGTAGTAAATTCCCTAAAGGTCGCCTTTTTAACTTGTCTGTACCTGAACATGACGCTATGCGGTCTTATATCAAGGAATCATTGGAGAAGGGTCATATCAGACCATCCTCTTCACCCTTAGGTGCCGGTTTTTTCTTTGTGGCCAAAAAAGATGGTTCATTAAGGCCGTGTATTGATTATCGTCTCTTGAACAATATTACTGTGAAATATCAATACCCGTTACCCTTGATTTCTGACCTGTTTTCCAGGGTGAAAAACGCTACTTGGTTTACCAAGCTTGACCTCAGGGGGGCGTATAACCTTATTCGCATTAAGCACGGGGATGAATGGAAGACGGCATTCAATACCCCTGAAGGGCATTTTGAGTACCTAGTGATGCCCTTTGGGCTCACTAATGCTCCTTCCGTCTTCCAGTCCTTCATGAATGACATTTTCAGGGATTTTGTGGATAAATTTCTGATTGTTTATTTGGATGATATCTTGATTTTTTCTAATGACTGGGACTCTCATGTGAAACATGTTCGAACTGTATTCCAGATTTTGAGAGAGAATGCT
Organism: Oophaga sylvatica; assembly: GCA_033576555.1. Lineage (NCBI taxonomy): Eukaryota > Metazoa > Chordata > Amphibia > Anura > Dendrobatidae > Oophaga > Oophaga sylvatica. Next base: position 597,330,464 of record JARQOD010000003.1, read on the forward strand.
CTGTATGTGAAGGGATCAAAGTGTCTTTTTGGCGTACAGAGGATCTCATTTCTGGGATTCATTTTGTCCCCATCTGTTATTGAAATGGACCCGGTCAAGGTTCAGGCCATCTGTGATTGGGTCCAACCTACTTCATTAAAGGCTCTTCAGAGATTTTTGGGTTTTGCCAATTTTTATCGTAAATTTATTGGTAATTTCTCGGTTATTGTTAAACCATTAACTGATTTGACCAGAAAGGGTTCTGATGTGGTGAATTGGCCTCCTGAGGCAGTCTCTGCATTTCAGGAACTTAAGCAGAGATTCACTTCTGCTCCTGTTCTACGGCAGCCTGATGTTTCTCTGCCATTTCAGGTGGAGGTTGATGCCTCTGAAATTGGGGCAGGTGCCGTTTTGTCCCAAAAAGATCCAGAGACCTCTAAAAGTAACCCTTGTGCCTTTTTCTCTCGAAAATTTTCTCCTACTGAACGTAATTATGACGTGGGTAATCGGGAGTTGTTGGCCATGAAGTGGGCTTTTGAAGAGTGGAGACATTGGCTGGAGGGAGCCAAACATCAGGTGGTGGTCCTTATGGACCATAAGAATCTGGTCTATCTGGAATCTGCCAAGCGACTCAATCCTAGACAGGCCAGGTGGGCCTTGTTTTTCACACGTTTTAATTTTGTGGTTTCCTTTCTTCCTGGCACTAAGAATGTTAAGGCGGATGCCCTCTCGAGGAGTTTCCTTGCGGACTCTCCTGAGCTATCTGATCCTTCTGTTATTTTGAAAGAGGGTGTAGTTCTTTCCGCCATCTCGCCCAATTTGAGACTTGCTCTGGAGGGGTGTCAGGAGGATAGGCCCGAGCGCTGCCCTGTTGGAAAATTGTTTGTCCCGGACCAATGGAAAAAGAGTGTGATGTCTGAGATTCATTGTTCCGCATTGGCTGGGCATCCCGGAATTTTTGGTACCAGAGACTTGGTTAGTCGGTCCTTTTGGTGGCCTACCTTGTCTCGTGATGTCAGGGAATTTGTGCAGTCCTGCGGGACTTGCTCTCGCTCCAAGCCTTGCTCTCGCTCTAGTGGTTTGTTGATGCCATTGCCTGTGCCCAAGAGACCATGGACCCATATCTCTATGGATTTCATTTCCGATCTTCCTGTTTCTCAGAGAATGACCACCATCTGGGTAATTTGTGATAGGCTTTTCCAAAATGATACATCTTGTGCCATTACCTAAGTTGCCTTCCTCCTCTGAATTGGTGCCGTTGTTCCTTCAGCACGTGGTTCGTTTACACGGCATTCCTGAGAACATTGTGTCTGACAGAGGAGTCCAGTTTGTTTCCAGATTTTGGAGGACTTTTTGTTCTAAACTGGGTGTTCAATTGTCTTTCTCCTCGGCATTTCATCCTCAGACCAATGGTCAAACTGAGAGAACAAACCAGACATTGGAGACTTATCTAAGATGCTTTGTGTCTGCTGATCAGGATGACTGGGTCTCTTTTTTACCTTTGGCTGAGTTTGCTCTTAATAATAGGGCTAGCTCTGCCACTTTGATGTCTCCGTTTTTCTGTAATTCTGGGTTTCACCCTCGATTTTCTTCAGGACAGACGGAGGCTTCTGTCTGTCCAGGTGTTGACTCTGTTGTGGAGCGTATGCAACAGATTTGGGACCAGGTAGTAAAGAGGTTGTCCCTCTCTCAGGAGAAGGCCCAGCGGTTTGCTAACCGGCATAGGACTGATGGTCCTCGGTTTAAAGTGGGGGACTTGGTCTGGTTGTCCTCAAAGAATATTCCTATGAGAGTAGCATCTCCTAAATTTAAGCCTAGGTTCATTGGACCTTATAAGATCATGGAGATTATTAATCCTGTTTCTTTTCGTTTGCTTCTTCCAGGGACATTTAAGATCCATAACGTGTTCCACAAGTCCTTGTTGAAGAGGTTTGTTGAGCCAGTGGTTCCTGCTGCTGTGCCTCTGACCCTGTTTTGGTTGAGGGCAATCTGGAGTATGTGGTTGAGAAAATATTGGATTCTCGTTTTTCTAGACGGAAACTCCAGTATTTGGTTAAATGGAGAGGTTATGGTCAGGAAGACAATTCTTGGGTGTTTGCTTCGGACATCCATGCTAGGAGACTTATCCGTGCGTATCATAGAACTCATCCTGACCGACCTGGTTGCTCAAATAAGGGTTCGGTGACCCCTCCTCAAGGGGGGGTACTGTTGTGAATGGGTTTGAGATGAGTTCTGAGCAGAGGCTCCCTCTGGTGCTTACAAGCGGTGCTAGTGAAGATTGTGAGGACTGGGAATCAGGTGTTACTGACTGGTCTTATATAAGGGAGTCATTTTCCCATCAGGGTTGCCGGTGATCAATTGTTCTGGTCTGAATCCTTCATTCCAGTTTCCCTTGTAGCCTGCTGTGTCGTGTCTGCATCTCCTGCTTACAGATAAGACTTTTGCTTCTTTTGTGTTTGTGCTATATTTTTGCATTTTGTACTGCACTTCTTTGGGGGCCTTCAGGGTCCCTTCCGGGGGCTTCTGCCCTCTCAGTTTAGTTCAGCCACTGAGTTTTGTTCTTTTGCTTTTTCCAGTTTTTTCAGTGGCTGCTGTTTTGATTTTGTTACACCAGAGAACTAATTTAGGTGGTAGAGGTCGTGTGATCTCAGGTGATTTTGAAATTAGTAGAGTTGGTGCTTTTCAGGGTTTTCTGGGATTGCAGTAAGTACCCTTCCTATCCTTTTCTATTTAGATAGTTTGGGCCCCAGCGTTTGCTCATACTATTTTCTTTCTGTGTCAGTATTTCCTCTTGTCTAACCGCCATTACATGTTTGGGGGCTTTCTATTATCTTTGGGGTTCTGCTCCGGGGCAGATAGCTTTCCTGTTTCTGTCTTTAGGTGTAGTTAGTTTCTCAGGCTGTGACGAGGCGTCTAGGACCAACGTAGGAACGCTCCACGGCTGCCTCTAGTTGTGGTGGTTAGTCAGGGTACTGCAATCTCATAGATTCCAACTGCTCTGGTGTATTGCCCTTTTGCCTGCTCTCCTCAGCTACCGAAACATAACAGGATGTTTGTTAGGCGTCGGGATTCTCCCACAGTGCAGGATAGATCCCAAGCATTATCTGGTACTGTGGTTTCCCATTCAAGTCCGGCCGCTGCGGTTGCTGATGAGCACAGACGCCGGTCCCAGCGTCTTGCTCAGGCTCGTGGTATACGTTTGGTTACTGACGGCTCTCCAGCCAAGTCTATGGTAACCAGTGATATGCAGGTGCAGCCTTGGGCTCTGGAGTCCAAGTCCAGAGATCACCTTACTGAGCATGTCCGTGATGTGGCGTCTTCTCAGTGGTGGTCGGACGTTAGCTACTCTGGTGAGGCAGCAATTCGCGGGCGGTGTCTCGGTTGAGTGGATATGAGTGTTTGGGGTGGAGCCTGGCGGATAAAAGGTTCCCAGTGGCGCACACGGCCGCACTAGTGTCATTTGAGTTTTGGTGTGAGTGGGTGGATACTCCACCACTCTGTCTGCATGTTTCCTAGTGTCTGTCTGTGCTCAAGGACTGTACACATTGGCAGGCAGGTAACGCACTTCTGCGGTTTCTTTCTCACGGCTCAACGCCTGAGTCTATAGTCGGCTACTTGCTGAGGGTGCCGCCCAAGGCACAAAATTCAGTAGCGTCAGGACAGGGGTAACTACTACCGCTTGGCTTAGTATCTGTTTCGTTCATGTGTGCGGTTACAGAGAAAGCTCAACCCTTATGCTCCTCTCAGTAATGGTGACGGGGTATTGTATCTAGCGTCATAAGAGTTCTGGCTCTTGGCACAGCGTCTGCGCCATTCGTATGTGCACTTATCGCAGTTTAGTCGCAGAGCAAACTCAATCCTCGCGCCAACATCCCTGTGACGTTTAGCAGGGTGTAGTTCTTAGCATTCTCTCTGTGAAGTAACGGAGCTTGGTACTCTGCGTTCCGTTCACACTGTGTGGCGTTAAATCCGTGTGCTTAGGGTAACGCTCGCTGTTTTGTTCCGTCATTATTCCCACTAGCAGCAGATTCATTTCTGCACGGTGGATCCCGGGTTGCGATTACACTTTATTTTTATATTTTATTTAGTGCAATCCGCCAACACCAACAATGATGTGTTTGCGTCTATTTATAAAAGTATCAGAAATTTGACCAATTTTTTTTTTTTAAATTAGCAATTTTCACATTTTGAATGATTTATGACTTATGTCTCCGCAGGGGCAGTTTTCCCCTGTAACGAAGCCCCTATGAATTCCATGTAATAGAAACTTCAATAAGTAAATAAAATATGTATTTTTGATGTCTTGGATGACATACTAAAAAAAAACAAGAAACACAGAAAACCTTAAAACGAAATACATTTTGTTATATAGTGTGCATTGCCGTGTTCACCTGAAACTACATGTTACATATTAAAATCAAAAAATTACCGAAAACACTCTAGGGGACCTGACAACCCCATTAAAAAAAGTTTGGAGTGGAGAGTTTCAACTTTAAAAACTCCTGAAGAAAAAACTCAGTGTGAATACACCCTAACGCTTTATTTTAGTGCAAACTTGAACTTAAGATTATACATTAAAAAATAATACAGTATGTATTCACCTTTTTTTTCTGGGGGAGAAGGTGTGGGGGGTATTTAGTAAATACTACTTCTAAATCTGTGTGAAATCAGCCTCCTATTGATTTTTTTTTCACTTGAATGTAATATTTGTGACTTTAGATTTTAATACCTTGTTAAGTAGCTTGACGCTGATTAGCCCCAAACTGAAGATTTGTGGCAGAAATCTTGGCGCAGATGTTTACTATTATAACTCCACTTATGGCATCAAAAGCATCCGACATTCTCTACAAAGCACTTATCACCGCTCTGTGTGATCCTATCTAACCAATCTTACATGTGGCTGCACGATGTACTGAGGGTATTCACAAGCAAGGCTTGCTTCACATGGCCACGTTCTACGTTCGACATTATAGCGCCAATATTTGGACCCTCTAATTAACTAATTTCAGTGAACAGAGGCCTTCAGGTGGCCTCCACTACTTGTTTAGATCTTAATTAAAAACGGTAGATTAATTTCGATAAATACAGTAATTTATATATTTTTTTTTGCTTAAATTTCTCCGTACGGGGGAAGAAACCTTCCAACATGACTTCTTTTATTCTCTTGTGATCAAATATGACTACATTGTTACTACAGGTTGCTTGGTAGCTAATAATTGAGGAGAGTCCTGGCGCTTTCTTAATCCAATAATCTCTGCACCATTGTTGCAGCTGCTAAAATATCAAGGCAGTCAACTAAGGAGGTCCGACTAGTATTTAATGAATTGGCAAGCAATTACAACACTGAAGAGATAGTGGTCCCAGAAAAATCGGCCTTATGTTGGTACATGTACATTTTTTTTAAAGATCTCTAGGACTCCTTTTCACTTATTTTGGGGCATCTTACCCTCTCCTCCCAACACTTATCTCTCCACTATTGGTCCAGCTCTAACACATTTAGGGGTATACTGTTTACCTTTTCCATGACCAGACTATATACGTAGATTAGTCCAGTTTTGTCCTGAGGTGCCATAAAGTAGATGTTAGTTCATTGTTAAGGTAAATGTATTTTTCTTTTGTCTGGTACATCAATTCTTGTAAACTTCATATAAACGGTATGCTGTGATATTTTGCTATGGAAAACACCATGCACTAAAAAGAAATAATGCTCTTAAATAAACATTTGTATCACTGTATAACAAAGTGGTTCGTGCCACTTGTATGGACCACGTATGGTGGCAGAAGGAGTCAATGTCCTGCCCTATAATGTCCATGTGAGAAATGCATATAGTGTAGGATGCTAATGTAGTACACAGTTGTGTAGCTATAGTCTGATGAGCCCCGATGCAAGATTTGGACTGCGCTACGTTGTGAAAAAAAATTATATATACAGTTGTGCTCAAAAGTTTATATACCCAGCAGAATTTTTACTTTCTTGGCCTTTTTTCAGAGAATATGAATGATAACACCAAAACTTTTTCTCCACTCATGGTTAGTGGTTGGGTGAAGCCATTTATTGTCACTACTGTGTTTTCTCTTTTTAAATCATAATGACAACACAAAACATCCAAATGACCCTGATCAAAAGTTCACACACCCTGGTGATTTTGGCCTGATAACATGCACAGAAGTTGACACAAATGGGTGTGACTGGCTACTAAAGGTAACATCCTCACCTGTGACCTGTTTGCTTGTAATCAGTGTGTGCATAAAAGCTGAGTGAGTTTCTGGGATCCAGACAGACTCTTGCATCTTTCATCCAGCCACTGATGTTTCTGGATTGTGAGTCATGGGGAAAGCAAAAGAATTGTCAACGGATCTACGGGAAAAGGTAGTTGAACTGTATAAATTGGAAAGGGATACAAAAAGATATCCAAGGAATTGATACTGCCAGTCAGCAGCGTTCACACTGTGATTAACAAATGGAAAATCAGGGGATCTGTAAAAACAAAACCACGGTCAGGTAGACCAGCAAAAATTTAGTCCACAACTGCCAGGAAAATTGTTCGGGATGCAAAGAAAAACCCACAGATAACATCAGCTGAAATACTGCACTCTCTGAAAACTAGCGGTTTGGCTGTTTCAAGAGGCGCAATAAGGAGGCACTTGAAGAAAAATGGGCTGCATAGTCGAGTCGCCAGAAGAAAGCCATTACTGCACAAATACCACAAAGTATCTCACCTACAATCCGCAAAACAGCTCAGACACAAGCCTCAAAACAAGGTAATTTGGAGTGATGAGACCAAAATTGAACTTTTTGGCCACAACCATAAACGTTACATTTGGAGAGAGGTCATGAAAGTAACACCATTCTTACTATAAAGCACGGAGGTGGATCGCTGATGTTTTGCATATGTGTGAGCTACAAAAGCACAGAAAACTTGGTCAAAGTTGAAGGAAAGATGAATGCAGCACATTATCAGCAATTACTGGAGGCAAATTTGCAATCATCAGCCCGGAAGCTGAGCATGGGACGTACTTGGACGTTCCAAAATGACAACAGTCCAAAACACAAGACCAAGTCGACCTGTCATTTTCTACAGCAGAACAAAGTGAAGGTTCTGGAGTGGCCATCTCAGTCTCCTGAGCTCAGTATCATTGAGCCACTCTGAGAAGGTCTCAAGCACACAGTTCATGATAGACAGCCCAGGAACTTACAGGAACTGGAGGCTTTTGGCCTAGAAGAGTGGGCAGTTTTACCATCTGCCATCTGAGAAAATAAAGAACCTCATTCACAACTACCACAAAACCATAAATGGAGAAAAAGTTTTGGTGTTATCATTCATATTCTCTGAAAAAAGGCCAAGAAAACAAAAATTTTGCCGGGGTATGTAAACTTTTTAGCACAACTGTATATGCCCTCCATTCTTATATGCCAAAATGAAAGGCATGTATACATGTCCCTCATCCTGACCCGATCCTGGTATATATCCCTCATACTGGTGTATGTGACTTATCCTGGACGCCATCCTGATTATATATATATTATATATATATATATAAACACATACATACATTGTATATATATATATATCCCTCATCCTGCTAATAAAGTCACTTATCCTGATCCACATCCTGTTATATATACAGTACAGACCAAAAGTTTGGACACACCGTCTAATTCAAAGATTTTTCTGTATTTTCATGACTATGAAAATCGTAAATTCACACTGAAGGCATCAAAACTATGAATTAACATGTGGAATTATATACTTAACAAAAAAGTGTGAAACTGAAAATATGTCTTATATTCTAGGCTCTTCAAAGTAGCCACCTTTTGCTTTGATTACTGCTTGGCACACTCTTGGCATTCTCTTTGAAGAACCTAGAATATAAGACATATTTTCAGTTGTTTCACACTTTTTTGTTAAGTATATAATTCCACATGTTAATTCATAGCTTTTATGCCTTCAGTGTGAATGTACAATTTTCATAGTCATGAAAATACAGAAAAATATTTGAATGAGAGGTGTATCCAAACTTTTGGTCTGTACAGTATATCCCCCCTGGTAAAGGTATCTCATTCTGCAGCTGTTCTTTAATGTATAGAAGAAAATAAACCATACTCACCAGGGGCGTACATAGAAGTCATGGTGCCACATATTGCACCCCCATAGTCCTCCATATAGTGTAATGCACATCCCATAGTCCTCTCTATAGTATAAAGCAAAACCCATAGTCCTCCATATAGTATAATGCACCCTGTGACAAAGTCACTGGTAAAGTGCTGGAGGGGAGATATATTTCACTACACCTAATGGCGTCAGTGATATAAAACCCAAATTTTTTTCTCCAGCACACTAAGTGTTGTGAGGGTTAAGCTAAGTTGCATAATGGGCTGGCTTTTATGTGGATATCCATAGAGCGAGTGAGAGGATGTCCACCTTATCTCCACACCAAGGTATGGTCTGGGGCTTAAGTAGCTGGCCGCCATAGGTAGCGCTGTTCAGTGACTGTAGAGGAACACTCCAGAGAAGTGTTTTGTTTTGTTTATGCCTGAACCGTGGGTCTTGCTAATCCTAATGCAAGAACTGTGCCTAGTGCTACCATTTTGTTTTCCTGCTTTGCCCAGAGGGCCGTTTATTTTGTGCTTCAGTTTGGTTTATGCCGTAGCTAATAATCCAATTGCTGTCACGATCCACTTTTGGATCTGTGGCAGTTTTTACTTTCCATATTAAAATCTTTTTCCTTTCAGGCCTTTGGGGGTTAATGTCAATCTTTTTCCCTGGAGGCCACTGGTGTAATTGCATTACTGCTGACTTGTCAGGGGAAGGTGGTGAACACTCCCACTATCCTATAAAAGGTCACCTGAGTCATCAGCTGACTGTTGGTGATACTTTTGCTTTTGGAGTCCAACCAAGCTGGAGTCAGGAGCTTGCTGAGCTCAGTGGTGATCTGGTGCCTTACTTTGCTGTGCGGTGCATTGCAGCAGAGAAAGCTAAGTTTTGTTGTTTTGTTGATTTAACCCCTAGGTTTCTGTCTTTCCTTCCTTTGGTTATTTTTGGTGTAATTCCCTTTATTTCCTGTCTCACCTCCTGGGGAGGGGGTTGGGGGTTTAGCTCAGGGCTAAACAGGACACAGGGACAGGTCGGTGACTTGGGCCTCACTACCTTCAAGTTTACCCCCAAGTTAAGGAAAGACAGGGCCCTCCCTTAGCCTTAGGGGCAGTTCAGGGGCCCAGGTTCCGCGTGCCCTGTATTCCTACTCTGCCCCGTGACATTTGCATTCCTAAAGCTGCAGTTTTCCCAAGTCTACCTCCGTGTGCAGCTGAGAGAGCTAATCTACCACAAACCCATAGTCCTCCATACAGTATAATGCATCCTCATAGTCCTTCATATAGTATAATGCACCACCATAGTCCTCCATGTAGTATAATGCACACTCATAGTTCTCCTTATAGTATAATGCTCCCCTATAGTCCTCTATACAGTATAATGCACAACCCAGAGCACTTCCTATAGTATAATGCACACTCCATAGTCTTCCATAAATCTAATTCACCCCTCATAGTCCTCCCTACATAATGCACAGTCCATAGTCCTCCACATAGTACCACATAGTCCTTATAATATAATGTACCCCTCATAGACCTCCATATATAATACACAGGCCATAATCCTCCATATAGTACCACATAGTCCTCCATATAATATAATGCACCCTCTGTAGTCCTCCATATATAAAGCACAGCTCATAGACCTCCATACAATATGATGCACAGTCCATAGTCCTCCATACAGTATAATCCAAAGCCCATATACAGTGTTTCACATAATGCACAGCCAAAGTCATCCATGTAGTAGTATGGCCACCGTGTATTCACCTTCCCTCCGCTCCCCCGCCACGTAGCGTCCTCTTCTGAAGACAGCAGCTGACTTCAGTGTGCAACTGACGGGAGCGAATGACGTCACTGCCATGCACCCCCCGTCACATACAAGCTGACATCAGCTGCTAGCCTTTGATTGGCCGGCAGTGTGCATTGCCACACCATGACCCGATGGGTCTGTGTTCTGCAATACACTTCAACTGGATGTGTGTCCGAGGACGCACATCCATTTGAAGTTTCAGCTGTTGTCGGTGGGCATCCATCCACACGAGCCCAGTCGCGACCTCTGTGACAGAATTCATTACGCCCCTGGTAATGCATGTGATGAAGCATGAAAACCTATTTCTGGCTCTATATACAACAGGAGGTACAGTATGGGTCCACATCAGGCCATGGAACTGTACAACAAAAATCTAAAATATGAACGCGTGCATAAGACCAAACACTCACATAAAGGTCTTAAGTGCATTGCATAAAGATTAAGAGATTATTATAGGATATGGATTTCCTTTTTGTAATACAGAGTGTTTCCTCCTACTGCTTAAATATTAAATAGAAAGAGCAGAATGTCATGGTGGATTACAGCGAGCGAAACAAGTCCAGCTGAACTTGTGTGTCCAATACCAGTAACCACAAAGAAAGCTGCCATGAAACACAGATTAGATTTAATCCACATCCATTTTCGCATACGATTTTGGGTAATAATCAGCAGATTATTTCATTTATAAGCAGATGCGGATAGATGTTATCTTCCTGCAGTCGACTGTTCATGTTTCTCTTTGGTGGAACAATCTGTGTATGTTTTCTGCCATTCTTGCAGCCAGCGTTAGCTCACAAAGTATTCTTTTTCTGGCACAAGGGACATATTTCCCTAGAATTTATGAGCGCAAAAATCCTTTTTAACAGTTTGCTGTCCCTATAGATTCTGACCACTGTGACATCTATCAGGTTGTGCTTTATGGCTTTCCTGGCCTGTAACGCATCTGTTACACTGTGTTACAGCACTCGGTGCCAGTCTTTTTAACAATTTCCGATACATTAGTTACAGAATGAAGACTTCAGTTCTGGGAAGAAGTCACTAATCCGACAGGGACATTAATTACGGTATACATTCTACAGGTAGAAATTAGGCAGAATATTTCTTTTCCTTAAATGCCTCCAGCAATGACATATTTTACATGAATTGTATCCAGTTATTTTGATATTTTAATGTAGTTTGTCATGAAAGTTATATTTTCTTCAAAAATTTGGTAAAAGCTAAATATACTCCTATGAGAGGCAGGTGATAGTTTGTAGCAAAATTATCTTTAAAAATATACATTTTGGAACAACTTTCCACTTTATTATACATTAACATTGTAAGGGAGGAGAAAGATATATACAGTACACACATCATACTCCCATCATCTCACTGCCATAAATCCCACATACACCCAGCCAGATACACTTTAATTAAGGTCCAAAGGAGTCAATATGCCATTTTAAACAATTGTTATCAAATTTGCTATATGTGAACTTGTTGGATAGAGAACTCGTATATCGTTTCCTTCTTCACAATTTGTTTATAATAAGGTGTAACTATCTCATTATAATATATTGTATGTCAGATCCTCCGTAATATTTCATGAATTTAAGACCCCTTTTGCTGAGCAGCCACAATTCGGAGTGTGGAACAATCGTTATGACTGTACTTTAGACTTGTAAGCTCTGTGAATGCCCCGATAAAAAGAGAATTGCAAGCGATTCCTACAAAGCCTTGTTTCTCAAATAACGATAATAGAATGGCTTTTTACCTATTTTGTTACATTACCTGTGTTTAAATATGTTTGTAATCTTAGTGTCAGGACGTCCACCTGTGTGACATCAAGTGTCACATGTCAGTATATCGATCGAGAGAGGATATATGAGGAAACTATGGATGGATATAAGACCTGCATGTCCATTGACTGAGAAACAACTTTTCAATGTCATAAAAAGGAAGCTATTATCACAACTTGAGCTGGATCAGCTGCACCTCACATGCACGCCACAAGAACATGTGTAACCTCCTGAAAATCACCTTCCAACCCTGCAACTAGAGAGTACTGCAGCTCACCTAAAACAGAAAATCATAGATACCATCAATCCCAGAGATGGACTGCCAAGGCTCAACAGAGAAACACCATGAGACAGTATGCTAAAAGGTGCCAATAGAGCATTTGCATTGCAGTAATTCTGGAAATGCTTGGCTATACAGCCAACAAGAACAGAAGCATGTGCCCTTCTTGGAAAAGATGATTGGAAACAAAGATCAAGCTGACACAAAGAGAAATTAGCCAACTAACAGAAATACAGAAGGGATAAAGATCAAGGGTTAAGATCAAGCTGGACAAGTATAAAGGCCTAACTCCACTTGAAGCCCTAGAGCCCTAGAGAAGTGGCGGCGAACCTATGGCACGCGTGACAGAGGGGACACGCAGAGCTCTCCCGGCGGGCACACGCGCCATCTCCTCAGAACTAGAAGACAGCGGGGGAGGGGGAGCGGTGAGCAGCGGGTCACAGGAGGCAGGAGCCTGCGGCTGTAACTGTACCTGCTGCTAAACAGATATGAATATTCACTGCACTGGCAATGAATATTCATTCCTCTTATAGCATGCACAGTTACTGCCGCTGCCGCCGGCTTCCAGCAGCTGCGGGGCTAGCATAGGTGCCCGCTCATTAAGGTAATAAATATTTATTTTACTCATTTATATAGCGCCATTAATTCCACAGCGCTTTACAGACATTATCGGAACTGTCACCATTGGGGCTCACAATTTAAGTCTCTCCACTCCCATAGGCTGAAGACAGATGAATATTCATTCCCTTAATGAGCGGGGACACATGATCGCCCTGCAGCTGCTAGAACCGGAACAAGCTGCTGCGAGGGAGCGCAGGGAAGGTGTGAAATATGGGAAAATGATATCTACTTGTAATCATTTTCCTATCTGATGGAATTCTCTAGCAGATACATTTTGGCCCAAAATACTTGCTCCAAATTCAGCCCCCACCCTTGCATTCACTCAGGCCATAAAGGGACATGAAATACACCTCAGTCAAAAGGGACCTCGTTATCCAGCGAAAGCCCTTCCTTGGACAGAGCAGTCCAATGTTTTCCTTTAATTAACGTAAGAGACAAGCCCTTTGAAGCTCACTCCAGGGGGGAGTGCGATAGGTATAGACCCTGTGTCCCTGGCAATTATCACAGGGGTGTGAACTCTCCTGCAGGACCAGCCAAACTGGATTCCTATGTCTGACTCAAGCACATGTAGACTTCGTGGCACCACAAGTCACAGCAAGGCTCTGAGGTATTGAATCTGGAAAATGACCTATAATAACAGAATACAATATCTCTGAGCCTAGCCGAGCACATAATTGGCATATGCATTCCTTCCCCTATGAGCCCATAACATCCAGCCACCCCTAGCACTCTGTGTTATTGAGTTACAAAGCATAACTACCAGGAATTAAATACAGTAGCTGTATTTGGTCTTTCTGCACAGATAAAAAAGCAGAATCCAGTGGCGCTGGTGCCATCTTATTTGTACCTTCGGGCGGAAAGTTATGGGCCATCCACGGTTCTACCTGGAAAACCATACTCTCAGATAAGGGATGAGGGAGTCAGGCCAGCCCAAGGGTGGGCACAGCGTGTGGGAGGGAGCAGCCTAGGAGATATTAGGCAACTCCTCATTTTGGACTCAGTCTTTCTACTGGCAGGAGGCGCGTTACCTGACGCGGCCAGGGAATCACGTAACTAAGATTTGGACCTGTGATCCATCAGTGCCCTCCAGTGGTCACATGCTACAAAACACAGTAATTGTAACCTATCTGTACCCTACCCTTGTACTATACTCCTGATTGTACATATTTGCTTGTATATATATCTATATCCTTTCTAGAGCGCCTTCGGCGATTAAATACAAAATTAATCTTGGGCTGCTCTTTTATCTCGATTCACGAATCCCCATGTCTGCACGCTCCGTTAGTTATATTATACGCTACCGCCAGGGTTGGTTTCTGACCCGATATAAGCCTGTTGTCGGACGGGGCTTGTATATCGAACGAGGAACTGGTGGCAGCAGTTATGCATGTGATTTGCATACCTGGGGTCACATGCCAATTCAATGTATTCAGCTTCTCTCAATAATAGTGAATTGATTGCATTTGTTTCGTAGTTATAAACTTAAATAAAAACGTGACCTTCCAAGGGTTTTGTATTGGCTGGAAGTGATCGCCTCTTCAGTGATGCAAAATGGGAGAAAAAAAAATTTAAGCAACCTGGATGACCACTGAGAAAAAATCAGTCGGCTTCTCTCAGATTGTAAAACACGGAAGTGTTAATCTAGGAATCTAGGATCAGATTGTCAGCGGGTTTAGTTAACCGTAGTCTAATGTGTATGGATACTTTACTATTTAATGGTAATGGGCACTTTTCAGCATCTTTCACTCGTCTGTGTTTAAACACGTACGTGTAAAATGGTTCCGGTGTGATCAGTGTACGGTTCATGTCTCATCAGTACACAGTCCGTGTGTCATCAGTACATAGTCCGTGCGTCATCAGTGTACGGTCCGTGTGTCATCATTGTATGGTTTGTGTGTCATCAGTACACAGTCCGTGTATCATCAGTGTACGGTCCGTGCGTCATCAGTGTACAGTCCGTGTGTCAGCATTGTATGGTTCGTGTGTCATCAGTACACAGTCCGTGTGTCATCAGTACATAGTCCGTGTATCTGTAAAGGGACGGCCGCGGGGCCGATTCACTGGAAGCTGCTGCGTACTTTACCTCTGTAGCCTCCAATCTTCTGGGGTGTTCTCCTCCCTGAGGCAGCGTACAGAGCAGTTAGAGTCAGAGTCCAGAATCACGTCAAACAGTTCTGCTTTATTTTCCTCCGGACACAGCACATCCAAGACACCATAAGCACGTCTTAATCGATACCAGCAATACATTCTTCACAAGTCTGCTTCTTCTTCTCTGCTACACCAGAATGGACCACAAAGTATTGACGGGACGAGGAGCCCGGTGAAAACGGCACTTCAACTGCTTCCTCTGGAGACACTTCAATCCAGCAAAAGAAAGACACAGGTCGTCCACCCCTCTCTGGTGATCCTGCCCGGATACTTCTGATGTCCCACTCGCTGCTACGCCTCAGCACGACCACTTCTGCTGAGCGTTCCCACAGTGGTTCTTCCACTGGACTACTGCTACGTAAACCCACTCTCTTTGGGCTCACGTTTCCCATGGTGAATCCTTCACCGGCTTCTTCAGGGGTTGCTGGTCCCCACTCTCTCCTATATATAAAAACCTCAGACAGAGGACTAAAAATCCAAAATTCAAGAAAACATGAGAAGCAACAGAAACAGGCAGAGATGCTTACTTACCTGTCTAAAAAGGCCTCAATACTAATGCACTGACAGGGTGCAGCAGACCCAAGTAAGGCTGCTTTCACACATCAGTTTGTTGACGTCAGGCGCGATCCGGCGTGTTTTTAAAAAAACGGATCCGGTACCGGATGCGTTTTTTTGGCATTGACTTTCATTAGCGCCAGATCGCGCCTGATGTTGTTGCGTTGCATCCGTTTTTGTCCGGATCCAGCAGAAATGTACATTCCGGCGGCCGGACAAGACGCTGACTGCAACGTTTTCTCTCTCTCTCTCTCTCTATCTATCTCTCTCCTCGGTCCGGACATCCATACCTGCATTTTCCACATAGAAATTTTCTTTTTCCGGGTTGAAAAGGTCAGGTCGGATCCGGCAACAAAACCGATCAGGTGCATAAGTTTTTTCAAAATCAGCGCCGGATCCGTCCTATCAGCTATACGACGGATTATGCCTGATACAAAAAAACTGATGTGTGAAAGTAGCCTTAAATGGAAACTACACAGGTGCATTAATCCAAATGAAACAGCCGGCCCTCAATCAGGGATTGGCCGTGTGGTACACCAGTGTACAAAGATACAATCTGTATGTGGCGATGTTCACACTAGGAATGCAGAGCATCTGGTTCACAGCCTATTAACGACGCCTTATGCTTGCTGCCCAGTGCTAACTATAATGCATCCAGTGTGAACAGAGGCCACAGTGTACAGAACCATTAGGGCCCAACTGCACCCTGCAAAAATATAATGTGCAAAAAAACATATCAATATATGTAATGTATTGGTTGATATTCTGGCCAAAATATGGAAGCTGGCAAACCACGTCACGGATCCTTACGCTTGCCAGTCCTACTCTTAACATAAAAACCTCAGACAGCAGACTAAAAATATCCATCAGTGGGTCAAGAACATGAAGAGCTGGACAGGACCTGGCCTAGACATGATTCACACCTTCTACTAAAGAAATTAACAGCTGTACATGAACGCCTGGCAAAGCAGATGAACCAGCTGCTCGAGTTCATCACTCAGCTTGGCTAACACAAGGAAGAACAGTGCTGATCATGAAAGATCCACACAATGGAACAGTTCCATCCAACTACCGCCCAATAACCTGTAAAACTTCTGTCAGACATCACAGCCACCAAGCTACAGAACCATGAATCCAGCTCAGAAAGGCATCGGGACCGACACCAGAGGCTCTAAGCACCAGCTCCTAGTAGATAGAGCAGTCGTTCAAGACTCAAGATCCAGACAGACCAATCTCAGCACAGCCTGGATTGACTACAGGAAATGACACACATGGATCTGTGAATGCTTGGCGCTCCTAAATGTCAACAGGAAATTAAGAACCTTCCTTAGAAACTCAATGGGGTTATGGAGGACAACACCAGAAGTCAACTCAAGACAACTAGCACAAGTGAGGCTTGAACCCCCTCAGTCGGATAATCACAGAGTCTGGCTATGATTACAGGTTCAAGAGTGGAAGCACCATCAGCCTCCTCCTCTATATGGATGACATCAAGCCAGGGCCGGCTCCAGGTTTTTATGGGCCCCGGGCGAAAGAGTCTCAGTGGGCCTCTTTAACACAGACCACGATTCATGATGCACAGATACGGCAGAGAAATATGGGTATAGTACAATGCCAAACACTTCACTTCTTCTATTACATGACTGATATCTATTGTAAATTCTACAATAGCTCAGAAACCGCCAAATCCTCACAGCGCACAGTACAGACTGGACAGTACAGTCCTCCATACAATATTATGGACACCACATAGTCCTCCATACAGTATTATGGGCCAAATATAAGGCTCCATAAAGAATATTGGACCCCAAATAATGCTCCATACAGGATACTGGTCCCCATATAATGCTCCATGCAAAATATGGAGCTCTCCTCTGCACTGTGCTGCGTTCTGCGCTGTTATGGCTCAGGAAAGGGCGCTGTGGAAAGACTCCTCATTATCATCATCATTGCCTCCCCATCATCATCATCATCATTGCCTCCCCATCATCATCATTGTCTCCCCATCATCATCGCCTCCCCATCATCATCATCATTGCCTCCCCATCATCATGGCCTACCCATCATCACCTCCCCATCATCATCGCCTCCCCATAATCATTGCCTCCCCATCATCATCATCATTGCCTCCGGCTCCTCACCACCATCACTGCCTCCCCCCCACCACCATCACACATACAGCACCACATACAGACAGCACCGCAGCACTCTCTCACATACACACACACAAAGCACCGCACTACATACACACACACACTGATACACACAGACAGACACACACACACACAGACTCATACACGTCACATCTCACCTGTCCGGCATCCGCGCTCTCTCTGCCACAGCCGGCCGCTGAATGATGACGTCATTCAGCGGCGCAGCTGTGAGAGGAAGCGCGTGCGCCCTGCAGGCGACCCCTGGAGCCCGGAGCTGCGGAGGCGGTACCGCTCTCATCCGCTAACGGGCGCCGGGGTGCCCGACGGCGAGTGGTCCCTCCCCGCCTGCTCAGGGCCCTGCACTTGCCCGGGTATGCCGTGTGCTGACGCCGGCCCTGCATCAAGCTGTACTAAAAAAATTAACAAGATATCGAATCACTGATCCACCAGACAAGGATCTACAGTGAAGACTTCGGGATGTCCTTTGACTGGAGAAGTGCAGCTGATTGGGTATCTAGAGAGGCAAGGTAGTCAAGACTGATGGAGTGGAACTACAGCAGGGCACATAGCCGATGTGAAGACCATGAAGCTCCTGACAATGCATGGAGGTTTCCACCCCAAGTCCATCACCCAAAGATTGTATAACAACAGAAAAGAGGGTGTCCAAGCCACCATCATGATTGAAACAAAGAGTATCCAGAAATATATCGGAAAAATGGCACCAAAGGATCAGTTGTTGAGAGAGAGCCTAAGGCAGCAACAACCGTCCTGGAAGGAAGAACAGGAACATAAAATACCATGGCAAGATAAACAGCTGCACTGGATGTATCATCGAAAGATAACAGAGGTAGCTGATATGGGAAAATCCTACCAATGGCTGGAGAAAGCTAGACTCCAAGATAGTACAGAAGCACTGATCATAGCGACACAAGAATAGGCACTAAGTATCAGATCCATATAAGCAGTGATCTACCATATACAAGGCCTCGGAAACAGTCCAACAAATAGTGCAAGATGCAAGCAGGAACAGCGTATACCGAATGTCACAACTAAGTAGCGGGAATTGTATACAGGAACATCTGCACAGCATATGGGCTAAGTCCTCCTAAGTCCAGGTGGGAGACCCCAGAAAAAGTGGTGGAGAATGAAAGGGCTAAAATCCTGTGGGACTTCAAGATCCAGACAGATAAGTAGGTCTTGGCTAACCAACCAGATATTGTGATAGATAGAGATAGATAGATAGATAGATAGATAGATAGATAGATAGATAGATAGATAGAATCAGAAGATGTCAGTGGTAATACAATTGGCAGTGCTAAGTGACAGCAACATCAGAAAGAAGGAATATGAGAAGCTGGAGAAATACCAGGGCCTAAAAGGAGAACTGGAGAAGATGTGGAAGGTGAAGGCCACAGTGATTCCAGTGGTGATAGGAGCAGTGACCCCTAAGATGGAAGAATGGCTACAACAGATCCCAGGAGCAACATCTGAGCTCTCTGTCCAGAAAAGCGCAATGCTGGGAACAGCTAAGATCCTGCGCAGAACCCTCAAACTCCCAGGCCTCTGATAGAGGACCCGAGAAGGGGAAAGACATAAAAAAAATCACCCCACAGCCGGGTGAGAAAGTAATTTTTATATATCTTTTTTTTCCTTTGGGGACTCGTTCCCTTTGCAGAGTGCCCCCGGCTTCCTTGTCTCTGGACGGGGCTTTTTGTTTAACTACTGGTTGCCAGCAGTGGAAAATAAAACCCACAGCTGAAAGCCGGTCTCAGGCTTCATATTTTGTCTACACTCGCTTGTACACATTGGGTAAGTTTACTGCATCACGTGTGATGAGGATTTGCAGGGCAGTTCCAGGTCATCTCACTTTCCACTCAACCCTGCAAAACCAATCATTGATGCGCCCATTACAGAAAGACAGTGGGACTGGGATTTGAGAGACTCTGTATCAGATACGTATGTAGTTCGCCATTTATATAGCTTCTTAATATATTCATGCTGGCTCATAACATAAACCTACACCATGAAGATACTTCAGCTGTTGTGAACACACAACCACCAGGTGGCTGATCGGGCATGCTGGGAGATGTAGTTTCATGACAGGTGGAGTGATAGGGCATGCTGGGAGATGTAGTTTCATGACAGGTGGAGTGATCGGGCATGCTGGGAGATGTAGTTTCATGACAGGTGGAGTGATCGGGCATGCTGGGAGCTGTAGTTTCATGACAGGTGGAGTGATCGGGCATGCTGGGAGATGTAGTTTCATGACAGGTGGAGTGATCGGGCATGCTGGGAGATGTAGTTTCATGACAGGTGGAGTGATCGGCATGCTGGGCGATGTAGTTTCATGACAGGTGGAGTGATAGGGCATGCTGGGAGATGTAGTTTCATGACAGGTGGAGTGATAGGGCATGCTGGGAGATGTAGTTTCATGACAGGTGGAGTGATAGGGCATGCTGGGAGATGTAGTTTCATGAAAGGTGGAGTGATCGGGCATGCTGGGAGCTGTAGTTTCATGACAGGTGGAGTGATAGGGCATGCTGGGAGATGTAGTTACATGACAGGTGGAGTGATAGGGCATGCTGGGAGATGTAGTTTCATGACAGGTGGAGTGATCGGGCATTCTGGGAGCTGTAGTTTCATGACAGGTGGAGTGATCGGGCATGCTGGGAGATGTAGTTTCATGACAGGTGGAGTGATAGGGCATGCTGGGAGATGTAGTTACATGACAGGTGGAGTGATCGGGCATGCTGGGAGATGTAGTTTCATGACAGGTGGAGTGATCGGGCATGCTGGGAGCTGTAGTTTCAGAACAGGTGGAGTGATAGGGCATGCTGGGCGATGTAGTTTCATGACAGGTGGAGTGATCGGGCATGCTGGGAGATGTAGTTTCATGACAGGTGGAGTGATCGGGCATGCTGGGAGCTGTAGTTTCATGACAGGTGGAGTGATAGGGCATGCTGGGAGTGTAGTTTCATGACAGGGGGAGTGATCGGGCATGCTGGGAGATGTAGTTTCATGACAGGTGGAGTGATAGGGCATGCTGGGAGATGTAGTTTCATGACAGGTGGAGTGATAGGGCATGCTGGGAGATGTAGTTACATGACAGGTGGAGTGATAGGGCATGCTGGGAGATGTAGTTACATGACAGGTGGAGTGATCGGGCATGCTGGGAGATGTAGTTCATGACAGGTGGAGTGATCGGGCATGCTGGGAGATGTAGTTTCATGACAGGTGAGTGATCGGGCATGCTGGGAGCTGTAGTTTCATGACAGGTGGAGTGATAGGGCATGCTGGGAGATGTAGTTTCATGACAGGTGGAGTGATCGGGCATGCTGGGAGATGTAGTTTCATGACAGGTGGAGTGATAGGGCATGCTGGGAGATGTAGTTTCATGACAGGTGGAGTGATCGGGCATGCTGGGAGATGTAGTTTCATGACAGGTGGAGTGATCGGGCATGCTGGGACTGTAGTTTCATGACAGGTGGAGTGATAGGGCATGCTGGGAGATGTAGTTTCAGACAGGTGGAGTGATCGGGCATGCTGGGAGAGTGTAGTTTCATGACAGGTGGAGATGATAGGGCATGCTGGGAGATGTAGTTTCATGACAGGTGGAGTGATCGGGCATGCTGGGAGATGTAGTTTCATGACAGGTGGAGTGATCGGGCATGCTGGGAGCTGTAGTTTCATGACAGGTGGAGTGATCGGGCATGCTGGGAGATGTAGTTTCATGACAGGTGGAGTGATCGGGCATGCTGGGAGTGTAGTTCATGACAGGTGGAGTGATAGGGCATGCTGGGAGATGTAGTTTCATGACAGGTGGAGTGATAGGGCA
The DNA here is from genome assembly GCA_033576555.1 of Oophaga sylvatica. Lineage (NCBI taxonomy): Eukaryota > Metazoa > Chordata > Amphibia > Anura > Dendrobatidae > Oophaga > Oophaga sylvatica. The sequence continues at coordinate 597,351,718 of JARQOD010000003.1, forward strand.
TGCTGGGGACTGTAGTTTCAGACAGGTGGAGTGATAGGGCATGCTGGGAGATGTAGTTTCATGACAGGTGGAGTGATAGGGCATGCTGGGAGTGTAGTTTCATGACAGTGGAGTGATAGGGCATGCTGGGAGTGTAGTTTCAGAACAGGTGGAGTGATAGGGCATGCTGGGGATGTAGTTTCATGACAGGTGGAGTGATAGGGCATGCTGGGAGATGTAGTTTCATGACAGGTGGAGTGATAGGGCATGCTGGGAGATGTAGTTTCATGACAGGTGGAGTGATAGGGCATGCTGGGAGATGTAGTTTCATGACAGGTGGAGTGATAGGGCATGCTGGGAGATGTAGTTTCATGACAGGTGGAGTGATCGGGCATGCTGGGAGATGTAGTTTCATGACAGGTGGAGTGATAGGGCATGCTGGGAGATGTAGTTTCATGACAGGTGGAGTGATCGGGCATGCTGGGATGTAGTTACATGACAGGTGGAGTGATAGGGCATGCTGGGAGATGTAGTTTCATGACAGGTGGAGTGATGGGCATGCTGGTAGATGTAGTTTCATGACAGGTGGAGTGATCGGGCATGCTGGGAGATGTAGTTTCATGACAGGTGGAGTGATGGGCATGCTGGGAGATGTAGTTTCATGACAGGTGGAGTGATAGGGCATGCTGGAGATGTAGTTTCATGACAGGTGGAGTGATAGGGCATGCTGGGAGATGTAGTTTCATGACAGGTGGAGTGATCGGCATGCTGGGAGATGTAGTTTCATGACAGGTGGAGTGATAGGGCATGCTGGGAGATGTAGTTTCATGACAGGTGGAGTGATAGGGCATGCTGGGAGATGTAGTTTCATGACAGGTGGAGTGATAGGCATGCTGGGAGATGTAGTTTCATGACAGGTGGAGTGATAGGGCATGCTGGGAGATGTAGTTTCATGACAGGTGGAGTGATCGGGCATGCTGGGAGATGTAGTTTCATGACAGGTGGAGTGATCGGGCATGCTGGAGATGTAGTTTCATGACAGGTGGAGTGATCGGACATGCTGGAGATGTAGTTTCATGACAGGTGGAGTGATCGGGGCATGCTGGGAGATGTAGTTTCATGACAGGTGGAGTGATAGGGCATGCTGGG
>JARQOD010000003.1:597352945-597371923 GCA_033576555.1 Oophaga sylvatica
CGGGGAGATGTAGTTTCATGACAGGGGGAGTGATGGGGGCAGCTGGGAGTGTATTTTCGAACAGGGGTAAAAGGGGGCATGCTGGAGATTAGTTTCATGACAGGGGAGTGATCGGGCATGCGGGGAGAGTTTTTTTCATACAGGGGAGGATAGGGCATGCGGGAATGTATTTTATGACAGGGGAGTGATCGGGCATGCTGGAAAATTATTACATGACGGGTGGATGACGGGCATGCGGGAATTAGTTTCAGAACGGGGGAGTGTCGGGCATGCGGGGAGATGTATTTCATGACAGGGGGATGATGGGGCATCGGGGGAAGTATTACATACGGGGTGGATGATGGGGCATGCGGGAGATTTTAGTTACATACATTTGGAGGATCGGGCGCGGGGAATGTAGTTTCATGACAGGTAGTGATAGGGCATCGGAGATGTATTTCATGACAGGGGAGTGATCGGGCATCTGGAATTAGTTTCATGACAGGGGAGTGATGGGGCTGCGGGAATGTATTTCATGACGGTGGAGTGATAGGGCAGCTGGGGAATGTAGTTTCATGACGGGGAGTGATCGGCATGCGGGGAGAGTAGTTACATGACAGGGGGGAGTATCGGGCATGCGGGAGATGTATTTTTCGAACGGGTGGAGTGATGGGGAAAGCGGGGAGATGTAGTTTATACGGGAGTATAGGGCAATGCTGGAGATGTAGTTTCGACAGGGAAGTGATAGGGCATGGGGGAGATGTATTTCATGACAGGGGGATGATACAGCGGAGATTAGTTTTCATGAAGGTGGATGATGGGGCATGCTGGGAAAAATTATTACATGACGGGTGGAGTGATCGGGCAGCGGAGATGTATTTTTCAAAACGGGTGGGTGATCGGGCATGCGGGGAATGAATTTTCATGACGGGGGATGATAGGGCATGCGGGAGTTATTTCATGACAGGGGAGTGTAGGGCTCGGGGAGATGTAGTTACTTACATGGAGTGTCGGGCAACGGGAGATGTATTTCAAAACAGGGGATGATGGGGGCGCGGGAGAGTATTTCATGACGGGTGGAGTGATGGGGCATGCGGGAATGTATTCATGCGGGGGAGGATGGGGCATGTTGGAGATGAATTACTACGGGTGGATGAAAAGGGCATGCTGGGAGATGTATTTTCATGACGGTGGAGTATCGGGATGCTGGAATTAGTTACATGACAGGGGAGTAAGGGGCATGCGGGGGAGATGTAGTTTCTGACAGGGGAGTGATAGGCATGCGGGGAGATGTAGTTTATGAAGGTGGATGTCGGGCATGCGGGAGATGAAATTTCAAACAGGGGGAGTGATCGGGCATGGGGGGAATGTGTTCATGACAGGGGGATTTTTATGGGGCTGCGGGGAGATGTATTTCAGACAGGTGGAGTGATGGGGCATCTGGGGATGTATTTCATACAGGGGGGGTATAGGCATGCGAGATGTAGTTTCATGACGGTGAGTGATGGGGCATGGGGGAGATGTATTTCAGACAGGGGGAGTTATAGGCATCTGGGGTTTATTTTCAGACAGGGGGGATGGGGCATCGGGGAGATTAGTTACTGACAGTGGATGATAGGGCATGTTGGGAGATTGTTACATGCGGTGGTGATGGGGCATCTGGAGTGTATTTCATACAGTGGGGGATCGGCAGCTGGGAGATGTATTACATGACAGGTGAGTATGGGGCATCTGGGATTATTTCAGACAGGGGGGAGTGATGGGGCATCTGGAGTTTGGTTTCATACAGGGATGGACGGGCAGCTGGGATTATTTCAGAACAGGTGGTGACGGCATGCGGGAGAGTAGTTACTGACGGGTGAGTTATAGGCAGCTGGGAGATGTAGTTTTCATGACGGTGGAGTGATAGGCATGCTGGGAGATGTAGTTTCAGACGTGGAGGATGGGCATGCTGGGAATGTATTTTTTCATGACAGGTGATGAAGGGCTGTGGAGATGTATTTTCATGACAGGGGGAGTTATAGGGCAGCTGGGAGATGTAGTTTCATGACAGGTGGAGTGATCGGGCATGCTGGGAGATGTATTTTCATGACAGGGGGAGTGATCGGCATGCTGGAGATGTATTTTTCATGACAGGTGGAGTGATAGGGCATGCTGGAGATGTAGTTTCATGACGGGTGGAGTGATAGGGGCATGCGGGGAGATGTAATTCATGACAGGTGGAGTGATAGGGCATGCTGGGAGATGTAGTTACATGACAGGTGGCTGATCGGGCATCCCTGGAGTATGTAGTTTCATGACAGGTGGATGATAGGGCATGCTGGGAGATGTAGTTTCATGACAGTTGGAGTGATAGGGCATGCGGGGAGATTAGTTTCATGACAGTGGAGTGATTGGGCATGCTGGAGATGTATTTCATGACAGGTGGAGTGATCGGGCATGCTGGGAGATGTAGTTTCATGACAGGTGGAGTTAAAGGGCATGCTGGGAGATTAGTTTCATGACAGGTGGAGTGATAGGGCATGCTGGGAGAGTAAGTTTCATGACAGGTTGGAGTGATCGGGCATGCTGGAGATGTAGTTTCATGACAGGTGGAGTGATCGGGCATGCTGGGAATGTAGTTTCCATACAGGTTGGAGTGATAGGGCATGCTGGGAGATGTATTCATGACAGGTGGAGTGATAGGCATGCTGGGAATGTAGTTACATGACAGGTGGAGTGATCGGGCATGCGGGAATGTAGTTTCAGAACAGGTGGAGTGATCGGCAAGCTGGGAAGATGTAGTTTCATGCAGTGGATGATAGGGCAGCTGGGAGATGTAGTTACATGACAGGTGGAGGATCGGGCATGCTGGGAATGTAGTTACATGACAGGGGAGTTAAACGGGCAGCTGGGAGAGTATTTTCATGACAGGTGGAGTGATCGGGCAGCTGGAGATGTAGTTTCATGACAGGTGAGTGATAGGGCATGCGGGAGATGTAGTTTCAGAACAGGTGGAGTGATAGGCATGCTGGGAGATGTAGTTTCATGACAGGTGGAGTGATAGGGCATGCTGGGAGATGTAGTTTCATGACAGTGGAGTGATAGGGCATGCTGGGAGATGTAGTTTCATGACAGGTGGAGTATAGGCATGCTGGGAGATTAGTTTCATGACAGTGGAGTGATAGGGCAGCGTGTGACCCTGGAGGCTGGCTCCTCTCTCTCTGTGTCTGACTCTCAGCTTTACTGTACTTGGTTTTTATCTTCTGTTATACAGGGGTATAATGTGTGATGTTATATCCTTATTTTATCTGCTGTAATCCCTGTTTGCACCTATTTTAGATCTATATCATGCTGAAAAAAGGTGTTAAAAAAACTAATAATAATTATAATCATTATTATTGACTCAGATGGTGATCTTAAGATTTTTTGCTTAGATCCATCTGGTGAATAATTTGAATCATTGTAAGGACAGCTCCAAATCCCCGGAGGTATCTGAAATGAATGGCCTGTACTATAAACCCCACAAACCGTTCAGCGTCTCAGAGTATCGGATGGCTCCGCGTAGTGACCAGATTCGGGGGCAGCCTGACTCCCTTCTAATAACCTCTAGTAGGAGGGTGAATATGAAGTTGGGATTAACAAACAGTAAAAGAGGAAACTCGACGTCCGCTGCAATTGTTTATGGGAACAGCTTGAGCCCAGCGTCATAAATTACCAGTGACAAACACTTCAGAAATGATGACGTAAAACGTTTCCATAGAGAAAAAGTCCCGCAGAGCGGCAGGAGGCGCATAACTGAAGCCGCTTGAGTGATGGAGAATGATGGAGAATGATGGAGATTGATGGACAATGATGGAGAATGATGGAGATTGATGGAGAATGCAGAACTACGGCCGAAGAATGACAGAGACAAAGTAACGTGGCTGCGGAGTGATGGTGAGAAATGGTGACGGGTATTACTGCAGAATGACAGGCGTAACACAAGAGACAAGGAGAAACAGGACTACTGGGACTGTGGAGTGACGGGGAAAACACTGCAGCTGTGGAGTAACAGGATAAGCCGCTCACGTGTTACAGACGTAATGGGAAAAGACCTCGGGAATATGGCGAGCATGAATCAGCTCAGGATTTTCTCTCTCTCACAAAATCCTCTTTCGCTTTATTGAAAACTGGATTGGAAGTATAGTATGTCACATCGCCAAAACAACAAGGCTGCAATATATCTGTGTGCACGGAGCCATAGGAAACGAAGCAGGCGCTAGAGATCTAGTAAGCCCTATGCTCAGACATCCAGTAATCACAGTAAGAACGGATCCAGCACAATCCATTGCAAAAAATGTGCAGACACTACGGTACTTTTTTTGTCTGCCTGACAAAAACTATTTCAACTGGATCCGTTCTTTAACATTGAAGTCTATGGAAACAGATCAGTTAAAAGCCGTCTGTTTGTCTCCACATTTCAAAAGGATTTGTTTTTTGCTTCCTGAGGTAGAAAAATAAGTATTTAACTTACCGTATATACTCTGTAATAAGCGAGATTTAATCGACTTATACACAGTCATTATCCAGAAAGCCGGCGGGGGAGGAGGAGCGGCGGAGCGTGGCAGGAGCCGCGGCTGTGGCACAGTGACAGCTGCAGCCGCCGCTAACAGAACACATCATACTCACCCTCCTCGCGCCGTCACTGCTTCTCCGTCCCGGTGCGGCAGCTCTTCCTGTGCTGAGCGGTCACGTGGTACCGCTCATAAGGTATTGAATAACACACGTCTCCACTCCCATAGGTGTGGAGAGCTGGCGTGCCCGGACAACGAGATGCAGCGAGGGCGTGAGGAGGGTCATAGGACGGGGGTGTGAGCCTTGGGGAAAAACCGAGCTACGCGGATCGGGGGAGCCATGCATACAACGGGGGAAGCCGCACATACCAGACAAAATGGGGGAGTCACATACCAGGGCAGGACGGGGAGCCACACATAGCAGGGCAAAACGGAGCCACATACCAGACAGGAACGGAGGAGCACACATAGCGGACAAAACAGCCACATACCAGGACAGGCGGGGACCAAATGCCAGGACAGGACGGGGGACCACACATACAGACAAAACAGCCACATCCGGACAGGACGGGGGAGCCAATGCCAGGACAGGACGGGAGCCACACATACAGGACAAAACGGAGCCACAACCAACAGACGGGGAGCCAAATGCCAGGACAGGACCGGGGCCCCCACATACCAGGACAAAACCGGGAGCCACATCCAGGACAGGACGGGGAGCCAAACCAGGACGGACGGGGGAGCCACTTACTAGGACAGGAGGGGGAGCCACATACTAGGACAGACGGGGGAGCCACACATAGCAAGGCAAAACGGACCACATACCAGGCGGGACGGGGAGCCACACTAGGGGGCAAAACGACACAAACCAGGGCAGGACGGGGAGCCACACATAGCAGGGCAAAACGGAGCCACATACCAGGGCAGGACGGGGGACCACATATAGCGTACAAAACGGAGCCCATACCAGGACAGGATGGGGGAGCCACACATACCAGGCGGGGGGCCACACACACCAGACAACGGGGACCACTCCCAGGACGGGACGGGAGCCACACAACCAGGAAAGGACGGGGAGCCACTCCAGACAGACGGGGGAGCCACACATACCAGGACAAAACGGAGCCACATACCAGGACAATGGGGAGCCATTACCAGGAAGGACGGGGACCACACATACCAGGACGGGACGGGAGCCACACACACCAGGAACAGGACGGGGGAGCCACAGCCAGGAAGGACGGGGGAGCCACACATACCAGGACAAAACGGACCCAACCAGGACAGGTGGGGAGCCACATACCAGGACAGGACGGGGGAGCCACACATAGCAGGACAAAACGGAGCCACAACCAGGACAGGAGGGGAGCCACATACCAGACAACGGGGAGCCACACATACCAGGACAAAACGGAGCCACATACCAGGACAGGTGGGGGAGCCACATACCGGGACAGACGGGGGAGCCACACATAGCAGGGCAAAAACGAGCCACATACCAGGGCAGGACGGGGAGCCCCCAAATAGCGGGCAAAAACAAGCCACATACCAGGACGGGAGGGGGGACCACTCCAGGACAGGACCGGGGACCACACTTACCAGGATAGGATGGGGGCCACACATACCAGGACAAAACCGGGACCACAGCCAGGACAGGAGGGGGGAGCCACACAACAGACAAAACGGAGCCCATACCGGGACAGGACGTGGAGCCACACATAGCAGGACAAACGAGCCACATACCAACAGGACGGGGAGCCACACAAGCAGGACAAAACAGCCACATACCAGGCAGGACGGGGACCCACACATAGCAGGAAAAAACGGAGCCACAACCAGACTGATTTGAGCTGAGGAGAGCAGGCAAAAAGGAAATACACCAGAAGTTGAATCTATGGATTGCAGTACCCTGACAACCCCCCACAACTAAAGCAGCCGTGGAGCGTACCTACGTTGGTCCTAACGCCTCGTCACACGCCTAAACTAACTACACCTAAAGACAAAAGAAAAACATCTGCCCCGGAGCAATCCCCAAAGAACATAGAAAGCCCCAAAAAATGTAATGGCGTTAGACAAGAGAAAAAACAGACACAGACAGAAAATATATAGCAAAAAAGTGGGGCCCAAACTTCCTAAATAGAAAAGGAAAAGGACACTTACTGCAATCCCCAAAAAAACCCGAAAAGTACCAACTCTACTAATTACAAAAACACCTGAATCACACGACCTCTACCACCTAAATTAGTTCTCTGGTGTAACAAAACTAAACACACCACTGAAGAAACGGAAAAGGGCAAATGAAAAAACAACAGTGGCGAACAAAAATGAGAGGGCACAACCCCCGAGGGGGGCCTGGCAGGCCCCCACAAAGTCAGGCAAAATACAAAAAGAACACAAAAAACAAAAGAAAAAATGACTTATCTGTAAGCAAAAGCGGCCGAAACAGCAAACACAAAGTGAACAGGAATCAAAGATAACCATAAAAATTATCACCGCAACCCTATGGAGGGAACCCCCTTATATAAAACCCATCATAACACCTGATCCCAAACTTCACAAAACTTCATTGGAAATTTCAGTACGTTTGTAACCACCAGGGGACTTCTGCTCAGAATTCTTTCAGCACATTCACAACATACCCCCCCCTTGAGAGGGGTCACCGAACCCCATTTGAGCAACCAGGTCGGCAGGATAGCTCGTGATACGACGGATGAGTCTCCTAGCATGGATGTCCAAGCAAACACCCAAAATTGTCCCCTGACCAAACCTTCCCACTTAACCAAATACTGGAGTTTCCATCAAAAAACCAGAATTCAATATTTTCTCAACCACATACTCCAGATTGCCCCAACCAAACAGGGTCGGAGGCACAGCCATAGGAACCACTGGCTCGACAAACCCTTTAATAAGGACTTGTGGAACACGTTATAGGATCTTAAATGTCCCCGGAAAAATAAACGAAAGGAAACAGGGGTTTAAAAAACTCCATGAGCTTTTAAGGTCCTGAACCTAGGCTTAAACTTAGGAGATGCAACTCTCATAGGATATTTATGAGGGGCAACCAGACCAAAATCCCCCACTTAAAAACCAGGCCCTCAGTTCTTTTCCCCGGGTTTGGCAAACCCGGGGCCCCTCCGAGGAGGGACAACCCCCCCCTACTGGTCCCAAACTGCTGCATCGCCCACAACAGAGTCAACCCCGGACAGACAGAAGCCTCCGCCCGCCTGAAAAACGAGGGTGAAACCCAAAATTAAGAAAAATGAAGACATCAAAGTGAGAGCTACCCCATTATTAAGACAAATCACCAAAGGCAAAAAAAGCCCGTCATCCTAATCCAACACAAACCTCAGATAAGTCCCAAAAGCCCCTGGTTTTTTCTCTCGTTTGTCCATTGGTCTGAGGATGAAAACCCAGGAAAAGACAATTGAAACCAGTTTAGAACAAAAAGTCCTCCAAAATCGGGGAAAAAAGGGGTCCTCTTTAACACAATGTTTTGGGAAAAGCCGGAACCAACCCCGGCTGAAGGAAAAAGGCACCAATTAGAGGAAGGCAACTTAGGAAAAGGCACAAGATGAAAATTTTGGGGAAAACCATCACAAATCACCAAAACGGTCTTCTTGAGAAACGGGAGGTCGGAAAAAAAAACCATAGAGATAGGGCCCGGTCTCTTGGGGCCGGGGAAGGGGATCAACAAACCACTTAAGCGAGAGCAAGGCTTGGAGCGAGAGCAAGCCCCGCGGCTGCACAAATTTCCTGACGTCACGAGAAAGGTAGGCCACCAAAAAGGACCGACTAACCAAGTCTTGGGTACCAAAAATTCCGGGATACCGGCCAAGGGGAAAAAATGAATCTCGACATCACACTTTTTTCCCCCCGGTGGGGGCAAACATTTTCCCAATAGGCAGCGGGGGGTTTATCCTCCTGACCCCTTCCAGAGCCGTCAAAAAGGGGGCAAAGGGGGCGGAAAGAACTAACCCTCTTTAAAATAACAGCAGGATCAGATAACTCAGAGACCCCGCAAGTAAACCCTCGAGAGGGAACCCCTTAACATTATTATGCCAGGAAAAAGGAAACCAAAAATTTAAAACTTGGAAAAACAAGGCCCCCCGGCCCCTGTGAGGATAAGTCGCTTGGCTGATTCCAGATAAACCAGATTCTTTTGGTCCGGGGGGCCACCACCTGATGTTTGGCTCCCCCACCCAAATTTCTCCACTCTTCAAAACCCCTTCAGGGCCCCTAACTCCCGTTCCCCCACGTCAAATTTTCTTTTAGTTGGAAAAAATTTTTTGAGAGAAAAAGGCACAAGGGTTATTTTTAAAAGGGGTCTCAGGTCTTTTTGGGAAAAAACGGCCCCCCCCCCAAATTTCAAGGCAACAACCTCCACCTGAAATGCAGAGAAACACGGGGTGCCGTAAACAGGGGCAGAAGTGAATCTCTGCTTAAGTTTTCCGAAACCAGAGACTGCCCGGGCCAATTCACCCATCAGAACCCTTTTGGTCAGATCAGTCAATGGTTTAACAAAAACCCAGAAATTACCAAAAATTTACGATAAAAGTTGGGAAAAAACCCAAGAATCTTTGAAGAGCCTTTAATGAATTTTGGTTGGCCCAATCACGAAGCCTGAACTTGACCGGGTCCTTTTCATAACAGAGGGCAAAATTAATCCAAAATGAATCCCTGTAGCCAAAAAGACATTTGATCCCCTTACTACAGAGCATTTCCCCCCAAAACTGGAACACTCCAACTGTTTCACATAGAGTCCCAGCATTTGGGGAAAAAACAAGATTCATCCAAATAAACAATAGAAATTTACCAAAAAATCCCTGAAATGTCTTTATAAGGACTGGAAGACAGAAGGAGATTAGTGAGCCCAAAGGGCTTTTCTAGGTATAAAATCCCCTCTGGGGTATTAAATGCCATTTCCTTTTATCCCCGTCTTAATGCGAAAAGGTTAAATCCCCCCCGGGGTCAAGCTTGGTAACCAATAGCACTTTTCCCCCTGGAAAACGGGCAAAAACAAGGGTACGGTTTGATTTTTCCAGTGATATTGTTAAAAGACGATAATCAATACACCCCTTAAGAACCCCCTTTTTTGGCCCCCAAAAAAAAACCGCACCCAAGGGGAAGGGATGGCTGATAGCCCCTTTTCCCCAAAACCCCTTGAATAAGACCGCTAGCGTCATGTTCAGGTACAGACAAATTTTAAAAAGGGGGCCTTTAGGGAATTTACACCCCCACTAATTCAATAGCACATCATAGCTCCATGGGGGGGAAGGGGCGATTTACTTTCGCTAAAAACATCAGAAAAACATCAAAAAATCGGGGAAAACCTGAGCCTGGGGGGAGGCAGAAAAAACAGGGGGGTTGGAATTTTAAACATTGGCAGCCCAACTGGTTAAAGACACAGATTTCCAATCCAAAACAGGATTAGAACTGTAAAAACCAAGGGAAACCCAGTACGATAATGTCATGCAGATTAACGACCAAAAATTTACAACTCTCCTAGATCGGGGCAACCCCATTATCACCTAGTGAAAACTGAGGTTTTTTCTCACCAAAGGGGGGAAACGACCCCAGAGGGGAATAGTTCCGTGGGGGGATAAGAGAAACCCACAACTTTACAAAATCAAAATCCATCAGTTAAAAAGCTGCTCCCGAAAAACAAAAGCCGAGCAAAAATGGGGACAGGGACAAATCGGGGAACAGTCAACAAAAATTTTTGTCGAACACTACCCAAGACAACTGAAGTGCAAAAAATCTTCCCCGCTTAGGGCAGACTGAAAAGCATGAGAGGATCACACATAAAAACATAACCCTTGGTTTTGAAACTCAAACACGTCCCCAAACCACTAATCACACTGCAGGGTTTAAAAGCGGGGTTTACAAGGAAAAAACCTTTTCCCCGCTACCTCATGCCACGCAAACATCTGTCAATTTGAATCGCAAAAAACATAGAACATGAGCCAAGTGACAGGGAACCCCACCATAACATCCTTTCTTCTCTGACAACCCTTCCGAAAAAGGGCTCCAAACATCGTCTTCCCCTTTTGGTGGGGAGCCCACCTTTGGAATCTCTGACTAAATCAGCTCCTCAACCCCCCTGTTTTAAGCCAAAAAAGGCTTTTTCAGCTTGATCAGTGATATAGGCTCATCGTACAAAACCCCAGCCTAAAAAAAATGCACAAAATTAAAAACGGGATCCCGGGGTTAGGGAAAAAGCCCAACCCCGAGGACGCCGCGCAGGAGAGATATAAAAATTTAAAACCTCTGTGCTCGTTCCCGAGGACTTGATTTCAAGGCAAAAAAAATTTTCAGTTATTTTTAAAATTTTAGAAATTTAGCTCGATCCCCAAAAAAAAATCTGGGGGGGGAACCTGGGTTTTCCCAACGGGGAACCCTGCAAGATAGGGGCAAACCCGAACTTCAGTGGCAAGCTGATCCACCCCGGCCAGAAACTGTGAAAAAACCCATTGAGAGAAAAAAAAATCCTCCTCAGCTTCAAGAAAAAGGGGGAAAAAAAAAAAAAAAACTCTAAATCTGACAATTTCTTTTTTTAACACTATTTTCCCTTCTGTGATCCCAAAAATATTAGTTTTTTTGGCCGGTGTATGTTTGATTTGGTGCTGAGGAGAGCGGGGAAAAAGGAAAACAACAAGAGTTGGAACTAGGGGAGCAAACCTGACTAACCACCACAACTAAAGGACCTGGGGCTACCTACTTTTGGGCCTAGAGCCCCCTCACAGCCGAAAGCTAACACCCCCCAAAGACAAAAAGGGGGAAAACTATCGCCCGGAGCAGATCCCAAAGAAAAGAAACCCCCCAAAACAGAATGGCTTTTAGAAAGGGAAAAAAATACAGACACAGACAAAAATAGTATACAAACTTGGGGGGCCCAAAAAATTCCTAAAAAAAAAGGGATAGGAAGGACACTTACTGAAACCCCCCAAAAAACCCTGAAAGTACCAACTCTACAATTTTACAAAAACAACTGAATCAACGACCTTTACCACCTAAATTTTTCTCTGGTGTAAAAAACAAAACAGCAGCCACTGAAAAAACAAAAAAAGGCAAATAACAAAAAAAAGTGGCTGAACTAAACGAGGGGGAAAAACCCCCCCGGGGGGCCCCGGGGAGCCCCCACAAAGTAGACAAAATCAAAAGCAAACACAAAAAAAAAAAAGAAAAAATGTCTTATCTGTTAGCAGAAGATGCAGGACGAAAAAACAAGCACAAAGTGAACAGGGGAACAAAGATGAGACCAGAACAATTGATCACCGGGAACCCCCAGGGAGGGAACCTCCCTTATAAAACCGCGTAACATTGATCGCCAATCTTTTCAATCTTCATTGGGGATCAGTACTGTTTTAACCACCAAGGGAGCTTCTGCTCAAATTTTTTTCTAGCCATTTTCAACACGGCGGAGGGGAGCCACACATACCGGGGAGGACGGGGGGGCCCCATACCGGGGAGGACGGGGGAGCCAAGCAGACGGACGTGGAGCCCACATACCCCGGGCGGACAGGGGGGGCCCCACATACCAGGGGAGGGGGGGGGAGCCCCCTACCCGGACAGGGGGGGGTGTAAAAATTTTAGTACAGTTCTATGCGCTGTCTTGGGTGCGATGAAAACCCGGAGCACAGGTTTGATATAGAAAAGTCCGATTACTTCATACAAGTTTTCAGAATAGTCACACATTTTTTAGACACAGAAACAGGGGACAAGCAGGCCAATAATCCAAGTCACAATCACTCCCAAAACGATTTTGGGGGTTTTTTCTCTTTCCGTAAATCCTGCAAACGTGGGCTTTCAAAGATTAGGTTCAGAGTCCACAAGGCTTCAGTTTTCCCCGTAGGGAAAAGGGGGTTTCAAGGTCCAAGTTTTCAGGAGTCAAGTCACAGGTTTCACTCAGGCTAGATTTTAAACACTGTTGCTCACTGGGTGCTTTAAAAAAAAAGGAGAAACGGGGGGGGAAAGCAAGCTGGAAACTCCATTTTGACTGAGGGCAAGATAGCGCAGCAAACAGAAAAAAATTTTGACGAAAAACGAGTTTCAGGGAAAAAACTAGAACCTTACATTCCCCCCCTTAAGGACAACTCCGGATACCTCAGACCGGCTTGTGGGGGCCTCGATAAAAATGACGGGGAAAGGGGAGGGGCTTTTGTTTTTGCCCCGGTTCCCTGAGTTTCCTCCACTGGGCCCCCCTTTTAATAAAATTTTTTAAATGATTTCTAACAACCGAACTAAAACCCTTTTCCCCCAAAAATTCTTCCTGCCATCGACTAGCACTGGGTCAGGGCAAGGAGGGGGAATCCAGGAAACGTTTGGGTGCGCAGCCTTTAGGGGGGGGTACATGAAAAACAGGGTGGATTTTCAAGTTCTAGGCAGTTGAAGACGACAAGCAACGTACTTAAAATTTTTTCTGATTTTTAGGGTCCAATGACTTATGCCCAACTTAGCGAGGGAACCTAACTTAAGATTTCTGGTTGACAGCCAGCCCAAATCTCCTACTTGAAAGCTGGGGCGGGGTTTCGAAATTTTCTGCTGCTTTTTTGTACCTTTCTGACCATTCCAGATTTTCCTTTTGAAATCCATATTTTTCTGAAAGACGTGTTCTTTCAGCCCTTTTTTTAAAAAGGGTTTTTTTTGGGGAAACGGGGGAGTTTTTGGGATATAACCTTTTTGAGTAAAAAGGAACTGTTTAGGGAGGCACTTAGGTTGTTATACGAAACCAGCTAAGGGAAGTAGATCCCCCAATCATCCTGTAGTGGCAATAAACAGGGAGATACGCTCCAGGGTTTGATTGTTCGGGGGTCTGTCCATTAGTGGGGATAAAAGCAGAAGAAAGGTTTACTTTAATGTCCAATGCGCACAAAATTTTTGCCAAAACCAGAAGTAATTGCACCCCTCATCCAAAAATAACCCATCCGGTACTTCCGTAAGCGAAACAATCTTTTTCATCAAATCGATGTCTGTTTGCATGGTAAGCCACAAAAAGGGAAAAAATAGCTGCCTTTTTTAGACGGTCAACCACCACTAGAAGGTTTTTTCCCCCCGAGGGTTTTGGAACCCAAAAAGAAGTCCAAAAAGGGTTTCCCCAGGGGGGACGGGTGGGAAGAGGCTGTAACAGACCAGTTGGTGAGGAGCGAGGTTTTTTGCTTTTTGCACAGACCTCACATGAAGTACAAAATTTAAAAAACACCTTCCGCAAGGGGCCCACCAAAAAAAACAGAAAAAATTCCTGGTCTTTAGAATTCCCTATCCCACTATTTGGGGAATCGGAAAGGTTCAATCTCTTAATCTACTGTTTCAAATATACAACGTTGCCCTGAACCACCACCATTCTTAAAGACAAGACTTACGTCCTTGGGGTTGTAAAAAAAAGGAAAACCCGCATGGTTTTTTCCTTGAGTCCCTTAAGTAGGTCTTGATTAGTTTACTCCTGGAATCAGAGTCAGGAAAAAAATCTAGAGAGTATTGGACGGTCCTGCTGAGTAAACCTAGAGACCCCTCACCTTTCCATTGCGCATCCTGGTCTATAAGAGTGAAAAATAAATTGGTAAAAAATTTTCCGCACCTGGCGAGAGTCAGGCCTAGCCGCCTGAAAACTAAGGGGTTACATGGTCTGTCAGGAGACATTTGCTGTGCACTCCCGAAAAAGGGCCCCCCATTCTTTGAAGGCGGCAAAAAGGGGCCAAAACAACTCTCTTTGCCCACATCGTATTCCCCCTTCAGCCGAAGACAACGGGGGGAAAAAAGGGGCAAGGATGCAAGACATTTTCTCCCTGTTCCTGAGGAGATAGCTCCAACGGCAAGTCTGAAGCACCACCTCATTATAAGGCAAGCTCGGGTTGGATGTACTGGAAGGGGGATGGTAAATTTTTCTTTTGACGGGGAAAACTTCCTGGGGGTTTGGGGGGTCCAGGAAAACCTGACTCTTTTTCCGGTAAGTTGAGTGAAGGTGAAAAACCCCCAAAAAATTTCTAATTTTAAAAGCTATTGAATTTTGGAAACCCATGAAAAGCTGTACCTCCTTTTCATTTCTAGGACTTGGCAATCCTTGATGGCTTGGGTTTTTTTTCCTCCAACAATTTTTCCCTTTTTAGACATACATACCCAGAAATTGAAATTTGGTCCTAGGAATTCAACTTTCAATTTTTTTTTAAAAGATTTTGTCTTAGACGTTCCCCAAACCATTCTCACATGTCCCTATGTTTCCTTTTGGGGTTAGAAAAAATTTTAATACATCCAAATAAATTACCACAATGTATCTAGGAATCCCTAAGATGTCATTCACCCCCAAAGGGTTTGGAAAGTGGCTGGGCGGGGGTAGACAAAGGGGTAACTAGATATTCAAAGTGTCCATACGGACCTGAAAAACAGTCTTCCATTCATCCCCAGGGGAATACGGACTAAGTTATAGGCCCCACAAGATTTAGTTTAGAAAAAATTTTGGATGTCGCACTCTCCCAATAATCGGATTAAAGGGGAAAGGGAAAGGTTTTAAAAAACCTTTTAGTTCCCTATAGTCTACGCATGGTCCAGAATCCATCTTTTCTTTTAAAGAAGATGGGGGACCGCAGGGATGAAGGGGGCGTAGAAGCCTGGGTTTTATTTTCATCTATGTAATCCTTAAAGCCTTTTGCTGGGGCCCCCCCCCGGGGGTAGATTTACCAAAAAGGTATCTCTGCTCCGGGAATAAAATTCAATTGGCAAAAATATGGACGGTGAGGAGGAAGCTGGTCAGCGTTTTCTTTTCACAAAATCCACATGTCCTGGTATACAGCTGGTAGTTCAGGCTGACATGATTCCTTTAGGAACAGGCAAGTGAAACTTTTGGACCTCGTTTCTCTGGAAAGGGGAAATTCCTTGGCTCCAGTTAAGGGGGGAATCTGCCTGCAGCCATGGGAGCCCCAAAAAAGGGGGAAATGGGGAGAAGAGATAAGAAAAGGACTTTTTTTTTGAGATCTTTTTCCCATAAGAACCCCAAAGGCTTTTTTCCTGATCCATGGTCCAGAGGGGACAGGGAGCCTCCACATTTTTCCTCTGTACTGGGGGACCTTTTTTACTGAACTTCCCTGTTTCAAGCAAAGGAGACTCCATAAAATTTTCCCTTTTCCCCGAGTCATCAAGAGAGCTAGACACCCAACTAGCAACCCAATTTTGATTTTAAAGAAAAGCAATGGAATTGTTTTTCTTTCAACCGCTGGACCCGCTGAGGAACTTTTAAAAAAGGCGCGTTTTAAAAGCAACGTCCTCAGAGGGGAAAGGAGTTTTTTAATCCAGAAAAAAAGACTGGCGCAGATCTCTCTGGAGCCTGAGGCCGGGGCCCGAAAGCCCCTCCGCAACACCACAATGAAAAAAGTGCGCAGTAGTCTTACGAGAACGCGGGGCAGTTTATAATGAAGTGCCCTGACTAAAACCCAATAAAACATAGATTCTCCTTAAAACGATGTCCTTGCTGCACCCCCAACCCGTCGTTGTAAAAGGGCTACCTTTGGGGTTTGGGCAGGTTCCCTGTAATCCTTCAAAGGTTCCTTAGTGGAGGGAAAAGGTGGAAAAGTTAGTACGATTGCTTTCGAACCATCTCTCTCCTGCTTTCAGTAGACGAGTTCAATACGAGCAGTATTAATAAAGTCACCTAAGAGTGGAGGGGGGCACGAAAAATTTCATCCTTAATAGTGGAAAACCCCCTTTTCCCCAAAAATATTTTTTTTTGGCGGAACGTCCCAGGGGGCAAGGGCCCATCCCTGAAACCCAAAGGGGAATTCAGTACAGTGTTTTCCTTGGCGCAAACTAACAGGGGTGCTTCAGCTGTTGCACCTGATTGGGGTCATCAAAAACCTGCCCCTGGTGAAAAAAAATCATCAAGGGATTCAACAATCATCCCCAGTCTCAACAGAGGGTTTCCCACATTAAAGCCTTTTTGAAACAACAAAATTTAAAAAGTAACACCTTAGATCGTCAGGGGAAATTGTAAAACAGTGAAAAAAAAAAAAGATTGCTTTTTTAAATAAATCCCTGAATTTCCCGTTCACCCCCAAAAACAAAAAGGGGGCAATTGGGGGAATCCCACACTCGGGCTACGGCGGGCCTGGACTCGCCCCTCTGAACCTCAATCCGGCTCAAAAACCCGGGTATCGTCCAACCACTTGCAAATTGTTTTATGAGGTCCTGTAATTTGTAAACGGGTCTTTAATTCTGCAAATCTGCAAGGATATTATCATCACTCCGCAAATTTCCTTTAGGGGGGCCCCTTTTTTTCCGATTTTTAAAAGACAGGATTAGGAAAAAAGGAGAAAAAAAAAAAGGGGTTCACCGGGGGAACACTGCAGAGAGAAAAAAAAATTAAGGGAACGCTCACCGGAAAATGGTTGTGAAATCACAACACTACATCACAAATTTTTTAACCCCAGCATCTGATATCCAATTACAGCAGAAAAAAAGAGAAAAAAAAAAAAAAAAAAAAAAATAATAGTGTTTACCTGGGGTAACACTGAAAAAAAAAAAATTAAGGGAATTGTCAAGGGAATGGTTGTGAGAAGTCACAACCATGTCATCACAGAAAGTACAACCCCCGGACGTCTAACCACAGTACAGCGACACAGCCTTCCAGACCCAGCAGACACTAACGTTTTGGCTTCAGAATCTTGTAAATTGTACAGTTCAATAGCTCTTGGCTTGGGGGGTGCGATGGGAAAAAACGGAGCACATTTTATATAGAAAAGTCCTGTATTCCTTAAACAAGTTACAGAAATAGTCCACATTTCGACACGAAAAAAGGAGACACAGCAGCCAGATTAACCAAGCTCAGCAATCACTTCCAATACAGATTCAGGATCTTCTTCTCTGTTCCGTAAGTCCATCAAACTGGGTCTTTCAAAGAGCAGGGTTCAGAGCCACAAGTGCTTCAGAGTTCCCAGTAGGAAAGCTGGAGTACAAGGTCCAAGGCTTACAGGAGTCAATCACAGGTTCACTGCAGGCTAGATTTGAAGCACTGATTGCTCAGCTGTGGCTGTTAAGAAGCAAAGGAAGAATCAGAGCGGGAACAGCAAGCTGGAAACTCCATTTTGACTGAGGGCAAGATAGCTGCAGCAAAGACAGAAAGTAAAATGGCTGACGAACAAACTGAGTTCAGGAATATATACATAAACCTTACAGGGGGAGCCACATACCAGGACAGGACCGGGGACCACATGCCAGGACAGGACGGGGGAGCCGCAACCAGGACAGGCGGGGGAGCCGCATCCGGACAGGACGGGGACCACGCTAGCAGGCAGGACGGGGGAGCCACGCATAGCAGGACAGGGGTGAGGGGACCATCCAACCCAGCTTATTTTGATCAATAAGTTACCCAGTTCTCCCTGGCAAAATTAGGTGCCTTGGGCTTATACTCGGGTCGGCTTATACTTGAGTATATACGGTAACTACGGGGGATGAAACTTTCAAGTAATCATCTAAATTTAAACTGACCATTAATCAAAAAAAGCATCCTTTCAAATGGAAAAAAAGCATGGCTAATTATGTTAACTGATCCGTTTTTCCATAACTTCAATTTTAAAAAAAAAATCCCCCTTCAAATCAGTTTTTTTATCAGGCAGACAATTGTCATTGTCACTGGAGAGAAACGCGGCATGATCATTCTGTTCTGTTTACATGACCGCCAAAGTCAATGGGTCAATAAAAGAACAGAAAACAGACTCAACGTTACCTTTTCCCATCGCAGTAGAAATGGGAGTGATCTGTGTTTCTTTCCTGAAGGAGGATGTCTGATTTGGGGTAAGGTCTGGATATGAGCGTATTGTAGCCGTTCAGGGCCTTGTGTGATGAAGCCCCCCACATAAAGCCCTTTTCCTCTCTGAAACCAAGATCAGTTAAACTAGCGTAACTTGCTTTGTTTTTTTTTTTTTTTTCAATATAAAAAAAATGTTCCTTTCATGGAAAGAAAGTTGAGCGGCCCCCCGTTGTTTTAAGAGCTTGAAATTGCTGCATTTTTTCTATCTATATATTAACCGCCGCAGTGAGCCGATCTGCTCAAGGAGGAACAGGTTTTACCGCTATGCCTAGACTCTATGGGAAGCCACCTCTTCTACAAGGACTGCGAAGAAGAGAGATTTTCTGATTAGGACGATCGTGCTCCAACAGCTCGGCTTCATTTACATTTCGAGTGTTAAAAAACGAGGAATTTGGTTGAAAAAAATCTGTGGTCTAGATCATCCAAAAAACAAATTGTGTATATGACCCGGGGGGAAACATTTGGTGCCATTCTACGCCTTCAATGGGGGAGATCATGAATTTTTTCCTAATACAACAAAAGCTGAACATTCCCTATCCTTAGTAGAACCCCCACCGGTCACACGAGGCTGCCTTGCGTTTGCCGGCCTTGTGCTTTCTGCTAGCAAAGACCCAGAAACAACTGGGTTAGTACCAGAATAAACCCCGGCTTTCAGGCCCGATCGGCAGGAGT